>JAJJWX010002978.1:0-622449 GCA_023529315.1 Papaver bracteatum
TTTTAGTAAGTGTTAGAAAATATCTTAGGAAAGAGAATAGAGAAAGTTGTAACTATTCTAGTTCCATTTAGATACTTCTTTTTAATCAATTGAGAACATTAATAAGAAAATTGTTATTCATCATCAAGAACTTCTTGAGTTTTTACTAATTCTACAAAGAAGTATCTAAATGGAACTAGAATAGTTACAACTTTCTCCATTCTCTTTCCTAAGATATTTTCTAACACTCACTAAAAGAACCTCCCGAATTTTACATTTGAACTCCTATTTATAGTAAAACTTATACAGCTGTATATGAATTGCGAAGTATCGCAATTCATACTCGCAAAATTACTTCATCCTCGCAAAACTTCATATTTCTCCGCTCTACTTCTATCATCGTATCATTTTATAACTCTTTTCTCCTTTATTTATTACGATACTTGTGAACTATTATCTTGCGATATTCAGTACTTACATTAGCGATTTTATCTTTCTTCTGTAAGCGAAATCCCCAGCGAGTGCGATCTCTTTTCATAGGAATTATGTCATAATTGATAAAGAAATTCTCCACAGTATACATCGCAGGAATGATGGGAACATCTTTGAATTCAGGATTTTTCGCATCATCGGGATAGAGAGAACCTTTATTAGCACCGCGAGAGGCATATTCAAGTAATAATCTAATACAATCTCCGCCCAGCTGATACACTACTCGTGAAAATTTCTCATGAGAAATTATTTGATAAAACAAGTGACGTTCTGGGTCATAAAGTGGAATGGGGAGGCCAGCTTCAAGTTGACCTAGCGATACTATAATTTTGTTGCGAGAAAGTTGATGTTCAGAAAACAACTTGACAGAAAGTTCATATTTAGAATCTTGACCTGGAATTGTTGACAAAGTAAAACCCTTGTTTTTGAGATTTTCTTTCATCTCGTTAAACGCAGTTAATTTTTTAGCACCCGCAGCCACCATTTTTGAAGTATAGTATGGGAATGAAGGAAGAAGTTGAAAAAGAAGAAAGAAATCGCGAGAATAATGAATGCGCAATTTACAGAAGAACAGTAAAGTTGCTGAGAAGAAGAATGAAGAACAAAGTAAAATAGAAAAAGATAAGAATGAAAAGAGTATTTATAGAAGAAGAAATTTCTCGAAGAATATGAAAGTAATTAATGCAAAGAAAAGACATGGGTGGTCAGATTGCAGCGGTTAGAGGAGATGTATCAAAAATTTATTAGAAGTAAAGATTCGTGAAAACAGCTGGCGAAGGACGGAGAAATCTGAAAAGATAAGCAATTATGGCATTTTATATTCTCATATCTTATCTTCTTCGCAGAAAAGACATGAGAAGAGGTAAAATGTAGGATCAGAATATCGCCACAACGATATTCTCGCGATGGAAACGACACTTCTGCGAGAATCCCAAACATTTCTACAAGTATTAACAACACTTTGACGAGAATGTCGCAAGATTCTCCAACGACATTTGGCGAGTGTCACAAAAGAATGATATAATGATTAACGATTGAAGATATATGAGAAGAATAAGACTGCTTCACGATAGTTATAAAATTGGCGATGGTGAAGACTAAAGTTATGGCGATGAGATCGCAGAGTAGATCCTAATTAAGGGGAAATCTTAGCTGTCTTCCACTATGTATTTTCTTATATAAAGGATTCAACTAAATCCAGAGAGGGATATGTATTTTTGAGAGATGGGAGAATTTTGAGGAGAGAGAAACTCCAGAAAGAAAGTTGTACTTCTGATTTTTGATATTTCTTGTAAATCTTCCTGAAAGTGAATTAATAAAAGTGTTGTTGTTCATCCACAATTATGACTTATTTTCATAGATTCTTGACAAGGGTGTAGTGTGGGAAATCCTGCAACTACATATTTCAAATTCTTCATCAACACTATCCTCATCATAATCATCATTATAAGAACATGAAAATGGTTGAACCTCATCTAAACAAGTAGTGTTACCAATTCTAACCTCATCATCTTGATTATGTGAATAACTATCCTCATTTTCAAGGGTACTATTGGTAACACTATAATGGAAATTAAGATTATTCCGAGCAAGTCTTTCGTTCCTCAACTTATATGTATTTTCAGCTAGTATCTTGAGAGACTCTTCTAGAGGAAGAATATGAACAAAATGATCAGCTATTATCTTGAGAGACTCTTCTAGAGGACGAATAGGAACGGAAGGATCATAATAAGGACTAGTTTTCAACTGTTTAATTAAGTCGTCGAAAGACGAAGTACTAGTACTATAATATTCCTTATTTTCTTGCTCGTATGACCTGTGTGCATGTGGATAGTAATTGGGCTCACCATGGTAAGGCCCATATCCTTCAAAAGGATGGCATTCCCAACCACTATTCACACTATGGTCATAATAAGGATAATGTCCATGTTGCTCAGTCAAATAATCATTGTATTGGCTATTGTAATACCAGTTCGACATTATATAGTGCATGTGCAAATGCAAATACTGGGGTTGACTATATAGGGTAAGCTCAGGTTACCTTTAGCAAAATATACCTACAGTCAAGGACTGGTCAAAGGTACAAGGCTAAGGCTTGTAGTGTTTCGGATGATAACGCCCAGAGGGTTCACCGTACTAAACCACGTGTTTTCCTACTAATCGGTGCCAGGCGATGCAATATGAAGTGCACGTGTGCGTTCGTGTTCGTGTTTTTTTTTTTATATTAACAAATATATAAAAATAAACAAACAAAAATAAAAGTTCCAAAAATAAAAGCTAACAAAAAAAAAAAGTTTGGGATTTTCTGCTCTTTTAGGCAAGTCCAACCTTCCACCTTTAGTTTCCAGCAAAACCTGCACACCAAAAACAAAAATACCCAAGACGTAAAATGGAACAAAAAAAATAAAATAATAATAATCTAAAATAATAATAAAAATAAAAATAAACAAAATATATACAAAACCTAAAACCTAAACCAAAATACAAGTCTGCATCGACGGCGCCAAAAATTGATGTAGTTTTAATTCGTGGTAAGTAAAGGGTTTGATTCTCGAACTCGCTGAGGTTTGATTTAAGACTTAAAAATATAAAACACTAAAAATAAAGATAATATATACAAAAGTTTGTCACAAGATCAAGAGTTACTGAGATTCAGGACTCCACCAATTCTCATTCATGTGGTTCAACTACTAATTCTAGACATTCATAGCTCAAATAATAACAATTTCTTGACTCTAATTCCTTGATGAAAGTAGATTTTTGAAAAGCAATGACTGTAAATCTAAAGCATGAGACATCAAAACACTTAAGAAAGCATGATCCATCAATTGAAATAACAATCACTCAATAAAAATCATAAATCGATTAAAAATCAATGCAATAAGTCATAAAAGAATTAATAGAATTACCACACGCATGAAGAAAGTCTTCCTCCGTCATCCCAGTGTTTGGGTTTAGCTCTTCATGGTGAAAACATGCTCAAAATATATATTCATGGCTCAAAAGGTGTGTTTTTATTGAATAAATTGTTTAAGACAGATATTTGCAACGCTGTAAATATGTGACAGACGCTGTTACAAAGAACGATAAATCTAAAGTGCAGCAGAATAAACGACTGTATCCACAGGTCTGTTCTTCGTGTTCTTGAGAACGACACTTCTCTAGTGTCGTTTGCAACTCCTCCTTCTTCTTCTCTGTTGCTGCTGCGATTCTTCTTTGTAGCCTTATTATTTGCTCTGCAGCTACCCCAAACTCCCGATAACCTTTTCTGGAACTTCAACAAGCCTTTATATACTTCACAGCAACTAAAAATCCTTAGAAAATCTCTCTTTTTCCTTTCGCCGGAAGTCACGGGTATTTCCTATCTTTTCTTCTCTTCACCTCGTACGCATCTCTAGATTAATAAAACCTTCCCAAAATCTTCTTTGTATTCATAGGAACAAATCTTCAGGGAAGATATTCCTCTTGCATCACGTCACTGCCATATATTACTCGGAAAGTATTCCGTGAATAAACCTTCCCTGTTTTGGGAAATCAACGTACATCCTTGTTTTCTTTCGTTTCCAGACCAACTGACAGACCTGTTTCGATCCAGTGAGTTAATACAAGCCCAATCCAATGAGAATATCCGCGAATAATTCTCTCAAATCCAAGCCAGAAATCTTCGCTGTTGTGAAGAAAATTTCCCGCCAACTTTCATATTCAATCGGTGAAGATGGTTGCCCCTTATCCAGTTCTGGTGTGCCAATAGTAATTTCCCTTGGGTTACCCCTTATAACTGAAGTTCCCTTTATCCATTTGAAGGTCGTAAATAACACATGTCCTGGGGTGTCTCCAACATACTTCTGAGGTCCCTTCAGTAACTCCTTCTAGGGGTGCAAATACCACTTTTCGAGCCGATTTCTCCACACATGTTTATTTCTCCAAAAACACCAACAAAGACATAAAATACCAAAATAAGCGCAAAATCAAGTACTAACATTACAGATAATTGAGACTAATATAGACACATAAATGCGCCTATCAAGAAACGTTGGTCAAAGACTTGGCAGACCATGGAACAGACTATATCTAAAAAGATATTACCAATAACAAATTTTGAGAAAGCTTTTTATCGCAGATGCAAGAGTATTCAAGATTATTTTATCGCAGCTTTTTACCGCAGTTGCAAGAGTATTCAAGATTATTTTATCGCATCTTTTTACCGTAGTTGCAAGAGTATTCAAGATTATTCTATCACATCTTTTTACCGCAGTTGTAAGAGTATTCAAGATTATGTTTATCGCAGCTTTTATCACAGACGCGAGATTATTCAAGATTACAATAAGAAACAAAAAGTTATTATTTCGTTACTTCATAGATCTTTGATTATTTCACAAAGGAAAAAGTCAATGATTATTTGACGTAGATATCTCACAAAGAATTGAAAGAAATGACAGAAATGGAAGAATAAATGAAAGAATAAAGAAACACTGAAAATTTCGCAGAAACGCGAATAAAATTTCGCAGAGACATTAGAATGGGACGAAACTTTATGGCGTACACCCTAGTTTGCGAATAAAATTTCGCAAGAGGCAAATGTAAGACCTAAAGTACGTCATATAAGGGGGTATCTGTATGCATGTCTCAGGGATAAGGTTATATCGGCTGCTGGAACTTGAGTCATGGAGAGCTGGGGTCCATCTCCATGAGAGATACCTATCAAGGAGAGGTACCTTGGATTTCCAACTATATATATATATATATAAGGTTATACCCTGGTTGGACGACCGAGGGTCTCTCTTAAGGAGTACAGAGTATGACCAAGGAGGTACACGGTTGAGCCAAGGGTGCCCGGGGCGTACAAAACTACCCTGTCCATTCTTGGCAAGTCTTGGATATTATGCACTCGGCCCGAAGAAAACCCCACTTATGGTGCAGTCTCGTAACTATAAGCCATATAGGCAAAAAGGATAAGAGGCTGCGAAAACAACTGGTTGTTGTTAAGATCGGATGGTAGGATTTAGTCTTGTATGGCCGATGTGCCCTCCTTGAAGGGGCAACCAGGGGGAAGATAAGGGCGGCACCCTCCATTAGGGAACTGATAAGTGTCTAAAGACGGCAATGTCATGGGGCTTTATGTTTGCAAGAACATCTAGGCTTGTCATATCGTTGCGTGACAAGTATTATACAGAGGCAACAAGCCATGAGAAAATTTAAGATGAGATCAATGGGTTTTTACATGAAAGTGTAAAGACGTCCTGCGATTTCATCGCAAGACTGAAATGTCATGAGGCTTTGTTCTCGAAAGGGAGCTTAGACTTTTCATATTATCGCAATACATTGAAAGAATAAAGATAAGGCAAGATCAATGGGTCAATATATGCAAATGTAAGGACGTCCTGCGATTTTGTCGCAGAAACAAAAAAAATTGGCAAAATAAGACCTTTAACTAGGAAGGCAAAATAAGACCAACAAAATGATCCCAAACATTAACTATTTTCTTTTAAGAATGCAGAAAAGATTTGTTCATCGCAATGTACTATTCAGAATTTCTCAGAAGTATTATTCAAATTCTCTCAGAAGGATTATTTACAATTTTGCAGCACTATCCATAATTTCGCAGTCCTATTCGCAACACTGTTCGCGACAATATACTAAAATGTAGGAAACACTTGTCCATTACAAGAAAGATAATGAGGGGCAAGTATGGGAATTGATAAATAAAATATCATTATCTTTCTTGAAAATATTCAAAATAATAGAAATGTAATTGAATTCCAAAGTTGCATAAAAGTACATTACTCGAAATAAAGAGGAAGTAAAGGAAAACAAAAATAAAACTCAAGCTTCAGTATTGGTCTCACCAGCTTCATTATTTTTGCCAATGTTATTAACTTCACCAATATTCTTCTCGTTACGATTGATTCGAGCTTCTTCTTCTTCTAACTCTTCACCATCAACTGCTTCACCACCAGTAGCTACTTTTCTAGGAGGGATTTTTTCTTCTTTTGTTTTGTCTTCTTGAGAAATATCTTCTTCACCGCTTTCATAATCTAGATCGTTATCTAAAGGAAGAGGAATTTCATCATCATCTACTTCTAGAGGCTCGATGGATACAGGAGGCAGATACTTGGATATCATAATGTCATTCACAAGAACTTCAGCACTAAGATGAACTTTGCGAAGGAAACCTCTATCACGATTTCTAATCTCCATATTCTTGACGTATTCAAGATAGTCATATCTTCTCTCTGCTCGATCGCGAGATTGAACAAGATGAGAAGTGAGAACTCCATTTTCTTTGCGAACTTTAGCCAATTTTTCAGTCAGATCAGAAATGGTAGAATGAAGGCTTTTTTCAGATTCTGCGAGAAAAACAAATTAACAGAAAAGATATTCAGGTTAAGATCTCGCAAGAAGTATAACAGAGAAATTTAACAGAGAGATTAACAATTGTGGCAGTCAAAATAACTACCTTCCTATTGCAAAGTTAAATTTTGAATTAGTGTTAAGCAACAATTCTCCCATTGGTTCATGGCATCATCAAATTTATCCCCAACTATACCCTTCAGGCGACATTTTATATTTTCTTCTTTGGAGATGAGATACGAATTTTCTTTTGATAATAAAGAGTAAGATTCTTCTAATTGGGAATATTGATCTTGGATTTTACTAGCCTTTAAACATAGAGTTATCCTACCCTTGATAAGTTTATCTTTCTCTACGGCAGATGATTCTGTTACTTCCTTGAGTTCATCTTTTAGTGAACGAAGAGATTGCTCTTGATTATCACACACTCTTTGAAGAATACTCAAATGTTGCGAGGAAATCGCCATCATGTTCGAAAAACTATGTTTTTCCTGAGATAAAGTTTTATTTTCATCTGATAAAGATTCCATCGCCAAGTTAGCATGGGTTAAGAAATATGAGAGGCGAGTAACTTCGCTACTTAATAAATTTTTCCTTTGCAATAATTAGCCATTCTCATTAGTAAGATTATCTATTTGATCGATCGAGTATGTGTGAAGATTGTCTAGTCTATTATATAGGTCCATCCAAGAATATTTCTCAGCACGGGCTTCTTCAGCAATAGACTTAAATTGAAATCTCTTCATGAATCGTTTCTGATTTAAAACTAAATATGCGAACCAAGAATTTAAAAAGGGAACTGAGTGCAGAAAGGATGAAAATTTTCTAGAACAGAAAAACAAGAGTCAGAGGCAAGGAAACTATACCTTTTAGTTCATTGTTATTACCGCGAAGATTTTCGCAATCAAGTGAAGAATTGCGAAGCTTTTGGCAAAGAGTGTCACATTCTGAAGTCTTGGCTTGGAGACTTCTTTTTAAAGATTCAATTTCATTCTCTAAATATTCCTGTGAAGCCACTTGGTTAGAACCAAAATACTTACCTAAAACCTAGCAGACACCCTGCTTGACAGGATCAGTAGAAGATTTCCCAGCATCATCTAAAATATCAGACAATATTTTAAAAGCAACATCTACTCCTACTAAAGTTTCCTTAGAAGGAGGGAGAGATGAAGATGGTGAAGTAGTGATAGTATAAAGCTGGAGATTTGAATCATTTGCAATAATTTCATCACCAGAAGGTGGAGTGTCTGGAAAACTAATAGTTGGAAGTGACATAAGAGAGGAAGAAGTTTTGTTTATAACAACTTTAGGAGTCTCAAGATCAGCTGAGACATGGATATTGGTAACGATATTCTCACAGATAGAAGATGGAGGTTCCATTTGCGAGGTTGTAGGAACAGAACTCGCAGATGTTAATTTGGGAATGATAATGTCAATCTCAAAAGTTTTAGCTTGGAGAGATCGCTTGCGAGGTTTAGCAATACCTTCGTCATCCTGCGAATAATAATTTAGAAAAGAAATAGAGGCAAACATATTGTTATTAAGAAAACAAATGTTTCTTACTACCTTATGGCTCGCAGGCTTCCTTTTCTTTTCAGCTAGTTTTTTTCTGCGAATCTTTAAGAAGATTAGGGTTTTGGATTATAGACCGGGTGTTAGGAGTAGTTCCACTGAAAATAAAACACAATATGGGAATTACGAAGAATCAAGTAGAAAAGATTGAATAATATGGATGAACATAGTCGAGTCTAATAACGTCAGAAGAACACATACCTTGGTGATTCCATTAAAGCAGTAACAGGTGAATTTGTAGAAGAATAAAGTTGCAAGTGGGAAAAATTTGCAGAGAACGAAGAGGTGAAGAAGACGAAGAAGTAAAAGAAGAAAAATATTTCTTTGACAGATTCTTTCTTTTATAGATAGAAGAATGGTAACCGGATAATAAAGGATTAACCGGTAAAGAAAAGAATATTCGACACGTGTAGACGGTTACACTTAATTTACGGAGTTTTGTCACAAAAAGAAGATGAAAAGACAGGTAGTTGCGGCATTAAGAAGAGATAAATTTCTCATGATCTTCTCCTCTTCGCAGAGAAAACATGAGAAGAGGCAAAATGTAGGATCAGAATATCTCCATGACATTATTAACAATACTTCTGCGAGTACTTCTGCAACACTTTGCGAGCATCACAAGATAACTTAAAGAGTGACGTAATAGATGACGATGGAAAAAACACGAGAAGTGCATGATGATCTTGCGAGGATTACAACATCTGCGAGAACTAACATTATAATTGCTGCGATAATTCCGCGAGTCAGATCCGAAATTAAAGGACAGCTTAGATGTCATCCATTATGTAACTACCCTACATAAAGAGACCCAGTGGATTCAGAGAGGGAGAGGAATTTTTGAGCGTTAAGAAAGTTTTGAGGAGAGAGAAAATCCAAGAGAGCGGTTGTATTCTTGATTTCTTCCGTTTCTTGTAAACATTTCTGAGAATGAAATAATAAAGTGTTGTTTTGAATCTTCAAATATGTGTTGATTATTGTGAATTCTTGTGAAGGGTGTACTGTAGGTTTTCCTGGAACTACATTTTGGCGCCCGAAACAGGGATTGAATTAACGAAAATCATAGAAAAAGCGAGGTTGAAGATGAGAATTATTCAAGATTAAGAAGATAATTGAATAAATCGGTGAATTAGTTGAAGGAAAAATGATTAGAGACAAAGAGAATTGTAGGAAATTGGAGTGTGGTATGATAACAAGAACAATGGTTGGAAAATTCCACGAAAACATTAAAGGGAGGATACATAAACGAGATTTTTAAGGAAAGAAAATCATGACGGTGGAGAAAATATCACCATTGAAGGAGTGGGAAAAGCAGAAAATCACATTTACAGCAGCAGAAATACCAACAGAAAATTTGAATCATACATCTCCTTTGGTAATTACGGTATCCGTTATGCAAATGAAAAAGGGAAAATCAACAAGATCTGCGGAAGAGTGGGCTGTAAATAGAACTTTGGTGGATGCAGAAAGTTCTGTAGATATAATATTTTATCATGCATTTAAGAAAATGGGATACAAGGATGAAGAAATATCATGTTCAACATATCATATTCATGGCTTTGGAAAATCTTTAACAAAACCTAAAGGCGAAATAGTGGTACGAATTTCGCTAAGAAAGATTGAAACATAAGTAACATTATGTGTTGTAGATGTGGAATCTCCGTATAACATGATACTGGGAAGACCATGGATACAAGCAATCAAGGTTGTAGCATCAACATTACATCAATGCATCAAATTTCCTATGCCCAATGGAATTGGAGAAATTATAGGAGATACTGATCTTGTGAAGCTGTGTTATCAAATTGAAGTGAGAAATTATGAAGGGTGTCCAAAACTGCAAAAATCTCGCAGAAAAATGCCAAAAGAGACAATGAAAGAAGAAGAATTTAAAGTTTACATGATAAGAGGAAAAGAAGGAAAAGGAATACCCAGCGAAATATCGCAAGAAGGAGATGAACCCGCGAGAGTTGTGAAAACCTCAACACCAATGGGAGAGCCTGAATCCAGTTACACCACAGCAGAGCCAACAAAAGAAGTAAATATTGGAAGTGAAGAAGAACCAGAGATGCTGAAAATTGGAACGAATATGGATGCAGATGAGGAAGAGAGAACCGTAAACCTTTTACGAGAGTATAAAGACATCTTCACGTAGAATATGGATGAGATGCCTGGAATAGACCCGTCAGTTGCATGTCATAAGTTAGAAATTAACAAGGATGTAAGACCATTTATACAAAGGATAAGAAAAATCGCAACAACATACCATTCCCAAATAGAATAAGAATTACAGAAGATGATTAATGCGGGAATTATAAGGCAGGCAAAGAACCCGGAATGGATTGCAAATATGCTGGTGGTTCCAAAGAAGAATAAAGGGATAAGAATTTGTATAGACTTTACTGACTTAAACAAAGCTTGTCCTAAATATAGCTTTCCATTACCAGATATTCCTCAAATGGTCGAATAAGCAGCGGGAAATGATAGAATATCTTCATTAGATGGGTATAATGGGTATAATCAGAGTCCTCTCACTGAAGAAGATTAAGAGAACACCGCATTCTTTGCTCCAAGAGGATTGTACTACTATACAAAGATGCCCTTCGGTTTGCGAAATGCAGGTGCAACATATAAAAGAATGGTGGAGAAAGTGTTTGCGAAATGGATCCATAAAACATTAGAGGTATATGTAGATGACATGTTAATCAAGAGTAAAGAAGCTAAAAACCATGTGCAGGACTTGAAGGATATTTTCGATCAAATGCGACATTTTAACATCAAGGTGAATCCCGAAAAGTGTACTTTTGGAGTAGCTGCAGGAAAACATTTGGGGTACATTGTGTCAAAATAAGGAATACAAGTTGATCCAGATAAAGTACAAGGAATTCATGACATGCCAGCGCCAGCAATAGTAAAAGATGTGCAGAAGTTGAATGGGCTTTTGGCTTCGCTAGGAAGATTCATCTCGCGATCATCAAATAAATGCAAGCATTTCTTCAATATACTCAAGAAGGGAACAAAGTTCAGGTGGACAGATGAGTGTGAAAAGGCTTTTCAAGGAATTAAAGAATATTTAATGAACATATCTATCTTACATAAACCGGAGCCAAGAGAAGAATTATTGATCTACCTTACGACAACATCGCACATATTAAGCGCGGTGTTACTGCGAGTGGATGCAGGAATAGAAAAACCAATTTATTATATTAGCAAAACATTTAATACCGCAGAGAAAAATTACTCAAAGATTAAGAAGTTAATTCTGGCATTGGTTTATGCAACCTTTAAACTTCACATCTATTTTCAAGCACATGAAGTAAAAGTATTAAAAAAGGTACCAATTGAGTCAGTAATGAAGAATTCAAAAAGATCAGGCAGGGTTGAGAGATGGAATGCACAAGTAGGGCACTTTGAAATCAAATACGAAATCCTATCCTCGCCAAAATCACAAGTTGTAACAGATTTTTTAGCAGAGTTTCCTCTAGAAGATGATGAAGTTGTGGAAGAAATAATGGACATAGAAGAAGAACATGGAGACCCAAAAGATCTATTAAAGGAATCCAACATGTGGGAAATATTTGTGGATGGATCATCAAATGGGTAAGGTAATGGAATTGGAGTTGTCTTTATCTCGCCAGAAGGAGAAAAAATGCCTTTTTCATTTCGTTTGGAATTCACGTTCACTAATAATGAGACGGAGTATGAAGCTGTGGTGCATGCGTTAAAATTCACAATAGAAATGAAGTTGGAGAATTCTAGAATTACTAGTGACTCGCAATTGGTTATTCGCCAGATAAAAGGAGAATACACAACAAATGAACCATCTTTGAAGAAATACAAGAAACTTGTTGAAGAATTGTCTGCGAGAATTCCAAAAATAAAATGGAGACATATATCAAGAAAAGATAACAGACTCGCAGATTATTTTTCTTTCATATCTAGCATGATGATAAATCCAGCTGCGAGGTGCATACAAATTCAAACACTTGTATCACCCTCAATCAATAAGGAAGAAGAAGAAGAAGCAGATGTGATAATGATAGAAGGTGGCGAAGAAGAACCAAAAGGCAATATTGAAGATTGGCGAGCATAAATTCATGCATATTTGGCGAGAGGAGAGACACCAAGAAATGGATTAGAAGCACATAAATTAAAAATCCGAGCAACAAATTATGAATTAAGAGATGGAGTATTATATCGAAAATCTTTTAATAGACCATCACTAAGATGCTTGACACGAGAAGAAGGACAAAAGGTGTTAAAAATGTTGCATAGTGGAGATGCTGGTAATCACAGTGGGGGAAGATCTTTGGAAAACAGAACAAAAATACAAGGCTATTACTGGACATACATGCATGAGGACGCGAAGCAACTTTCAAGACGTTGCGAAGATTGTCAGCGATATGGGAAGAAAATACATGCACCAGGGGCACCATTATCATACTCAACCAGTGTGTGTCATTTTGGAAAATGGGGGTTAGATATTGTGGGACCATTTGTACCGGGCTCTGGAAAAAGAAGATATTTAATTGTCGTTACAGATTATTTCACAAAATCGGGAGAAGTAAAGGCAGTGCAACACATTCGCGACAAAGACATTTTTACATTCATATTTGAAAATATAATTTGCAGATTTAGGATTCCTGCACAGTTGGTATCTGATAATGGAAAGCAGCTTGAAGGATAGAATATAGAATTGTTACTTAATGTATTTAAGATTAAATGTGGAAAATCAACACCACTATATCCACAGGCCAACGGACAGGCAAAGGCAACAAATAAGACAATTGCAGATATACTGAAGAAGAAATTAGAAGGACACCACAGGGCATGGTGCGAACAAGTACATAATGCAATATGGGTTTACAATGCAACTAGACGGGAAGCTACTGGAATGTCACCTTTTTGTTTGACATATGGGGTTGAAGCTGTGTTACCAACAGAAGTTGTTATTCCTACAACAAAAATAGAGGCTTGGGAGAAAAATCTTAGTGCTGGTATGATTTTAAATAAACTTGATGAGTTAGAAGAGAAGAGATAAAAATATTTACAATATATGGAAAATTATCAGCGGATATTAGCTCGCGAGTATAACAAATGTGTAAAAATATGTGAGTTTCAACCAGGTGATTTAGTGCTGCGAGAAACACCAGGTTATCAGCGAGAAAATGTTGGAAAGATGACGAGAAAATGGGATGGACCGTATATCAATAAAGAGATAGTTGGAACAGGGGCATATAAATTGATGGATCCGGAGGGTAGAGACGTTGGTCAAAGACTTGGCAGACCATGGAAACAGACTATATCTAAAAAGATATTACCAATAACAAATTTTGAGAAAGCTTTTTATCGCAGATGCAAGAGTATTCAAGATTATTTTATCGCATCTTTTTACCGCAGTTGCAAGAGTATTCAAGATTATTCTATCGCAGCTTTTTACTGCATTTGCAAGAGTATTCAAGATTATCTTTATCGCAGCTTTTATCACAGACGCGAGATTATTCAAGATTACAATAAGAAACAAAAAGTTATTATTTCGTTACTTCATAAGATCTTTGATTATTTAACAAAGGAAAGAGTCAATGATTATTTCACGTAGATATCTCACAAATAATTGAAAGAAATGACATAAATGGAAGAATAAAAAAACACGGAAAATTTCGCAGAAACGCGAATAAAATTTCACAGAGACATTAGAATGGGACGAACCTTTATGGCGTACACCCTAGTTCGCGAATAAAATTTCGCAAGAGGAAAATGTAAGACCTAAAGTACGTCATATAAGGGGGTATCTGTATGCATGGCTCAGGGATAAGGTTATATCGCTGCTGGAACCTGAGTCATGGAGAGATGGGGTCCATATCCATGAGAGATACCTATCCAGGATAGGTACCTTGGATTTCCAACTATATATATAAGGTTATACCCTGGTTGGACGACCGAGGGTCTCTCCTAAGAAGTGCATAGTATGACCAAGGCGCCGAGGTACACGGTTGAGCCAAGGGTTCTCGGGGCTTATGAAACTTTCCTGGCCATTCTTGGCAAGTCTTGGCTATGATGCACTCGGCCTGAAGAAAACCCCACTTAGGGTGCAGTCTCGTAACTATAAGCCATATAAGCGAAAAGGATAAGAGGATGCGAAAACAACTGGTTGTTGTTAAGAACGGATGGGAGGAGGTAGTCTTGTATGACCGATGTGCCCTCCTTGAAGGGGAAACCAGGGGGAAGATAAGGGCGGCACCCTCCATTACGGAGCTGATAAGAGTCTAAAGACGGCAATGTCATGGGGATTTATGTTCGCAAGAACATATAGGCCTTTCATATTGTCACATGACAAGTATTATACAGAGGCAACAATCCATGATAGAAAGTTAAGATGAGATCAATGGGTTTTTACATGAAAGTGTAAAGACGTCCTACGATTTCATCGCAAGACGACAATGTCATGAGGCTTTGTTCTCGTAAGGGAGATTAGACTTGTCATATTGTCGCAATACATTGAAAGAATAAAGATAAGGCAAGATCAATGGGTCAATACATGCAAATGTAAGGATGTCCTATGATTTTGCCGCAGAAACAAAAAATTGGCAAAATAAGACCTTTAACTAGGAAGGAAAAATAAGACCAACAGAATGATCCCAAACATTAACTATTTTGTATTAAGAATGCAGGAAAGATTTATTCACAATTTCTCAGAAATATTATTCAAATTCTCTCAGAAGGATTATTTACAATTTCGCAGCATTATCCATAATTTTGCAGTCCTATTCGCAACACTGTTCGCGGCAATATACTAAAATGCAGGAAACACTTGTCCATTACAAGAAAGATAATGAGGGGAAAGTATGGGAATTGATAAATAAAATATCATTATCCTTCTTGAAAATATTCAAAATAACAGAAATGTAATTGAATTCCAAAGTTGCATAAAAGTACATTACTCGAAAGAAAGAAGAAGTAAAGGAAAACAAAAACAAAACTCAAGCTTCAGTATTGGTCTCGCCAGCTTCATTATTTTTTCCAATGTTATCAACTTCACCAATATTCTTCTCGTTACGATTGATTCGAGCTTCTTCTTCTTCTAACTCTTCACCAGCAATTGCTTCACCACCAGTAGCTACTTTTCTAGGAGGGATTTTTTCTTTTTCTGTTGGGTCTTCTTGAGAAATATCTTCTTCACCGCTTGCATAATCTAGATCATTATCTAAATGAAGAGGAATTTCATCATCATCTACTTCTAGAGGCTCGATGGATACATGGGGCAGAGACTTGGATATCAGAATGTCATTCACAAGAACTTCAGGACTAAGATGAATTTTGCGAAGGAAACCTCTATCACGATTTATAATCTCCATATTCTTGAAGTATTCAAGATAGTCATATCTTCTCTCTGCTCAATCGCGAGATTGAACAAGATGAGAAGTGAGAACTCCATTTTATTTTCGAACTTTAGACAATTTGTCAGTTAGATCAGAAATGGTAGAATGAAGGCTTTTTTCAGATTCTGCGAGAAAAAAAATTAACAAAAAAGATATTCAGGTAAAGATCTCGCAAGAAGTATAACAGAGAAATTTAACAGAGAGATTAACAATTGTGGCAGTCAAAATGACTACCTTCCTTTTGCGTTGTTAAATTTTGAATTAGTGTTAAGCAATAATTCTGCCATTGGTTCATGGCATCACCAAATTTATCCCCAACTATACCCTTCAGGCGAGATTTTATATTTTCTTCTTTGGAGAGGAGATACGAATTTTCTTTTGATAATAAAGAGTAAGATTCTTCTAATTGGGACTATTGATCTTGGAGTTTACTGGCCTTTAAACATAGTGTTATCCTACCCTTGATAAGTTTATCTTTCTCAACGGCAGATGATTCAGTTACTTCCTTGAGTTCATATTTTAGTGAACGAAGAGATTGCTCTTAATTATCACACACTCTTTGAAGAATACTCAATTGTTGCGAGGAAATCGCCATCATGTTGCAAAAACTACGTTTCTCCTGAGACAATTTTATTTTCATCTGATAAAGATTCCATCGCCAAGTTAGACTGGGTTAACAAATATGAGAGGCGAGTAACTTCGCTACTTAATAAATTTTTCCTTTGCAATAATTGGTCATTCTCATTAGTAAGATTATCTATTTGATCGATCGAGTATGTGTGAGGATTGTCTATTCCATTATATTGGTCCATCCAAGGATCTTTCTCAGCACGGGCTTCTTCAGTAATAGACTCAAATTGAAATCTCTCCATGAATCGTTTCTGATTTAAAACTAAATATGCGAACCAAGGATTTAAAAAGGGAATTGAGTACAGAAAGTATGAAAATTTGCTAGAACAGAAAAACAAGAGTCAGAGGCAGGGAAATTATACCTTTTAGTTCATTGTTTTTACCGCGAATATTTTCGCAATCAAGTGAAGAATTGCGAAGATTTTAGCAAAGTGTGTCACATTCCGAAGTCTTGACTTGGAGACTTCTTTTTAAAGTTTCAATTTCATTCTCTAAAGATGCATGTGAAGCCACTTGGTTAGAACCAAAATACTTATCTAAAACCTCACAGACACCCTGCTTGATAGGATCAGTAGAATACTTCCTAGCATCATCTAAAATATCAGACAAGATTTTAAAAGCAATATCTACTCCTACTGAAGTTTCCTTAGAAGAAGGGAGAGATGCAGATAGTGAAGTAGTGATAATAGAAAGCTGGAGATTTGAATCATTCGCAATAATTGCATCACCAGAAGGTTGAGTTTCTGGAAAAGTAACAGTTGGAAGTGACATAGGAGAGGAAGAAGTTTTGTTTACAACAGCTTTAGGAGTCTCAAGATCAGCTGAGACATGGATATTGGTAACGATATTCTCGCAGATAGAAGATGGAGGTTCCATTTGCGAGGTTATAGGAACTGAACTCGCAGATGTTAATTTGGGAACGATAATTTCAATCTCAACATTTTTAGCTTGGAGAGATCGCTTACGAGGTTTAGCAATACCTTCGTCATCCTACGAATAATAATTTAGATAAGAAACAGAGGAAACAATATTGTTATTAAGAAAAAAAATGTTTCTTACTACCTTATGACTCGCCGGCTTCCTTTTCTTTTCAGCTAGTTTTTTTCTGCGAATCTTTAAGAAGATTAGGGTTTTGGATTATAGACCGGGTGTTAGGAGTAGTTCCACTGAAAATAAAACACAATATAGGAATTATGAAGAATTAAGTAGAAAAGATTGAATAATATGGATGAACATAGTCGAGTCTAATAACGTCAGAAGAACACATACCTTGGTGATTCCATTAAAGAAGTAGCAGGTGAATTTGTAGAAGAAGAAAGTTGCAGGTGGGAAAAATTTGCAGAGAACGAAGAGGTGAAGAAGACGAAGAAGTAAAAGAAGAAAAATATTTCTTTGACAGATTCTTTCTTTTATAGACAGAATAATGGTAACCGGATAATAAAGGATTAACCAGTAAAGAAAAGAATATTCGACACGTTTAGACGGTTACACTTAATTTACGGAGTTTTGTCGGAAAAAGAAGATGAAAAGACAGGTAGCTGCGGCATTAAGAAGAGATAAATTTCTAATGATCTTCTCCTCTTCGCAGAGAAGACATGAGAACAGGAAAAATGTAGGATCATAATATCGCCATGACATTATTAACAACACTTCTGCGAGTATTTCTGCAACACTTTGCGAGCATCACAAGATAACTTAAAGAGTGACGTAATAGATGACGATGGGAAAAACACGAGAAGAGCATGATGATCCTGCGAGGATTACAACATCTGCGAGAACTGACATTATAATTGTTGCGATAATGCCGCGAGTCAGATCCGAAATTAAAGGACAGCTTAGCTGTCATCCATTATGTAACTACCCTATATAAAGAGACCCAGTAGATTTAGAGAGGGAGAGGAATTTTTGAGCGTTAAGAAAGTTTTGAGGAGAGAGAAAATCCAAGAGAGCGGTTATATTCTTGATTTATTCCGTTTCTTGTAAACATTTCTGAGAATCAAATAATAAAGTGTTGTTTTTAATCTTCAAATATGTGTTGATTATTGTGAATTCTTGTGAAGGGTGTAGTGTAGGTTTTCCTGCAACTACATTTACTTTAATTAAATCACTCATAACTTCATAGTTATAACTCGGAATTGAGTGATTCTTGGCTCGTTGAATTCGTAAGCTCATTCACAATAACATGAGATCCTCTATATGGATAAAGGCTATTGTCACCAAAGTCATGAATCAAATAACCTTAAATATATATACATAAATGTACATTTACCGTCATAGGAATTGTTCCATAGAGTGAGAATTTATCTTCATAGATTAGAAAGGTAGAATTGAACAAGAATCCAAATGAAATCAATCACATACCTTTGTTCATGAATTACTTGTTGATGTCTTCTTGTAGTCTTCAATGTTCATCCTTTAAGGATAGCTTCGATTCAACTTCTTAGACCTAATCTAGTCTGAAACTATCTTTAGTATGCTAAATCAAGAATGCATTTTGGCAACTAAAATTGACAACTAACTTGACATACCAATGCTATTGGGTTCAACCGATCAATGCTCTAACAAAACCACTCCTATTTACATAATGATTCGTAAACCATATGTATTTGTAGTGTGAACTACACATTAATTCTCCCCCTTTTTGTCAATATAAATTGGGAAAGGTACGAAAACTAGTGGGAACCTCATGAAATTTTCATAGAGATAGTTCATGACCAAAAGGGAAAAACATACCAACTTGTTTAGATGCCATCAAATAGCTGAAACTAAATGCATTCAACAAGGAGTTTATAAAGATATAAGATAACCCCTACAATATTCTACAGCCGTACTCCCCACAAAGATTTGGAAATTAATCACAAGTTCAATTAAGAACTTTCCCCCATAAAATGTCACTCCCGAAAGAACAACAAGAGCGACCTTACTTTTACATGAAAAGAAGGATTTCTTTGGACATTAACAAATCACATAAGAATATGAATTTGTATCCAAAAATCTCAATTGAATTAACCACAAGGAAAATGATCAATTCAATTGGTCATGCTCAACATAAGAGAAGTTATGGAGAAACACAGTATATGCACAAAGATGTGGATCAGGGAAAGACCAATACTTCGGAATAATCAAAGGTTCATTCTATTTTTCATCATTATTTGCACAATGACATATAATAGTAATCTTTGTAAACAAAATTTCATCCTTTCTTCCATCAATATTTGCATAATGATGTAAAAGGTTTAACTTTTATAGTCAAAAGTTCATTTTATCGTTTATCAATACTTTCATACCGATATATAATAGAGATAACTTTTGAACAAGTATGGGATAGTCAAGGTTCACGGACGTAAACAACATATCCCATAACAATTTGCAATATAAAATCAAAAAGATTAACACTGCAAAAAATCATCTTCCAAATAAACTTTAGAATTTAAACAAATAAATATAAATACACTGAAAGATAAAAACGTTGGCAATAGCTATGTGTACTCACGATAATGGATATTCCAAACCCAAGTTATCCTTCTTAAAAGCACAAGAATAAATTCTCATAAGAAGTTTCCTATACATTGATACCTCTAAAAAAATTATTTATCGTCCCCGAACTCCTTGTTGTCAACACCCATGGGAACCTAAGGTTCATAAAGAAAGGAGTCAATTCCAACAAACCTTTTGAACTGATGCCGAACCAGGGCCTTCTGAATTTCAAGAGTTCTCAAAGCAATAGCCTTTATTTCCTAAATCTTCTTCCTTGTTTCCTTCAACTCTTCAAGAACACCAGAAAACTTCTAACAATTTAAATGAACGGCTCTTGGATTCCTCACATTCCTTTTTTTCTTTTCAAAGTTGGAGGTAACTGAGATTTATCTTTTTTCTTCATGATTTATGGCTTAACAATCATATTAACATCTTTTCCATCAGGAGACATAGTGCTTGGGGTATCCATATGAACGGAATTGTGAGAGGAAATCACAAGATAATATCAACAAGCTGTCTTATGATAAAAAAAAGTTTCAAGTGAAGGAAAAAGGAATGTAGGGTTACGGAAATTTTAAACACTTAAGTTCATGCACGCACAACTCTCAACCCTAAAGAGTATAGAATTGTCGAGAATAACCCTCTTTTATTGATTAAACAGGGAAGTCCTTTCCAGTATCAATTAGATATGAAAATAGGCACGAATTCCAGACTTACAATGCTCAGTAGAGCAAAAACAGGAAAAAAAAATCAAAAGAATTTAAAAGAATTTTCTTTTCCTAAAGCCTGGGGTGTGCATAATCTTGTCTATTTTGATCAGGCGCATAGACAAGATGCACTAACCAACAAAATTTAAGTTGTGCTGGGGTGAACAATACTCTGTCCACCATATCCTTTTCGAAAGGAATTCATAGAGCCCTGTTTCTCATAGTGTTTACACCATAAATTTCTCTCTGATAATCTAGTATTTTCTTTGGAAACTAACTTCTTTGAAGAAGAGATGCGTTTACATACATATGAGGATTTTTGAACAAGTTTGAGCTTGTTTGCTAATCGATTTTCTCTTCATTGAAGTTTGTTGACGTATATTATTTTG
The DNA here is from genome assembly GCA_023529315.1 of Papaver bracteatum. Taxonomy (NCBI): domain Eukaryota; kingdom Viridiplantae; phylum Streptophyta; class Magnoliopsida; order Ranunculales; family Papaveraceae; genus Papaver; species Papaver bracteatum. The sequence goes on from JAJJWX010002978.1 coordinate 20,974, forward strand.
TGTTTGTACTTGAAACACTTTGATAGTTCATGACCCTTGATAGAACAATAAGAACATGTCAACATGAAAGATGGTTCAGACGCCATAAATTTGCAAGCTGCTAGACACATGGTGGAACATGAAAAAACAAATAGAGAGTTTCCAGCAGAAACAGTTGAATCAACTTTTTCTTCCAGAACGGTTGAGGTTTCTTCCGAAAGAATATCAAGATTGATATATGTATTGTTATAATTGTCAAAATTAATATTTTCGCAAAGAAGTGCAACTCTTGACTTTTCGTCTTCATTAAAGTCATAGTTTTCTGACATTCCATCAAGAGTTGCATCAAGACCTTTGTTCCCAGTGTAATTTTTCCGATTTGGACACTCATTTGCAAAATGACCAAAACCTTTAACTTAAAGCACTGTGGTATATCCTCGTCATCAGTCTCATCAATATCCCTGTTTTTAGGAGGAACGCGATTATGAGGTTTAATTGATGACCTAGATTTATCTCTGGTAAACCGTTTACTTATCTTCAAAAGAAGATCTGTAAACTGTCTTGTGATCAAGGAGACTGATTTGTCAAGATCTTCATCTGATAAATCGATTTCAAAAAGATCATCTTCAGCGATGAAAACTCTTTTACTTTTGTCAAGTAACTTGGTGTTCTTCTGTGCTTTGAAAAAGCAACATCCTTTCCGGATTTGGATGTGTGCTCATGATCAAAGATCTTTAACTTCCCAACAAGAGTGTTTATGGAAAGAGTTGCAAGGTTATTTCCTTCGACGGTGGCATACTTCTTAGAATCATACCTAGATGGCAGTGATAAGAGAATTTTAATCACAATGTCCTTCTCATGAATAGTCTCACCTAATGCAAAAGATGCGTTAACAATTTCAGAAACTTTGTGATTAAACTCATCAAATGACTCTGCATATGCCATACAAAGGTCTTCCCAATCGGAACATAGGTTTTGAAGCCTAGCTTCCTTTTCATATGTATTCCCTTCAAATACAGTTTCTAAGATATCCCAGGCTTCTTTAAAATTTGTGCAAGTAGTCACATAATGCTGAAGATCTGGGCTAATGGCATGTATGATAGCATTTAAGCCGTCAGAATTTTGCTTCGCAGCAAGGATTTATTCTGGACTATATATACCAATATCCTTGGGTATAGATACATCGCCTTCTGTATTAACCGGAGGATCACAGCCATTAACAACACGTACCCACATTTGAAAATCACGAGCTTGAAGGAAAGCACACATAACAATTTTTCACCATGAGTAGTTTGAGCCATCGAAGACTGGTGGTACGTTTATGGAGATAGAATTCATGTCCATATTCAGATCGCTACAAACACAGACTTATAAGGTCTTTAATGTGTTTGCCTGCTCTGATACTAATTGAAAAAGAGGGGATCTAAAAACCATACCCAATATTTCGTTTGGCAATCTGAATAAACAAACTCCAATATACTTTCAAGATAATCAACTAGACAGTTAGACTCAATCTAGAGAAAAGTATATCAAATTTTTTTATTCAATCTGCAATCAACAAATAGGAATTTGAGAGCTTGATTGAATATAAGAGAAATAACTTGAACAGTACCAAAGATCAATGTTCAAAGATTGATCAATATCAATCAACAACCAAAGTTTGGATTTCCCAATTGATCGATTCAACGCACAAACTGTGATATTTGAATTATATAACAAAATTATTAGAGCATTGCTCGGTCGAACTCGCATGCGTTGCTATCTCAACCATGTTTTTCAATGTTAGTGATCAAAACTAGAAGTCTTGATTTCTAGTCTACTATATCTAAGGTCTCGGACTAGGATAAAAAGTGTAGTTGAGCTCAAGAACTCCATGGAAATCATCATACAAGACGAAAGACTCCTCAAGGAATGGGTGGATCTCATATACTAAAAGGTATGTGTAGACTTGAACTTATCTATCACTCAAAAGTCTATTTATCTCCTATCTTGAGACAAAAGTCGTTTTGCTATATAGAATTAGATTATAGACATTTGGTATTTTGAGCCAAGTTTACCTCGCCTATGTATTTCTAAAAATATGTGTTGGTAAATATTTCGATTTAGCCAAGTTCATCTTTACCCAGTGACGAAAGTCATGTTAAGTTTCAATCACTTTAAAAATTGCTCTGACGAAAAATGGTTTGTGAATAATAACTATATAACGTCCTCTGATAATGTTTCAATGATTGAAATGAGAGTTTAGACTATAAAACCATTGGAGGATATAAGCATTGTTATGGAAACATATATATGTATAAGTCCTTATTCCTTGAACCAAAGTTTGCGAACTTTGTTGATCAAGAGAACTGGAGAAGTGCGTGAGCTAAGTCCGTGAACCCAGTCTGCAAACTGGCGGAAGTTCTCGACCCGACAATTTTTGCTGGAGTTTGTGAACTCCATCCGGGAACTTAAGTGCGCGAACCTAGTCCGCGAACTTGAGTAGGTTATGTCTAAAAACGATGTTTATGAACTTATACTTATAAACTAAGAAATGATATTGCAAACCGTGGCTATATAGTTCATGAACCGATTCGAGTGAATCAAATCGCTTTTGCTTCATTTATGTCTTGTGTAGTACATGATATTTCCTTGCAATTGAATAACTCTCTAACTAGTTCATTTGAGTCATTTGAACTAGTTATGGTCAAGAAAAATATGGTTGATATGAAAGTTATCATATGGCTTAGCTTTTTGTTAACTATTGTTGAGCCAACTAATGTACAAGTTTGGGTACAGTTACACAAACCTATAAACATGCATTCCATGTGTGTATAACAAGCTATGTTTTCGATCTAACGGTTGATAAATATTATCTTGAATCAAATCATGTTTTCATTTAATGGTGAATATTGAATGCTTTGTTACCAAGATAATTAACATTGATTGCAAACCCTGATTTGAAAGACTATATAAGGGAGAACTCTAGAAACTGGGAAACCTAATCCCCATACATTCTGTGATACTAGTTGTGCTAAGCTAGAGTCGATTCTCCTTTAACCTTTGGTTTCTTCTTCTAAACCAGGTTAACGACTTAAAGACTTCATTGGGATTGTGAATCCAGACCGATACTACTTTTATCGTAGTTTTGTGATATAATCTTGCATCTTATATCATTCGAGTACAATTGGAATAATTGGCTTGAGATTTCTATCTCCAATAGGCAAGATATAAAAGTAGTCACAAACATCTTCGTCTCATCGTTTGTGATTCCACAATATCTTTTTTCGCACAGATTATATTCGGTAAGGCTGTAGAATTCAATTGGACTCTTCTAAAAAGGTATGTCTATAAACTTGAGCAAGTTTTTATGTTTTTATTACTTGGTTGAGTACTTATAATGATCCATGTACCTTTATTATCGTTCATTTCTACCTAACTTGATCTGTGTTTAAGGTTCTTAAAATGTTTAGGTTCGAAAACATTAGTTCGGGATGTTTGGACTTCATGGTACACATACCAATTATGCATAACATCATTTAAAACCAAAATCCAGGGGCTTAAGTTCAAACCCCGTCTGCATACTGCTTCTGGATACGAAAATTTGTTTGCAAACCCGTATGCATACTTGATGTCGATATTCGATAAATTGTTTTGGCCGTAACTTCTTCGTCCGAACTCGGATTGATCTCATTCTTTTTGAACTCTCTTCCTATTTGAATTCTATTTAAAATAGAGATGATAAACCTTGAATTTGGATGAGTTAAGATTGGTATTTGTCCTCTCTCTTGTTTTTGAGTATTTTGCTCCGTTTCGTTGCACTTGTTCCACTTCTCTTGAACTTGGGCACTTGGATTATTGGAGTACTACTATTCTATAGGGGTGGGACTTGGGTTGGGTTAACCCACCCAACTCATGCCCGACCCGATCGTTGGGCGGGCATAGGCAGTGTATTTCAAAACTTTGGGCAAGCCTGGGCAAAAAATTTACAAACCCGAATTAAATTTGGGCAAGCATGGGTACAAATATTTCTAACCCAAGCAACCCTCCCAACCCGAAGAACTACGATATAGTTATATAAAATTATATTTATAATTGGTATCATTATCTATTTTTAGATATTATCTTCTAATCTAATAATGAAAATATATATTATATCTATCTTATTAATCATTCAACATGAAAAAAGTTATATTATTGTAAATAATCTTCAGTTATTTGGAAATTTGAGATAAATGAAGAAATTAAATCTTATTATTACTAAAAAAAAAATGATTACCATATTAACAAACTCGTATGTTTGGAGAAACTTGGGCCAACCCGAGGAACCCAGGGAACCCGAGGAACATAACTTGGGCGGACTTGGGTTGTACCTCAATGGGTTCCACGGGTTTGATGGGCAATCTTGGCAAAGGATTCCTATCTCGGGTCTGCCTCGGCCAAGTTTTCTAACCCTCCCAACCAACCCAAGTCCCACCCCTACTCTTCTAAGATAATTTGTAGCTTTTACAGGAATGTTGTTGGTGAATCACAAAGAAGTAAGTTCAAGAATGGAAAGTAGTACGATGTGCTATGGAATTCTTGAATGTTCACAATCATCCTATGTGAACTATGGTGCATGGTCGTTATTGACTTTGTATGTCCTTCCTTGTTAAGAAAATCTTTTTATACGCCTTTGGTAGCTATTATTGGTGTAAATCCATGCGAAAAAGATTGATTCTACCCTGTAAGGACAAATCATCTTGTATGTGCATTACGAGTTTGTCTTGATGCCTAGGAAACTTTTTATGAGAATTTATTCTTATTTTTGAGAAGGATTACTAGAGTTTGGAATAGAAATTATTATGATTACACATAGCTATGTCCAACGTTTCCATCTTCATATTTTAGGTTTATTGGTTTAAATTCTAAAATTGTTTGGAAGATGATTATTGCAGTATTAATCTTTATGATTTCATATATTGCAATATTGTTATGGGATATGTGTGTTTACGTCTGTAAACTTGATTTTCCCATGCCTTGTCAAAAGTAAAGTCGTTCATGAGTTGATATGCTTAAAGAAATGAATTGACTTGTGACAAATACAAAAGTTAAGCCTATTATGTCAATTTTTGATGGAAGATAGGTTAAAATCTTTTATTTTCAAGGATTATGTCTATTATATGTCATTGTGCAAATGGTGATGGAAAATAGAATGAATCCTTGTGTATTCCGCAGTAATTGATCTTACCTGATCCATTTTTTACTGTGAGGCTCCGTAATGTGTCTTATGTTGAGCAATAAATAACCAAAGTTGATTATTTTTATGATTAGCTTAGTTGTTGTTCCGTATGGTACTTTATGTCGAGCATTTTGAACTAAATTAATCATCTTGTTTGGTTATTTAGTTATGACTCTGTAAGTTTTCTTATGTCGAATATGAACAATTAAATTGATTACTTTTGTGATTAGTTTAGTTGTATATTCCGGTTAGATTAATTATGGGTCCTCTTGTGATTAATCTAATTGAGCTTTTTAAGTCTCCATAAGTTTACTTGTGTTGAGCATATTTGGTTAAATTAATCATGGGTTCTCTTACGGTTAATTTAATTGAATATTTTGGATTCAAATTCATACTTGTATGTGATTTGTTGTCCAAACAAATCCATATTTTCTTTTGAAATTAAGGTCACTCTTGTTGTTCTATCGGGAATGACATATTATGGGGGACAGTTCATTTGAACTTGTGCTTAATTGCCAAATCTTTGTGGGGAGTGCGGCTATGGAATATTATAGGGGTCATCTTGTATCTTCATAGACTCCTTGATGAATGCATTTAGCTTCGGATTTATGATTGCATCTAAAAAAAATGATATATACTTACCTTTGGTCATGAAACGTCTCTTACGGAAATTTCATTAGGATCCCATTCTTATACCTTTGCTAATTTTATTGACAAAAAGGGGAGGAATTAATATGTAGTTCACACTACAAATACATATGGTTTTCGGATCATTATGTAAGGGGGAGTGGTTTCCATGTGAGATGGAGTATTGCCTAAGGGGGAGTGACATATCACCATAGTATTGTTGTTAAAGTTGTGATGCAATTAGACTTTGACGCTGTGTAATGATATTATGACACTTTATAACAATGATTGAGAACTCTTGTTTTTTCATTGTTATAGCTATAAATTTTCAACAACGGTGATGCTAAACTTACAACCTTTAGGATCATTAGAGTACTTGGAAGTGACAAAGATTTCGAGTAATTTTGAAGATTAGACATTGGAATAGGAGCTACAAAGTGTATTCATTTATTTTTTGTATTCTATATGTATTAATAGTTTTGTCACTAAAATTGACAAAGGGGGATATTTTTAGAGAATTGCTCAGTCGAACTCGCATGTGTTGCTATCTCAAGCATGTTTTTCAATGTTAGTGATCAAAACTATAAGTCTTGATTTCTATTCTACTATAGCTAAGGTCTCGGACTAAGATAGAAAGTGTAGTTGAGCTTAAGAACTCCATGGAAATCATCATACAAGGCGAAGGACTACTCAAGGAACTTATCTTCATCGACTAAAAGGTATGTGGAGACTTGAACTTATCTATCACTCAAAAGTCTATTTATCTCCTATCTTGAGACAAAAGTCGTTTTTTTGTATAGACTAAGATTATACACATGTGGTATTTCGAGCCGAGTATACTTCGCCTATCTATTTCTTGAAATATGTGCTGGTAAAGCTTTCGCTTTATCCAAGTTCATCTTTACCTAGTGATGAAAGTCATGTTAAGTTTCAATCACTTTGAAAATTTCTATGACGAAAAATGGTTTGTGAATAACAACTATATAACGTCCTCTGAGAATGTTTCAATGGTTGAAATGAGAGTTTAGACAATATAACCAATGGAGGATATAAGCATTCTTGTGGAAACACATATATGTATAAGTCCTTATTCCTTGAACCAAAGTTTACAAACTTTGTTGATCAGGAGAACCAGAGAAATGCGTGAGGTTCCGTCCGCGAACTGGCGAAGTTCTCAAACCCGAGAATTTATATTGGAGTTTGTGAACTCCATCCGGGAACTTAAGTCCGCGAACCCAGTCCTCGAACTTGATTAGGTTATGTATAAAAATGATGTTTGTGAACTCATCTCTATAAACTAAGGAATGTTATTGCAAACCGTGGCTATATAGTTCATGAACCGATTCGAGTGAATCAAATCATTTTTGCTTCAATTATGTCTTTTGTAGTACATAAATATCTAAGCAATTGAACAACTCAACTAGTTTATTTGAGCCATTTGAACTAGTTATGGTGAAGAAGAATATGGTTGATATGAAAGTTATCATATGGCTAACCATTTGGTTAACTATTGTTGAATCAACTAATGTACAAGTTTGGGTATAGTTTTCACAAGCCTACAAATGTGCATTTCATGTGTGTATAACAAGCTATGTTTTCGATCTAACGGTTGATAAATATTAGCTTGAATCTAATCAGGTTTTCATCTAATGGTGAATATTGAATGCTTTGTTACTAAGCTAACATTGATTGCAAACTCTGATTTGAAAGATTATATAAGGGAGAACTATAGAAACTGAGAAACCTAATCCCCACACCTTACGTGTGATACTAGTTGCATAGCTAGAGTCGATTCTCCTTTAACATTTGGTTTCTTCTTCTAAACCAGGTTAACGACTTAAAAACTTCATTGGGATTGTGAAGCCAGACCGATACTACTTTTATCGTAGTTGTGTGATCTGATCTTGCATCTTATTTCATACGAGTACGATTAGAATAATTAGCTTGAGATTTCTATCTCCGATAGGAAAGATATAAAAGTAGTCACAAACATCTTCGTCTCATCGTTTGTGATTCCACAATATCTTTGTTCGTTGCGTCAATTAAGACTATTTGAGGTGATTGATAATACTGAGTTGTTCTTCAGGAATATAAGTCTGGTTTATCAATTGGTTCATGTTCACCTTGATTTATCAAAAGACGGAACAAAACTCGTAGGTATATTCATGGGAGACGGATTTATCTATTACCGTAGACTTTTCTGTGTGATACAGATTTATTTATTAAACCCTTCGACTTTGGGTCGTAGCAACTCTTAGTTGTGGGTGAGATCAGCTAAGGGAATCAAGTACATAGTATCCTGCTGGTATCATAGGCGTAGGAGCATAACTGTATCTTGGATCAGTGTGAGATTGATTGGTGTTCAACTATAGTCCATACCGAAGTTAACTTGGAGTAGGCTAGTGTCTGTAGCGGCTTAATACAGTGTATGTTTAATCTGGACTAGGTCCCGAGGTTTCGTGCATATGCGGGTTTCTCATTAACAAAATTATGGTGTCTATGTTATTTCTTTTCCGCTTTATATTTGTTATATAATTGAAATAGTACAGGTTGTGCGTTGTTCAATCAATTAGAATATCCGACCTTTTGGTTGTTGATTTAAATTGATTGATACTTAGATATTGGTCTTTGGTACCATCCAAGTTAATCTCTCTTGTATTTAAATTGAGACTCGCAGTTTGCTTGAGCAAGATTTAAATCGAGAGATAGAGATATAAACTCTCTGATTTACTTTTATCTAGATTGAGTCTGACTGTCTAGTTGACTTTCTAGAAAGTATATTAGAGTTTGTCCATACAGATTTCTAATCAAAATATTGGGTGTGGTTGTTAGACCCCCGCTTTTTCAGAGGTATGTAGGATTTTATCTTCGTCTAAGAAGTTAGTTTCCAAAGATATGGCTAGACCATTTGAGAAGAAAGTATGGTCAAGTCGTTTTGATAGACAAAATTCTGTGGATTCCTCTTAAGAGGAAAATGGTGGACAAATTGTTGTTCACCACAACGCAACTTGATTGTGTTGTTTTTGAAATCTTATCTCATGTGCATGTTCAAAATAGACAGTGATTTTGTATCCTTCAGGCTTTAGGAAAAAAAAATTCTTCTTCTTTTCTTAGATTTTCCTTCTTTTTGTCTATCAAACAAAATAAAGGGTACTATCGACAATTCTACTCTTCATAGGGTTGAGAGTTGGTCGTGAACGAACATGTTTAAAGGTTTTTAAACCCTGCATTCATTTTTCCTTCTCTGTAACCTCCTTTTATCTCAAGACTACTTGTTGAGCAAATTGTGATTTCCACTCACAAACCCATACGTTTATTTATACTCCAAGCATGATGTCTTTTGATGGAAATGATGTTAATTTGATTGTTAAGCCATCAATCATGAAGGAAAAATAAAAATCTCCGCTAGCTCCGATATTGAAAAGAAAAAGAAGGAATGTGAGGAAGCTAAGAGCCGTTCATTCAAATTCTCTGAAGTTTTCTGATGTTCTTGAAGTGTTGAAAGAGATGCAAAAGGAGATATTCAACAAATAAAGGCTTTTGTGTATAAGACTCATGAGATTCAGAAGACCCTAGTTCGACAACATCATCCAAGAAGGTTTATTGATATAAACTCTTACCTTAATGAACCTTATGTTCCAATGGCGGTTGACGACAAGGAGTTTGTGGACGATAAAGAATTCTTCAAAGGTATTATTGCCTAGTAAATCTTCTATTTTTCTTGTTTTTATTTAGAAGAATAACTAGAATTTGGAATAACCATTATTGTGATTACACATAGCTATGTCCAATGTTTTCATCTTCATGTTTTTAGGTTTATTTGTTTAAATTCTAAAACTGTTTGGAAGATGATTATTGCAGTATTAATCTTCATGGTTTCATATATTGCAATATTGTTATGGGATATGTGTGTTTGCGTCCGTGAACTTGATTGTCCCATACCTTGTCAAAAGTAAAGTCATTCATGTGTTGATATAATAAAAGAATGAATTTACTTTTGACAAATACAAAAGTTAAGCCTATTATTTCAATTTTTGATGAAAGATAGGTTAAAATATTTTGTTTTCAAGGATTATGTCTATTGTATATCATTGCGCAAATGGTGATGGAAAATAGAATGAATCCTTGTGTATTCCGCAGTAATTGATCTTCCCTGATCCATATTTTATGTATTATTGTGAGGTTCCATAAGGTGTCTTATGTTGAGCTCTATCGACTGAGTCATTATATTGGCATAGTTGTTGTACCATGAGATACTTTGTGTCGAGCATGACCAATTAAAGTGATTACTTTTTTGATTAGTTTAGTTGTGTATTTCGATTAGATTAGTTATGGGTTTTCTTGTGATTAATCTAATTGAGTATTTTTATGTCTCCATAATTTTACTTGTGTTGATCATGATCGATTAAGTTAATCATGGGTTCTCGTATGGTTAATGTAATTGAATATTTTTGGATTCAAATTCATACTTGTATGTGATTTGTTATGTCCAAAGAAATCCTTCTTTTCTTTTGAAATTAAGGGCGCTCTTGTTGTTTTTTCGGGAATGGCATATTATGGGGGAGAGTTCTTAATTGAAAATGTGCTTAAATGCCAACTCTTTGTGGGGAGTGCGGTTGTAGAATATTATAGGGGTTATCTTGAATCTTTATAGACTCCTTGATGAATGCATTTAGCTTCGGCTTTATGATTGCATCTAAATAAGATGATATACACTTACTTTTTGTCATGAAATGTCTCGTTTGGAAATTTTATTAGGATCCCGTTCTTGTACCTTTGCCAATTTTATTGACAAAAAGGGGGAGAATTAATTGTAGTTCATACTACAAATACATATGGTTTTCGGATCATTATGTAAGAGGGAGTGGCTTCCATGTGAGATGGAGTATTGACTAAGGGGGGGTGACATATCACCATAGTATTGTTGTTAAAGTTGTGATGCAATTGGACTTTGACGCTGTGTAATGATATTATGACACTTTATAACAATGATTGAGAACTCTTGTTTTCTCATTGTTATAGCTACAGATTTTCAACAACGGTGATGCTAAACTTACAACCTTTGGGATCATTGGAGTACTTGGAAGTGACGAAGATTTTGAGTAATGTTGAAGATTAGACATGTTGTAGGACCAGAATATCGCTACAACAGTGTTCCTACGATATAAACAACACTTCTGCGAGAATACCGCGAACTCTTCAACAATACTTTGCGAGTGTCACAAAATAGGTTAAAGAATGACATAATAGCTGACGGTTGAAGAAACACGAGAAGAGCATGTTTGTCATGCGATGGTTACAATGCTTGCGAGAGTTTACATTATAACTGTCGCGATATGATCGCAGAGTGGATCCGAAATAAAAGGAAAACTTAGCTGTCATCCACTATGTAATTTCCTATATAAAGGGTTCCTATAGATTCAGAGAAGGATGATGTATTTTTGAGTGTTGATAAAGTCTTGATGAGAGAGAAAATTCAAGAGAGCGGTTGTATTCTTGATCTTCTTCCTTTACTTGTAAACATTTCTAAAAATCAAATAATAAAGTGTAGTTTTAATCATCAAATATGTGTTAATTACTGTAAGATCTTATCAAGGGTGTAGTGTAGGATTTCCTGCAACTACATTTTTGGCACCCGAAACAGGGACGAATTAATGATTGTTTAAAAAAAAAGATAAAAATCGACATTGTGGTTGAGAGGAATTTGGAATAATTAGTGAAAGATCTTACGCAACATTCAACAGATTACTAAGATTAATGGCTAGAAGAAGAAGAAACACATCAGAACCACCAACAACTGTAAGGAGGAGCAAAAGACTTGCAGGTGGAGAAACAAATGAAGTGGGAGAATCTTCAAGAATAAGAACAAGAACAAATAGAACAAGGAATGAAGGAGAAAATCAAGTTCAACAGCCAAACCAACAAACACCAATACAAGATAGAGTTGTGGATTATGATAGAGTTAGCGTGCATACTTGGCGATCAAATTCGATGGAAGAAGCAGGAGATCGACAATTAATAAATGAGAGAAGAGAAGAAAGAGATCAAGGAGTGGTTGAAAGATTAATTCATGGAAAAGGCGAAAATGAAACAGCAGATGATTTAAGACAAGGAATACAAGAGGAAAGGAGGTTATAAGCAGAAGAACGTGCAAATTTAACAAGATAAAATCACGAGTTAAGAATGGAGAATTTGAGATTGCAGAGTAGGAGATCAAGAAGTACTGCTAGATCAAGTTCAAGATCATTTAGAGAAAGACCAAGGAGAAATTCCCCTATGAGAAATGCTAGAGAAAATATCTGAGAAGAAATGCAAAATCCAAATGAAGAGCAACGTCATGGAGCAGGAGAGATAATTAATGATCGCCATGATCCACGCGGTGAATCTTTGGATGGTAGACGTAATAATAAAAATCAAGAAGGTAGAAACAACCAAAATGGTGAAGAAAATCGAGAAGAAGGTAGGAGAATATTACAGGGCGAGAAATCCAAAGAAATTAAAGAATCATTGAGGAGGAAATTGAGAGGCATTATGCTGAATAAGCACGTCTAGCTTGCGAAAGAGAAAGATTAAGAGCAGAAATTGAAGAACAAGAGTTTCAAGAAGCGATACGGCAGAATAATCATGACAATCGAGAAAGAAGACGCACACAAAATCGCCATAGCAATAATATCAATGAGGAATATGACAGAATACAAAGGAGAATAGAAAGACAGCGAAGAGAAATGATGAGGAATGAAGAAATTCGCAGAGAAGAAATCGGAAGACATAATCATTTGCGAATTCAAGAAGGAGGTGAAGAGGAAAATCGCAGGGGAAGGCAGAATGAAGATGTAGATGAAGATACACAAAATCTCGCAAGACAAGAAAGACATGAACGCAGAAGAAGAGAGGCTTCATTGAAAAGACTAATGGAGCAAAATTCAGCTGGAAATGAACAAATTTTAAGAGAATTAGCATAAATGAGGGGAATGTTGAATGACAGAAGAGAATGAGGTAGGAGACAACTTGATGAAGCCATTGAAGAAGCTGCGAGAACTCCATTCACTCAAGAAGTACAATTAAGAGGAATCCCTCCAAAATGCAATTTACCAGCATTAACCAGTATCTTCGATGGGACTACTTATGCTATTCAACATGTTAAGGCTTATGTTAGGTGTATGCTACAATGGGAAAACCATGACGTTGTGTTATGCAAATACTTTGCATCTAGTTTAACTGGCGAGGTGTTAAAATGGTTCAAAGGCTTACCTAAAAATACAATAACTTCTTTCGACCATTTGCAAGCTACATTCTTGGGAGAATATATAAGCAATAATTCTTCACGACCCGGTATTGAAGATGTATTTGGATTAAAACAGAGAATTGGCGAGAATTTGAAACACCTAACCATAAGATGGAAGACAATGTGCAGTGAAATGGCAGGAAGAGTGGATGAGAGATACCTCATTTTATATTTCATTAATGCAATGTTCGCAACCAATCTGTTGTACATACAAATTTTCAGAATAAAAAATACCATCACAATGACTGAGTTACGAGAACTACAAGAAGAATACATTGCTTTGGAGGAAAAACAAAATGAGATGGAATCATATCCAGTCGCAAACACCAGCTCAATAGCGGAGAATGGGAGTTTACTTCCTAAAATGATCAACAATGTGGCGAGCACCTCGCAGCCACAACAAGAGAAAGTGGTGACTGAAAAACAGCAGAATTTAGTGGCTATGGGAAGTCGAGATCAAGAGGAGTATGAAATAGAAAAGAATTATTACAATCGCGGTGGAAATAATAAAATTCAAAGACTTGATCAGCCACAAGAGACTTATGGTGGTCAGAGACAAAATAATTTCAGAGGACAAGGGAATCAGAGAGTAATATGGGAAGAAATTAAGATGCCACCCCTGAATGCCAGCATAAAAAAAATTTGGGAAGCTATCATTTTGATGGAAAATATACCATCACCCTGGAACATGGGAAAAGAGCCACATCAAAATAATCGAAACCAAGAATTTTGTCCTTACCATCATTTTCATGGTCATTCAATAAACGATTGCAGGAATGTAAAAAGAATAATTTTGAGGATGATTGATCAAGGAAAGTTAAATCATTTTCTAATAGGACATCCGCAATCTCAACAACTACCACTAGCACCAGATATTCGCAGAGTAAATACTGTAAAAGGAACATAAACATTTGTGATAGAGGTTGGAGCCAAGGCGAAGATTTTTTTCTGTAATTCCATCGAACATTCATACAAAACTATTGAGGATTTCCATGACAATGTTTTAAGCAGAGTCTTCGCGAGAGACGCAGATGGAGGAGAGATAATGAATATCGTGAGAGTCTCGCCATTAGAGAAGTGGCAAAAGCAAACTATTTCTTTCACTGCGCAAGAAGTACCATAGCCTGGAGAGATGCATGACAACCCACTGGTGGTAAGGTTAGAAATAAATCCAAAACAAATAGAAGAAGAAAATGATAATGGTGAAACTAAAGATTCCTGGGCAATTAATAGAGTTCTAATAGATACGAGAAGTTTAGTTGATATATTATTTTATCATACTTACAGAACCATGGGTGGAAGAGACGAAGATTTGATACCATCAACCTATAAAATCTATGGTTTCAACGGTACCGCCAACAAGCCCAAAGGGGAAATTAAAATGCGAATTCCATTAAAGGGGTTGTCTTCTAAGATTCTATTATGCGTTGTGGATATTAAATCACCTTATAATGCCATGATTGGTCGACCTTGGCTACATGGGATATTAGGTGTGGCGTCTACCTTTCACCAATGTATTAAATTCCCTAATCCTAATGGTGTTGGAGTCATTAAAGGAGATTGGGGAGAAAGCATTAAATGTTATGATATTGATGTAAATCTTGCAAAGAGAGAGCCGCGAAGAATAACAGTTGGAAAAACAATATCAAGCAAAGGCAGAGATGTGACAGACTAATGGTTGATGCAATAGAAAGGCAAGAGGAAGCAAATGGCGAGCGTCTCGCAGACAAAGAGAAAATAACAAAACGCAACAAAAAAAGCAGAAGCAGAAAGTAGTAAGTAGAAAGGTAAAAGGATGAAATTTAAGAATGAGTTGTTTGAAGAAAATGTTTCAAAAGAGTATTTAGTTTGAATGAAAAAGATAAAACTGAAAAATTATACAAAAGCTGAAATGCAAATAAGGAGAAGATCAAAGAAAAAAAAATTCATCAAGAAACGCGAGTACAACTTCGCAAAGACATAAGAATGGGACAAACCTATATGGCGTACACCTTAGTTCGCGGATACAATTTCGCAAGAGGCAAATATAAGACCCAAAGTGCATCATATAAGGGGGTATCTCTTTGCGTGACTCAGGGATAAGGTTATACCGTTGTTGGAACCTGAGTCATGAAGATGTTGGGGTTAAAGAAAACCTATCCGGAAGAGGTACCTTGGATTTCCAACTATATAAGGTTATACCCTGGTTGGCCGACCGAGGGTCTCTTCTAAGGAGTGCAGAGTATGACCAAGGCGCCGAGGTACACGGTTGAGCCAAGGATTCCCGGGACGGACGAACCTACCCTGGCCATTCTTGGTAAGTCTTGGCTATGAGTCGCTCGGACCAAAGAAAAACCTACTTAGGGTGCAGTCTTGTAACTATAAGCCATATAGGCATAAAGGACAAGGGGCTGCGAAAAAAACTAGTTGTTGGAAAATCTGGATGGGAGGAGCTAGTCTTGTATGGCCGATGTTCCCTCCTTGAAGGGGCAACCATGGGAAAGATAAGGGTGGAACCCTCCATTAGGGAGTTGATAAGTGTCTAAAGACGGCAATGTCATGGGGCTTTATGATCGCAAGAACATTTAGGCATGTCATATTATCGTGTGACAAATATTATATAGAGGCAACAAGCCATAAGAGAAAAGATGAGATGAGATCAATGGGTTTTTACATGAAAGTGTAAAGACGTCCAGCGATTTCATCGCAAGACGGCAATGTCATGAAGTTTTGTTCTCGCAAGGGAACTTAGACTTGTCATATTGTCGCAGAAAATTTGAAAAAACAAGGATAAGGCAAGATCAATGGGTTTTTACATGCAAATGTAAGGACGTCCTGCGATTTTGTCGCCAATACAAAATGTGGCAAAATAAGACCTTTAAATAGGAAGGCATGATAAGACCACTAGATTGAATGATTGCGATATCGGCGCAGAAATTATGAGACTTGCGATATTTATGCAAAGATCATAAAGCTATTACTAGCGATATCATCACAAATATTAAGGCAAGAATATTTAAAAAGATTTTATTTACAACTGATATCTAAGCTCTACTCAAAAAAATTTCGTATTGAAGATGAATAATAGAGGCAAGTATGGGAATGCACAGAATGATGAAATCATTATTCATCATCATACGATAAAATTACGTAGATCTTATTATATGACACATTTACGCAGATAGTTAAAGGGTAATAATTATGTTAATTGACTATGTTGCAGAAAAGAATTGTTTTCTAATTCATACAGATAGAAGCAAAAGAAATTTATATATCAAGGAAATCTACAAGTTGGAGAAACTCGCAGCAATATTACAGAAGGATGGAAATAAGTGTACAAAAATTACAAGGAAGATAAAAATAAGAAACAAAACTAATTAGATCCATCGTCATCTTCGCCAGATTTATCTTCTTCTTCATCTTTATCATCATATTCATCCTCGCTAGACTCCTCAGCTTCACTATCAGAGATAATAAGGTTTGGAGTATCTGCTGAAATTTCTTCTGCTAGATCAGGATATATAGAATGAGGAATGCTATGATCATTGTAGACCATTTTGATAGAATCGTTACGAACACCAATAAGGGAATTACTAAAATTCGCAGCAGTAATCTTCAATTGATCTTTCAACCTTGAATATTACTCATTACGAGCAGCAAGAGTATTCTCGAGTTGATTCTTATCAGCTTCGAGGTCCCTGATTTTTTCTGAATACCTCTTCTCAACTCCTGCGAGTATACAATAATAAGTTGTAAAATTCGCAAGAAAAAATCATAAAAGCAAGAAATTAATAAGGAAGAACAATTAGAAACCTTCTCTTTCAGAAACCATGTCCTTAATTAAGGCCGCTTGTTCAACATGAAGACTAATATCTACACCTAAGTTAGCTCTGGCGTTGTCAAGAACCTTTGCAGCCCAAGCAAATTCATCATCATCGTTAATAAGAAGACGGGAACGGATTTGGTTTTCTCTTTCAACAAGATCATCCCTCTCGCAGATAAGTTTATCTCTTTTAATTTGGACTTCAAGAAGAGTTTTATGAAAATCCGCTAAGGTTTGTGCTCCTTGTCTAGAGATATGATCCCTTTCATCTATAAGATCACTTTTTGGGCTCTTAGGATCTTGATTTCTTCTTTAGAATTAAGATATTGACGCTTGGATGCATTGGCCGCTTTAAAACTAGATCTATGATCAATTGCTAAAAGATGAAATTTTGATCTAAGATCATCTACATAAAGGGAGTTAATATGTTCATTTGAATAACTACCTAAGGATTCATTAAGGCAATTGAGAAGAGTATCATCATCTATTGGGTTTGGAAAAGAACGAAGGAATACAGCTTCGTCAGAAAGGCCATAAACATCTGCGAAGAATAATAATAATAAAAAATGCAAAGGAATACAAGGATAAAAAGAAAGGGAAAGATCTCTTACCATAAAGATGATCATTCGCAGCTAGGAGGCTTGCGACCTTTTCTTGCGAGAAAGTTAGATCAGTTTCCAACTGCTTGATTATTTCTTGAAGATCAAATGGCCTAGACTCCAATTGCCCGCGAAGATTAGCGGACTCAGATTCCAAATCCACATTCTTCTTGCGAAGAACGGCATTCTTCTTGTGAAAAGATGCACACCTCCTCTCCAAGTCTGAGGCAACAGCAAAGGAGGCTCTTCCAGTCTACGAAGAGAACAATGTAAATTAAAGCTAGCGAGGACATGAATACATAAATATAGTAGATAAATGAAAATGTACCAGAATACCAAGAGAGCTTAAGAGACTAGGAGATATTGATCTTGAGATTCCTTGGAGGGAATCATTATCAACCAGTATCAAAGCATTGCAAACTTTAGCGAGATCCTGGGATACCCCATTAAGAGCTTCATCTCCAAAATCATTTGCGATATCATATGTAATATCACCAAAAATCTTAGACAGTTGAGTCATGGAGGAATCAGATTGAGAAGACTCCATTGCAGAAGGAACATCAGCATTAAAATCATCATTATTATTGATATCATCATAATTATCACTCGAGTTTTCTGTATTAGGATGAAGAGTGGAAGAAGAAGAGAATTGGGTTTTTCTTTTCTTTAAGGAAGGAGAGACATATTTCTCTCTGCGAGGGGCAGTAGATTTTTTTATAAGAGGAGCAGTAGATTTACCCTTGCGACCACCTGTGGATTTATCTTTAGTTCTCGCAGGTTTCACAGGCTCTCTTTCTTCGATTTCCCGCAAACACAGATAAAAATAAGAAATAGAGGCAACAATATATTGTAAAAAGTTATGAAGAAATATTTCTTACTTCATCTATGAGAGATTTGAGAGCTAAGAAAGTAGCAGGTTTCCCAGACTTATCATAGCTGGCTTTCAACCTTTCAATATGATAAAAAGGAGATAGTTAGCAAGAATCTAAAGACATGAAGAAATTAATAATGATAATTTTTTATGCAAAGAATTAAGAGAACATATTTCTTTATTTCTCTCAGGCTAGCTGAATACCCACGGTTGGAACTCTGCGAGATTCGCAGGTAGATCATGGGTACCAGAAATGTATGAACCCTCTAAAAGTAAAGGGAAGATAAACCATTTGTCATCGCTGGAGTGGCGAGGACCTTGATTAGTACTAGTATGCCAGTCAATATCCAGCATAAGCATTTTGTCTTCCGCAACATCATCTTTCTTTTGCAAGCGGACACCCCAACAAGTGCGATCCCTCCTCATGGGGATTATGTCATAGTTTATGAAGAAATTATCTACAGTATACATTGCGGGAATAATTGGAACATCCTTGAATTCAGGGTTCTTCGCAGTGTCAGGGTAGCGAGATTCTTTATTATCAGCACAAGTAGCATACTCCAACAGCAGACGAATGCAATCCCCACCTAGTTGATATATAGCTCGCGAGAATTTTGGGTGAGAAAGTATCTCATAAAATAAAGGAAGCTCAGAACCGTAAAGAGGAATGGGAAGACCAGCTTCAAGCTGACCTAGAGATATTATAACTTTCTCGCGAGAACATTGATGATCAGAAAATAATTTGATAGAAAGTTCGGATTTAGGACTCTGATCTGGAATTGTAGACAAAGTAAAACCTTTATTTTTAAGTTTTTCCCGCATCTCACCAAAAGCAACCAAATTTTTAGCGCCAGGAGCAACCATTTTTGAGTATGGGAATGAAGGAAAAGGTTGAAGAACGAGAAAGAACTCACAGCAATAACAGATGCGCAATTTACGGAAGAACAGTGAATTTGCAGAGGGATAGAAAGAAGAAAATAAAAAGAGGAAAAGAAAAGAATGAAAGAAGTATTTATAGAAGAAGAAATTTTTCGGGAAGATGAATGCAATTAATGCAAAGAAAAGACGTGAACGGACAGATCACAGCAGTTGAAAAGGACGTGTCAAAGATTTACTGGAAGAAAAAGTACGAGAAAACAGCTGGCGAAGAATACAGAAACGTGTCAAAGCGGAAGAATGCAAAAAGACAAACAGCTGCGGCATTGTAAAAAATTCAATTCTCATGATCTTTCCTCCTTCGCATAAAATACATGAGAAGAGGCAAGATGTAGGACCAGAATATCGCTACAATAGTGTTCCTGCGAGATAAACAACACTTCTGCGAGAATACCGTGAACTCTTCAACAACACTTTGCGAGTGTCACAGAATAAGTTAAAGAATGACGTAATAGCTGACGGTTGAAGAAACACGAGAAGAGCATGTTTGTCATGCGATGGTTACAATGTTTGCGAGAGTTTACATTATAACTATTGCGATATGATCGCAGAGTGGATCCGAAATAAAAGGAAAACTTAGATGTCATCCACTATATAATTTCCTATATAAAGGGTTCGTATATATTCACAGAAGGATGATGTATTTTTGCGTGTTGAGAAAGTCTTGAGGAGAGAGAAAATTCAAGAGAGCGGTTGTATTCTTGATCTTCTTCCTTTACTTGTAAACATTTCTAAAAATCAAATAATAAAGTGTAGTTTTAATCATCAAATATGTGTTAATTACTGTAAGATCTTATCAAGGGTGTAGTGTAGGATTTCCTGCAACTACACATGTGGAATAGGAGCTACAAAGTTCATTCATTTATTTTTTGTATTTTATATGTATTAATAGTTTTGTCACTAAAATTGACAAAAGGGGAGATTGTTAGAGCATTGCTCGGTCGAACTCGCATGCGTTGCTATCTCAAGCATGTTTGTCAATGTTAGTGATCAAAACTATAAGTCTTGATTTCTATTCTGATATAGCTAAGGTCTCGGACTAGGATAGAAAGTGTAGTTGAGCTTAAAAACTCCATGGCAATCATCATACAAGGCGAAGGACTACTCAAGGAACTGATCTTCATCGACTAAAAGGTATGTGGAGACTTGAACTTATCTATCACTCAAAAGTCTATTTATCTCCTATCTTGAGACAAAAGTCGTTTTTCTATATAGACTTAGATTATACACATTTGGTATTTCGAGCCGAGTTTACCTCGCCTATCTATTTCTCGAAATATGTGTTGGTAAAGCTTTCTCTTTAGCCAAGTTCATCTTTACCTAGTGACAAAAGTCATATTAAGTTTCAATCACTTCAAAAATTTCTCTGACGGAAAATGGTTTGTGAATAACAACTATATAATGTCCTCTGAGAATGTTTCAATGATTGAAATGAGAGTTTAAACTATATAACCATTGGAGGATATAAGTATTGTTGTGGAAACACATATATGTATAAGTCTTTATTCCTTGAACCGAAGTTTGCGAACTATGTTGATTAAGAGAACCGGAGAAGTGCATGAGCTAAGTCCGCGAACCCAGTCTGCGAACTGGCGGAAGTTCTCGACCCGAGAATTTCTGCTGGAGTTTATGAATTCCATCCTGGAACTTAAGTCCGCGAACTTGAGGAGGTTATGTCTAAAAACCATGTTTGTGAACTTATCTTTATAAACTAAGGAATAATGTTGCAAACCGTGGCTATATAGTTCATGAACCGATTCGAGTGAATCAAATCGTTTTTGCATCAATTGTGTCTTGTGTAGTACATGATATTTCCTTGCAATTGAACAACTCTCTAAATAGTTCAATTGAGTCATTTGAACTAGTTATGGTGAAGAAGAATATGGTTGATATGAAAGTTATCATATGGCTAACCTTTTGGTTAACTATTATTGAACCAACTAATGTACAAGTTTGGGTACGATTACACAAACCTAGAAACGTGCATTTCATGTGTGTATAACAAGATATGTTTTCGATATAACGGTTGATAAATATTAGCTTGAATCTAATCAGGTTTTCATCTAACGGTGAATATTGAATGCTTTGTTACCAAGCTAACATTGATTGCGAACCATGATTTGATAGACTATATAAGGGAGAATTTTGCCAACTGGGAAACCTAATCCCCACACATTTTTTGTGATACTAGTTGTGTTAAGCTGGAGTCGACTCTACTATAACCTTTGATTTCTTCTTCCAAACCAGGTTAACGACTTAAAGACTTCATTGGGATTGTGAAGCCAGACCGATACTACTTTTTTATAGTTGTGTGATTTGATCTTGATGTTTATATCATACGAGTACAATTGTAATAATTGGCTTAAGATTTCTATCTCCGATAGGCAAGATAAAAAGTAGTCACAAACATCTTCGTCTCATCGTTTGTGATTCCACGATATCTTTTTTCGCTGCGACGATTAAGACTATTGTGAGGCGATTGATAATACTGAGCCATTCTTCGGGAATATAAGTCTGGTTTATCAATTGGTTTCTATTCACCCTGATTTATCAAAAGACAGAACAAGACTCGTAGGTATATTCGTGGGAGGTGTATTTATCTATTACCGTAGAATTTTATGTGTGATACATATTTGTTTATTAAAGTCTTCAACTTTGGGTCGTAGCAACTCTTAGTTATGGGTGAGATCAGCTAAGGGAATCAAGTACGTAGTATCCTGTTGGGATTAGAGACGTAGGAGCATAACTGTACCTTGGATCAG
Source organism: Papaver bracteatum (assembly GCA_023529315.1). Lineage (NCBI taxonomy): Eukaryota > Viridiplantae > Streptophyta > Magnoliopsida > Ranunculales > Papaveraceae > Papaver > Papaver bracteatum. The sequence continues at coordinate 43,035 of JAJJWX010002978.1, forward strand.
TATGAGATTGATTGGGGTTCAACTACAGTCCAGACCGAAGTTAGCTTGGAGTAGGCTAGTGTATGTATCGGCTTAATACAGTGTATTTTTAATCTGTACTAGGTCCCGGGGTTTTTATGCATTTGCGGTTTCCTTGTTTACATAATTCTGGTGTCTGTGTTATTTCTTTTCCGCATTATATTTGTTATATAATTGAAATTAGGGTACATTATTTATATGTCCCTACTTTTATAACCCAACAAATATATCCTTTCCCAAAATAAATATATCCCTACCAATTTTGAGAATTAAAATTCGGAATTAATAAATTACTAAAATACCCTCCCTATAAATTACACGTTGCAACAAAACCGACCCATTAAAACTCATTTACTTCGAGTCTTCTCTCTCTCTCGCTTAATTCACAGTATCTCACTCTCTCTTTCACCATTTTCAAAATTGGACAGTTACAGATACTGAAAATCACCTGATAATCAATGGAGTAGCCGTTACAGAAGATTAATCCTCTAGCCGTTGCGGTTGAAACTGAAAATCAATGAGATAATTTAGTTTCTTATCTCTCTGATAAAAACCACGATCTGAAAACCTGAAAAATAAACTGAAAATCAACCAATTTTACTTTCCTTTCATCACAAACATTTCATCGTCAACATAAAGCATCAATTCACTGAAGATTACATTTCATCATCGATTTTGTTGCTAATCAAGTTTTATTTGATTTTACTGAAGATTTTAATTTAAACAGGTAAGAACGCTTTTGATTTTGGTCTTATTTTGATTTTTGGTTAGAGTTATTGATATTTTTGTTACATTTAATCAGATCTGATATTCTGTATGTGACTAAAACTAAAGAGGATTTGGTGATTTTGAATGTTTTGCTTCAAATTGTTGTTAGGCAAATGAACAGGTAAAACCTAATTGATGCATGCATGTTTTGGTTTTGATTTTGTTAATATAATGATTTTGATTTTGGTCTTGTTTTGATTTTTGGTTAGAGTTCTTGAGATTTTTGTTAGATTTGGTCAGTTCTGATATTCTTTGTTAGAAGCAAATATGCTAATTATGTTGAAGGATTTGGTGATTTTGAATCAGACCTACTCCCTCATTCTGTGTTAGAAGAAAATATTAGTGGATTTTGAATTTACTAAAACAAACAGGATTTGGTGATTTTGAATGTTTTGCTTCTAATATTTGCTTCAAATTGTTGTTCAATTTATTAAACTGAAAATTTGATTCTAGAGATTTTATTCAATTTAGGGGATCAACAGTAGTAGTTGATCCAAATAAAAATAGGATAAACAATACAAGTTGATCCATTATATGAGAATTTGTTCTACTGTTGATGTGTTTCTGAAGGATTTTTAAATATTTTTGTATCAACAGCAGTAGTTTATCCAAAAAAAAAATGGATCAACAGTAGAAGTTGATCCAATGTAGGGGATAAACAATAACAGTTGATCCAAATAGAAATAGGATAAACGATAAGAGTTGATCCATTATATGCAAAGTTGTTCAACTGTTATATGTTTCTAAAGGAATTTTAAATATCTTTGCAAATGAAATGGATCAACAGTAGAAGTTGATCCAATGTAGGGGATAAACAACAACAGTTGATCCAATAGAAATAGGATAAACAATAGAAGTTTATGAATACAAATAGATTTCTTTGATGGTTATGTACTTTTTTACTATGAAAATATGAATGCTAACTATAAAAAGTGTTGAACTCAGATTGAGAAGACATAATGCATAGGAGATACCAAGGATAAAGAAGAAGCAAGATGAAAAGGGCACGCAAGAGATTGAGAAAGCTACAGAACCAAAAATAAATACGAAGAACAATAAGATAATTGAAGAAGATGCAACAAGAAATAGGAAGAACAAGAGTGCAAATGAAGAAAAACAAAGAAAGGTGAAAAACAAGAAGGTAATTCAGGAAGAACCAGAAAAGTCGGAATCAGAATCCGAAGAAGAAGGACAAGAAGAATCAAATGATGATGATGAAAAGTTGGAAGAAGAGGAAAAGGAAGATGAAAAGAGCAAAGCAATGAATGTCATCAAAGGAAATGCAAATAAGAAGAAAGAGACAACAAGAAAAAGGAAGAACATGAGTACAAATATAGAAGCACAACAAAAGTTAAAGTTGAAACTTAGGAAGATAGCTGAGGAAAAATATGAATCAGAATTGGAAGAAGAAGAGCAAGGAGAATCAGATGAAGAAAAACAAGCAAAAAAGAGCAAACCAAAGAATGTCCTCAAAGGTAAAAACATACATTGTGATATTTGTGATAGTATTCTTACTAAGTTCCTTAAAACAAAATGAAAATGACTGAGTTTCATTATGCAGGCAGGTCAAAGGCAAAAGAAATCAAACTCAAAGAAGAACAACAACGAAAGCTGAAACAAAAGAAGAAAGTTGAGGAGGAACCAGAAGAATCATAATCCGAAGAAGAATGGCAATAAGAATCAAATGAAGATGATATAGAATCAGAAGAAGAAAAAAGGAAGATTGTAATATATCAAAAACAAGCAAAAAAGGGAAAACCGAAGAAAGTCGTCAAAGGTAAAAAAAAAAAAAAATTGTAACATTTGTGTTGGTATATCTAACTATATTGTTTGAAATATTGAAAACAAGATGAAAATGATTGAGCTTCACATATACAGTCAGCAAAACCACAACAAAAGGATAAAAGCAAGAAGGTGGTTGAGAAATAATCAGAAGAATCGGAATCAGAGTCCGATGAAGGGGAGCAACAAGAATCATATGAAGATGAATCTGAACAAGAAGAAATAGCAAAATAGGGCAACCAAGAGCGAGAGATAAAAGGTAAAAACATTGACTTTATAATGAAATATTATGTGTAACCAATCATAATTTTGGATCAACAGTCACAGTTGATCCAACAAATATTTGAAAGCAATCATAGTTTTGGATAAACAGTCACAGTTGATCCAATATAACATTATGTGTAAATATATGTGTAAAATGTCACATTTGATCAAATAATAGGTAGTTAAAGCATGAACTGTGATTACACATATTTAAACATCGCACCTCACTCGGGGGCTATGCCCCCTCGTGAAAATATATTATGGGTAGAATGTTAGAAAAAAAAAGATTATTGTCAAAAATGAAAAGGAAAATTATTTGAGTTTCATGTATGTAGGCAAGTCGAGAGCAAAGGAGAAGAGAATCAAGGGAGGTCTACAACCATTGGCTGAAATGGGGAATTTTCTATGCAAAAAGTTTGAAGTTGAAGATGCAAATAACAAGAAGAAACCAAAACTTGCAAAAGCACTGAAGGAATCTCCATTTTGGGAATTATTCAGCCCATTTTATGTACCAAACATGAGTATGAGTGGTAAATGGATGAACAAGACTAATCTTGCAATGCAGCTGTTGATGAGTGCATTTGATAAAGTTCAAATTTGGATAAAACGAAGAGTGCTCTCTGGAATCAAGAGATTTCACTGTGATATTCAAAATGAGAAGACTGATTGGGAGTGAAGAACTGAAGCAGCAACTGCAACCGAAGAAAGGACTTGACTGCAACAATTTCTTAAATAACAAGTTCAGACCAGAAAAACCAACAGATTCTGCAGAACCAATATTGAAGGCTGAGGTTGTAAGCAAACTGAAAGATGCAGCAGAAGATGAGTCTGACCCAGATCATTTTGTAAGAATTTTAGGTATGTGGTTATGCACGGTTTTCTTATTCCCAAATGCTGGTATGACATCCTTCACAAAGAAATGGTTGCCTCATGTCTTACTGATGGATAAAGTGTCATGGCCGGATCATGTTGTGGAATGTTTGATTTCGAACCTGGCAAACAAGAAGAATACACAATTAGCTATCGGTGGCTGCACAACTCTCCTAGTGGTAAGAAAAAGTGCTAATTTTGTAAAAGTAAAATGTTTTTTGTTGTAGAGAGTGAAATGCATACTATTGGATAAAACTAACATTGTTGTTTATATTATGCAGTGTTGGTTCTGTGAACATACCGATAAGTATATAACAAAAAGGGAAGGATTCCAAAATTCAACTGTAAGATTCCTACGATGGAACCATCATGCATTGTGCAAGGAGCTTCAAAGTGACTTTAGCAACAAAATAAAAAAGAAGGAAATTGATATGACTTGGTTCGACAAGACGGTAATTTTTTTAACTGTATTTATCTTTACTATTACAAATGTACAATATTTTTTAGTGAATGGGGTCAACAACCAATGTTGATCCAGTTTTATTCTAAGTTTTTTGTGGATCAACAGTGGAAGTTAATCCATGTGAATGGGATAAACAACCAATGTTGATCCAGTTTTAGTGTCAACACTATTTTAACCTCCTCCAATTCCAAGTTTTTTGTGGATCAACAGTGGAAGTTTATCCATGTGAATTGGATCAATAGCCAATGTTGATCCAATTTTAGTGTCAGTTCTTTGTGGATCAACAATGGAAGTTGATCCATGTGAATGGGATCAACAACCAATGTTGATCCAGTTTTACTGTCTACACTATTTTTATTTGTGTTGATCATGCTTTCGCAGTTTCATCATGACTTTGTTGATCCAGTGTCTGCTGAGGAGAACTATTTAATTGACCTATCGGCACCTGCAAGAGAACTTGAACAAGATAGGGCAAGGATAAAGGAGCTAGAGGAAGAAAATATCTTTCTTGATTGTGACAAGCATGAGGTTCATTGCATGGACAAGGTTGAAATTAAAAAGTTTGTCCAGAGCACATTATTCTTGAGAGAGTTGTATGAGGGGAACAAGGACAAAATAGAGTTGCAAGCTGGAGAACAGGAGTGACTTGATGATATTGACAAGAACATAGAGAAATGGCAGGAAGAGGAAAGAATGTTTCAGTAATCACTGAATAGGAATAAACCAGTGTATACAGGGAAGGAATTTGAAGGTTTGGACATTGAATATTTGTTCACACAGACGCAACGACGAGGAGAATCATCTGGACAAGGAAACTAGCATGAAATGAACTCTACGGCGAATGATTAATCAACAGATTGGAATGAAACGAGAGTAAATATGGAAGTCGAAGATTCAGTGGATTTGAACAATGAAGACACTCAAGAAATGAAGGCTTCCTTGGGAACTGAAGATTCAACTCAAAGTACTTTGGGAACTCAAGATACCTTGGACACTCAAGAGAAGAGTTGGCGGAAGGGTTTTGAAACTAGAATGAAGTTTCCAGAGGAAGAACCGAAAAGTGGAAAATCTTTGGAGAATTGGAAGGAAGGATTTCATGTAGGAAGAAAACTGAGGCAAACTGATAATGTAGAGCTCGATTCGCTGGTTGAAAACATTGCAATATCTGCTGGAATAATAGAAGAGAAAGCTGACATGCCAATGGAAGAGAAGAGTCTGTCCATTGAGAAGAAGAATGATGACATACAAATGGAAATGATTGTGCTTGACACTCCTCCACTTTCAACTATAAAACCATATGAATCTGGGTATGTGCATACATGTACCACACCATTTTTCGGTGCAATAATGCAAGAGGTACATAACATAACACAAGAAGCAAGAGAATCGGGATAGGATTGTTCTGAAAATAACGCACAATTTAAAATACTCCGAGGGTTGAACCATATTTATAATGTGGATGTAGTTGAAGAGGAAACTGAAGAGGAAACAGAATTAGATGATCAATCAGAATAAGAAAAAGCATCAGAAGCAAAAGAACAGAAAGCCAGTTCTCTTGTAATACGGGTGAAGAAAGGAGAAAGGCCAAAGATAAAGACGTATAAACTTCGAAGTCAAACACCTATTAAGAGAAAAACCAGGGCACAAAGGAAATATGGAAAACAAAAACAAAAAGGTGGAGAAGCAAAGGGAAGTAATTGACCTTGACGAGCTTGTCAATGACGTCACACCACCCAAACCGAAAAAACTAACAAGGCCACAAAGACTGAAATTGTGGAAAAAATGCAGTGACGCTGAAAAACAAATCATTCAGCCGTTCTTTGAGAATGCAAATGAATGGTATGTAATACACCTCAGATCAAATAGTTTTTTCTTTTGGTTTATATGATAGTTCTTTTTAATTACATTTTTTTTTGTTTTTTTTTTTGTTGTTGTTGAAAATGCAGCGACAAAGCTTTTAGTTTTTATTTCTGCAATACTGATGTGGAGGTAATCATCAATGGAAAGAATATACAACATCTGATGAATAATCAAAACATTCACTGTGAGATTATTGATTACTACACCACCATGCTGAAATCAAAGATGGAATCACCGCATAAACCTCAATACAATAACCACAATATTCTCTCAACAAATGATTATGTAAGTAGAAGAAAATCTTGGTTTATTTATGGATCAACAATGGGAGTTTATCCAAGTGAATGGAGTAAACAACCACTGTTGATCCAAGTGAAATTTACTTGTTATGATATATAGTTCTCTAGTTAAGCTAGTCAACTTGGATTATGTAAGTAGCAGAAAATCTTGGTTTCTTTGTGGATCAACAATGGTAGTTTATCCAAGTGAATGGGGTAAACAACCAATGTTGATCCAAGTGAAAATTACTTGTTATGATATATGGCAAACTAATATATTTGAAAAATTTATTGATACAGACAATATTGGGAATCGCATTAGCATCGCAAAGTATAAAAAAGGTAGAGAGATGTGGGATCCCAGAAAAGCTAAGGAAAAGTTACACTGGTAATATTGAAGACACAAACATCATTATACCAATGTGCTTGACTGATCAGCAAGTTGTTGGATACCATTGGGTGGTGCTGGCGTTGGTAAAATGGAAATGGATAGTGCACAACTCTGCAAGGCGCAATAAGGCTTATAATTGGAAATATCTTGTGATGATTGTACCACTGACTAAAGTGCCGAATCATACAGACAAGCTTTCACACTACACTATACCAGCACAAGAAGGATGTGACTGTGCACTGCACACTTGCATGTACATGAAGAATTTGGTAAAGCGTGGAAACTGTGAACACCTATCTGAAATCGCTAACTTAGATGAGAAGTTGAACAAGAAGCGTGTGAAAATTGCAGCAAGAATCTTATCAGAATTGGTTTCATGGAAGAATCCTGATTCAGCTGCTGACACTATTAAAGATATAACCCAACTTCCTGATTCTGCTAATGACTATGTTAAAGACTCAGTCGAACCAATAGAGTGAGCTTGATGTCAGAGTCTGTTAATACTCTGTAAAGAAAATCTAATTGTAGTTTTAAAACTATCTATCTTAGTAAGTAAAACTTGTTGTAGGTATGATTATGGATGAATTATTATGAACCATTATGAATGAATTATTATGGATGTATTTGTGGTCTGAATATGAATGAATGTTACAGGTATGTATAGCTTGAGGAGTTTGCTAGTAAATACAGATAGAACCATGCAATTTTTTTGTTTGTTTTGTGTGTAAACAGCCAATGTTGATCCAAATAAGTTGGATAAACAACCAATGTTGATCCAAATAAGTTGGTCTGATTATGAATGAATGTTACAGGTATGTATATCTTGAGGGGTTTACTAGAAAATACAGATAGGACCATGCAAATTTTATGTTTGTTTTGTGTGTCAATAGTCATTGTTGATCCAAATAAGTTGGATCAACAACCATTGTTGATCCAAATAATTTGGAACCAAGGAACAATGTTTCTACACTATAGTGTAAACAACCATTGTTGATCCATTCTAGTTGGATCAACAATGGAAGTTGATCCACAAAAAAAGGATCAAAAGTGCAGTTGATACAATTTATATAAGTATGGATCAATAAACCTGGAACCTGCCACCTGACATATAATTGAGAAACAAAACAATAAAATTTAAAACAATAGTATGTCATTTAAAAAAAATAACAATTGCAAACCAGAAAAGCATAAAAAAGGAAAAAGAAGACATCCAACTAGTAAGAAACCTAAAACAAGTTGTTCAGAATATGAATAAAACCAACAAACTTCAGAACAACATCCTATTCAAGAACTTGATAATCCTGGAATGAGATTCCTTGAGAAACGTTGGTGCACGAGGAGCCAAATGAGCTCTGTGACATGTTCGACGGTTGTGAAAGGTGAGCATCCCACACTGGTCACACTTCCTCTTCTTGCGCACCTTTTCACGACTACCCCTGTACCTAACACCTTTAGGCCTTCCAGATTGTTCTCGACCGCCATTGGGAGGAAAATCATACCCATTTTTATTAATTCCAGGAGGCTTCTCAGAGTCTGGAATAGGATATATGGGTCGAGAGTACAACCTCCTACAGTAGTCAGAAGTATAGTAAGCGCTAATGTATTTATATGGTTCATCATTTCCAATATGCAACATGGCTTTCATTGCATGAGTGCAAGGAAAGCTATGTTTTTTCCACCATTTGCAGTTGCAGGTCCTAGAATCCAAATCGACAGTATGCTTTCCCGTTGGAGAAATGATCTCAAATACTTTCTCACTTTATCTCCGAAACTTGTATGAACGACAGTCGTTTATCCTCTTGTTAAATCTTGCTTGCATACGAGGAGTATGCCTTGTAGTAAACTTGTTAGACTCCAATAACCTCTTATAATTCTGCTCCATTACCTTAGCATGAATAGCATCGAGAAGCTCAATTGCTGGAAGTGGCTTATCATGCTTAATAACATTGTTAAAACTCTCAGCAATATTTGATATGTTCTCACCCCATCTTTCTCCTAGAAATGCATGAGAAGCCCAATTCTCAAGTGGAATCTTCATCATCCAAGCAACCACTGAGTCCAACTTTAGATTACTCATACTCTTTGAAGCATCATAAAAAAATTCCTTCGTTAATGCAGTGCAGCACTCTTCGAATAACTTGACTGCAGTTTGTCTACTCCTGCCCTTTGGAACTGGAATATTTCCTTTCATATGGTACAAACAGTAGGAGTGGAAAGCATTTGGGAAGAATTTAGGCACATGCTTCAAAAGGCCGATTCCACGATCTGATATGATGGTCATTGGACGATCTTCACGAATAATACCCTTCAAATTGGTTAAGAACCATTCCCAACTCTCACAATTTTCACAAGGAACGATTCCAAATGCAACTGGATAGATTTATACAAAAACGAAAAAACAAAAATAAGTGACCAGTAACTAGTGTAAAACAAACAAAGTTGATCCATTTCAGTTGGATCAATAGTAAAAGTTGATGCATGCTGATGGATCAACAGTACAAGTTGATTCATTTTAATTGGATAAACAATGGAAGTTGATCCATTTCAGATGGATCAACAGTAGAAGTTGATTCAAAAAAAATATAGTTTTTGGATCAACAATCAAAGTTGATCCAATAAAATCATAGTTTTGGATCAACAGTAGAAGTTGATTAAAAAAAAATATAGTTTTTGATTCAATAAAGTTGATCCAATAAAACAATGACAATTGATCCAATAAATATGTGTAACATATCACCAATAAGAGGTAGTTAAAGCATGAATTTCAATGCAAACCAAAAAGAAAGCAATCTAAACTACCCTAAGCTACATATAGTATTACGTCGCACCTCACTCGGGGGATACGCCCCCTCATGAAAGTTAAATTCAATATAGAATGTATAATGATGGATCAACAGTAAAAAGTTTAAACATACATGGATACAAAACGAAAAATAGTAAAAGGTTAAAAGTCGTACGTTGGTTACCAGTTTTGCCGCAAGCAACCATAAGACCACCTTTGAACTTCCCTGTGAGAAAGGTACAATCGATAAATAGCATCGGACCGCAGTAATTGTTGAAACCAGTTATGGAAGCTTCAAAAGCAACAAAAAACCTTTTGAACTGACGCGTCACACTATCATACTAAAAATTAACAACACTTTCGGGATTGTACTGTTCAATTGCATATTTATACCAAACTAAGTCTGAATAGGACTTGATGTCATCAACCCAAAGAAATGTCTTGGTGAATTGTAAACCGTGATATGCCTGACTATACGTGAGGTCAACTCCATATTCTATTCGAAATAAATCTATAATATCAGCATCAGTCTTCTTCTTCTTCGATGCTCGTAAATCATCTGCCAATATATTCTTCATAAACGATTTTCTCATCCTAACTTTTGATGGATCCGAAGAAGATAAACTACATGAATGATCTGAGATATATTTCTTGCATTGAAATACACGATTTGAATTGGCGAGGAGAGAGGCGTGAAACCTCCAGCGATAATTTTCCGACTCTTTGAACTGGCACTCCACAGTATATCGTACAAAGTCACTCTTAACTACTGTGTATTTGCGACCAGTACACATTTCATACTTTGTAACACAGTCCTTAACTTCAGAAATACCACCTTTAAACAACTGCCCTACTCCAGTTAAGATGTTGACCCAAGCATCGGACTTCTTCTGAACCTTTTTTATCAAACACGCATCATCAGTGACGTCTTCCACAACAGCTACCTCATCCCTTGAAATATAACTTGATGACGACGAAGACGCAGGAGCAGGATAATAAGAAGATGATGAAGAAATAGAATCAACACAAGTCCTTAACTGGATTTCAAACTTCACCAACTCAATCCCTTGTGAGCTGCAGTAGTGGATGAAAAACCTCAAATCCAAATCTTGATTGATGACATTTGAAATCCCTTCTACAGTATAACCAAAAAGAATGAGGTCTTCAGGAACATAAGGCCAATTTTGTTTCACTACACTTATCATCTCCTTGATAGAAGTTGATGCTGAAACGGGATGCGAAACGGTCTGATTGCAAAATTTGAACTCTGCAACTACCATCCTTGGCCTGCAACAACCATAACATATAGTGGTGTTCAGAAATTTGGATCAACAGTCACACTTGATCCAATAAATATGTGTAAACAGTCACAGTTGATCCAAAGAATATATGTAAACAATCATGGTTTTGGATAAACAGTCACACTTGATCCAAATAAATATGTGTAAACACTCATAATTGATCCAATAAATATGTGTAAACAATCATAGTTTTGGATCAACAATAAGAGTTGATCCAATAAATATGTGTAAACAGTCACAGTTGATCCAACAAATATGTGTAAACAATCATAGTTGTGGATCAACAGTGACAGTTGATCCAATAAATCTGTGTAAACAGTGACAGTTGATCCAATAAATCTATGTAAAAATTCACATTTCATCCAATAAGAGGTAGTTAAAGCATGAATTTCAATGCAAAAACAAAGAGAAAGCAGTATAAAGTACCCAAAGCTACATATAGTATTACGTCGCACCTCACTCGGGGGCTACGCCCCCTCGTGAAAGTTAAATATAACGTAGAATGTGACAAAACCTAAAATAAAAGCTACATTATCAACAAAATGAATGCATTATGATTACCTCCAATCTACCAAAAGAAATAAAAACACAAAATACAAACATTTTGGATCAACAACAACAGTTGATCCAAAAATAAACTAAACATCAACTTATTTTTGTATCAATAGTCAAGGTTGATCCAAAAATAATATCAACATCTCATCAAAAGCATAATCAGTAGAGTGTCTAAAATACATCATCAACATTTAAGCATAAAATTTGGATCAACAACAACAGTTGACACAAACAAAATTCTTCAACATTTCAACATAAACAGTTGATGAGCAGATTTAAGAAAAAGAAAGTGTAAATAACAAATCATAAATTAAAACGTACATGTTTAATTAAATGAATAAGAATCTCGAAATCAAATTATATCAATATCAATCAATCTAACGGAATAATCACGAAATCAATCTTCCAACATAAATCACGATCTCTGCATCAACAACCAAAATCCGGAATTATACATAAAAAATAATGAAAAAGAACATGCAATCATCAAAAACAACTATATGAATCTTCAAAATAACATCATCATTTCCAATTTGTTTCACAAAGACAGATCCGGTGATTTCTGTTGTTAATGGAAATTTCAGTTAAACGGAGCTAAAAATCCAGTGATTTCGGTTGCTTGATTGATGAATCTTGCTGCACAGATAATGAAGAAGATGGATGATAAGATGAATTTCAATCTGTAAATCGTAGATTGAAACAAAAAAAAAAAAATCTTCGAATTTTTTTTTCGATCGAGCTGAAGAGAGTTCTCGATCTGTTTCTTGCTGCACAGATAATGAAGAAGATGGAAGAGAATATGAATTTCAATCTGTGAATCGTAGATTGAAACGAAAAAACATTAAATCTTCGAAAAAAAAATACTCACGAGCTGAATTTCGTTTTTTTCTCACGAGATGAATTTGTTTCTGATCTGTTTCTCTCTCTTTCAGTTTTATGTTTCCGTTTATAACTGAATTTCGTTTTTATTATTCAAATATATACAGGGGGTATATTTGGAAGTCCAAAAATTATTATTGGGCCCCTGATGGGCTTGTACAAGGAGAGGGATATAATTATTATGTGATAAGGATATTTGTATAGTCCATCAAAAGTAGGGACAATAATTCAATTACCACTTGAAATAATACAGGTTGTGCGTTGTTCAATCAATTAGAATATCTGACCTTTTGGTTGTTGATTTAAATTGATTGACACTTGAATATTGGTCTTTGGCACTATCCAAGTTATCTCCTTGTATTTGATAAAGACTCGCAAATTTTTATTTGCTTGAGTAAAGATCAAATCAAGTGAGAGAGATATAAACTCTTTGATGTACTTTTATCTAGATTGAGTCTGACTGTCTAGTTGATTCTCTAGAAAGTATATTGGAGTTTGTCCATACAGATTGTTAATCGAAATATTGGGTGTGGTTGTTAGACCCCCGTTTTTTCAAAAATATAATGCGGAAAAGAAATAACACAGATACCAGAAATTTTGTTAATGAGGAAATCGCAAATGCAAAAAAACCCCGAGACCTAGTCCATATTTGAACACCACACTGTATTAAGCCACTACAGACACTAGCATATTACCAATGAACTTCGGACTGGATTGTAGTTGAACCCTAATCAATCTCACACTGATTCAAGGTATAGTTGCGATCCTTACACATCTCTGATCCCATCGGGATACTACGCACTTGATTCCCTTAGATGATCTCACCCACAACTAAGAGTTTCTATGACCCAAAGTCGAAGACTTGATAAACAAATTTGTCTCACATAAAAAAGTCTATAGGAATAGATAAATCTGTTTCCCACGGAAATACCTACGAGTTTTGTTCTGTCTTTTGATAAATTAAGGTGAACATGAACCAATTGATATACCAGACATATATTCCTGAAGAACAACCTAGAAATATCAATCACCTCACAATAATCTTAATTGTATGGTAGCGAAACAAGATATTGTGGAATCACAAATGATGGGATGAAAATGTTTGTGACTACTTTTTATCTTGCCTATCGGAGATTAAATACCAAGATAATCTTAAATAAGATAGTACTCAAACACGATAGAAACAGCAAGATCAGATCACGTAACTACAGAGAAAATAGTTGAGTTTGGCTTCACAATCCCAATGAAGTCTTTAAGTCGTTAACACATAGGGTTTTGTGAAAAATTTAAGGTTAAAGGAGAATCGACTCTAGCTTATACAACTAGTATCACACAGGAGGTGCGGGGATTAATTTTCCCAGTTGCTAGAGTTCTCCTTTACATAGTTTTCAAATCAAGGTTTGCAATCTAAGTTACCTTGGTAAAAAAGTATCCAATATTCACAGTTAGATGAAAATCTGATTAGATTCAAGCTAATATATTTCAACCGTTGGATCGAACTTAGCTTGTTATACACAAATCAAATGTACCCTCATTTAGGTTTAGTAACCATACCTAAACGTGTACACCCTGTTGGCTCAACCGTAGTTAACCGAGGTTATCTATATGAACACTCTCATATCAACCATATTCATCTTAACCATAACTAGTTCAAATGACTCAAATGAAACTAGTTAAAGAGTTGTTCAATTGCTATATTCTCATAGAAGTATACAAGAACATAATTGAAGCAAAGGCTTACCAACACATATTCCGAGAAATATGTAAGCGAATTAAACTCAACTCGAAATCTCAAATGTTTATATTCGACAACTATATAGTAATACGACTTTTGTCTCAATATAGGAGATAGAGTATAAATAGACTTTCCGAGTGATAGATGAGTTTTATTCTCCACATACCTTTTGTTGATGAAGTTCCACAAGATCTCCTTAGTAGTTTTTCATCTTTAATTGATGAACGCCGTGAAGTCTAATTCTCAACTACACAATCTATCCTAGTCTGAGACATCACTATAAGTAGACTAGAAATCAAGACTTATAGTTTTGATCAATAACATTGACAAACAAGCTTGAGATAGCAACGCTTGCGAGTTCGACCGAGCAGTGCTCTAACAGTAAGTGGAGGTTGTGAAGTAATGAGGAGGTGGAGATCGCGTGAAGTGATGAAACCATGTCCCTATTATTGAGGGAGGACTGGACGATTTTGATATATTCTCCAAAGAATGAGACAAAGAGCTTTGTGATTACTTTTTATATCTTACCTAACGGAGATAAATCTCGAGCCAATCTTAGAGAAGATAGTACTCAATACGATAGAACAAGTAAGATCAAAACACGCAACTATAGAGAAAATAGTTGGGTATGGCTTCAAAATCCCAATGAAGTCTTTAAGTCATTAACCTATAATGGTTTTAGGAAAAACCTAAGTTAAAGGAGAATTGACTCTAGTCGCAACTTGTATCACACATGGGGTATGGGGATTAGGCTTTCCAGTTGCTAAAGTTCTCTCTTATATAATCTTCAAATTAGGGTTTGATAGCTTTAAAACAAAGCAATCAATATTCACCGTTATATGAAAACCTGATTTAAGATTCAAGCTAAGTTTTCTTAAAGCCAAAGCAATATCTCTCCACCGTAAGATGGTCTCATCTTGTTAAACACAAATGAAATATACCTTCATTTATATATGGGTAACCGTACCTAAACATGTATATTAAGTTGCCTCAATAACAGTTAACCGAAGTTAGCCATATGAAAACTTTTGTATTAACCACATTCATCTAACACTTCTAGATCAAATGAATCTAATTGTGTTACTCATAGAGTTGTTCAATTATTTATGTTCTCATAGAAGCATACAAGATACAATTGAAACAAAATCGAATTTGGTTCATGATTGTCCAAAGTACTTATTCAAGAATCAATTCATGAACATTAAGCCATGGTTTGCAAAGATTGCATTCCTTAATTTATTAATGTATTTGTTCATGAGTGTGAAATCATACTTAACCGATTTTAGAACTTAAACCAACTCAGTTTGCAAACGGGTATGCAACCTTAAGTTCTGGACTTTGGCCACGTCTGACAGTTCGCAAACCGGTATTCATACTATCGTTTCGGACCTAACTCAGGTGAAACTTTCGCATACTGGTATGCAAACTTGGTTCCCGGACTTTGACAATTAAAACCGTTCGCATACTAGTATGCAAACTTGGTTCCCGGACCTGAATCATACTACAACAGTTTGCATACTGGTCCGCATACTGTGATATATCCAGACAATGATTATTTTTTCTAAACTCCCATTTCAATCATTGAAACATAATTAGAAGACGACAATAGTTGTCTCACACAAACTATTAGCTTATAAGTAATTTTCAAGTGATTGAATGATCAATACGAAATATTCTGATTCTACATCAAATGACTGTCTTACACAAATCATGTAAGATGTTTCAAAACAATTTTCACATGATCATCTTTTGACTCACTATTTAGTTTCCAACAAATAAATTGTTTCCAACTAAACTCGTCAAAAATAATGATGAATGGATCTAAAGAAGAAATCTTTCCAACACATATTTCAAGAAAGATATAAGCGAGTTAAACTCAACTCGAAATATCAAATGTGTATAATATAAAAGTCTATATAGCTATACGACTTAATCTCAATAGGAGATAAAATAGAATAGACTTCTGAGTTATAGATAAGTTTTAGTCTCCATATACCTTTTGTCGATGAAGTTCCTCCAATATCTCCTCAGTAGATCTTCGTCTTCAATTGATGAACATCGTGAATTCTAAAGCTCAACTACACATTTTATCTTAATCCGAGACATAACTATAAGTAGACTGGAAATCAAGACTTATAGTCTCGATCATCTAAACTTGACAAACAAGCTTGAGATAACAATGCTTGCGAGTTCGACCGAGCAGTGCTCTAATAATCTCCCCCTTTGTCAATTTTAGTGACAAAACTATCAATACATATGGATTACAAAATAAGTAAACTTTGTAGCTTCTCATCCAACATTCTTGATTTCCTTGGTTTCCTCAACATTCCTTAAATTTTTCGTCACTCCAAGTACTCCAGTGATTCTGAACATGTTCAACTCAGCATCATTGTTGTTGAATATCCGTAGCCATAACAATAAGAAAACAGATGTTCTAAATTATTGTTATATAGTGTCATAGTATTATTACATAACATCAAAGTTCAATTATATCACAACTTTGACAATAATACTACGGTGATATGTATCACTTCCCTTAGTCAATACTTCATCTAACAATGAAAACCACTCCCCCTTACATAATGATTCGTAACATATGTATGAAGTGTAAACTAAAAATTCTCCCTCTTTTTTGTTAATATAAATTGGCAAAGGTACGAAAACTAGCTAGATCATAATGAAATTATCAAAGAGATTATTCATGATTAAAAGAGAACATATCAACTTTGTTTCGATGATTTCACATATTCGAAACTTAGTGTATTCATTAAGGAGTTTATAAAGATACAAGATAACTCCTACAATATTCCACAGTCGCATTCCCCACAAAGATTTGGAAATTAAGAACTCCCCCCCCCCCATAAAATGTCATTCCCTAAAGAATAACAAGAGCGATCTTACTTTTACGAGAAAAGAAGGATTTCTTTGCACATTAACAAATTACATGAAACATGAAAGAGAACCTTAATGATTAATTTAATCGGAAATGCTCAACATAGGAAAACTTATGGAGCCACACATAGGAGTGGATCAGGGAAAGATCAATACTATGAAATATTCAAAAGTTGATTCTATCTTTTATCAATATTTGCATAAAGACATAATAGACTTAACTTTTGACATATGAGATAATTATAGTTCACAGACGTTAACACACATATCTCATAATATTTTTGCAATATGTAAAACCAATAAAGATTAATAATGCAAAATCATCTTCCAAATAACTTAGAATTTAACTAAATAAATCTAAAACATTGCAAGATGAAAATCATTGGCAATAGCTATGTGTAATCACAATATTTGTTATTCCAAACCCTAGTTATCCTTTTTAAAACACAAGAATAAATTATCATAAGAAGTTTCCTAGAAAAAATGAAAAAAGAGTTCGAGAAATCAATAATCATCCTCATCATCTGACTTCATCCAAGAGGCTTGAACTTTTTCCATTTCTTCCTTGATGTCGGGAAACTTTGTAGCAATCACACATAATTGTTCTTGCACATATTTTACCTTGGAATTGATCTTATGAACACCTTTGCGAATTTGATGAAGAATTCCCAAGGTAGTAGGATCACAAGAACCGTCAAGGCAATCACATCTTTGTCTCTTAAAGCATTCATCTTTATACGTTTGAAGGGACAAGGACGAACAAGTTTGGGAGTTCCAATAGAGTTTCCAATGGGAGCAATGTAATGTGCATGACATATTTTTTCAATCAAGCATGGAAAGCCTAACTTCTTGTTAGATGACATCATCGAGTCCATTTGAAGAATGATAAATCCACAAATATCAAGACCTTGAGCACCCGATTCAAGGAAATAGACTAACTCCTCAAATTCACGACTCCACCGAGAGTCCTCAATTGTGGAGGGACAAAGATTAGAAATTCAAAGTTTACCTAAAATCATAAAAGCAAGACTAAGATCATGGGTAGGAAATTTCCCTTCAAACCAATCAACATTCTTACGACAAAGACCATTAAAAATGGTTTCACATGATGGCCTTTCTCCTCTTGGCCTAGGAAGGAGAAGGTTACCCAAAGAAATTTTGGAAATCTTTGAAATCAACTATCTATCAACAAGAATCCTTTTTCAATTTATCATAATCTTGAATTCTAAGTCATCAAGATTAACATCATGGATGTTAGCATAAAAGATTCTTTTTGAGAGTGTCAAAACTTTCACCAAGACCATTAAAGATGTTACCAAGTTTATATTTCTCAAAACATACCAAATCTTCTTTATGACCACTGTCCTCTACCAATTTCTTTTCTAGAACGAAACCACTAAAAGAAATATTTTCAAATGTCTTACTACTAGAATCATTGGTGGATCTAATTCTAATAGAATCTTGGTCACTTGGTATATTCATACTCATAAGAGAGGGACACATATGATTTTTTGACATCTTATTAGAATTCTTATCATCATTATTGATTTTCCCCATGAACCCTAAAATTCATAGTAATAAGAAGGAGAGAAAAAAACTTACTTGATATGCTCCTTGAAGATGATGACAAGCCTTAGTCCCCTTTTGACCTCCAAAACAAGATTTAATGGAGTAAACTCGTGAACCCTAGAAACGCTCTCATTCACGAACGCGGACAAGGAGATGAAGAAGAAGAGGGCTACGCATATTGAAACCCTTAAAAAAATGGTAGTGGGCTTGGACTCGTACTGGTTCGGTAACTCAAAGGAAATAGAACTACAATTTCTAATCCTGAGCAGAGGTTCGTGCACTGAGGAGAATTTGACAGTGTGATAAATAAAGTAGTATAAAACTACATGACATCATTTAACCTCTGGTGGACAGAAAAATTCAGTTAAACAAGTTTTTCTCCCAGGAAAAAAAACTTCAAAAATAAAACTAACCCATAATACACAGACACAAAACTAATCAGATCGTCACTTGCCCCATTTAAAGTTATATACAAATGAGGTGGAGCCAATCTCGTTACCAAAAGGCTAGATGGGTAGAGGGGCCCTCATGCACCTTCTCCGGTCGATATTTGTGAAATATACCAGAAGTATAATCATAGTAATGATGATACTCCGGGTTAATTGAAATTTTTGACTCTTTTTTCTTATGATTAAAGGAAGGATTTTTCCGACAACTGGAACTTGCAACACTACCAGTAAAAAATCTTTTTATCAATTTTGACCGAGTTGTTGCCAAGACCCGAATGTATGTCACGAATGACAGAATATGAATTTTTACCTGTACAAACCTTTTTCTTAATCGAAATTAGTCGTTCCAGAGATTTAAAAACGTTTTCAAAAGCCATAAATAGATCTTTGCCAATTGATCCATCATGATATTATTCCTCAAAAATATTGATAAGAAACCTAGAGAGGTTCATATATTAGAGATTTTGTTCACACGTTTCCTGCAACATACCTTTTTAAAGGAATCTTCTTTTTTTTCTTTAGATTGTTTTCCATCATCTAAGATTTCTAGTGTCTTAAATGATGTGAGATTATTTTGAGAGACCAGAGGTCTCGAAAAAAACAAACATTGAACAATCTTTGAGGATTTCTAGTGTGCGTTACATATGCACGGAACAAGTTTCCCAAAAATATTTCCCATAGGAACAGTCCATAGGATCAAACAAACACAAACTTATTAGGTTTATCGTGTTTTCCTGCTCTTATACCAATTGAAAAAGCGGGGGTCTAACAACCACAACCAATATTTCGTTCAACAATTTGTATGGACTAACTCCAATATAATTCCAAGAGAATCAACTAGACAGTCAGACTCAATCAAGGAAATATATCCAAGAGTTATATCTTTGTTTCTCAATGTAATCAGCAAATCAAACATATAGGAATCTTTGAGCCTGATTATTATGAGAAACAACTTGAACGGTACCAAAGACCAATGTTCAAGTATCAATCAATTTCAATCAACAACCAAAGGTTGGATTTACCAATTGATTGAACTACACACAACTTGTGATATTTCAATTATATAAATAAATATAATGCGGAAAAGAAATAACACAGACACCAGAGATTTTGTTAATGAGGAAAACGCAAATGCAGAAAAACCATGGGACCTAGTTCAAATTTGAACACTACACTATATTAAGCCGCTAAAAACACTAACCTACTACAAGTTAACTTTGGACTGGAATGTAGTTTATCCCTAACCAAGTCTCACACCTATTAAGGTACAATCGCGTTCCTTACGCCTCTGAATCCCAGTAGGACTCTACGCACCTGATTTCCTTAGTTGATATCACCCACAACTAAGAATTGCTACGACCCAAATTCGAAGACTTTATAAACAAATTTGTCTCATACAGAAAAATCTATTCTGATAGATAATTCTGTCTCCCACAGAAATACCTACGAAGTTTTTGTTCTGTCTTTTGATTAATCAAGGTGAACATGAACCAATTGATAATCCGGTCTTATATTCCTGAAGAACATCCTAGAAATATCAATCACCTCATAATAACTTAACTATATGGTAGTAGAACAAGTTATTGTGGAATCACAAAGAATGAGATGTGGAGCTTTGTGATTTCTTTTTATATCTTACCTATCGGAGATAAACCTCGAGCTAATCTTAAAGAAGATAGTACTCAATACGATTGAACAAGTAAGATCAAAACACGCAACTACAGAGAAAATAGTTGGGTCTGGTTTTAGAATCCCAATGAAGTCTTTAAGTCGTTAACCTATAATGGTTTTAGGAAAAACCTAGGTTAAAGGAGAATAGACACTAGTCACAAATAGTATCACACGGGAGGTGTGGGGATTAGGTTTTCTAGTTGCTAGAGTTTTCCCTTACATAGTGTTCAAATCAGGGTTTGATAGCTTTAAAACAAAGCAATCAATATCCACTGTTATATGAAAACCTGATTTAAGATTCAAGCTAAGTTTGCTTAAAACCAAAGCAATATATATCCACCGTTATATGGTCTTATCTTGTTACACACAAATGAAATATACCTTCATTTAGATATGGGTAATGGTACCAAAACGTGTATATTAAGTTGGCTCAATAACAGTTAACCGAAGTTATCCATATTAACATTTTTTTATTAACCACATTCATCTAACACTTCTAGATCAAATGATAATCAAATGCATCTAATTATGCTAATAGAGTTGTTCAATTGTTTATTCTCATAGAAATATACAAGACACAATTGAAACAAAATCGGATTTGATTCATAATTGTACAAAGTACTTATTCAAGAATCAATTCATAAACATTAAGCCACTGTTTGAAAATATTGCATTCCTTAATTTATTAATGTATTTGTCCATGAGTATGAAATCATACTTAACCGATTTTAGAACTTAAATGAACTCATTTTGCAAACGGGTACGCAAACTTAAGTTCCGGACTTTGGTCACATCCGATAGTTCGCAAACCTGTATGCATACTATCGTTCCAGACCTAACTCGGATGAAACCGTTTGTATACTGGTGTGCAAACTAGGTTCCCGGACTTTGACAGTTAAAACTGTTCGCATACTAGTATGCAAACTTGGCTCCCGGACCTAAATCATACTACAACAGTTTGCATACTATGTTATATCCAGACAATGGTTATTTGTTCTAAACTCCCATTTGAATCATTGAAACATCCTTAGAAGACGACAATAGCTATCTCATATAAACTATTAGCTTATAAGTAATTTTCAAGTGATCGAATAATCAATACAAAACATTCCGAGTCTACATCAAATGACTATCTCACACAAATCATGTAATATGTTTCAAAGAAATTTTCACATGATCATCTTTTGACTCATTATTTAGTTTCCAACAAATAAATTGTTTCCAACTAAACTCGTTAAGAATAATGATGACGTAGCTAAAGCAAAAAGCTTTCCAATGCATATTTCGAGAAAGATATATGCGAGTTAAACTCAGCTCGAAATATCAAATGTGTATAATGTAAAAGTCTATATAGCTATACGACTCAGTCTCAATAAGAGATAGAATAGAATAGACTTCTGAGTGATAGATAAGTTTTAGTCTCCATATACCTTTTGGTGATGAAGTTCCTCTAAGCTCTCCTCAGTAGATCTTCGTCTTCAATTGATGAACGTCATGAATTCTAAAGCTCAACTACACATTTTATGTTAATCCGAGACATAGCTATAAGTATACTAGAAATCAAGACTTATATTTTTGATTACCTAAACTTGACAAACAAGCTTGAGATAACAATTCTTACGAGTTTGACCAAGCAGTTCTCTAACAACTTGACACTTTGATCACAATATGATGATCAAGTCTATTATACTAGAGTTTTACATATATAAGTTTGCATGTTATATTTTCAATCAGAAACAACTTGAAAGCAAACTGTATATAAATGGAAACAAGTCAAGTCATGTATTACTAACCTCAAGTGGAAGTATGATTTCATCCTAATTGTCGATAAGTACTCTTTGAAATCTTCAGGTCGTCTGAGTAATACTTGTATGCCTCAATATTTCTAGACTTCCTAGTATTACCTAACAAAGTTGACTCTAGTAATCTAATCAAGCGAATTATGAGTTTTGATACTAAATTATGACAACCAACCTTGACATGCCAAAGCTTGGTGGGTTCAACTGAGCAATGCTCTAACACAAGGTAACGATATTCATATTCAATTTTTCTTGGTGCCGTGTCTTTCACAATTATTTTTTGGAATAAAATATTTTAATATTTGAATATATTATGTTTCTATAAAAAAAATATATTGTTTCTTATTTTTATCCTATTTTCGATATATATATGTACTCATATCTTGTCCGATGGGAGGCCACTTGACATCAAATGGAGAAACCTGTGGATGAATTTTTGTCATCTATTGATGACTTAGCACTAATTTCATGTGAATCAATCATGAATAAACAAAATATAATCAACAACTTAAGGTTCAACAAGACTCTCTAAGAAAACATATCATCTCTATCAAAAAGAGCATCAAACATCATGAACATATGCTCAAGGATTCAAAAGAAATGCTTATTGATTTTCAAGATCGATTGCTTGAGATAAACAATCATACAAATGAAAATGAATATGTTTGGAAGAATTTGAATCTTGAGTTTGATAGTGATGTCATCAACACTCCCTTGAGGACTCACGAAAAACTAAGACAGACTTTATAATGTTTTTTCTATCTAAAGAACTATCAATAAATATGAACGATTAAGTTTTTATTCGAAATCATTTGTGTCATTCTTTTGATAATCACGGTGTTACTTGTTTTGATTTAATATATTTTACTTTGTTTCCGGTTTATGAGACTCAGTTTCGGTTTTTACTAACTATAATGTTTTGATCTCATAATATGTTATCTTTTATTTTGTGACTTTTTGATCTAGCAAGATTTTGGATCTAACGTATCAAAAGATCATAAGTAGATATTGTATAAAGTCACGATTATACTATTATCGATTTATATCTTCATAAGTTGTGTATTTAGTATACATATGATTTTCGGTTTTAGCTTTGTACATTGGCATGTAATACCTTAGATCTTGTCGACCTTTATCTGGTAAAGGTTGTTTCTTTTTGTTATTATTTTATCTTGCATAGGAATAACAAAACATAGGGGGAGAGTTCTTGTTGAATTGATGCTTAAACGTCATATCTTTGTAAGGAGAGTGGTTGTGGAAACCAAGGGAAGAGTTATTTTGATAATCTCTTTCCTGATATGAAAACTTGACCTATTGGGATCCTAATTTGTCTTATCAAAAGTGAGGAAACGATTTTGTGTTTGGTTAATCATTTTTGTGTTAAGAAAAGTTGATTTAAATGCCTATTCTTGCTTTTGCTTAACGAAATAAGGTATAATTATTTTTGGTACAATTGTTTCCAATTAAGAAAAACTAAATCTATTCTGATTTTTGTTTTTGCATAACAAAAAGAGGTTCAATTGCTTTGGTCCAATTGATTCCTGATAAGAAAAAACAAAGTTAATTCTAATCTTAGTTTAGGTTTATCAAAACAAGGTACGATTATTCAAGTCTAATCAGTTACTGATAAGAAAACTAGTTACCTAACCAAGTTTTATCTTGTCTAAATGAGATACAATTATTTATGAATAATTGGATCCTGATAAGTAACTGAGTTAATATTGGTCTTAGTTTGACTTATCAAATTAAAGTAAAAATTACTTCGGGTAATTATTTCCTTGATAAGATGCTAAAACATATTACTTTGGTAGTTTCGTTTTTAGTGTTGCTTATCTAAAATGGTATGTTAAACCTTTTAGCTTGAATCTTACAGGTTATATCAAGTTCTTATGAACTTGTAAAGATCTTTTCGGTTTGCTTATGTTTTTTTTTCGTTTTTTTTTTGTCATTTTTGTGACAAAATAGGGGATAAATATATGGAGTGTATGGGTGATTTACAATCACTAAGAAAGGATATATGTTCTAAAAATTATATACATAATGAGAGAGTATAGCACATACTAAGGGGGGGAAACATATTATCTTGTTGTTTAGTATTTCATACTACAAAAGAGGAATAAAAAATAGGTTCAGATTTAATATCTACTTAGCTTTCCTATAGAGGGAGTAAAACTTTTGCTATTCAAATGCCTCAACAACATCATTTATTTTGAATATGTGCAGGTTATTGAAGTTGTTGAAACTTGGAATCAAGCGTATGAAGAATGAGTTAAGAGAATGTTATGTAATGTAATATCTATATCTTTTAATTCATGTATTTTGCATATGTAATAGAGTTTTTCCAGTAAAATTGATAAAGGGGGAGATTGTTAAATCAATGCTCTGATGAACCCGCCAAGCGTTGGTGTCTGAAGGTTGGTTGACATATTTTAGTTTCATAACTCAAAGTCACTTGATCAGATTACTAGAGTCAGCTTTGTTAGGTTAGACTAGGAAGTCTAAAAATGTTGAGACATACAAGTATTACTCTGAAGACCTAAAGATTTTGAAGACGTATCGACATCAACGAACACATCATCATTCTACTTGAGGTTATTAATGCAAGACTTGACTTGTTTCAATTTATATTTACGTTACTTTTAATTAATTTAGATTGAAACATAACATGCTAAGTTATATACATGAAATTATAGTATTAGAGACTTGATCATCTTATTATGATCAAAGTGTCAAGGAAGAACATACAAGTTGTTTCACAACTCATGTATATGGAGTTACGAAGTATAATGCGTATCTTTTGAACTTCGCAATTGCGTCATAGAAACTATCTTTGTAACTTGTTACTAGATTGTGAAATGAACTTATGATTGATTTATTGCCTAAAAAACTATGTTTGATTACATGATTTTATAGAATTGGTGGTCCGGTTCCTATTGGGTATCTGTAGCAGGAACAATCCCTATTTAGGGATCTCTAGCATGACCAATCCTTATTGGAGATCTATAGCATAACCTGTACCTACCTATTGGGGATTTATAGTAGGACCGAACCCCATGACAAAACATATTTCCGATATCACGTATACTATAAGGTTTGTGTGATTTTGGAAGTTGGGTTTGCATTATAGGAAAGTTCAAGATGTCGACATTGTGAGTAATTTGAACATATGTACAAATTCTATATTTTATTGTTCAAAGATATTCCCTGATACTCAAGGTGGGATCCCAAACCGAATATTTGAGAATCTTTTTGTGAAGATTTTCGAATGTATATATTTTATTTTTCCAGCAAGTAAAACATATCTATGGAAAATATATTAGTAAAGTATACTTGTATGCTAGATAATATTGAGTTGTATTCCAAGAGAGATTGCGGTATTGCAGTTGGATATTGGTTTGATTAGACAAAACCGAAAATAAGAATATATTGCATATCTTGAGAATATTTTAGGTTATGGAAATTCCTTGGTGTCCCAACTACCTTGGTCTATAAATAGTGAAGTTTGTTCTTCTTACAAACTCATCCTGAGGAAGGCACTTCATTTTGTATTCATTGATATAGCCGACTAATAATATTACTTGCAATATTATATTAGAGAGGAGAGTAAACTAATTAGGCGTCATCTCTTATGTCCGCTAGTTTAAAGACTTATGTGGGATCAGGAAACGTCTAGTTAGTATCATTGGTGGGAAACTAGAATTTTTATTATTATTTTAGTTTTCGATTATTGATTTGATTGACTAACGGTTGTTAAACCTTAATTGCACCTAGTTTGTTTATTCTGAGAACCTTATCTTCTGATATAAGGTCACTCAAACTAGATCAACGATTAACGTTATTTCATATATGTTTTTGGATCTGACGGTAGGATTGTGATCATCCATATCTAACAGACATTTTTATGTGCATTATCGATACCAAGGGAATCAAGTTTGTTTGTGCAGGTACTTTGAAGATATTGAAGACTTAAAGGCAAGAAGATTTATCATTGGTTTCAGATCTTTGTGATTTACTTCGTGCACATACTTGATCATCAGCTGGGATACGACTAAGTTTTGTTTATCTTTGACAGACAATTGAATGCTAGTCGTATTAGATCGACAAACTATCATTTGGTGGTATTCTTTAGTATCTGAATCTGATAGTTTGTAAACCTAGATCTGGTTTTCTTGATAATCTAGATCTTGGTTGATCTAAACCCAGAAAAGGAGTTTATTAGATTAAACCGAAAAAACGAGAAAAGGACTAATCTTTGTTGAACTCAACAATAATCTATGATTTACTTCTTGAGATTCGTTACCGAACATATTAGTCCTTTACTGTTTCGGAAAACGATCAAAAAGAGTTGAGTGCTTCAAGTCTTCACAATGTCTGAAGCAACTTAAGTTAGTGGACTCTATCTTAGGATTCACGTGCATTTTCCAGATTGGTTGTAGGCGCAGGGATACTGAGAAAACTAGATAACTATGGGTAGATTACTTGGTCTCAACTTTACGAAGTTGGTAGTGGTCTTTGTATAACAGCTTAATTCTGAGAGTATTCAAAACTGGACTAGGTCCTGTGGTTTTTCTGCGTTTCAGGTTTCCTCATTAACAAAATCTTGTTATGCTCTTTTACTTTACTTTCCGCATTATTATTATTATCTTAGTTATAATAAAATAATTACACTTGAACGTTAATCAAAACACTTGGGTTGATCCTATTATTAGGTTTGGTTCCTGACTTGTATTATATACCAAATGTATACCTTG
Organism: Papaver bracteatum; assembly: GCA_023529315.1. Taxonomy (NCBI): domain Eukaryota; kingdom Viridiplantae; phylum Streptophyta; class Magnoliopsida; order Ranunculales; family Papaveraceae; genus Papaver; species Papaver bracteatum. The sequence goes on from JAJJWX010002978.1 coordinate 70,112, forward strand.
TGGTTGCTCTCTTATTGACAGTCTCTGTTTATATTAAATCACGCAAGGTATCGGTTGTATAGGTTGATATCGAAAAGATTGTGGTGTACTTGATACCCTCGTCATTTCACGTGGGCGCTCTTATATGCACATTATCATAAATGATCTGCTTCATTTTCTCCACAAAATTCAAACAACAATGTGTTTAAATATAATATTTTGATGGTATGTTCTCTTACAAGACACTACACTCCTACAAAAAATGAGCATGATCTAAGATACCAAACCTCACCATCTACAGATCTTAATTTCAACCGTTAACTTTAATGCCTCATTCTCAAAAGGGTAGATGGTGGTGTTATGCATATTGAATCGTGCTCATTTTTGGTAGGAATGTAAAGTCTTATAATAGGAACGTATCATCAAAATATTAGATTTAAATTCGTTATCGTTTGAGTTTCGTGAAGAAAATAGCGTAAATCATGTATGATAGTGTGCATATAAGAGTGTCTACGAATCCTACCTTACATAATTAAAACCTATTCCTAAGCCACATCATTGTAGATCAGTTGGTGCTGGTACATACCACATATTGAATCAAACAACCTAAACATGTGGCAAAAGATTGACACGTACTATGCCATGGAATAATAATGCAATTAAAAAAGGTCTTAAAATTTGACTTGGGTTCTGCACAAACAGTCAATTAGTAGACTCAATAATTCGACATAAATACCAAGCTTTCCAATATCACTGTAGTTCAGTGAAAAAAGTCATTGTGTGGTGATACCAGTGACATGAAATTGAAACTCGTTTGAAACTTGTCAGCACCGAATTCTTTACCGATCAAAAAAAAAAAAAAAAACATAAGCACCAAACTTCCCAGAAAAATTCTCATACTATGTTATGGTTGTAGAGTCAAATGTACTCTAGTTCTTAAGAGTACATTTAGAAGAAGATCCTTCCGATAAGAGTGGTTTACTCTTACAATACAATCTAGTTCATAAGAAGGTCCTTGTTCTTGTTCATGGTGGTAAACCCATAGTAGAGTCCATCATAATGGAAAACATCCATGAGACATGGCGAGACAAATACATTATTACTACCCAAAGATCCTTGTGAGAGATCTAAAGGTCGTTTTTGGATTAAATTTATGGAAGACAAGGTAAATCATACCTCATTTCCAGGAAATGAGTTACTATCACGTTTCCAATTTGGAAATGAGTTAATACGAAAAGTGATAGTAACTCTTTTCCAGAAACATGAGGATTCTAACTTTGTTATAGATTAAGTACACAGTTTTTTTTTCTTTGGCGCTCAGTAATTTGATATTGTGAACTTTTTTTTTTTTGAAACTGGGATATATTAATCAAGATTCCTTGAAATTGATCGGTAACCTAGTGACAAGTTGGGCACCGACCCCTTTTTAAATAGTTAAACCTAATTTATGAAAAAGAAAACTACCTAACTTAGCCGTGGCATCATAACTAACAATAAAAAAATTCAGTCTTTTTAAAAATCTTATAGTATCTTCACCTAGTTCCCCAAGAGTAGTGAACGCCAAATCTCCCCAACCGAAGCCATGAGCCCTACATTTGTCAAGGTACTTATTGCGCTTATGCAGGATAATGCACGATCAAGCGTAAAGGAACGGATACCATAACCTGTGAAAGACAAGACTCCCGTAACATCGAAACAAACATCCTGACTGTTCTCTCAATTATAGACCAAAACATCTGCATGTCGCAAAGCACTGCCATTATCAGACAAAAAATTAAAAGACATCTCTTTCCTTGCTGAAACACCCGCTTTGTAACATATGTCAGCAAAAACATCTATAACAAGATCATGACGGAACTTAATCCCAACATCACTCGGATAATGTAAAGCGTGATCACCAAAAATATCATCTCCCTGTTATAACAAAAAGCAGAGTTAAATTGTCTAGATCCAATACTTTGGTTAAGCCCAACAATAGGCACAGCTAGTAGATAATCCTGAGCATGTTCGATTTTATTTAGTAGGGGGATTATAAGTTGATCACCTTAAAATGTCGAGGACAAGACACAAATAGAACCAACTGGCGATAATGCTACCTTGTTACGGGGAGGTGGCGGTCTATGAGCTTTACTTACTAATTAAAACCATTTTCTGATTTCTCATTTTTAGCTCGCTATCATTTCTACTACGCTTTATTACAGTCAAATTTAGTTTCATGATCAAGAACATAACCAATAACCATCATACTAAATGTTTCTGAAGAATTTTGTAAGAATCCTGATTAGTAATTTATATGGGATATAAATGAAGTTTAGAGAAAAATGAGTGCACTTGTAGGGATTAATTAAGGGATGTTGATGTCATTTTGCTAAAACAAGCAAAATGTACGTTGGTAACAAACTAACAAGTTTCGCCTGAATTTAAGAAACATGGAGACTTCATGCTTCTTCAAGCTTCAACAAAAGCTAAATAGTTAATCCATATACTTCTGCAGAATCCTCTTTTCCCTCTACTTGCAACTTGAAAGCTCTTGCAAAATCTGTGTTTTTGATAGAAAACAAAGTTTTAAAAAAATGGTAAACAATAACAAGTTCTATTCAAAACCTTTCATAGTTTTCTGTTGGCTGATTGCAGCGGTAGGAGGGCTTATGTTCGGCTATGATATCGGGATTTCGGGTGGAGTGACAGCCATGGATGATTTCTTGTTCAAGTTTTTCCCAGCCGTGTATGCAAAGAAACGATTTGCAAAAGAAAACAACTATTGCAAATTTGACAATCAACGTGTTCAGTTGTTCACTTCGTCATTGTACCTCGCTGCTCTGGTCTCAAGCTTTTTCGCCTCAAAGGTTTGCACGAATTACGGTCGCAAGAAAACTATGCTAATAGCTTCTGGATTCTACTTGCTCGGAGTAGTGTTGAATGCTGCAGCTAACAATCTCATCATGTTGATCGTGGGGAGGATTTTGCTTGGCTTTGGTGTCGGATTCGGCAATGAGGCAGTTCCAGTGTTTTTGTCTGAGATTGCACCCACCAATTATCGTGGGGCAGTGAACATACTTTTCCAACTCTTTGTGACAATCGGCATATTATGTGCAAACCTCGTAAACTTCTTGACGTCCAAGTATCATCCATGGGGTTGGAGACTAGCTTTGGGTTTAGCTGGGGTTCCCGCTCTCATGCTCTTTGTTGGTTCTTTTGTTATCCCTGAGACACCTACAAGTTTGATTGAGCGTGGTCAGTTACAAAATGGAAGAACAATTCTAGAGAAAATCCGTCGAACCGAAGAAATTCATGATGAATATAATCAAATAGTACATGCAAGTGAATTAGCTCATCAAGTTAAGAACCCTTTCAAGAAACTCGTACAACCCTCAAGTAGACCACCTCTAGTTATTGGTATGTTGATGCAATTATTCCAACAAATTACAGGGATCAACGCTATCATGTTCTACGCCCCAGTGTTGTTTCAAACCATTGGATTTAAAAATGACGCTTCGCTATTATCGTCGGTGATTATAGGGGTCGTAAATGTTCTCAGTACGTTGGTATCAATTAAAACTGTTGACAAATTTGGTAGAAGAGCACTGCTTCTTCAAGCTTGTTGTCAAATGTTCATCAGTCAAACTATAATAGGGATAATTCTGTTGGTAAATTTGAAGGCAACCGGATCGTTACGTCATGCAGAAGCTGTAGTTGTAGTTGTGCTGGTATGTTTGTTCGTTATGAGCTTTGCGTGGTCATGGGGACCATTGGGTTGGTTGATTCCAAGCGAAACGTTTCCCCTCGAAACAAGAACGACGGGTTTTGCATTTGCAGTTAGTTCAAACATGTTATTCACCTTCATTATAGCTCAAGCATTCTTGTCAATGATGTGCCATATGCGTGCAACCATCTTTTTCTTCTTCGCTGCTTGGATTCTTGTCATGGGCCTTTTTGTAGTATTTTTTCTGCCAGAGACTAAAAATGTTCCAATAGATGATATGATTGAAAGGGTCTGGAAGCAACATTGGTTTTGGAAGAAATATATGGATTGCGATCGTGACGTAAATGGTCAGAGGATCCCAAGCCAAACTCAGCCTTAAACAGTGATTTGGAAGGCTATACAAAACAATTTAAGAAGTATCAGTGTCAACTATAAACATGCTATCAATCAAAGCTGATTCAAGGAAAGAACAAGAATCCAAGCATCTTATAATCTTTCTTCTGAAATGGAAAATGGATTACCTTTTTCCTTCGTTCTTGTTCTTAAGTTATTCTAAAATGGACAAGTAAAATGTCAACTCCTGTTCTTAACATACATTTTCTCAAAGTTTTGGATCAGTGAGCGTTTATTTTATGCATTCTCTTTCAGGACACATTGTTTGATGCTTGATGGCTTCTCCAGCTCCTTTCTTCTAACGTTATTCTCAATTTTCAGTTCAGAAATCAATTATACCCTGGTTTCTTACTCCATTGTTCATTTGGTTTTGCATCATGTTCCACTCCCAAAATATAATCTGTGCAGTAGAAGATTTTGATTTGTTATCTTACACGGACTTGTCGAAATATAATCTGCACTTTTCTTTTCCTCTTTTTTTCCCTGATTAACTGGATTTTCATTAAACCAAATAGAAACATTACAAGGGAATATGGGAACATAGCCATATCCATTTGGGCAACAACATAATGGTTTTACAGAAAGATCCAGCAAATCAGCTCAAGATTTTTTAACTTTTGACTATACGGCTTCTCTAGCTAACAGATCAGCCAGAGAGTATTGGAAATTCTAGTTTCTAGGGATAAATTTACAGATAGTAGCAGGAAGAAGAGCTAAAAGAGTTTTAATCACTACAGACACTGCAAGAAGGTCAAAAGAATAACTTGAGATAGCTGACACTAACATTTTGCAATCACAGTAGATACAGGAAAAAAGTGATTGATTCCATTTTCATCCTTTAGATGACAGCTAATAAAGCACGGCTTTCCGCATTTAGGGACCATGACCCCATCCTGAGCCTGCTTTGATGTTTCTTCTTGCACCTGTGGCATCCATAAGAAGTATGGTATTAAAGCAAACTGCCAGTTTCATCGTCTAAGGCACTCTGTCACAAAATTATCAGGAATACATCCCTGGAATTTTAACAGGTTTAGAAAGAGCGTTTAATAAGTTTGCTCTGGGTGGCAGTTGGGGTAAAAATCTGCTTCCAGCAAAGGTGACCACAATAACTGAATAAAGACCATGCAGAACAGTGTGAAGTGGATCTAGGCCCTCTTTCTTAATCAACTGTTTAATGCACACATTATGAACATTCACAGTGATATCAGGGAAAGAATACAGGCCAACTTATATCAGGGTTTAGATTCTAGAGTGACTATCACGTGGTTTACAGTGAATCTTAAATTTACAAACAAAATGAAGACAAAAGTTTCCATATGAAAGACTCGGCACAATGAAAAACAAGGTTTCCATATGGAACCCCTAACTCTAGGCAGACAACGAATATTCTATATGTGTACCAAATTTTATCTAGCAGATATGCTTTTAGAATTAGAAAGAATTTAAGACCTTACTTCACATATATAACAGTAACATACAAACAAAATACTAGGGACTAAGAAGCCTGAAACATTCCTACCTGTACTTTCTACAAGAGGTGTGCTCGAGGTCGGAGGAGAGGCATTCAGCTGACTGTGTATTGTCTCTCAACAAACCTCGAGGGCCAAATCCTACCGCTTGGGCGCTCTCTCATAGTTTTCACCACCATCGTCATCAGAGTCATCATCGTCATTCTCATCAGAGTCATCGTCACTTAACCTTTTTCTCTTTGTTGAAACCTCTCCATTTCCAGCACTCACCACACCTTCATCATCATCCTCTTCTGGAATCTCATCCTCTTCTTCACCAATCTCCTCAACTAATTCAAAATCACTAGCATCCTGCGCATCTTCATTGCGACCTATTGGATTGCGACCTATTGGACGGACAAGGTACTCTGCTGCTATATCCTCCTACACAACAATTATGCTTGAAATTATTCATCACACAGCTATAACAGCAACCAGAGAACTGAATATGCACTCATAAGTCACACCCATCATAAACAAAGTATACACCATGTCAATAAACTAACAGATAAAACTGGATCTCGTTACAAACCAGAATATGAGGATACAAACAGAAATGGCATAGAAACTAGTCAAAAAATATCCAAGGTCGCACAAAAAATACCAGCAAATCTTGGATCAAGAGTTTCACATTAGGTGTATCTTTTCATGATCCAAGATTGAGCATAAAGCTTCTAATCTCTCCTAGAAAACATACAAATTCCTCAAAAACATAACCGTAGAAATGGTGAACAAATTATTCTTCGATAAAGATTATGGAACCAGAACCCAATAAACTGGAGCAAGAAAAATTCAAGATAACAACAATAAAAATACTGAACTTAGTAAACTAAATGCTAAACCCCAAAATTCAAAAAGAATATCACGATAGAGAAACTATACCTCATCATCTTCGACTTCCTCTTCGTTCTCAAGATCTTCCTCCTCATAAACATTATCATCATCTTCTGCATGAGCAACTGGACTTTCGGTCCCCATTTCCTCCTTCAGAACAATTCCATGTTTGTGAATATTCGACGATAAGATATAAAGCAAGGTTACAAGTCTTAGAGATAGGTGAAATAGAAGGTCAGGAGGGATGAATAATTGTAGACAAAGGATACATCTAGCCAATTGAAGGTAAACGACAAAATTGACAAGAAGCCAAAATAAAATAACAGCATACAGAGAACTACAGCGAACCGTAACTGAAGTGCATAAACCATATCAATACAATGGAAACAAAATTCAGGCGCAGATAGTCATCTGAAACACAAACCACATGCCCCTCAATGAATCGCTATTCACCATTCAGGGTCAATGAAAAATAATAAAGTGGGGTTGACAAACTCTGCTAGCATGTGGAGTAAACCATGTTTATGTATACACACGGTTCCAACTGTGAATTTAAAAAAAAAAACAATAGAGTAATTTTGAGGACAAAGGGAAGCAATATGATGCCAAGATATGAAAAAATGTGTGCAAGGGATAATACAAAAAGACGAGCAAAACTATGGATGAAGGATGTTTCCATTACTACATGCCAGACCTAAAGTGTATCTTTTCATGATATATTTCCAAACTTTGAGCACAAAAAATTTAAAGATACAAAATGATTCAAAACCTATCCATCATCCAATTATTCATTAGTTAGGACAACTGAACCATCCCTCCAACACAAGCTTAAGTGGAAGATTATCCATTCAACACGTCTAGTCTCCCCTAGGCACCGTATGTAAATTCCCTGAACCAAAGCATAAGTCCCCTGAACAGGTGACTTAACAGTTTATTGGTTATTTGTACATTAACCCGAGACTAAACAGTTTATAGGTTATTTATACATTAACCCGAAACAAACTAAAATCAGATGGAGGTCAACTACCTTAAACAAGGTTTTGATGCAGCAAGTTACCTTGTTCTGATAAGATTATGAAAAATTGGCAGAGTAGAATATTATTGTGCACAAACTTAACAGAAAGTCCCAAACCAAAAATTTAGGGAGAAAGTTACAAAAGTATAGATAACAGAATTATAAAACAACATAGTAACTCTACAATTAAACCATAATATTGAACGTATAGAAAGGGAGAAACTATACCTCATCATCTTCCACTTCCTCCTCGTTCTCAAGATCCTCCTCCTCATAAACATCATCATCATCTTCTGCACGACCTACTGGACTCTCTGTTCCCAAATCCACCTATACAACAATTTTATGCTTGTAAATATTAAGAAGTCTGATGTAAAACAATGTCACAGGTCACAACGATATATAGTATAGTATTACAGAAGACATGTAAGCAGCACCAGTATACATCAAAAATGAAGGATACAGTACACCTTGTCAATGGAAATTAAGAGACAAAACTGTATCTCAGTACAAGTGCAAACATGACGACAAGACCAGAAATGGAATAAAGAAAAGTATTCCTTAGCTGTTTATCGTCATCTACAAGTAAGACCAAATAAGACCATAGAGGAACTAAAAATAGAAAGGAGCGAACAAAGTTAAAAATAGAAAGGAGCGAACAAAGTTAAACAAGGTTTACAGGAAGCAACTTGCATTGAGATTGATAAGGTGCCACTGCAAATTTTTGCAAAAACTAGCTAAATGGAACCATATTATCTATAACATATCTAAGCTTGTTGCTAGACTGCGGATTTGCCGCTAAAAATTTAGGGCAAAAAAGAGACATCAAAAGAAATTGAAGATAACAGAAATACACACAAAGATAGTAACTTCTACATGATAAACTACAAAATTACATTAAAAAAAAAAGAAGAAACTAACCTCATCATCTTCCACTTCATCCTCATTCTCGATATCCTCCTCCTCGTAAACATCGTCATCATCTTCTGCCTCTGTACGACCTACAGGACTTTCTTTACCCAAATCCTCCTACATAACAATCACATGTTTGTAAATTTATAATACAAGGTCACATGTCACAACAAACTAAAAGGGACTGGTTAGATTGTGGAAGTCTGGAAGAGAACACATGTCAATTGTTGAATATGCAACGGTAGACATCATTAAAACAGAGAGTACCTCTTGACGGTAGAAACTAAGGTACAAAACTAAATCTCGCTACAAACCAAAGTAAATGAGGAATAAGAAACAACATTGGTATTTTACATTAGTAAGCTAGACCAAAGTGTATCTTGCGCAAGTCAAGATTAAGCATGGAACTTTAAGAGATATAGCATGCTTCACAACCGCATACATCAACCAGTGTATTAATTAGTTAGCACAATCAAAACCATTCCCTCAAGACTAAGTGGAACACTATCAATCCAACATGTCTATGTCACCTCCAGACAACAATCACAACATACATAATCCTTGAAGCATAACCGTAAGTCACTTAGACAGGTGATCATAACAGGTTATTGGCCAGTTAGAAGTCAAACCAAATAAGGTCCATGAGGAACTAAAACTAAATGGTAGAAGTTAAACAAGGAAACTTGACTTATTCGAACAAAAGTTACCAATTGGAACACGGACATTTTTGTACAAATTAACTAAAATTTATACGCAAGTTTAATCTTCTTCTCGAACAACTGATTTAAAATAAGAAGAAACTAACATATATTGGATTAAAGTTTCTGAAACCTTAATAGGTGAAAGAAATTAAGGATAACAAACAGAAATGCACACAACAACTTAGTACCATCTACATGATAAACCCCAAAATTGAAGTTAAAAGTACTGAAAAGGAGAAATATACCTCATCATCTTCGACTTCCTCCTGGTTCTCATTATCATCCTCCTCATACACATCATCGTCGTCATCATCTTCTTCTTCTGCACGAGCTACTGGACGAACAAGGTATTCTGTTCCCAAATCCTCCTGCACGACAATTATATATTTATGAATATTCAACAGTCAGGAGTAAGACTAGGAGATCACAAGTAATAGCAATAACCAGAGCTGAAAGGGATCTGGGATCGTTGAGTTTGCGTGGGGGTGAAGTGTCAATGGTTGAATATGCACCCATACACATAAAAACATATACAAAGGATTTATCGTCTCAATAATAACTAAGGGACAAAACTGAATCTCAGTACAAGCCAAAAAACGAGGATACAACCAGAAATGGCATAAATCACTATGACTAACCATAAAGAAGGTGTACAGGTCATATCAGTATAAAGATAAACAGAATGGAATGTACAGGAGCAGATGCTAATCTAAAGCACAAACAAGCATGCTCCCATGCTCAAACTACTTGGAAGTTGTTCGCTGGCACTTAATCCACACTATCTGATTACTATACACAATCAACTGCTTCTAACCTTCATAACTCAGCTTCTACAAACCAAAAACCCACTATGGAGACAAAGGTTAATTAGGAATTCTTTGAAGTAACCAACTCACTCATCAGTATGCCCTATGGATCGCAACAACTCTCAAACAGGAACTCATTCAGGTATCCTAGTTCACTTGCATCAACCACTTGCCAACACCACCTACACCTCCATCCAGAATAAACCATCTAACACACAAAACAAATCAAATTGATGAACAGCCCAAACTAAGAATATTGCCCATATAGATGGAGCTGTTAAAAGGGTATGCGTATCCGGGCTGTGCAACAATCATTTACAGGAAGTTCTCTAGGTGGGAAAAAGAACAGCTCTAAATAATGAAATATGGGCACATCCTATTGCACTGAAGATGTTAATCAGCCAGAATAGACACCTAACTGAATCAGCCACTTGTCAAGTTTATCCAAGGGAGAGCAGAACCACACTAATACATGGCATCCATGCTACATGAATTACGACACATGCTGGCAATCATGTGGAGCTTCAATTAACCCCAATTCTACATAGAAGGAAATCAAACAGCTGAACTTCTGACGCAAACTACAATGAGCAGAGCCAACAAGCTACAGTCCTTGCCCACTACTAAAAATTGTAGGACCATATGACTCCACCTTTTTGTTATCTTCTATACCCAATATGACCTATCCCCTATAACATTCCCCTAGTGCAATTATTTGTATTGCTCAATCAGCTAATGTGTGTTTTACTAAGCTTTTTCCTAAAATACCAATATTTGTTTCTCAAAATAGAAAAACAGGATTTTCCCCTTTATATGGGTCACTAAAACTTAAACAAACGAACACTTTCAACTTAAAGAGCATATATTTCCTAACGTTAACATTTTCAAACTACTGCCGAACAGATGTTAGCAACATCTAAAAGATAAACCCTGTAAAAAATTGTAGTTAACAGCATAAAAATTAGAAACTTACCTCATCATCATCTTCATCATCCTCGTCCTGCTCTTCTTCATCATCAACACCACCTTCCTCATCCTCATCATCCTCATCATCAGCATCCACATCACTAACAGAAATTACTTGAGGAGCAGGAATAACAACAGGAGCAGCACCAGCACCAGTCAAAACCTCTTCTCCTTCATCTACTTCATCCTCTTCCTCTTCATCCTCCTCCTCATCTCCACCACTAACAGAAACCACATCCTCTTCTTCACTATTATTATCTCCACCATCACTCACAGAAACCACATCGTCCTCCTCTTCAGTATTATGATTATTATTATGGTGATGATTATTATCTCCACCTTCTACACCACAACCACCACCAGAATCTATCTTAGTATCAATATTTTGATGATGATGATTGATCTCATCATAACCATTCCTAAACCTAATTTCAGCTTTACCATTCATAACCCTACCAATATCTTCTTTCTCTTTATCTATTTCTCCTTCATCATTACCTCTAATTCCCATCACTTTTCTCTAATTCAAACCCTGACTATCAAATTCGAAACCCTAATTTTTTTTAGAAAAATAAAAAATTGGAAATCAAAAAATTTGGGGGAAGATGGAGAGAGAAAGTAAGAATTCGATGGAGAGAGAGTTTTTTTTTCAAAGAGTCAAAGTTCTCTAACACTTTGCTTCTCAAACTTAATCCCATCCGTAAATGCTAAGTTGGTCCGGATCGATGACGTGGTTAAAGATCTAATGGTTTAGTTTGCTTCTCCCTGTTTTTGTGTTTTTGTTAGGGTTTTCTTCCCAATCGAAAGAGGGTGTATCTCGACGCGTTTTGTCTTTTCTTATTCGAGTGTCTCAAATTTAATGCAACATTGAGAATTTAAATTTAGGGGGTAGGTACATGGACATTGCGGAGGAATGCTCTCGCATTTGCATAACCTGTTACCATTTGGTGTAGAAAAGCAAGATCAACATGTTCCCACGCAAAATGTTAGAGGTTCGACTCGTGCGTTGTCCGTATTATAAGAAAAAAAAAAAACATAACATAACTATAACTGTGGGGAGGATCGACCGAAAAAAACGAAACATCGTTGATTGCACGACGTGTTATATATCCCATTTTTGTTGGAATGTTATTTTTGAGTCATATACATCGTTTTAGTGGTTGGATAACCAAATTAGTAGATGCATAAACCAAAATACGACTGTATAAACTATTATCCATCCTTTGTGATGGTCATAATTCGCTATGCATCTTTTTTTTTTTTTTTTGAATGATATGTTTAGGCATATACTACCTCCGTTTCAGAAAAATATATACTTTCACAGTTTCATTTTTGCCTAAAAATAAGACAAATTGAAAAGATGAGAATATCACTTTTCTTGATTGCTCATAGTTAAGAAATTATTTTTAAAAATAGGAAATATAAAGAGTTATAATAATTGGACCAAAAGGGAAGAGTATTTTTGGTTTTTGAATAGTAATCATTTCCAATCTTTTCAACAAATTGCACATTTGCGTTAGATTTCATTTTACAAAAAAAAAAAAGTAGTCATAAAAGGGACTCCTTCCCTTCAACACCTTCATGCCCTCCGGTCGGTCGGTCTAATAATCCCACAGGTATCATGGTGGTATGAAACTAGTCCTTGACAAGGTACCCATAATTCGGGCACTGAATCGATTTAGCATACTTACCTATCCTCAATTTTTTATAATTTGTTTTTGCACACCGATACGTGGATTCCTGGCTCCACTCTTGGTGGTACAGCATGCCGATGTACAAATTGTACCAGTGTAATGAGTCAATCTCGAACCATGGATGCGGCCTATTATTTTTTTTTAATCGATAAAAACATATAATACAGTTTCGCCAGAGAAAACCTAGGTTTTATATGAAGACTATGGCCGCAACTAGGACATAAAAATGCCAGGATTGAGATTTTAGTGTGCATAGAGTCCTCTATTTATATTGATGAACATGGCTTGGTAACTTACAAACGAAGATATGTTTGTGAACTAGTTTCCATGTTTACGAATTACTTTGTCAACAAATAAGCTTAACTTCTCCATATAGATTGATCATGTAAGCATGTGAGAAGTCTGTCTTGAATCACAAGAAGAAATGTGCAACCATATATTATACGTTATGCACCAAGTGGTTAGCCCGTGAACAATGGTTAAGTAGTTTTGGTACCGGAAAGAATAAATTGGAGTTTAATATCACGAGACCAAAATCAGTTCGTGAACCTTCCAAAATAGTTCGTGAATAAATAGTCATTTCGTAACTCATGACTCTTTTGTATTTGATAGGTTCGCGGACTGTTCGAAACAGTTTGTGCACGTAATCACAAAGTTTTACAGAGAACTCTCAAAGTCAACCAGGTCATGAACTTCCAAAAATATTTTGTGTGTTATTGAATTTAAAAGTACGCAGAGAAGTCTCAAATCGACCAATTCACAAACTGACAAAGTCAGTTCTTGTACGTGTGTTAATTCAGATTTAATTTATCAGGTATTTATTTTATAAATTCAAGTTCATGAATAAGCAAATCAGTACTTGACGACTTCTTATGAACTTATTATACAAATGTGATATTTTCGAAGAATAAATTGTTCTCAATCTATTGTGCAACGACTTTTATATTGTTTGAATTCTTCTTTGCAATGTTCATCATAATATTAAAATCATATGACATATCTCAGTAGATGGAATGATAGATATTATGAGTAAATAGGATAGTCAATTTTCACATACATTTGTTGATGAAGTTTACATTGACGTCGTCGATCTTCAGCATTCAATCTTCAAGGTCGATCGGTGAATTATGATACTCAACTATCATACTCTATCCCAAGTCTAAGACTGACTTTAGTATATTATAATTCAAGATGTAGTTCTGGCCATCTAAATTTGATAATAATCTTGACATACCAAAACTTATAAGTTTGACCCGCGCGATGCTTAACATAGAGTCTTTACGTGCCTAACTCATCTTTTTGTTAAGAGATTTTTCCTTTGCGATGTTTGTAATCCTCCACCAGCATAGTAAAACCACCTATGTGGATATAGGTTTTAACATCGAACCACGTAAATCCTAATTTCAAAATGATCTCATCTTGACCATTACATTAACTTTGAGTACGACCTTACTACATTTTTAATAATCACAATTTAGTACTAGAAATTGGAACAAAAATTTAATAGTTTTTTTTCCTACATGTTTTAAAAAATTAATCTACTACATTGTTAAGTAGACATTAAGAAAAGAAAGGACCTCTGGATATTTGGTAAAACTTCGAACAAAAATCAGTTATTCATAAGCAGTGTCGATCTTTATTTTTGGCAAAAAAATTACAAAACTTATGTTAGTTCTAAGAGCTTTTGAGAAAACCCAAGTTTCAAAAAATCTTGAACCAAAGAAAAATCTAATCAGAGTTTTAACTGGCTTCAACTTAAGAAGCTAGAAAATCACTAGCAAAGATTTTTTTTTTATGGAAACAGTAACTGATACCTTATCAGCTTATATTCAAGCTTTCTTCGATAGTAGAATATATATCTAGTATTATTGTTTTCCTTAGATTCGAGAATTTATACATAACCATATTCATGTTTGGTCCAGTATGGAATGACCTTATAATCTTGGAATCAACTCTATAATCATATTATAACTTCATAACCCCAAACCATTTCCATTTTGTGCGGAAGAGATCTACTAATTATTTGATTCTAGCTAGTAAGAGGGTTAGATCCCGAGTTATTGTTATGTGAAGAATGATGGAAATTATTCTCGCATCTATTGCTACTGTGTTGTTCATTCTAGTTCTTACTAATTTTTTACTTATCATCCACGTAAAGACAGTCGGTCAAAATAATTGATTTAAATGAATCCTGACTTCTTTGTTCTTGTCAATGATCAAAGTCTTAAATGACATGAGGGTGCTAGAATCATCAATATATGAGATCTAGTAGTATGGTAAAAAAGATATTGTATTACAAATTTCTTTCTACCATATTTTTTTATTCTTATATTGTCTAAAGTTGTATTAGTACTCTATTTCATTAGAGCATTGCTTAGTCGAACTCACAAGTGTTTCTATATGAAGCTTGTTGTCAAATTTAGTTGTCAAAAATATATCCTGATTTTTAGTCAACAATTAGTTAAGTCTCGGTCTAGGATAGTGGAATTGAGAAACGAGCCAGTCATCATTTGTGTTCTACCGTTTGAAGGCGAAGATCAACCGAAGCTTTTGGAGAACTTCATCGACAAAAGGTAAGTGAAGGTTGAACCACCTATTTCTCAAGTTATATTCATCATTCTATCTTTTAGATGATTATAGCATAACTAACTAGACTAGCTTGTATAGACAAGAATTTCGTGTCGAGAACTAATTATTTAATTTACGAATTTCTCGAAATATAATGATTAAGCTTAATGAATATTTGTTCATACTTGATCAAATTAGGTGGAGAACAATTTATTGTTCGGAACCAAATCTTGATTCAAGTTTATCATTCCAAAATAGCCTGGAACAGTGATATGTGTCATTGATATTATTCAGGATTATTTCAAATTAATTTAGAGAAATATAGAACTACTTGAAAACGCGGGGGTATAACAACCACACCCAATATTTCGTTCGGCAATCTGTATAGACCAAACTCCAACATAATTCCAAGAGCACCAACTTGAATATGAGACTCAATCAAGAATTATATCAAAAAGCTTTATCTCTTTCTCAATACAATCATCAAATCGAAAAGATAGAAATTCGTGAGCCTGATTAATGTGAAAATAACTTGGACGGTACCAAAAACCAATGCCCAAGTTTCAATCAATTTCTATCCAACAAACTAGGTCGGATTTATCAACTGTGAATGAAAAACGCACAACCTGTGATATTTCAATTATATAAGCAAATATAATACGAAAAGAAATAATACATACATCGTAAAAAAATTGTTAACGAGGAAACAACAAATGCAGGAAAAACCCTAGGACCTAATCCAGACTTGAACACCACACTGTATTAAGCCACTACAGACTCTAGCCTACTACAAGTTAACTTCAGACTGGAATGTAGTTGATCCCTAACCAAGTCTCACATCGATTTAGGTACAGTCGTGTTCCTTACGCCTCTTGAATCCCATCAAGACTCTACGCACTTGATCTCACCCACAACTAAGAGTTGTTACGACCCAATGTCGAAGACTTATAAACAAATCTGTCTCCCACAGATCTTGGTTTTGTTTTTTTCTTAAGATAAATCAAGGTGAACAGGAAACTCAACTAATACCCAAACTTATACTCCCGAAGAGCAACCTAGAAATATCAGTCACCTCACAATAACCCAACGGATTAATAGAAAAATTTATCTCGGAATCATAAGAGTCTGAGATGAAGAACTGTTGTGATTACTTATTATATCTTACCTATCGGAGATAAATCTCGAGTAATCTTAGAGAAGATAAAACTCAATATGATAGAAAAAGTAAGATCAGAATACGCAACTACAAAGAAAATAGTTGGATTTGTCTTCACGAATCCCAAATGAAGTCTTCAAGTTATTAACATAATAATGGTTTTGGAAAACCCTAGGTTAATGGAGAATCGACTCTAGTTTGCAACTAGGACACACAGAAGGGATTAGGTTTCCTAGATGCTAGAGTTATCCCTTATATATCCTTTCAAATTAGGGTTGCTTTCAATCAAAGCTAAGATAGCTTAGTAAGAAATCAACTGATATTCACCGTTAGATGAATTCCTGATTTAAGATTCAAGCTAAGTCTACTTAGAAATTAAGCAATCAATCTCCATTGTTAGACGGTATTTGCTTGATACAAACAAATGAAATATACCTATATTTAGATATGGATGAACCGTACCCAAACATGTATACTTATTGGCTCAATAATAGTTAACCGAAGTTAGCCATATTAACACTTATAACTTAGCCATATTAATCTAACACTTCTAGACCAAATATAATGATCAATCAATCATGATAGATAATCAAATGAATCTAAATATGTTTCAAGAGTGTTGTTCAAATGTTCATCATCTTATAGGAATATGTATATGAACCATTTGAAACAAAATCGGTTTGGTTTGTAATTGTACAAAGTACTTATACAAGAACCAATTCAAGAACATAATGCCACGGTTTGTAAAACTAGTTCACATACCTTATTTCATTAAAATTCCAGGGACTTTAGTTCGCAAACGAACCTGAGTTCATGAGTATGAAAATCACACTTTAACGATTTTAGAACTTAACCACTTTTTTCGCAAACTGAGTACACGAACAAGAGTTCCGGACTTTGGCTCTGTCCAGCCATTCGAAAACTAGGTACGCGAACACCGGCTCAATACTTGGTCTTGTCTAGCTCGTTCGCAAACAGGGTACGCGAACAAAAGCTCCGGACCTTTTCACATGTAAACCATTTCCCCAACAGATTTCGCGAACAATAATTCTGGACATGAACTAGACTTACACAGTTAACATACAAAGTATGTATGCAACCTATATTATATCCAAACATGGTAGTTCTTAAACTCTCATTTAATCATTGAAACATCCTTGAAAGACTATAATGCTAATCTTACACATACCACTAGCTTCAAGTGATTTTCAAGTGATTAATCGATCAATATGAAACTTCCCAAGTCGACATCAAATTATTGTCTCACACAAATCATGTAAGATGTTTCAAGGTAATTTTCACATGATCATCTTTTGACTTAATATTTACTTTCCAACAAATAAATTGTTTCCAACTAAACTCGTCCAGAATACGATGAACTTAGCTAAAGCTAAAATATTCCAACACATATTTCGAGAAATAGATAAGCGAGATAAACTCGGGTCAAAATATCAAATGTGTATAATGTAAAAGTCTATATAGCTATACGACTTAGTCTCTTTAGAAAATAAAATAGAATAAACTTCTGAGTGATGGATAAGTTTTTAGTCTCCACATACCTTTTGTTGATGAAGTTCCTCCAATCTCTTCAATAGAACTTTTTCTTCAATTAGTGAACGTCGTGAAGTCCAAAGATCAACTACACACTTTTATCCTAATCCTAGACATAGCTATAAGTATATATAGTTTTGATTAACTAAACTTGACAAACAAGCTTGAGATAGCAACGCTTGCGAGTTCGACCAAGCAGTGCTCTAACACTACTATATTCAGAATACAAGACATTGTTATCATTCTTACAAACTGAGAAAACTGTTATATGTCTGAAGCCATGTTACATGTATTCGTACACGTAGTGGAGTATCTATATATCGACTTTCAGATTAGTGTGATATGCATATTCATATGTATATCATGGGAAAATTTGTTTGTTTCGTGATCCGGATAAGTATTTATATTCGTATACAAACCATTTTGGAACTGTGGTAAGGGAACCAGGTTAAAATAATCAAACTGGTGTGCGAGCCAAAATAATTCTATGTTTTAGAACCAGTTTAGTACGCAAACTGGATGTTCCGTGAACTCTGGAAATAACAAAAGTCTTAAGTTTGCAAACCGGTACGTGAACTAAAAAGTTCTGTAAACTCCGGAATTTTGAGTTGGTTCAAAGTTTTCAAACCGATACCTAAACTGAAAAGTTCTGCAGAGTTCGAAACATGGTAATTGTATAAGTTTGTAAACCGGTTTATGAACTGAAAAGGTTATGTAGACTCCGGAACTCGGTAATTGCATATAAGTTCGCAAACCGGTCTGAATACTATGACTCGGCTGATTCACGAACTATTCAAGTAATTATACTTTGTACATTTACAAACTATGTCGATCATGATTCAATTGCGATTAAATTATTTCTATGAAGTAATTTGTATTTAATCATTTCTCTAATAAACACTAGACTCATTTGATCACATGATCATGACTCAATATTAATGTCTTAGTGAACATGAAAATGAGTCAAATCGGCTAGTTTCGGCTAACCATGTTGAACATAATATTTATACACGTTTCGGTTACAGTTTACCTAACCATAATATATATCGTGTATAAGATTCAAAGTTTTCATCTAATAGTGCATATTGGTTGCTTGGTTCCAAATCTATCTTAGCTTAAACCTAAAGCAACCTAGGCTTTGAAGTCTATATAAGGGGAACTCTTGGAAAATGGAATTGTGACACTACTTTTTGGTGTGTCCTAGTTGTATCTAGAGTCGTACTCTCCAGAAACTCTTTTAGGGTTTAGCGGCTACAGAGACTTTATTGGGATTCGTGAAGCCAGGTCTAGTTATCTTTTATCTTGATAACTTGAGTATCCTGATATTTATTGTTTGTAGAGCCTTGCTCCATCAATTAAGATAGATAGTAATCAACAAAGTCTCTTCGTCTCATACTTTGTTCATTCCACAAGTTGGAGTTTCAATGATTAAAATGAGAGTTTAGAATATAACCTTGAAAGGATATAAACATTGTGTGATAACTCATACATGTGTAAGTCCTTATTCCTTGAACCAAAGTATGCATACTTTGCTTCTCAGCAAAACCGGAACTAAAGTCCGCGTACCAGTATGTGTAATGTCATAGGTTCACATCACGTGAATTTATGTTGGAGTTTGTGAGCTAAAAAAAAACTTATTCCGGGTACTTAATTCCGCGTACCAGTATGCGTACTTAAGTGGGTTAGTTTCTAAAAGCGGTTATTCGTGAACTTAAACTTATATAAACCAAGGAATGTATACTTGCAAACCTTGGCTATAAAGTTCATGAATCAAATCGTTTTTGCTTCAATTATGTCTTGTACTTATATGAGGTTTAAGAAATTGAACAACTCTCTAACTAGTTCTCTTGAATCATTTGAACTAGTTATGGTTAAGATGAATAAGGTTAATATGAAAGTGCTCATATGGCTAACCATTTGGTTAACTACTGTTGAACCAACTAAGTGTACATGTTTGGTTACGGTTACACAAACCTAAATAAACGTGCATTTCATTTGTGTATAACAAGCTAAGTTCGATCTAACGGTTGAAAGATATTAGCTTGAATCTAATCAGGTTTTCATTTAACGGTGAATATTGAATGCTTTGTCACCAAGGTAATTTAGATTGCAAACCCTGATTTGAGAGACTATATAGAGGGAAACCTAATCCCCACACCTCCTGTGTGACACTAGTTGTATTTTATAGAGTCGGTTCTCCTTTAACCTTAGGTTTCTAATGAGACCATGTATGTTAATGACTTGAAGACTTCATTTGGATTGTGAAGCCAGACCCAACTATTTTCTTTGTAGTTGTGTGATATGATCTTGTTGTTTTTATCGTATTTGAGTACAATCGTAAGATTGGCTTGAGATTGATTTCTCTTATAATCAAGATATAAAAGTAGTCACAAACATATTTGTCTCATCGTTTGTGATTCCAAAATATCTTCTTTCGCTAGTCGATTAAGATTATTGTGAGGTGATTGATAATTCTAGGTTGTTCTTCAGTTATCAATTGTTTCATGTTTACCTTGATTTATCAAAAGACGAAACAAAACTCGTAGGTATTTATGTGGGAGACATATTTATCTATTACCGTAGACTTTTCTGTGTGATGCATATTTGTTTATTAAAGTCTTCGACTTTGGGTTGTAGCAACTCTTAGTTGTGGGTGAGATCAGCTAAGAGAATCAAGTGCATAGTATCCTATTTGGATCAGAGACATAAGGAGCGTAACTGTACCTTGGATCAGTGTGAGATTGATTGAGGTTCAACTACAGTCCAGACCGAAGTTAGTTGTAGTAGGCTAGTGTATGTAGAGGCTTAATACAATGTGTATTCAATCTGGACTAGGTCCCGAGGTTTTTCTGTATTTGCGGTTTCCTCGTTAACAAAACTTCTTGTAGGACCAGAATATCGCTACAATACTTCTCTGCGAGATTAACAATACTTCCTAGCGAGCATTACCGCAAGATCTTCAACTACACTTTGCGAGTGTCACAAAAACAGTCAAAAGAGCGATGTGATAAATGACGAGTGAAGAAAACTTGAGAAAAGCATGTTTGTCCTGCGATGGTTACAAAACTTACGAGAGTGAACATTGTAACTAATCGCGATACAGTCGCAGAATCAACCCGAAATAAGAGGAAAACTTAGCTGTCATCCACTATGTAACTACCCTATAAATATAGACCCAATGTGTCCAGAAAAGGATGATGTATTTTTGAGAGTTAAGAAAGTCTTGAGGAGAGAGAAACTTAAAGAGAATAGTTGTAATCTTGAATTCTTCCATTTCTGTAAACATTTTTTAGAAAAAAATAATAAAGTGTTGTTTTTAATCTTCAATTGTGAGTTGATTATAGCAAGATCTTAACAAGGGTGTAGTGTGGGAAATCCCGCAACTACATTTTGGCGCCCGAAACAGGGATTGAATTACCAAAATCATAAAAAAAGGTGAAGAAGAAGAACGCGCAATTGGGGGATATCAAAACTAATTGGGGGATATAGCTACAGGACAAAAACGGTTTCCCAATAGCAATTCTGGGTGACCCCCTATGTAATTATTTTTTTAATTCCTAATCTAGCCCTCACTAATCTTGTTTAGTGGTTAATAATAATTAGTAAATTCTTAAGTATTTTGGGGATAGATTAGTGTGTGTTTTTATTTTAATTTGTGTGAGTGAGGAGTAGAAGGAGAGGAAAAAAAAATTGAGTGGAATTTTTTTTGTTGAAAATGGAAGATGATTGTGATGAGAGAATTGCTGCTAAGAGGTAGAAAATTTGTTTTTTTTTTCTTTGAATCCACCATTGTTGCAGCTGAAAAAGCTCGATGCCGACATTTGCTGGAAATTTTCATAAATTGTTTGCCACTAAAATTTTTCAGGTTTTGATCTTCAAAACCTATTTTTTTGTTATAATCAGTCCACTTCCGGCACATTTATCTAATTTTCGAGCATACCGGAACTACTTTCGGCATGGTTTTGGCATAAATTTCTATGCCGGAACATGAAGAAAAGTATCCAGAAGATTAATTTTGTTTTTCACTTGACTACCGGCATGGATAGTCTAATTTTCGAGCATGCCGGAACTCAGTACCGGCGTGGTCTTCATCCTAAATAACCATGCCGGAACTTAGTACCGGCGTGGTCTTCATCCTAAATAACCATGCCGGTACTGAGGAACCCAGTATCGGCATGGTCTTCATCATAAATAACCATGCCGGAATTCAGTACCGGCATGGTGTACATCACTTCCGGCGTGGTCTTCATACCTACCGAATGTAAAAAAAAAAAAATCAAAGTTAGAAATGGGGGATATATGTATTGGTTGAAGAACGATGAAGAAAAAAAAATCATAGAAGGAATGGTTGAAGAACGATGAAGAAAAAAAAACGAAAACCTAAACCTAAAGGACTACCGGAACTAATGTTAGAAATGGGGGATATATGTTTTGGTTTTTGATTTTAATGTTTTAGGGGAAAGGGTATAACAATATTTTCATAAAGTTTTTTAATTTTTAAAAGGGTATTTTAGTACTTTCATATCAATTGGTCACCCCTTAGCCGAAATCATGGGGTGGGGGAAGTAATTCATATCCCCCAATTAGTTTTGATATCCCCCAATTGCGCGTTCAAGAAGAAGATAAGAATTGTTCAAGATTAAGAAAATCATAAAACAAATCAGTGAGATATTTGAAGGAAGGATGATTAGAATCAAAGAGGATTGTAGAAAATTGGAGTGTGGTATGGTAACAAGAACAATGATTGATAGATTTCATGAAAATATTAAGGGGAAGATACACAAACGGGATTTTGAAGGAAGGAAAATTATGACGGTGGAAAAAATATCACCATTAAAAGATTGGGAAAAGCATGAGATCACATTTACAGCAGCAAAAATACCAGAAGAAAATCTAAGTCATACATCTCCATTGGTAATAACAATATCCATTATACCAATGAGAAAGGAGGAATCAATAAAATCTGTAGAAGAATGGGCTATGAATAGAACTTTGGTGGACGCAGGAAGTTCTGTAGATATAATATTTTATCATACTTTCAAGAAAATGGGATATAAGGATGAAGAAATGTCTTATTCAACATATCATGCTCATGGCTTTGGAAAATCTTTAACAAAACCTAAAGGCGAGATAATGGTACGAATTCCACTAGGGGAGATTAAAACACAAGTAACATTATGTGTGGTAGATGTGGAATCACCGTATAATATGATATTAGGAAGACCATGGATACACGCAATCAAGGCTGTAGCATCAACGTTTCATCAATGCATCAAATTTCCTATACCCAGTGGAATTGGAGAAATTAGAGGAGACACAGATTTTGCGAAATTGTGTTACCAAATTGAAGTAAGAAATTGTGAAGAACGTCCAAAGATGCGAAAGGCTCGGAGAAAATTGGCAAGAGAAACAAAAAAGGAAGAAGAATTTAAAGTTTACATGATAAGAGCAAAAGAAGGAAAAGGAATACCTAGTGAAATCTCGCGAGAAGGAGATGAACTCGCGAGAGTTATGAAAACACCAACACCAATGGGAGAACCTGAAGCCAGTTATATTGCAGCAGAACCAACAAATTAAGTAATTATTGTGAGTGAAGAAGAGCCTAAAATGCTAAAAATTGGGACTAGAATGGAGGCAGATGAGGAAGAAAGAACTATAAATCTCTTGCGAGAGTATAAAGATATCTTCGCGTGGAGCATGGATGAGATGCCAGGGATAGATCCATCAATAGCATGTCATAAATTAGAAATCAACAAAAATATAAGACCATTTAAGCAAAGAATAAGGAAAATCGCAACAACATATCATTCTCAAATTGAAGAAGAATTACAGAAGATGCTCGACGCAGGAATTATAAGGCAAGAAAAATATCCAGAGTGGATTTCAAATATGGTAGTGGTCCCAAAGAAGAGCAAGGGGATAAGAATTTGTATAGATTTCACAGATTTAAACAAGGCTTGTCCTAAAGATAGTTTTCCATTACCATATATCCTACAGATGGTTGAATCAGCAGCGGGAAATGCCAGAATATCATCGTTGGATGGATATAAAGGATATAATCAAATCCCTCTCGCTGAAGAATATCAAGAACATACCGCATTTTTTGCTCCAAGAGGATTATATTGTTATACAAAGATGCCCTTTGGCTTACGAAATGCTGGTGCAACATATCAAAGAATGGTGGAGAAGGTGTTTGCAAAGTGGATTCATAAAACATTAGAAGTGTATGTAGATGATATGCTGATCAAAAGCAAAGAAGTTGAGAATCATGTGCAAGATCTGAAGGAGATTTTCGATCAAATGCGGCAATTTAATATTAAAGTAAATCCCGATAAGTGTACTTTTGGAGTAACTTCAGGAAAATTTCTGGGGTATATTGTATCAAAAGAAGGAATACAAGTTGATCCGGAAAAGGTACAAGAAATTCGCGATATGCCAACGCCTGCGACGGTAAAAGATGTGCAAAAATTGAATGGACTCTTAGCCTCGCTAGGAAGATTCATTTGGAAATCTTCAGACAAGTGCAAACATTTTTTCGATATACTCAAGAAGGGAACAAAATTCAAATGGACAGATGAATGTGAAAAGGCTTTTCAAGGAATAAAAGAACATTTGATGAACATATCTATCTTACAGAAAGCTGAACCGGGAGAAGAACTATTGATTTATCTCGCAACAACCACATATGCGCTAAGTGTTGTGTTGCTGCGAGTAGATGCAGGAGTAGAAAAACTAATTTATTACATCAGCAAAACGTTCAATTCTGCAGAGAGAAATTATTCAAAGATTGAGAAACTAATTCTAGCATTGGTGCATGCAACTTTTAAGCTTCGCATCTACTTTCAAGCACATAAGGTCAAAGTGTTAACAAAAGTTCCAATTGAGTCAGTAATGAAAAATTAAAAAAGATCAGACAGAGTTGAGAGATGGAATGCACAAGTAGGACACTTTGATATTCAATATGAAGTTTTATCCTCGCCAAAGTCACAAGTTATCGCAGAATTTTTAGCTGAATTTCCTTTAGAAGATGATGAAGTTGTGGAAGAGATGATGGATGTAGAAGAGGAACATGGAGATCCAAAATAATTATTAACAGAACCCGACAGATGGGAGATATTAGTGGATGGATCATCAAATGGAGAAGGAAATGGGATTGGAGTTGTTTTTATTTCACTAGAGGGAGAGAAAACAACTTTTTCATTTAGATTGGAATTTACATCTACTAATAATGAAACAGAATATGAGGCCGTGATTCATGCTTTAAAATTTGCGGTAGAAATGAAGTTGGAAAATACTAGAATCACCAGCGATTCACAGTTGGTTATTCGCCAGATAAAAGGATAATACACAACAAATGAACCATCTTTAAGAAAGTATAAAAGATTAGTCGAAGAATTATCTGCGAGAATTCCAAAAATAAAATGGAGACACATATCGAGTAAAGATAATAGGCTCGCAGATGCTTTTGCTTTCATATCCAGTATGATGACAAATCCAACTGCAAGGTGCATAAAAATTCAAACACTTTTATTACCAGCGATAAACAAGGAAGAAGAAGAGGAAGATGTGATGATGGTAGAAATTGGCGAAGAAGAATTAAAGAGCAACATTACAGATTGGCGAGCAGATCTTCATGCATACTTGGCAAAGGGAGAAATCCCAATAAATCGAATGGAGGCACATAAATTAAAAAGTAGGGCAACCAATTATGAATTAAGAGATGGAGTATTATATCGCAGATCTTTTAGTGGACCATCGCTAAGATGTTTGACGAGGGAAGAAGGACAAAAAGTATTGAAGATGTTGCATAGTGGTTATGCTGGTAATCATAGTGGAGGAAGATCTTTGGCATAAAGAACAAAAATGCAAGGCTATTACTGGCCATATATGCATGAAGATGAAAAACAACTCTCAAGGCGTTGCGAAGATTGCCAGCGATATGGAAAGAAGATACATGCACCAGGAGCACCATTATCATCTTCAAGAAGTGTATGGCCTTTTGGGAAATGTGGGTTAGATATTGTTGGACCATTTATGCCTGGTTCTGGACAAAGAAGATACTTAATCATCGCAACAGATTATTTCACAAAATGGGGAGAAGTAAAGGCAGTACAACATATCCGCGATAAAGATATTTTTACATTCATATTTGAGAATATAATTTGCAGATTTGGGATTCCAGCATAATTGGTGTCTGATAATGGGAAGCAATTTGAAGGGAAGAATATAGAATTTCTTGCTCAATGCATTTAAGATAAAGTGTGGAAAATCTACTCCTCTATATCCACAAGCAAATGGTCAAGCTGAAGCAACTAATAAGACAACCGAAGACATCTTAAAAAAGAAACTAGAGGGATACCATAGAACATGGTGCAAATAGGTGTATAATGCAATATGGGCCTACAATACAACTAGACGAGAAGCTACTGGAATGTTACCTTTTTGTTTGACGTATGGAGTTGAAGCTGTGTTACCAACAGAAGTATCTATTCCTATAACAAAAAGAGAGGCTTGGGAAAGAAATCTAAGTGCTGGAATGATTTTAAATAAATTGGATGAATTATAAGAAAAAAGAGAAAAAACTTTGCAACATATGGAAAATTACCAGCGAAGATTATCTCGCGAGTACAACAAACGTGTTAAGAAACGTGAATTTCAACCTGGTAATTTAGTGCTACGAGAAACACCAAGTTATCAGCGAGAGAATGGTGGAAAATTTGCGAGAAAATGGGATGGACCATACATCATTAAAGAGATAGTTGGAACCGGGGCATACAAACTAATGGACCCTAAAGGAAGAGATGTTGGTCAAAGACTTGACAGACCATGGAATAGACTATTTCTGAAAAAGTATTATCAATGACAACTTCTGCAAGATAAGAGATACAGGTATGTTGTAAAAAAAAAATCTGATTACGATTGCGAGGTTCTCCTAATAAAAAAACAAAGAAAGAACTGCGAGCATAATCGCGAGAAAGGTGTAGTTGCAGGATTTCCCACACTACACCCTTGTTAAGATCTTGCTATAATCAACTCACAATTAAAGATGAAAAACGACACTTTATTATTTTGTTTTCAGAAATGTTTACAGAAATGGAAGAATTCAAGATTACAACTATTCTCTTGAAGTTTCTCTCTCCTCAAGACTTTCTTAACTGTCAAAAATACATCATCATTTTCTGGACACATTGGGTCTATATTTATAGGGTAGTTACATAGTAGATGACAGCTAAGTTTTCCTCTTATTTCAGGTTGATTCTGCGATTGTACTGAGTTACAATGTTAAATCTCGCAAGTTTTGTAACCATCGCAGAACAAACATGCTTTTCTCAAGTTTTCTTCCATCGTCAGTTATTATGTCACTCTTTTGAAGGCTTTTGTGACACTCGTGAAGTGTTGTTGAAAATCTTGTGGTGATGCTCGCTGAGAAGTGTTGTTAATTTCGCTAAAAATAGATGTAGCGATATTCTGGTCCTACATCTTGCCTCTTCTCATGTATTTTCTCCGAAGAAGAGAAGATCATGAGAACTTTTAAAATGCCGCAACTACTTATCTCTTCATTAATCTCTGTTCTGACACGTTTCTGTATCCTTCGCCAGCTATTTTCACGCATTCTCTCTTCTAATGAATTTGCGACACGTCCTCTCTAACCGCTGCGATCAGACCGTTCATGTCTTTTCTTAGAATTTATTACATTCATCTTATTCGATAAATTTCTTCTTCTATAAATACTCCTTTCATTCTTTTCTCTTCCTCTTTTACTTTCTTCTTTTTTGTCTCCGTAATTTCTCTGCAAGTTTATTGTTCTTCCGTAAATTACGCGTCTGTTATCGCTGTGATTCCTTTTTCTTCATTCCCATACTCCATACTTAAAAAATGGTTGTTGCTGGTGCTAAAAATTTGATTGCTTTTAGTGAGATGCAAGAAAAACTCAAAAACAAGGGTTTCACTTTGTCTACAATTCCAAATCAGAGCCCTAAATCCGAAATTTCTCTCAGATTATTCACTGATTATCAATGCTCTCGCGAGAAAATTATATTATCGCTAGGTCAACTTGAAGTTAGTCTTCTCATTCCTCTCTATGATCCAGAACTTCCACTATTTTATGAAATAATTTCTGACGAGAGATTCTCGCGAGCGATATATCAATTGGGTGGAGATTGTATTCAATTACTTCTTGAATATGCTTCTCGCGTGCTAACAAAGGATCTCGCTACCTTGAATCTGCGAAGAATCCTCAATTTAAAGAAGTTCCCATTGTTTCTGCAGATTATACTGTGGACAACTTCTTCGAAAATTACAAAATAGTCCCTATGAAGAGGGATTGCACTTGCTGGGGTGTTCGCTTGAAGAAATAAAAGATCGCTGATGATAAAGCTCTTATGCTAGATATTGATTGGCATACATCTACTAATCAAGGTCCTCGCCACTCTAGCGATGACAAGTGATTCATTTTTCCATTATGTCTTGAAGGTCCTTATATATCTGGTTCTCTCCCATTACCTGCGAATCTCTCAGAGTATGAGCCATGGGTCTTCAACTGGCCTGAAAGATCTAAAGAAGTATATCCTCTCAACTTTTTGCATTATTATTATTCATTATCTTCTTCATGTTTTTATATTCTCGCTAATTATTTTGATCTTTCTCAGATTGATAGAATGAACCTCAGCTACCAAACTTTTAGGAAACCCAGCACTTTCTTAGCTCTTAAATCCTTCACAGATGAAGTAAGAAATATTGTTTTATTAGTTTTAACAATATATTGTAGCCCCTATTTCTTATCTTTATCTGTGTTCTCAGGAGATTGAAGAACTAGAACCAATAAAACCCGCGAGAACTAAGGAGAAATCTTTAAAGGATAAATCTATTGTTACTCCCAAAGGGAAGTCTTCTGCCCCTCGCGGTGAAGAATCTAGTGATCCTCCCTTGAAGAAAAGGAAAACCCGGCCTTCTTCTTCTTCAACTCCTCAACCCATTCCAGAAAATCCAAGTATTGATTTGGATAAGGACAATAATGATGAGGATTTCAATGATAACAACTTTCCTTCTATAAAGAATTCTTCTTCTTCTGATTCTTCGATGGATCATTTATCCAAAAAAATTGTCAAGAATATGTTTGGTATCCCAAATGAGTATGGAGATGAAGCTATTAATAAAATATCCCAGTTCCTCGCCAAAGTATGCGATGCTCCCATATTGGTTGATAGTGATTCCCTTCGCGGGGTTTCAAGATCGCTGACTCCAAGTCTCTTAAATTCACTTGGCATCCTGGTATATTTCTACTTGTTCATCCTTTTTGTGTATCTATTGATATTTTTGTCAGACATTGATTTATATAGTTCTATCGCAGGTTGGAAGAGTCGCTTTTGTTGTTGCTTCTGATTTAGACAATAGGCGTATTACTTATGAAAAGAAAGCT
The DNA here is from genome assembly GCA_023529315.1 of Papaver bracteatum. NCBI lineage: Eukaryota > Viridiplantae > Streptophyta > Magnoliopsida > Ranunculales > Papaveraceae > Papaver > Papaver bracteatum. The sequence goes on from JAJJWX010002978.1 coordinate 99,317, forward strand.
GCTAATCTTCGTCAATATAAAGAAAAACTAGAAGTTGAAGTTACTGAGCTTCGCAGGAAAAATAAGCAGCTGGAGACTGAAGCTTCAGTTGACAAGAAAAAAATCTTTGATCTTGATAAAGCTAATCAACAACTCTATGGTATGATTTATTTCTTTTCTCTTTTAATTTTTCTCACCCTATCGCAGCTTATTCAAGCAACCATTTTTGCAGATATTTATGGTCTTACTGATGAGGTTATATTCTTCCAATCCTTTCCTGAACCTGTAGATGATAATACCTTTCTTGCTTGCCTTAATAGTTCTTTAAGTAACTTTTCAGATGATAGGATTGGATCTCTCTCTATTGATGAACTTAAATCCAAACTTAATCTCTTAAAAATTGAACATAGGTTCAATTTAAATTTAATCAACAAGTTTAAGAACCTTTATCTTAGTTCAAAGGAACAAGTGAATAGATTAAGAAAAAGGAATAGTGATCTTATTGATGAGAAGGATCTTGTTGTTAAAAACGGCTCCAAGGCCCTAACTAACTTTCATAAAACTCTTCTTAATGTTCAAACGGAAAGAGATAAACTTATCCTCGAGAATGAAGATCTTCTTGCGAGGGAAACTCAAGTTCGATCTCGTTTCCTTATTAATAGCGATGATGAGTTTGCTTGGGCTGCGAAGATTCTTGATAACGCCAGAACTAATTTAGGTGTAGATGTTAGTCTTCATGCTGATCAAGCGGCTTTAATTAAAGACATGATTTCTGAAAGAGAAGGTTATCACTCTTATGATTTCCCTGAATTATTTCCTAATTGAATCATCCTTATATGTATTAACTTTGTTATCATTTGCTCGCAGCATCCGAAAAGAACTATCGTAAAAGATTTGATGAGTTAGAAGAAGAGAAAAGCCAACTCACTGGAAATATATCTTCTCGCAATGAAAATTATTCTAGATTGAAGGAAAAATTGAAAATCTCATCTTCAAATTTTAGTAATGCCCTTCTCCATGTTCGTAATGACGCTGTTAAACTAGTCTGTGATGATCATGGTATTCCTCATTCTACATACCCCGATCTTACAAAGGAAATTCCAGCTGATTCCCCAAATTTAGTTATCTCTGATAGAGAAGCTGAGGAGTCTAGCGAAGATGATAATGATGAAGAATTATCTGGCGAGGAAGAGAAATCTGAAAAAGAAAAGAGCTCTGATGAATGTGGTGATGGATCTACTTAGTCTTGTTTCTTCTCTTTTTCTTCGTTGTAAATTTTGTACATTTATTTTTTGCTTCTCGTAACATCGCTGCGAGCTTCTCCAACTTGATATGTAAACTTATTTTTCTTTTATCTGTATGAATTAGAAAATAATTCTTTTTCTGCAACATAATCAATCAATCATAATTATTATCCTTTAATTATTTGTATAAATGTATCATCTATGCAATTTTATCATATGATGGATGAATAATAATTTCATCATTCTATGCATTCCCATACTTGCCTCTATTATTTATCTGCAATATGAAAAAACTGAGTAGAGATTAGATATTATTTGTGAATCAAATTAAATTTTCCTCAATATCGGCGATGTTATCGCTAGCAATAATTGCATAACTTTATGATTTCTGAGTAGAATCGCAAATCTCATAAATTCTGCGAGCATTATTGCAATAATCTTATGGTCTTATCATGCCTTCCTAATTAAAGGTCTTATTTTTCCACATCTTTTATTTCTGCGACAAAATCGTAGGATGTTTTTACATTTGCATGTATTGACCCATTGATCTAGTCTTATCAATATTTTTTCAACATCTCTGCGACAATATGATAAGTATAAACTCTCTTGCAAGAATTAAATCTTATGACATTACCGTCTTGCGATGAAATCGCAGGACGTCTTCACACTTGTTAAATGTAAAAACCCATTGATTTCATCTTAAATTTTATATTTTGGCTTGTTGCCTTTGTATAACTTTCGTCATGCGACAATATGACAGGCCTAAATGTTCTTGTGATCATATAGCCCCATGACATTTCCATCTTTAGACACTTATCATCTCCCTAATGGAGGGTGCCACCCTTATCTTCCCCCTAGTTTCCCCTTCAAGGAAGGCACATCGGCCATACAAGACTAGCTCCTCTCATCCAGATTTGCCAACAACCAGATGTTTTCGCAGCCTCTTGTCCTTTATGCCTATATGGATTATAGTTACAAGACTGCACCCTAAGTGGGGTTTTCTTCAGGCCAAGTGCATCATAGCCAAGACTTACCAAGAATGGCCAGGGTAGTTTTGTACGCCCCGGGCACCCTTGGCTCAACCGTGTACCTCGGCGCCTTGGTCATACTCTGCACTTCTTAGAAGATATTCTCAGTCGTCCAACCAGGGTATAACCTTATTGATGCAGTTTTACAAGTGGTAAGTATAGGGTTTGATTCTCGGACTTTTTAAAAGATTCGGTTTTAGACAAAAAGATGGTGATTTTTATAAAACTTATAAAATAATGGAAATGCTAAAAATGATTCTTGTGTTCAATTAAAAGAGTCTAGGATGTCAAGATTCCATCACTACTTCACATACTAAATCATTATAACTATTCCCTATAACACTCTCCAAAAATTACTCAAGACGATGTAGGACAAATAATACGTCTCGGAAAATAAATCTTTTCAAGCAATTATTTTTCTCAAAGAATTAACAATTTTCTTCACTATAAAATGCTATTCTCTAACATAGAATACATCAATCAATTATCAAGCATCATAGGACACATGAAGAAAATTATTACCGTTACGAATCAAGAATAAGGACCAGGAGAATTATTATAGAAAATAGTCAAAATATTTAAGCACACATAGTAGGATTTCCTCCCTAATCCTAGATAGAAATTTAGCTACTCATAATTAGAGTACTAACCAAAAATAAAGAAGAAGGAATTTAAGAAGGGTGTGTAGAAGGGGTGTGGGAAGAGAGTTGTGGGAAGAGAGGTGTAGAGATTGTGTGTGGGATATGGGATTGTGTGTTCTTGGAATCATCAATCGACCCCTATTTATGTAAGAAGTGTTCGACAATTTTGCTCTCCTACCTCCCTGTTCTTCCATCTCGACTCTCTTTCTCTTTTGCTTTTCTTTCTGCCAGTGGTGTACATGATGGGTTGGTTTATTTCACGTCCGACAACCGTGCATCATTACCCATCACACCCAACTCCATCTAGCTTCATGTTCTCCTTCTTTAGCTTTCTTCCTATGCCTTCCAGCCGTGCGTGTGAGTGATACCTTTTTTATTTTCACGTGAAAATACATGAACACCCATCACTGTGTATTGGGTACAACAGCAAACCGAGCACCATTCCATCAACTTCCCATCATCACAGTTCTGACATCCCGTGCTATTTTTCTTCTCAACAAAAAACCATGATGAGCAGCATTAGCATTTTACATCACGTGCTTCACCAGCTCATCACTCATGGCAGTCCATTAACTCCCTTGCTTCGTCAGCAGCGAGCCATGCAGGTGAGAGCTTCACGTTCTTACCATCGGCCAACCTGCTTGCACGTGAACCATCCAACCTGTCCGTAGAGAATCTGTCAACAGCAACCATGCTATGTTCTCTTCTTTTTCTTGAGCAGCGAACTATGCTTGCACCATCATCACTACTCGTGCTCCGACCATGCATGCACCACTGGTAATCATGCCATCACGTTCTCCTGCCAAGCTTTCTCATCTTCATTTCATCATTAGCTTGAGATCCATGTGCTTCTTTGCTGGCCAATCATCCTTGTTCTGACAACATCTTGAGAAACTCCATCGACATCACAGCATCATTGCTAATCATGTCGTGCTCTGTGTAGCTCAAGCCGATAGTTTAGCCCTCATTTGACGTAACAAAGTGTATTACCATTCCTGTTTAGTCGAAACAGGGTGGTATCAATCTAATTCAGCCATTAAATCACAAAAATTCACGACCAAATTCTCTGCCAGAAAACATGCAGATGAACAAAAATTCCCGCCAAAATTTGGTTTTGAAATCGTGAAGAAGGTGGTTTCCCCCTAACCAAACCGGGAGTGCGCTTAGCAGGTGTCTACTGAGGGTGCCCCTTAACAAAGTGGATGCCCCTTAACGAACGAAGGGGTGGAAATAGCACTTGACATTCCCTTTCAACTGTCAGTCCTGGAAGACTGACAGTTTAATTCCAACTTCATTCTCGTTTCGGCCATAACTTCTTCATACGAACTCCGAATGACTCCGTTCTTTCGCCGTTGGCTTCGCCTTCTCGTCCTCTACCCCATGAAAAGTAGAAATCTTGGGTCTTTGGCCCTTCTCCACTCTTAGCTAGATTCTTTCATTGCACAACTATGCTCGAATTCACTTCTTTTTGGATTATTCACCTAATAACACACAAATAAGAGAAAACACGCGTAACACACAATAATATGCAAGAAAACTATCAAATACTAGCATGGAATTAACACCAAATATATGTGAAATATGCACTTATCACTTATATAGTTGGAAATCCAAGATCTCTCTCCTGGATAGGTTTTCTTTAACCCCAACATCTTCATCAGGTTCCAGCAGCGGTATAACCTTATCACTGAGTCATGTAAAGAGATACCCCCTTATATGACGCACTATTAGGTCTTACATTTGCCTTTTGCGAAATTGTATCTGCGAACTAAGGTGCACGCCATAAAGGTTCGTCCCATTCTATTAATCTCTGCGAAATTTTATTCGCGTTTCTCACGAGTATTGTAACTCTGATAAAATTTTATTCCTTTGATTTTCTTGTAAAATTTTGCAATTCTTTCAAACAGAGTACTCTTTTCAATTATATTTTCTTCAAACAAACTCTGCGTAAGATTCTTTAAATTTCTTCATTTTACCTTTCTACTTACTATCTTCTGGTACTGATTTTCTGTTACGTTTTGCTGTTTTTTATTTATCTGCGAGCTGCTCGTCATCATCTTCCTCTCGCTGCTCTATTGAATCAATCATCAATCTTTCACATCTCTGTTGTTGCTTGATATTATACTTCTAATTGCTCTTCTTCTCAGCTCTTTCCTCGCAAGATTTTATATCAATCTCATAACATTTCTTGCTTTCTCCCCAATCTCCCTTAATAATTCCAACACCATTATGATGAGGAAATTTAACACACTGGTGGAAAGTAGATGCTACACCTAATATCCCATGTAGCCAAGGTCGACCAATCAGGGCATTGTAAGGTGATTCAATGTCAACAACACAGAACAAGATCTTGGAGGTTATCCCTTTCAATGGAATCCGCATTTCAATTTCCCCTTTGGGTTTATTGGAAGTACCATTAAAACCATAGATTTTATATGTTGAGGGAATTAGATCTTCGTCTCTTCCAACCATGGTCTTATAGGTATGATAAAATAGTATGTCAACTGAGCTGCCTGTGTCTATTAGAACTCTATTTATAGCCCAAGAATCTTCATTTTCATCACCATTTTCTTCATCTTCTTCTTCTATTTGCTTTGGATTTATCTCTAATCTTACCACCAATGGGTTATCATGCTGATCGCCAAGTTCTGGTACTTCTTGTGCAGTGAAAGATATAATTTGTTTCTACCATTCTTCTAATGGCGAGGCTCTCGCGATATTCATTATCTCTCTTCCATCTGTGTCTCTCAAGAAGACTCTTCTTAGAACATTATCATGGAAATCCTCTATAGTTCTGTGTGAATGTACAATGGAATTACAAAACAAATTCTTTGCTTTAGCCCCAACTTCTATTACGAATGATTCTGCTCCTTTTACAGTATTTACCCTGCGAATTTCTGGTGCTGGAGGCAATCGTTGAGATTGTGGATGTCCTAATAAAAAGTGGTTTAGCTTTCCTTGGTCGATCATCCTTAAAATTATTCTCTTGACATTCCTGCAATCATTTACTGTGTGACCATGAAAGTGATGGTAAGGACAAAATTCTTGACTACGATTATTAGGATGTGGTTCTTTTCCCATATTCCATGGTGATGGTATATTTTCCATCAAAATGATAGCTTCCCAGATTTTTTCTATACTAGCATTTATAGGAGGCATCTTAATTTCTTCCCATATGATCTTCTGATTTCCTTGGCTTCTGAAATTGTTTTGCCTCTGTCCACCATAAGTTTCTTGCGGCTGATCAAGCCTTTGAATCTTATTATTCCCACCGCGATTGTAATAATTCTTATCCCTTTCATACTCTTCTTGATCTCGACTGCCCATAGCTACCAACTTCTGCTGGTTATCAGTCTCCACTTTCTCTTGTTGTGCTTGCGAGCTGCTCGCAACATTGTTAATCATTTTAGGAAGTAAACTCCCATTTGCTGCTACTGAATTGGTATTCGCGATTGGATATGATTCCATCTCATTTTGTTTCTCCTCCAAAGAAATGTATTCTTCTTGTAGTTCTCGTAGTTCAGTCATAGTGATTGTATTCTTGACTCTGAAAATTTGTATGTACAACAGATTGGTCGCGAACATTGCATTGATATAAGACAAGATAAGATATCTCTCGTCTACTCTTCCTGCCATCTCACTGCACATTGTCTTCCATCTTATGGTTAAATGTATCAGACTCTCGCCAACCCTCTGTTTTAACCCAAACACATCTTCAATACCTGGCCGCGATGAATTGTTGCTTATATATGCTCCCAGAAATGTAGCTTATAAATGATCAAAAGAAGTTATAGTATTTTTTGGCAATCCCTCAAACCATTTTAGCGCCTCTCCAGTTAAGCTAGATACAAAATACTTGCACAATACATCATCATGATTCTCCCATTGCAGCATACACCTAACATAAGCCTTAACATGTTGTACAGTACAGGTAGTTCCATCAAAAATGCTGGTCAATGCTGGTAAGTTGCACTTTGGAGGTATTCCTCTTAATTGTACTTCTTGAGTGAATGGAGTTCTTGCTGCTTCTTCAATAGCTTCATCAAGTTTCCTTCTGCCTCCTTCTCTTCTGTTATTTATTATTCCCCTCATCTCTGCTAATTCTCTTAAAATTTGCTCATTCGCCGTCGAATTTGGTTCCATCAGCCTTTTTAATGCAGCTTCCCTTCTCCTGCGTTCATGTACCTCTTGTCTTGCGATATTTTGTGTGTCTTCGTCTACACCCACATTCCTTCTTCTGTGATCTTCTGCTTCACCTTCTTCTTGCAATCGCAGCTGTACTTCTCTGCGAATTTTTTCATTTCTCATCATTTCTCTTCGCTGTATTTCTATTATCCTTTGTATTCTATCATACTCTTCCTGAATATTATTATTATAAAGATTTTGTGTACATCTCCTTTCTCAATTTTCATGGTTATTCTATTGTACTGCCTCTTGGAATTCTTGTTCTTCTACTTATGCCCTTAATCTTTCTCTCTCGCAAGCTAGTCATGCTTGTTCAACATAATGTCTCTCAATTTCTTCCTCAATTATTCTTCGATTTCTTTGGATCTCTCGCCCATGTAATATCCTCCTACCTTCTTCTGGATTATCTTCATCATTTTGGTTGTCTCTTCCCTCTTGATTCCTGTTGTTAAATCTATTATCCAAATCTTCGCCACGCGGATCATGGCGATCTTCTATTACCTCTTCTTCTCTATGACGTTGTTCTTCATTTGGATTTTGCATTTCCTCTTGGATATTTCCTCTAGTATTTCTTATTGGAAAATTTTGCCTTAATTCTTCTCTTAATGATCTTGAATTCGATCTAGCAGTACTTCTTGATCTTCTATTTTGTAACCTCAAATTCTCCATTCTCAACTCGTGATTTTGTCTTGTTAAATTTGCACGCTCTTCCGCCTCTAATCTTCTTTCCTCTTGTATTCTTTGTCTTGGATCATCTGCTGTTTCATTTTCATCTTCTACATGAATTAATCCTTCAATCACTCCTTGATTTCTTTCTTCTCTTCTTCCGTCTCTTAATTGTTGATCTTCTACACCTTCCATCGAATCCGATCTCCAAGTATGCACACTCACTCTATCATGATCCACATTTCTATTTTGTATCGGTGTTTGTTGATTAGGTTGCGGAATTTGATCTTCTCCTTCAATCCTTGTTCTATTTCTTCTTGTTCTTATCCTTGAAGATTCTCCTAATTCATTTGTTTCTTCTCCTGCAAGTCTTTTACTCCTCCTTACAGTTGTTAGTGGTTCTGATGTATTTCTTCTTCTTCTAGCCATTTCTTCAATTCTAACAATTTCTTCAAATCCTTAAATTATAATTAGAGATTTTTTAGCTTGATTCTCCCTGTTTCGGGCGCCAAAATGTAGTTGCAGGATTTCCCACACTACACCCTTGTTAAGATCTTGCTATAATCAACTCACAATTAAAGATGAAAAACGACACTTTATTATTTTGTTCTCAGAAATGTTTACAGAAATGGAAGAATTCAAGATTACAACTATTCTCTTGAAGTTTCTCTCTCCTCAAGACTTTCTTAACTCTCAAAAATACATCATCATTTTCTGGACACATTGGGTCTATATTTATAGGGTAGTTACATAGTAGATGACATCTAAGTTTTCCTCTTATTTCGGGATGATTCTGCGATTGTACCGCGATAGATACAATGTTAAATCTCGCAAGTTTTGTAACCATCGCAGAACATACATGCTTTTCTCAAGTTTTCTTCAATCGTCAGTTTTTACGTCACTCTTTTGAAGGCTTTTGTGACACTCGTGAAGTGTTGTTGAAAATCTTGCGGTGATGCTCGCTGAGAAGTGTTGTTAATTTCGCTAAAAATAGATGTAGCGATATTCTGGTCCTACAAAAGGCGAATAAAATTTTTGCAGAGATTAATAAAATGGGACGAACCTTTATGGCGTGCATCCTAGTTCGCGAATAAAATTTCGCAAGAGGCAAATGTAAGACCTAATAGTGTGTCATATAAGGGGGTATCTCTTGGCATGACTCAGTGATAAGGTTATACCGCTGCTGGAACCTGAGTTATGCAGATGTTGGGGTTAAAGAAAACCTATCCAGGAGAGGGATCTTGGATTTCCAATTATATAAGGTTATACCCTGGTTGGACGACTAAGGACCTCTTCTAAGGAGTGCAAAGTATGACCAAGGAGCCGAGGTACACGGTTGAGTCAAGGGTGCCCGGGGCGTACGAAACTACCCTGGCCATCCTTGGAAAGTCTTGGATATGATGCACTCTGCCCGAAGAAAACCCTACTTAGGGTGCAGTCTTGTAACTATAAGCCATATAGGCATAAAGGACAAGAGGCTGCGAAAACAACTGGTTGTTGGAAAATCTGGATGGGAGGAGCTAGTCTTGTATGGCCGATGTGCCCTCCTTGAAGGGGAAACCAGGGGGAAGATAAGGGTGGCACCCTCCATTAGGGAGCTGATAAGTGTCTAAAGACGGCAATGTCATGGGGCTTTATGATCGCAAGAACATTTAGGCCTGTCATATTATCGCGTGACGAAAATTATACAGAGGCAACGAGCCAAAAGTTAAGATGAGATCAATGGATTTTTACATGAAAGTGTAAAGGAGTCCTGCGATTTCATCGCAAGACGGCAATGTCATAAGCTATAATTCTTGCAAGAGAATTTAAACTTATCATATTGTCGCAGAGATGCTGAAAAAATATTGATAAGACAAAATCAATGGGTCAATACATGCAAATGTAAAGACGTCCTGCGATTTTGTCGCAGAAAGAAAAACTTTTTTGGCAAAATAAGACCTTTAACTAGGAAGGCAAAATAAGACCAACAGAATAATCTTAAAAAATTAACTATTCTATTTTAAGATGCAGGAAACATTTGTTCATCGCAGGAGAATATATAAGAAGGCAGATTCATAACATCGTAAACTCTTTCAGAATTTTTCGGAATATCGCAACTGTACTCATTACATCGCAGATATATTCATACTTTCACGAATAATATAGCCACACAGTTCACAGAAACGAGACACAAGAAATAATTCATCATTTCAAGAAAGATAATGAAGGGCAAGTAGGGGAGTGGAGAAATAAGATTTCATTATCTTCCTTGAGGATATTTGAAGTAAACAAAATCAAAAGTTGAATTCTAAAAATTTCAAAAGTTACATTATTCGCAAGAAAGAAGATGAAAAAGAAAGCAAAAATGAAATTCTAGTTTTGACGATTGTCTCGCCAGATTCACTATTCTTGCTCGCCAGATTCTTTATTCTTGCCAGAATTGTCAGCTTCATCAGTATTCTTCTTACCACTTGTAGTTACTTCTTTAGGATGACTTCTTTCTTCTTCATCATCTTTTTGAGTGGTATTTTCTTCATCATTAGTGAATTCTAATTCCTTATCCATGGGAAGAGGAATTTCATCATCATCAACTTTTAAAGGAGGAACAGATACAGGAGGGAGAGAATGGGAGAGCAGAATATTGTTCACAAGAACTTCAGCACTGAGGTGAACCTTGCGAAGGAAACCTCTGTCACGATTCCTAATCTTTATATTTTTGAAGTACTCAAGATAATCAAGTCTTCTTTCTGCTTTGTCACAAGCTTCAATATAATTGGAAGTAAGAGTCTTATTTTCTTTGCGAACTTTATCCAATTTATCAGTAAGATCAGCGATGATAGAAAGAAGACTTCTTTCAGATTCTGCGAGTAAAAAAAAGTGATAAAAGATCATTCAGTCAAATATTTTACAAGAAATATAACACAAAATTTGACAGAAAGGTCAACAAGAGAGGCAATAAATTGACTACCTTCTTTCTGCGAGGTTAAGTTTTGAATTAATGTAAAGAAACAGTTTTACCATTGATTCATAGCGTCATCAAATTTATCGCCAACCACACCCTTCAGACGAGATTTCATGTTTTCTTCTTTGGTGCGTAGATACGAGCTTTCCTTTGCTAGTAAAGAATGAGACTTCTTCAATTGAGAGTATTGGTCTTGAAGCTTGCTGGCCTTCAAACTAAGAGTTAACCTACCCTTAATAAGTTTATCCTTCTCAGTAGCAGATGATTCAGTTACTTCCTTGAGTTCATCTTTAAGGGAGCGAAGAGATTGCTCTTGATTATCACATATTCTTTGTAGATTACTCAATTGCTGCGAAGAAATCACCATCAAGCTTGAAAATCTATGTTTCTCTTGGGATAAAGTTCTATTTTCATCTGATAAAGATTCTACCGCCAAGTTAGACTTGGTTAACAAATATGAGAGACGAGTAATCTCGTTATTTAATAAATTTTGACTTTGCGATAGTTGGTTATTCTCATTAGTAAGATTATCTATTTGATCGATCGAATATGTGTAGAGATTATCTAATCTATTATATTGATTCATCCAAGAATCTCTTTCAACACGAGCTTCGTCAGAAATAGATTCAAATTTAAGTCTCTCCATGAAACGAGTCCGATTTGAAACTAATATATGAATCAATAATTTAAGAAGGAGACTTGAGTACAGAGGATATAAAAGCAAAACAAAAAAACAAAAGGGTAGAGGCAGGAAAATTGTACCTTTTAGCTCGTCATTTTTTCTACGAAGGTTCTCACAGTTAAAAGAAGAGTTGCGAAGCATATGGTTCAGAGTATCACATTCAGAAATTTTGACTTGAAGGCTTTTTCTCAGAGTTTCAAATTCATTTTCTAAAGATGCTAGTGAAGCAGTATTATCAGAGCCAAAATATTTAAGTAAGGTCTCGCAAACTTCATATTGGATAGAGTCAGAAGAAGATTTTCTAGCATCGTCTAAAATATTAGATAAAATTTTAAAAGCAACATCAATTCCTGCTAAGGTTTCATTCGATGGAGGAAGAGATGCAGAGGGTGAAGTGGTAACGAGGAAAAGTTGACGATTTGAGTCATTTGCGATGGTTGTATTATCAGAAGGAGGAGTGTTGGGAAAAACAACAGTTGAAGGCAATAAAGGGCTAGAAGGAACTTCAGTCACAGCAATTTCAGAAGCTTGATTTGTCAATGAATCAAAATAATTAGAGGTGTTGGCAGCGATATTATCGCAGGTAAAAGAAATAGGATCCAGTTGCGAGGGTGTGGCAGTAACTCTTGCAGATGTTAATGTGGGGATGGAGAAATCAACCTCAAGAGCTTTAAACTGACGAGGTCTTTTGGGAGGATTAGCGATGTTCTCGACATTCTGCGAATAATAACTTAGATAAGAAACAAAGGCAACAATATTGTTATTAAGAAATAGGATGTGTTTCTTACCACCTTATCATTCACAGAACTTCTCTTCTTCTTCTCAGTTGGTCTTTTGCGAGCATTAGGGTTTTGACCTGAGGATTGGGTGTTAGGGATAGTTCCACTAAAGAGAAGACATAATACGGGAGTTATGAAGGATCAAATAGAGAAGATCGAAGAATATGAGTAAAAATTGAATCAAATAAAGATTATAATCAAAAAACATACCTTGATGATTCCATTAGAACAGTAGCAGGAGAATATGAGGAAGAAGAAAAGTTGCAGACGGAAGATAAAATAAACAGATGAAGAAGATAGAGAAATAGAAGAAGAAAATTAGTTTTGAAGTTTAACTCTACCTTTTATAGGAAAAAGGGAGTAGTAACCTGTTGAGTAAAGACGTGTCAGTAAAAAGATGAATTTACAACACGTGTAGGCGGTTAAGCTAAATTAACGGAGCAATGTCAAGAAGAAAATATGGAAAGAAGAGAGGCTGCGAGCACTTTGAAGAATTGAATATTCTCATATCCTATCCACTTTGCGAAGAATACATGAGAAGAGGCAAGATGTAGGACCAGAATATCGCTACAATACTTCTCTACGAGATTAACAATACTTCCTAGCGAGCATTACCGCAAGATCTTCAACTACACTTTGCGAGTGTCACAAAAACAGTCAAAAGAGCGATGTGATAAATGACGAGTGAAGAAAACTTGAGAAAAGCATGTTTGTCCTGCGATGGTTACAAAACTTACGAGAGTGAACATTGTAACTAATCGCGATACAGTCGCAGAATCAACCCGAAATAAGAGGAAAACTTAGCTGTCATCCACTAAGTAACTACCCTATAAATATAAACCCAATGTGTCCAGAAAAGGATGATGTATTTTTGAGAGTTAAGAAAGTCTTGAGGAGAGATAAACTTCAAGAGAATAGTTGTAATCTTGAATTCTTCCATTTCTGTAAACATTTTTGAGAACAAAATAATAAAGTGTTGTTTTTAATCTTCAATTGTGAGTTGATTATAGCAAGATCTTAACAAGGGTGTAGTGTGGGAAATCCTGCAACTACACTTCTGGTGTTTGTGTTATTTGTTTTCTGCATTATATTTTGTTATATATTTAAAATATCACAGGTTGTGCGTTGTATCAATCAATTGTGAAATCCAACCTTTGGTTGTTGATTGGAAATTGATTGATCATTGGATATTGGTCTTTGGTACCATCCAAGTTTATATCTCTTATATTCAATCGTGCTCGCAGATTTCTATTTGTCGATTGCAGATTCAATTAGAGATTGGGATATTTAACTCCTTGATATATCTTTCTTAAGATTGAGTCTAACTGTCTAGTTGATTCTCTTGAAATTATATTGGAGTTAGTCCATACAGATTGCTAATCGAAATATGTGGTTTTTAGACCCCCGCTTTTTCAATTGGTATCAGAGTGGGCAAACACATTAAAGACCTTATAAGTCTGTGTTTGTAGCGATCTGATATGGACATAAGTGCACCACCAGATCCATGGATTCCATAAATCACTTCCATGTCTGATTTAATTAAATCCATAGAAGAAAGTCTGTCTAAACCTTCACCAGGTTTGAAATCCCTTGAAGTTTTTTCAGGAATTGAAAAGAAACTTGAAAGCATATCTTCTGATGTTGATCTATATCTTCAGAATGAACAAGATTCTATTGATAGGCTAATTCAGGTTTTGATGAATAATAGCCATGTTGAGGTTGATATTGAATTATTAATCAGTAAGAGCAATGCTCCTCCTCTGTGTAATCCAATCAGTTGTAACAAACTAAACAAATTACAAGAGAAGTTTAAATCTCAGTTATCTGAGTACATCACCTCAAAGCATGAATTATTTCATTGCTCAATCCCTGATACCTCGTATAAAGATAGTATTAGTACCTTCTCTTATGAAGAAGTCGGGACGTCTCTTTTTTTCAAAAGAGTTTCCCTTTACGGTAATAAAAACTATACGCAAAAGTTATGCTTTTAAATTCAGAAAAAGAAAAGTCAGAAAAACAAATTTCCTTGGGTTTTCTTGAAATTCCTTGACATACTTATAAAGACAGGGTCTTGGATTTCTCTCGGTCTGAAGTTTGTGAGAGTTTTTGGAAAGAAACCCTCTCCTGATGTCATGGTGGAATTTTCTTCTATCTTATTTGTTGAGTTATATTCCAAATATGATGTACTTGGTTGTTTCTCACAAACAAACGAGCCTCTGTCAGCTCACGTGCGACCTGCACAACTGATCCCTAATCTGTCCGTTTTAGAACCATATTCCAGAATGTGCTTAACCAGGTTCGGGTTCCACCGAATGACACTTAAAAATAGAAAAATATTTTTTTTTCACCTTCTCATCACAGTTCGAGTACGAATAAGAAACCCATCTATTCATATACCAATCATACTCATCTTTCTTGATTCATGACCATTTTTTGGTTTGGTTGTACCATTAAAATCAGAAAAAGTTTTTGCATATTGGGTCAAGAACATCTCTCAGTTTGCTCACCGTTTTTGAACTCCACCATTAACAACAGTTCACGAACCAAGTAAGTTATTCATCTTCTCTGTTGTGTTTTTGTTAAAAAATGGCTTCTATGAAAAGGTTAAGCCGTGGTGAAAGTTCAAATTCTCAACACAATCAGAACTTAGATAGTGATAATGAGTTTGAAGATGATGAAATTGGTTTAGACGTCTTACAACCGTTTTGTGACCCTTCTCTTCAAATTATCTTTATTAGTCTTCTTCCTAGGAACAAATATGTCAAGTTCCTTAAAGGGAAGTTTGTCATATAAAGGGTTTATGATCGTACTGTTAGGGAACCTGAGTTTCACCAGTTTATGAACCAACATGAGTGGGGTTTTATTCATGATGGTCTTGGCTCTTCTTATCTTGAAATGACTTTCCAATTTTATGCTAACCTATATGCTGCCAAAAAAGTCAGTTGTTGCTTCAAAACAATGGTTGGAGGGATAACATTTGAGGTAAACCGTGAAGTGATTGCATATTTGTTGAACTTATCTCCTGATCTCTCATTTGCAATTCCTCAACCTGAGAATCACAGACCATCTCAGGGTCAGCTATCTGAATTGCTTCTAAATAGAAGTTAATCATGGTCTGGGGGCAAGCTGTCCGTTGACAACATTGGATTTCATTTGAAGGTCTTCAGTAAATTAGTTGTTGCAAATATGATTCCTAGTACTCTTGATAAGAATCTATGGATCGGAACCCTTACTAAGATGGTTTCTTATCTTATCTCTGGTGAAGAGATTGAATTTTGTGGTCTGATTATTCGTCAGATGATTCATATGGTTTCACAGAAAAGGAATCTTTGGTTCCCATGTCTTATCAGTAGAATTTGCAGTCAATTTAAGGTTAAACATATTAGGACCTGCACTGGTTATGCTTCTCCTCTGTCCCAGATTGACATCAACAAGATGAAGAAGCCAGTCACTTCTGAAGATAATCTTCTTAATGAAAGAATCGAGTGCCTACAGGAACAACTAAGCTACGTGTTTGGAATTCATCATGAATTAACTGAACATGTGTGTAAGATTGCTGACAAATATAATCGCAATCAAGCTTAGTTTCTTCTTTTCTGTTGTTGAACTTATTTTGTTAAGAGATACTCTAAAGGTTGTAATATCTTTTTATTTAGCTTTGAATTATTTCTTTATGCTTAAAGTATTACATCCATGAGAAGTTTTAATACTGGCTCAAAAGTTATCTCTATTATGTCAGTATGAATGTATTGATGAAAGATAGAACGAACTTTTTACATTACAAAAGTTAAATCCTTTTATGTCATGTTTTTTATAAAACGAAAGAAGAAAACTTTTGTTTACGAGGATTATGTCTATTGTATGTCATTATGCAAATAGTGATGGAAAATAGAATGAATCCTTGTCTATTTAGCAGTATTGATCTTCCCTGATCCATATTTTTATGTATATACTGTGCGGCTCCGTAAGTTCTCTTATGTTGAGCATGACCAATTAAATTGATCACTTTTTGCAGTTAATTTGGTTGTATATTTTGATTAAATTAAGGGCTTTTTACAAATCTAGGCCTGTTTTTTTTTTTATGGTTTACAAAAGTAAGCCTCTTTTTTTATTTCTTACAAAACTAGGCCTTATTTGACCAAAAATGATGGATAGAAAGTTAGCCAAGTCAAGTGGACTTAAAATGACAGAATAGTCCTTTGAGTCAGCGTCAGCTAGGCTGACTGGTCAAAGACTGAGCCATTGCACATGAGAAACTCACTGTTGCACCATCATGGTGCATCATAACTCTAATTCCAACCATGATGGTGCTACAACAAGAATAGCCCAAACACAACTTTTATTTTCTGGTCCTCTTTAAGTTCATCTCCTTTTCCAGTCCGGCCAAGCTGGCCACTTCTTTTGTGGCACTCGTCCACATCACTGGATTCTATTCTGCATAACTCCATCTTATCAGACTAACACATTCCGCAGGAGCTTGGTAACTACCAACTCAGACCACTTCCCATTCAAACACGTACAACACCAGGACTTCGAGTTTACAGCCTACCCATTCTTCCTTATCCTGCCAGAACTCAGAATACAGTCCCATCTCCACTGCTTCAATTACTAAGACATCTTCTCAACTTGCCAACAACACCTAACTCTGTCCGTTTCAGTTTATTCATGCCTATACTCTCGAACTTTTCCTTCTTAATCTCTCGCAATCAACCACATCAGTCATTAGAGAATGTTAGTCTTCAACATGTAGCGTTCAGCAACATACATCCATCCGTTCTTGTTCCGGTCCAAATCCGACTGCAACCATCTCACTTCAGCTCCATCTAATCACCACAACAATGGCCCTTCTTGACTGCTATCTCAGCCAACTACCAACCTGTCCATCTCAGAACCGAGCTCCATAACACATCCAACCATACGACAACCATGAATCAATGTAATACCCATCAGCAGATCCCAACTAATTTGCTACTTGAACAGTTACACCTTCACAACTAATTTGCCTCAAACATTAAACATTAAACTCTTACTTACGGGTGAAAACAATAGTCTTGTTCGCGAGGAAGAAATAAGAAAAACTTTTCTGTCAGGCGTTTTCTCAAACACCTGCCATTGGTGATGCAAAGATGAACCTGATGGTGATTCATAAACCCCTATATCTCCTCCCCTGCATTGAAATCCATTAAACAATAATTCATATTCCTATATGTATCAAACACATCTTAATACTTTATGATTCATCCCAGATATCAACCGTAGACAATCAACTTTGTTCAACTCCCAAACTAAACAATTTTTCCATGTCTCAGAATAAAACCTCTCTGTCTTGTGTTGTTCTTATCAACAAAATCTAAAACCCATCAAGCCGTAACTCCTTGACTTAAATTTCCAATCATTAACAAACCCTTAGCTCTCTTACAGCAAAACAAACCCTTAGTACTTCCTTGTTTCGATACCATAAACAAAACCCATCATTCATAATACTATATAGATTGAGTATACTTCTTTATCTGTTTGATTCCTTCCTGCAAGATACGAATTCAGAAAGAAAAAATCCATTTTCTTTTGCTTCAATCCTCATCCGAAAAATTCTTTTAAGCTTTAACCTTCACTTGAATTGTAATAATCATAAGTAGATTATGGTTTAACCATGCAGATCGGAAGAACAGTTGACCCGGTAATGTTTGGGGTTCAAAATTGAAATTGAATTTGATTGTTTATTCTGGTTTCCATGTTAATTAGCCTGATTCAAGCTCGGAACGTTGTTCTCACTAGTATTAATCTTTTGTTCAGTTTCAAATAAACCATAAAATGACTTGAAACCGAGAGAAATTCCAGATGAGGCTAATCTAAAAGCCTAATCTAAGATCGTCGATATCTCGAAGATAATTGAACGACTACGATGGAAATGGGTCGTTTGGTAATCTTATCCAGTTCACGAGATCTCTTCCTACACGATTTTGGAGACATATTGACCGGTCAACACGAGATATTGACTGAGATAACGGATTTGGATGAAATCCGTTCGATTGCCTATATTTGTAAGAAATAAAAAAACTGGCTTAGATTTGAAAACGAGGGTCCAGAACATGCCTATTTCTGTATATATTCCTTAAATTAATCATGGGTTTTCTTGTGGATAATTTAATTATTTTGGATACAAATTCATATTCGTATATGATTTTTTATGTCCAAAGAAATCCTTATTTTCTTGTAAAAGTAAGGTTGCTATTGTTGTTATTTTGGGAATGATATTTTATGGGGGAGAGTTCTTAATTGAACTTGTGCTTAATTTCCAAATCTTTGTGGGGAGTGCGACGGTGAAATATTATATGGGTTATCTTATATCTTTATGAACTCCTTGATGAATGCATTTAGCTTCGGCAATATGATGGCATCTAAAAATTTGATATGTGCTTTCTTTTGGTCATAAAATGTCTCTATGGAAAACTCATTAGGATCCCACTAGTTTTCGTACCTTTGCTAATTTTACTGACAAAAAGGGGGAGAATTAATGTGTAGTTCACACTACAAATACATATGGATTTAGGATCATTAGGTAAGGGGGAGTGGTTTCCATGTGAGATGGAGTATTGAGTAAGGGGGAGTGATACATATCACCATAGTATTGTTGTCGAAGTAGTGATACAATTGAACTTTGATGTTGTGTAATAATAATATGACACTCTGTAACAATGATTGAGAACTCTTGTTTTCTCATTGTTATAGCTACGGATTTTCAACAACAATGATGCTAAACATACAACCTTTGGAATCATTAGGGTACTTGGAAATGACGAAGATTTCGAGTAATGTTGAAGAACCAAGGAGATCATGCATGTGGAAGAGAAGCTACAAAAGTTTATTTATCATTTTTGTATTACATATGTATTGAAAATTTTGTCACTAAAATTGAAAAAGGGGGAGATTGTTAGAGCACTGCTCGGTCGAACTCGCAAGCGTTGCTATCTCAATCTTTTTGTCAAGTTTAGTTGCCAAAACTATAAGTCATGATTTTTAGTCTACTCATAGCTAAGTCTCGGACTAGGATAGAAAGTGTAGTTGAGCTCTAGACTCCATGGAGATCATCATACAAAGACGAATAACTACTCAAGGAACTGGTGGAACTTCATCAACTAAAAGGTATGTGGAGACTTGAACTTATCTATCACTCAAAAGTTTATCTACTATATCTCCTATCTTGAGATAAAAGTCATATTGCTATACTGACTATGATTATACACATTTGTTATTTCGAGCCGAGTTTATATCGCTTATCTATTTCTCGAAATATGTGTTGGCAAGATTTCCCTTTGGCCAAATTCATCTTTGCTAGTGACGAAAGTCATATTAGTTTCAATTACTTGAAAATCGCTTTGACGAAAAATAGCTTGTGAATAACAATTATATAACGTCCTCTAAGAATGTTTCAATGATTGAAATGAGAGTTTAGAATATAACCTTGAAAGGATATAAACATTGTGTGATAACTCATACATGTGTAAGTCCTTATTCCTTGAACCAAAGTATGCGTACTTTGCTTCTCAGGAAAACCGGAACTAAAGTTCGCGTACCAGTACGTGCACTGTCGGAGGTTCACATCCCATGAATTTATGTTGGAGTTTGTGAACTAAAAACAAACTTATTCCTGGTACTTAAGTCTGCGTACCAGTATGCGTACTTAAGTGGGTTAGTTTCTATAAGCGGTTATTCGCGAACTTCAACTTATATAAACTAAGGAATGCATACTTGAAAACCGTGGCTATAAAGTTCATGAATCAAATCGTCTTTGCTTCAATTATGTATTGTATACTTATATGAGATCTAAGAAATTGAACAACTCTCTAACTAGTTCTCTTGAGTCATTTGAACTAGTTATGGTTAAGATAAATAAGGTTAATATGAAAGTGCTCATATGGCTAACCATTTGGTTAACTATTGTTGAACCAACTAAGTGTAAATGTTTGGGTACGGTTACACAAACCTAAATAAACATGCATTTTATTTGTGTATAACAAGCTAAGTTCGATCTAACTGTTGAAAGATATTAGCTTGAATCTAATCAGGTTTTCATCTAACGGTGAATGTTGAATGCTTTGTTACCAAGGTAACTTAGATTGCAAACCCTGATTTGAGAGACTATATAAAGGATAACTCTAGCAACTGGGAAACCTAATCACCACACCTTCTGTGTGATACTAGTTGTATTTGCTAGAGTTGATTCCCCTTTAACCTTAGGTTTCTAATGAGAACCTATAGGTTAACGACTTGAAGACTTCATTGGGATAGTGAAGTCAGACCCAACTATTTTCTTTGTAGTTGCGTGATCTGATCTTGCTTTTTCTATCGTATTTGAGTACAATAGTAAGATTGGATTGAGATTGATTTCTCCAATGGGAAAGATATAAAAGTAGTCATAAACATATTCGTCTCATTGGGTTTGTGATTCCACAATATCTTCTTTTGTTAGTCGATTAAGACTAATGTAAGGTGATTGATAATTCTAGGCTGTTCTTCGGGAGTATAAGTCTAGGTTATCAATTATTTCCTGTTCACCTTGATTTATCAAAAGACGGAACAAAACTTGTAGGTATTTTCGTGGGAAACATATTTATCTATTACTGTAGACTTTTCTGTGTGATACAGATTTATTTATTAAAGTCTGCGACTTTGGGTCATAGCAACTATTAGTTGTGGGTGAGATCATCTAAAGGAATCAAGTGCATAATATCCTACTGGGATCGGAGACGTAAGGAGTGAAACTGTACCTTGGATCAGTGTGAGATTCATGGGGGTTCAACTACAGTCCAGACCGAAGTTAGTTGTAGTAGGCTAGTGTTTGTAGCGACTTAATACAGTGTGTGTTCAATCTGGACTAGGTCCCAGGGTTTTTCTGCATTTACGGTTTCCTCGTTAAAAAAACTTCTGGTGTCTGTGTTATTTTTTTTTCGTATTATATTTTGTTATATAATTGAAATATCATAGGTTGTGCGTTGTATCAATCAATTTTGAAATCCAACCTTTGGTTGTTGATTGGAAATTGATTGATCCTTGGATATTGGTCTTTGGTACCATCCAATTTTATATCTCTTATATTCAATCAGGCTCGTAGATTTCTATTTGCTGATTGCAGATTGAGATATTTAACTCCTTGATATATCTTTCTTAAGATTGAGTCTAACTATCGAGTTGATTCTTTTGAAAGTATATTGGACTTAGTCCATACAGATTGTTAATCGAAATATTGGGTGTGGTTATTAGACCCCCGTTTTTTCAACAAGGTCCCAGGATTTTTCTGCGTTTGTTGTTTCCTCGTTAACAAAACTTCTGGTGTCTGTGTTATTTCTTTTTCTGCATTATATTGTTTATGTTTATAATTGAAATATATCACAGGTTGTGTGTTGATCAATCACAATAGCTAGGTCCAACCTTATTAGTTGTAAAAGACTTGATTGATCCTTGTACATTGGTCTTTGGTACCCGTCCAGGAACTCTCTTTGTATCTAGGTTCACGGATTCAATTATGTGAACGCTCTAACAACAAGAGAGGGAGAGATATAACTCTCGGTACTTTCCTTGATTGAGTTTATACTCTCGGAGTTGTTTTGATTTTGTCCATATAGATTTCCTAAGAAATATTTGGTGGTGTATCTTGGCACCCCTACCTTTTCATTATTATTACAACTAGTAGGATAATAAGTACGCTTTTATATCCCTGAAATTTTTTGTATCTCCGGATAAGGAATATAACTACTACCAATATTTATTCGTCTGAGCCACCAAGAAATACACTGTCAATATGTAACCAAGTTGAATGCTTTCACTTTTATGAATTTATGTTGATCAAAGCGTCAGAAATCTTAGCGCGTTCTTACTAATATTTCTTGACATGCAATTGATCCACAAAATCCCTTTGCAATGTCTCGGGCTTTTCATTTGTATATAGAGTGTTAGATTATTACGTACCCCCTCCGCTAACTATTATTACGATGGTCAATATATATTAATTTAATTGTAAACTTGAACCCTCTAAAAATCAATCATAAAATATTAGTCCAAATAATACTATATCTTTATTTATATTTTATAAAAGTCAAGTCTCGGAATAGGTTTAGAGGTTGGTAATTGAGTACCAGATATCACTGAATAACTCTCGAAGATTGAAGATAAAAAAGAATACACTTGGAGAACTTCATCAACAAGAGGTATGTTAAGACTGAACTATTCTAGTATATTTAATATTGCAAAAAAAAAAAAAAATTCGAGTCAAGCTTTTCTTTATAAATATCTCGAAATGTGATTCAAGCAATAGATGTCCATAGATCCTTAACAATCTTAGTTCGAAAGCATTTATTGGTGTAATACCCCGATATCCGATAGTGGTTGGCTGAATGGAATATAAGTAATGGTTTGTCCTTTACTAACATCGAGGCCTGAAGAGTAGTTGTGGGAAAAAACTTCTCAGTTAAGCGTGATCGACCGGGAATAGTCACAAGATGGGTGACCACTAGGGAAGTTGTTGCTTGATATCCGCAGCAATGTCGTTAAAAAACCCACACTGCCGGATAACCACGATGACTGAGTAGGGACACTATCGGTGGAGGGTCGAGTCATTACAAATGGAATCAGAGCAGACAACGGGTCACCTGCCGAGGGTAAGAGAGTATTCTGGACTGATTGGATCAGGTACTAGTCTCATGAGGGGCAGGGCATGCCAGATATCTGGGATTGGATATATTCCGGAGTCAAGGAAGACTCCAATTTAAGATGGTGTATTATAATACCCTGATACTCGCCAGTAGTTGGCCGAATGGAACATAAGTAATGGTTTGTCCTTTCCTAATACCGATTCTTGATTAGTACACTTGACCGAGTTGTGGGAAAAAACTTCTTAGTTAAGCATGCTCATACCGGAGTAGTCACATGATATGTGAGCTCTCATGAAGCTACTGTTGGATATCAACAATAGTGTTGTTAAAAATCCCACACTTCTGGATAACTGCAGTGGGTAAGTGGGAGCAACATTTGTATTAGTTGGGACACATCTAGGGATGATTCGCTTCTGCTCGGGTGGAAGAGTATGTTGGATTTTTATGTCATACATGAGCCAACTGTGGAGCCAATTGTGCTCGGACAGGAGTAATCCAGGGGTGATCTCCCAGGAAGTTTCTGTTGGATTACCGCACCGACGCCCATTGAAAACCATACACTGCCGGATAACCGCAGTGGCTAAGTGGGGACAATATCAGTGGAGGGTTGGGTCATTACAATTGTTCAAGAATTATTTTTGTGTCATATGAGACCATTTGAAAATTTCCCAAGCAATGATACTTTATATCCATGGTGTTTGGAAATGTTTCAAAATATCAAAAGAGTATTGCAAGAACTTACCGAAATCTAGACTCATGATAGGTAAATGTACTTAGTATCATACAAAGTAAAGAATGAGATTTGAGCTAATTGTTTCGAAGAGAAGAAAATTTCAATCGTTGCTAAACAAGAAACCTTATCTTACTTCATGGGTTGTCTTTACCAAGAGCTACTCCTACTTGATGTATTCCCAAAAAAGTAGAGGTCAGATGTTAGGTATAGGCGTGTTAAGTATCGACCTAAAGGTCTTTACACACTGGACTCTTGAGGAGAGGCCCTACCCTCCTGTTTTAACTGGACTCGAAAAGAAGACAACCTGAAAACGAGAGCAAGAAGAACGCCGATTGAAGTATCCGATTCAGGAATGTTAGTCGATCGCGGTGAGTAGTGCCCCATGAGAAGGACTGTATTTTATGTATTATCTCCGCACCTGGATACTAGGTCTGATTCGCGGACAGGTCATTCGGGTGCCGACCCTTACTTGTCATTACTTCATCTGATGCCCAGTGTAGATGACCTCGAGCCTCTTTAAGGTGGCTTAATCGCCTCTATTTTCTCACTCAAATCCCAATCATAGGTAAGAAAGTTTTCCTTTTCAGTAATTAATTATCTAGTCAACTTGACTGGACATAAGAAAAGATGAAACTTTAGGAAGACATGAATTTGGTCTCTTTTTTCGGACTTGCAAGAAAAATCCGATGTCATCATAAAATAAGAAGAAAAACTCCAATCACACTAACAAAACTCATAAGAGAAGAAGTTCAAGAAAGACAGGCAACTTCGATGCGAAAGGCTCTGCCCCGGACAATGCGGGTAACCGGAGTTTAGTAGCAGAAAGGATGTCCGTCTTTCATCGCTTTCTTGTCCCATGGGAAATTTAGCTGACGATGAAAGTGAGCGAGATCTTATTCCCACAAAGTGATGATCAGTATAGGTGTTCGCAAAGCGGCCTTTCATTCCCTTGTTTCGTCGTGGCACACACCGCCCACAAGCACCCCCCTTCGCCGGGGGGACCAGAAAACTGGGGGAGCGTCGGACCTTGCCGCCTTCCTTAACAATCCATCTCCCTTCCTTGTAGGACAAGAAAGTAAGAAAACTCCTTTCTGTCGAATCTCAAACTCCCATGCTTTCCGTTGGTCAACAACCAACAAAAAAAGAGAGTTTTCTTCTTCGCAACTCCTACATCTGTCTGTCTAGGGGGAATCATAGGAAAAAAATAAATTATGTCATTCCGAAGGTATCCACAGCTTGCTCATTGAGATAAATCATTCGCTTCTCTTCAATGCATCCTCTGCTCTTGCTCAGTATGTTACGTAAAAAGGAAAAAGAAGAATTCCTTTCGCATTCATATCCGACCTCAGCAGCTTCCTCAATAGTGCAAGCAGGGGAATAAATCCCTAATCAGGACCGTGCCCCGAAGCATCGATGGATTGCACAAGATGAACCAATACCGACCCAGGGTATAACTAGAGTCGCTACGACGGTGCTCTACGAAGTCTTTCATCGCTCTAGTCATGTTTGTATTAATCAGATGCCTTTCCTTCTTCAATACGCGCGGGGACTCTACTATAGTGATATATAACTCACGCCTGCAAGTGGATTTGGAAATCCGATTCACAGGATGGGCCCGGACTAACAGACAATTATTTTACAAATCTCATAGGTATCTGGGTGGAAACATCTAACTAATAAAAGAGACCGCGTGCACCAACATAAATCATTCAGGATAACTTATAATGCTATATAACTCACGCCTGCAAGTGGATTTTAAAATCCGAGTCACAGGATTGGCCCGGACTAACAGACAATTATTTTACAAATCTCATAGGTATCTGGGTGGAAACATCTAACTAATAAAAGAGACCGCGGGCACCAAAATAAACTATACAGAATAACTTATATTGTTATAAAACTCACGCTTGTAAGATAGGAACCCTATTTAGGGGATTGGATCTCAAAAAAATCTCCCCTTTCCTAGAATATCCTTTCTCTCTTCATTGGCCGGATCAAACAAGGATCCAAAGTCGTTTATACAATAGTGGCTAGGAAAGCGCTTTTTCTTTCCTTGGTCTGCATCTATTACTAAGGCGGCTTTCTAGGTAGGAGCCGTCCCTCTCTTTTGCAGTCGAGTCTCATCAAGAGCCTCTCGCATACACTCGAGTCGCGTCAAGGGCCTCTCGCAGGAGGCTCGAGTTTAGAAATCCCCTCTCCTTAGCAGTCGAGTCAGATTTCCCAGCAGCACCAATAAGAAGTAAAATACAAATTAGAGTGATGGCATTAAATCTCATATTGCAAAAAATCCAAGAGTTTCTAGGGGCACTAGCACGAGCAAAAATGGTTGAAAAGTCTACTGTTTGAAAGAGATAGGATTGCATACTTGGTCACCCGATGCTATGGAGGGTCCCACTCCAGTATCCGCTTTGATTCATGCAGCTACTACGGTCACTGCTGGCGTTTTCATGATAGCAAGGAGCTGGACGAATCTGGAAGTCTATGTAGGAGCAATCGCCGTACTCTTCCTGAAGGCTATAGGTTCGAATCGTATCTAGTTAGGAAGATCTAAGGCTCCCTAGGGATGTGCGGTTAAGGCATTGGACTGTGACTCATTAGGATCATAGTGCTTGCCTAAAGAAGGACTTCCAAGATACCTTTGATGCCCAAGACTTCCTCTGGTCTCCTTCATGTTCCCGGTCTTGGCTGTCCCGAGGGGAGGATGCCGTCCCCTCGGGACTACCAGTAGCTTCGGTTGTTGAATCTCGTGCAAGTGCCGGTTGTGGTTGTATTGGATGCAAGCGGAACGTAGGCGGTGTGTTGACCATCCACTCTCGTGTCGTGTAATGTCGTATGTATGATAGAGGTGGTGTGGTAATTGATCTCAATGCTAATGGTTATCCCCCAAGGTTCAACGAATGAATGAAGCTATGGACCTCTGATGTCTCCAAGGAGCGTACAAAAGAAGAAGTCTTATCTTATGAGTTTAGTTAGTTAGTGATCAAAGTCGAGAGTTTCATGCAACTTGATGAAAGAAGACTGATTCTTATTCTACGATAAAAGATGATGAATGATCAACGCGACAACGAGTCACAAGAATAGATTACAATCAGGTATCACCCCGATGAGGGAATGCAAGTAACTTGAGCTTTTCCCTGCTAATACCTTTCATGCTTTATGAATTGATCCAACCTCTTCATCCCATGCTTCTCAGTGGGACTAGATTTACCGTTGAGTTTCCCAGTCATTGACACATCGCACTATCATAAGGGGAGTAGAAATGCGTTATAAACCTTGGAAATAGCCATATAGAGTAGAGGAACTAGCACTGGTCAACTTGATTATAAGTTCTCTCGATCTGAATGACGGCTCGCAGTTGATTTAATTGAAGCAGTTGATCTAGTAGAGGCGTATCTCACAGTTGGTTTAATGGAATCTGTCTCTCAAGGAGATGGGTAAAGTGTTAAAGAAGACTCAAAGTGGAGCATGGTCTTCTGTTAGATTAGGTGGGCTAGGTCAGACTTTTAAAGCGACCTTCGACGCAAGAATGGAGGCTATTCAAGAAGAATTGCAGCGGGTTCGCATGGCTTTTCCACAGGCTCTTGCTTTCCATGTCAAAGAGAAGGCAATTGGCAAATGAGACCAAGCAGAATGAACATCTTAGGCGTAAAGGATGGGAAAGAGAACATCATGAAGTAGTGGCAAAGGTTCCCCATTGTGAGGAAGGTTTGGTCTTCCAGATTCATCCAGCAGTGAACATCATCAGCATGAACCTTTGCCAAGCGTAGCTTTAAGTCCTCGAATTCTTAGTTAAAACGTCTACAACCTGCTTTTTATTGCCAGAAAACCCCGAGTTAGGGGCACCAAATGGGTCATCCACCGCAGACCCTATCTTTTCTTATGGACACTAGATCTTCTTTATGAGAACCGAACTTTAGTATTTTAGTTGAGTAAACATACTTTAGGAACCTGTCTTATTGAGTATTTATTTTTTTCCTATGATTCCCCCTAGACAGACAGATGTAGGAGTTGCGAAGAAGAAAACTCTCTTTTTTTGTTGGTTGTTGACCAACGGAAAGCATGGGAGTTTGAGATTCGACCGAACATGAACTTTTTATGTCAATTCGAGAAAGTGTCTATCTATGTCAATTCGACGTTGACTGACCTGTGATACCTCGAGACGACGGGTTTTTCTAAATAATTTTTTATGTGAGAGGCTCCCCGGGGTCTTGCCAAACCTGGTTTCCATGTTGATCAGAGTTGTGAAAAGACGGTGCAAGCCTTGTTATGCCGAAACCTAACTGTTAAGTCAGCAACGCTTCTCAATGCCATTTCTTCCCGTCGCATCAGTCTTCAGGACGAAATAGTGACATGTTTTCATGTCTCCGTGAGTGAAAGATTTGAGAGACGCCCCTATTTGTTTGAAAATGTAATAAACGACTTGAAGGTTGTAAGACATTACTTGAATGTTGTAAGACACTACTAAAAGAAGAGGGACTAGAAAGAGGAGGACCAGACCTAGCATTGAGATTTGAGTCTAGGGATTGCGAAGGTAAGAAAATGGTAACATTCGAGTCTTTCTTAATAATTCGTCGTGAAGTAATTAGAATAAAGAGAAAGATAGCAAAGATCATCGAGACAAGTAAGAGAGATGGAATGAGAATTGAGGCAATGAAGGGTGAAGCATTAGAAGTATAAACCAGATAAAGTGAGGCAATAAAACACAATAAAAGATAGAGTGAAAGAAAGAAAAGAGTCACAGCTAGTATGAGATAGGTATTCCTATCTTACCTAATACCCGCTACTAAAAGTTGCACAATAGGCTATAGGGTCTAACTCCAGATCTACGAATACCAGCCTTTAAGAAGTAAGTAGCCCTTACTTAACAGCAAGTAGTAGCTCAAATAAAGTACACATAAGTACGCTCACGTAAGTAAACAACCAGATCAGCTTCTTGTTGAATTAGCAGCATCTATCTCAGGTCTAAGAAGATTGAAAGCAAATGCAAGGTATATAATGTAACTACTAGTGACTTCTTAGCGTACTACTGCAAAAGCCTGTGAGAGAAAGGCGCCTTTTACCCTCCTATGTGTAAGCGGTTCCGGGAGCGAGGATGCATGCCAGTTTCATACGACCAGGTGGAGTGGCACAAGATCTGCCTCTTGGCTTATGTCGAGATATTTATTCCTTCACGCAACAATTTGCTTCTCGTATCGACGAATCAGAAGAGATGTTAACCGGCAACCGTATCTGGAAACAACGCTTAGTGGAATCGTAAATGGATTCGGGTACCATTCTGATTGCCTCTTTCATGATCTTTTCTATAGGTAGAACTACTGTGAGCGGTCTAAACTTCGACCCTTATTTCTTTCTTCATATTGTAAAAGGGCTGCTGCTACCTCTATTGATAGATCAGCTCCTGCCGTCGTTTCAGTGACTCATACAACTCGACCGGTGTCGCCACCACCTCTTCCAGGACCGGAATGATTATCCCCGTCCGATGGGTCTACATCCTTCCCCGAATGTCGTCGGGTACTCTTCACTTCCCCGCCATTCTTGTAACCGTCACCTGTCATCCGCGGGTGTGTCCGCACCCCCGAGTAGAATAGAAAGAAAGGTCGGATTTCCGTATGAGCATTCGGTACTTGTATCGGTGAGGTTCCGTGGAAGAGTGATAGGGTCACCAACTACTCGAGGATCTCCCCTAATCTTAGATAGGTCGTCTGGGGGTTCGCCGCGGTTCATTGCTGTGCTTACACACTAGGCTACCCTTCTCCGAAAGCTCCGCGGGACCACCTACCACTAGTGTCATATCCGGCCGGAGGGATTTATTGCAGGCTCCCGGCCCTACGAATGTCAGATGCAAAGCCTCGCACCTCATTAAGATCATATTGGCATACTCTCCCAAAAAAGAAAGAGCAGACCCCATTGAAGACGGGAGTGAGGTACCATTAACGATGTGAGTCCTTCTTCCCCGGTCAGCAATCTCCTACACCAGAACGTTCTCAAAAAAAGGTCCTGACGGAACTTATAATAGGCTTAGCAGCTCGAAAGGCTACAAGACCACCGCTAGAGACCCAAACTCCGAACCTTCCATCTTAGATATTCTTACTAAATGAATAAATTAATACGCGCCTTTGTTTTCTGCTTCGCCGGGAAGGTGGTTGCCACTTCTTTATTCTAGCAGTTGTCGGGAAGAGAGGGACCGAGAATTCTAGATTCTTCGTAGTGGCTATTGGTAAGTGATACGGGGAATACAGGAAAGGGGGCGACATCACTAGTAGCTCTTTTCCCGCGGAAATATGGGACCGAATCTACTATTGAAACGACAAATTAATATGACATCCCTTTCTACCAGGGCCGCCTGCCCTAGCATAGCTTGTTAGAAGATCTGCTTGCCTTGGTCAACGGAAGACACCGACCTTGGAACTTAGCTTGTTTCTGTCAAGTTCTTTAACTGGATTCCTTTTTCTGCCAAGTTCTGTAATAGTGTGAAGTAACTTGAGCTTTTCCCTGCTAATACCTTTCATGCTTTATGAATTGATCCAACCTCTTCATCCCATGCTTCTCAGTGGGACTAGATTTACCGTTGAGTTGCCCAGTCATTGACACATCGCACTTACATATGATAAAGAGGAATCTAGTTTCTAAATACCTGGAAATTAGCTATCTAAGAAAAGACAGAGATAGCTTTTTTACAATCTCGTTTGCTAACAGTGAAATTAATTATTGTTCAGTCTAGGGAGAACTCACTCGACTGAAAGGAGAGGCACTTCCAGTTGTCAATTGCTAACTGTAAAATTAACCATTGTTATAGGTTGGAAGATTTGGCTTTAGAAAAGTCTTTGTTGGTCCCAGCACCAAGGATGATCTTGGACAACGTACTCAGGAGAAGCAGTTTCATTATTATCTCATCTACATAACCATTTGATTTCAACTCATCTAACTTGGCAGAGCTTGAGCTAGCCAATAGGAATATCTTTGGGCACTTTCCCAAGGGCTTATGTCTTCCATTTTCACGGAGCTCTTTGAGCAGATGATGAGAGACAGTATCTGTCCCATTGTGCAAACCATCTTATTCAATAACCACTATGTCAAATTTAATTTTTGCATTGCGGAAGTAAATCAAATCATTGGGTTAAGTATAAAGCAATGAAGCACAGTATAGGAAACGTGAGGAGGTCTTGACAGTCAATTGTATAAGGATTACGCCTTCCACTAGTGGATATCTTGGGAAGCAGAGGGATCTAGTCCTGAGCAGCTAGAGTTCAAAAAGGGTAGAGGTTTCAAGATAGTAAGTCCTAATATTACGGAGTTTTAGTGATCCATGCAGTAACGGGATGCCTTTTGAAAAAGAGAATTTCTTGCTGCTTAAAGAGAGTCTTCTATGGGGTAAGCTCGGACTGAGATAAGGAGCTTAGCTCATTTTTTTACCCCAGATATCAAACCTTAGGGCATTACTCAGAGAAAGACAAAAGCAAACTAAACAAACAAGCTCGGCTGGCTAATCAATGGTTTGCAGGAGGAGTAGAGTTATTAGCGGGAATTGGAGATTTCTCGTTCGCTAAAGTCCTGTCTGCCTGCCTGTTGATTCAGTACGTTCCTATCCCCTTGGGAAGTTTGATCAATATTCCTCACCTCTAATGGTTGGTATTGAGCAGCCAGGTGGGGGTTAGAATGGGATCTATCTCATTCCATCGTATATGACATGCACGTTTTTCTCACCCTTGTGGCTAAGAAGGAGAATCCCAGTGGAGTGGTTGATTACAGACCAATTGCTTGCTGAAATGTGGTGAAGATACGCGAGATTATAGGCCCACGATTTTGGTGTTTGATGCGTCTTTGTTGGTATACAATTGCAATTTATCCGGAACCTCAAGCTTAGCTTGGATTCCACATCTGAACTTCAAAATTCTTCCAGGATATGATCTTATAGTGCATCTGTGTTCTAGGAGGCTTTTTGAAAAGGAATAGGCCCATGACCCGGTTTACACCTAATCGCTTCTTGAGTCTCGTTGCATCCTACCGTAGCATACTACATGCAAGCGGGAAGTGGATCCACAACAAAAGTAGATCTAGATTCTGTCCCTTTTTTGATAGCAGAGTACTGCCAAGCAATTTTTACAATAAAAAAGCCCTTGTTACTACGATCGTCAGTAACTACAAGATGATATGTCGGAGCATCATTCAAAAGAACGGGCGGTACCACAGTATACTTTGGCCCAAAGGGATTTCTCCTGATTTAAGAACACTAAGCTACTGAAAGAACGAATCCAAGGCGTTGTGTTCACGAATAAATTATCTTATTCCTGCCTGCTGTGTCTTTCTTCGGAATTCTACTGAAACGGGTCAATTCTACCGGCAACTTATCCTAAGGTCTCCTCGCCAAGACCGGCGACGACAGAGGAAGCAACCCGTCTTCTGTGGCGGGGCGGCTTTTTTCTTTCACAATAAGACCTGGACGATTATCCCTTTGTCAGTATGAAAGAAAGAATGAAAAAGACGTCATTCCTTCTTTTCCTAAGGTACTCGCTAGCGGGGATCTTACCTGTGCTATCGGTCCACCAAAAGAAATATATTAGAGAACGAGCCAAAGGTAATAGCTTGAAGTTGAGGCTGAGCCAAGCTATTCCTATACCTAGTAGCTGGCCTTTCCTTCCGCCTCTCAATAGGACGAATATTCTCTGTCCCAGTTCGGCTTACTCTCATCTGTTCAGCTGGGTACGAGCCAAACAAGGGCCGACCGGAAACCAACGGAATGCTCGGCAGGCTTTTATGCCTCCAACCTATCCGCCCACGTGAGGAAGCTCCTTAGTATGAGATACCAATGTATGTAAACGCGAAAGCATGAATTTCGAGCCCCACTCCCTTCTAATGACCTGGTCGATGGATCCCGCCGCATTTGATTACCGGTACCTTTTGAATGGGGACTCTTTCGTTTACTTTAAAGCCTGGAAAAGGGGGTCCTGATCGATCGTGAATTATCCATGGGACGGCGGACTAACCTAAATAGGCTTTGGGGAATATAAACTGAAGGTCATCCGCGGAGTGTTTCTGGCATCATCGGGGAGCATTATCCGCATTTGTATCCATCTGGATGTGCCTTTCCAAACAAGAGGTCAGCTTTGAGCCAAGATTCGAAGTTGACTACTCATAGTGAAAGCCCCGATCAACAATTATATAATTGTCACAACAAGACGTCAGTTCCCTTAAGGTGAGTAATCCAACCCTCACTTATTGTAGTGTTTTTTTAGACAGCCATTTAACGGCCAATTCTGAGGCGGATAGCGCACATTTCACTTAACAGATGTACCAGGCATCATTAACGATGTGAGTCCTTCTTCCCCGGTCAGCAATCTCCTACACCAGAACGTTCTCAAAAAAAGGTCCTGACGGAACTTATAATAGGCTTAGCAGCTCGAAAGGCTACAAGACCACCGCTAGAGACCCAAACTCCGAACCTTCCATCTTAGATATTCTTACCTTCCTCACCAACAAAGCCCCCAGCTATCTCAGTTTCTTTTCCGCCTATTGAATCTGACAACAAATCCAGTGTGTTATATTTGCCAGTAGTGCCGATTCTAGTGCCTGGCCCTAAAGTTCTGTCCGTTGAGTTGGGACTAAAGAATCGAGAACGTCTGCGGCTCTAAGCAAGAGGCAACTTTCAAATGTAGTAACATGCAATCCTTTATATATTAGCGTGAATAGCAACCCTTTATTTCAGATTAGATTATAAACATAGTCATGAAAAAAAGATAATTCTCCTACAGTAAGTATTCATTTTTCAGAGAAAGAAAGGAGATGAAGATCTACAAGATCAATTAGGTATCCTCCAATCTAAGGCAATGCGCTAAATGCAATCATTTACAGCAAGTTCACATGAATCTCCCTATGGATATTGACCGCTAAGCGTTTGCTTCAGTCCGTCATTTATGGTAAGAAGGGAGCCATTGCTAGGTGCCTGCGCTGTCTGTTGTCGTATCAGGATATGTGAAGAAGGCAAGCATTGCTTGTAGGACGAGGGTTGAGACTGATTTTCCATAAGCTATAAGGTATCATACCCTGTAGATTACGAAATAACGAAAAAGTAAAAGTGACCAAGATGCAAGGGAAAAACTTTTGTTTCACATTGCCAGACAGACCTCCAATCTGCTCGTTTACCAGGTTCAGTACGAAGTCATAGATTTGCTCGACCAAGGATTGCCAGGCATTTGGCACTAAGTTGCCTCCTCCGTTTTTGGTTACAAAATGAACTAGAAGTAGGACCAAACTGAGAGTGAGCAACATAGACAAAGATGGATTTGTGAATGAGAAGTACAAGTTCCCTATCTTCATAGGAATGAGCGGAATAATGGCAAATTGCTCAAGTGGGCTGTGTACCATTCAGACTTTGCATTTTCTCTTCCGCTTCTTGCTCTTTTAATAAAGACTTATAAGAAATGACCGGTTGGATTTGTCCAACCAAGAAAGACATGGGAAAGATTCTTTCTTTTCTTTCTCTTCCAAAGCAAGTCATTAGCGACCTTACCTACTATTGGATTTGAACCAATGACTCTTGCCATATGAAAGCAATACTCTAACCGCTGAGTCAAGTAGGTCCTTACTATAACAAGTAAGCGAGTCAACAACCTTGTGAGCCAAGTCAAAGAAAAGATACCTATGAGAGCCACGGAGCGCTAATAAAGAGAAAGAGTTCTCACTAGACGAAATGAAGCAGCCAATTTAAGTAAACTGCTGTCAGAGCACCTATTCCGCTTTGCATAAGTTTCTTTATTATTATACAGACCATACTTACATATGATAAAAGAAAGACTTCAATTCAATGATCGAGATTGAGACTGAAATGCATATTCCTTCTCGGTTGACATCGAGAAAACTGAATGCGTCAATCTCACGCACCAAGCGGATATGCAGGATCTTTGAATCTCCTTTGAGAATAAAGCTGATTTCGAAGAACTCCGAAACGAAAGAACTTGACTATGCGCTGTCCCCCTTGACCAACCGAGGATGTGTAAGCGGTGTAACAACTCCGCACCAATTATGGGTGTCCAGCTATCTCTTAGATGCTTTTTTTACTTGTGCCCCTCGAGAAATCCTTAGAACTTCTCTACTGCGAATCAACTTTTTTTTTACCCAATGCTATCTAAAGCTCGGCACAGCTGTTACTGATCTCACTTCGTCTGAGCAAGTGAGGAACCGAACGATAGATAGAAAAGGAAAGAATTCTATCCATAGGATGCGTACTTGAATATCTCAACCTGGGGCTAAGCTTCGGCAATAATGGCAGGTCGGCTCAGCTTCTTTTATTACGGCGTAAGGAAGCAAATCCCTAGCATACAGTATTAGCAAGAAGGAGATCGTTAGAAGAAAGGAATTATGTTCGTATATCTAATTCAAGCGAGAGCCGCCCGATAATTGGCACGGTATAGTGGTACGTAGTGGTGATAGTACTACTGCCACCAAATGGATTCGAAAGAATCAAGGTGCATGCCGCTCTCACTAGGGACTGCCAGTGATATACTGGAGGAAGGTGGGGATGACGTCAAGTCCGCATGGCCCTTATGGGCTGGGCCACACACGTGCTACAATGGCAATTACAGTGGGAAGCAAGGCCGTAAGGCGGAGCAAATCCAGAAAGATTGCCTCAGTTCGGATTGTTCTCTGCAACTCGGGAACATGAAGTTGGAATCGCTAGTAATCGCGGATCAGCATGCCGCGGTGAATCTGTACCCGGGCCCTGTACACACCGCCCGTCACCCGGTCTTGACTCTTCTGTGTGGTATTCATTCTCGTTCGGCTCTTGGAATTACATCTAGCAGTGGTTGGAACAGCTCGCAAAATTCAACGACTTCACCTACTTCATTACCCCTAACCGTTTCCCGCACCTCTATTGAAACAGAATGGTTTCATGTTCCTTCATCGATTGGTTATTCCTTTCTCTTCGTCTCTCTTTTTCCCATTTTTGTCTCGATTTGTTTAAAAGATTGAAGAGCCTTTCTTGATATCGGCCACGGACCAACAACTGTAATCTATTCCTCCTCTATCATGTGTATGGAGCAATTTACTTAAGAAACCTAGTAATCTTCACTAGTCACTTATTGCTTATTGACCTTCCCCAAACTCCATGTCAGGCTGAGCACCCTCGCCCGCTTCAGTCATTAAAATCTTCACAGTTAGGTCACATGATCCCAGGTTTCAGAAAGGGGCAGTAGGATTTCACAGATGGTTTACTCTGCTCTGATTAAGTCATTGAAAGGTTTATCCCATCTTCAAGAGTCAAAACCTTTTGTTAAGAGTTCCTTAAGTGACTCTTGTTGCTGTTAACGGAGAAGCGAGTTCCTACTCCCGAGTGAACGCGCTTCCCTTCATCCGGAAAACAAGATGGGTCCTGAAAGCAGAGGTGCGAGGGTGAGGCGAGGGCCCGTGAAGACGCTGAGATTGTTGGAGTGGAACGATAGCTGTAAACAACTCGACGGTATACGGAGCTGTTCTCTCCCTCTACTCAATGACTGATTCATCATATGGGAAGGTACGGAAGAGCACCCCTTGGTAAGAAAGAATGTTGGCTTGAGTCACTCTAATGTACCTTACTTCGCGAACTCACTCCACTTCTTGCTGAATGCTTTGACCAATTGATTCATTCTAGTACGGACGAGGACATGATGTGATACTATCACTGTGGAATGCCCCTAGCTTGTAAGCTCTGCACCACTTGTTGAAAGACCGAAATACTCTTCTAAGATGAGAGGTTCTGTCTGGCTTAGAATCGTAAAAGGAACCTATTTGCTTAAATAATTAAACACGGTCTGAAAAAGAAGATGACCGCGCATCTCCCGCCCTAAAATCGTTACGATATAGATCGGAATTATATAATCTTATTCCTTTTTGTTCCTCAATATGCAAAGTCAGTATGAGAAAGGACAACCTTTCTCGAGATGATGGAAGTCTCCGCCGGTGGGAGCGAGAAGTATGGGATATGTTTGGTGTTTCTTCCATCAATCATCCGGATCTACGCCGTATATCAACAGATCATGGTTTCGAGGGTCATCCATTACGAAAAGACCTTCCTCTGAGTGGATATGTGGAAGTACGCTATGATGATCCAGAGAAACGTGTGGTTTCTGAACCCATTGAGATGACCCAAGAATTTCGCTATTTCGATTCTGCGAGTCCTTGGGAAGAGCGTAGCGACGTCTAATTAATAATAGATTAGATCCAAGTCCAGGAATCAATAGGAAATGCTATGAATGCACTTCTATGAGGGAATTGTAAAGAATCGAATTCGAAAGCCCGGGCGCTGCTGGTAGCATAGTTACTTGCTTGCATTCTAGAAAGTTCGTTCCGCTTCCTGCTTGCTGAAGACCGTAAGTAACTCAGTGCTCCATTCCGGGGAAATGAAAGCAGAACTCTTTCATTTCCTCTACATGTTCAATCTGTTTTTAGCGGTTTCCCCAGAGATCTTTATCATTAACGCAACCTTCATTTTGCTCATTCATGGAGTTGTTTTTAGTACCTCTAAGAAAGATGATTATCCACCGTTAGTCAGTAATGTGGGTTGGCTTGGATTACTTAGTGTTCTAATAACCTTGCTTCTGCTCACCTCTGGTCAACTTGATTATAAGTTCTCTCGATCTGAATGACGGCTCGCAGTTGATTTAATTGAAGCAATTGATCTAGTAGAGGCGTATCTCACAGTTGGTTTAATGGAATCTGTCTCTCAAGGAGATGGGTAAAGTGTTAAAGAAGACTCAAAGTGGAGCATGGTCTTCTGTTAGATTAGGTGGGCTAGGTCCATATGCTTCGAGTACTTTCAGTACCTCTACGGGCAAGAAAGCTATACTCTACCGAGAGCCAAAAGTGGACGGTAGAGCTTGTGTTCTATTTGTTTATATAGTGACTCTAACTTTACCTGCTATAAGCGGCTTCTCAATCAACTATGACAAAGAAATGGACCTAACTTTGATATAAACTTTGGTACTTTAAGTACTCGACAAGAGAGAAAGGGACTGTAAAGCTAACGCTTCTTTGTTCCTGAAATCTCCTTCCTCACCAACAAAGCCCCCAGCTATCTCAGCCCACATAATGAAAGCAGATCTTGGTCCATGGAGTCAGAAGAAGGTAGGAACTCTAACCTGTCTGAAGCTTCTTCAGCCAAAAACAATACACAAGTGGGGCCTGCACTATGAGCAAGCTGTGCTACCTTCCCGCTTGGGCTAAATGGGGTTCTACCGGGAAACCATAGATTTTTGAGTTTTCGCCATTGATTACTGGTCGAGCCGCTGGAATGGAATGAGATAATATAAAAAATCCCAGTCAATAGTGTCAAAGGCTTTCCTGATGTCAAACGACCTGGCTGATTTCTTAGTCCCCACTCCCGTTATATAGATGTCTTGTATTCGATTAAGAAAGCTTGTGTGAGTCAGAGAATAATGGTCAACACACCGCCTACGTTCCGCTTGCAGCCAATACAACCACAACCGGCACTTGCACGAGATTCAAAAACCGAAGCTACTGGTAGTCCCGAGGGGACGGCATCCTCCTAACAAAGTTAGCAGTACTGAACAACCGAGTCATCGGTCCGGGGAAAGAAAAGGACCGCCTTTGCTGCTTTGAAAAAAAAGGAACTCGCCGGAACAAAGGTTACGTAAAAAGGAAAAAGAAAAATTCCTTTCGCATTCATATCCGACCTCAGCAGCTTCCTCAATAGTGCAAGCAGGGGAATAAATCCCTAATCAGGACCGTGCCCCGAAGCATCGATGGATTGCACAAGATGAACCAATACCGACCCAGGGTATAACTAGAGTCGCTACGACGGTGCTCTACGAAGTCTTTCATCACTCTAGTCATGTTTGTATTAATCAGATGCCTTTCCTTCTTCAATACGCGCGGGGACTCTACTATACTGTGTCAATTGAGTTAGAAAATCTAATGTGCGTACAAGCATCTTTTTCCTTTAATTTTTAAAATTGCACTATTGAAATAAAAAATAACGTACAATAATGTTTTCTTCCTGAAACACTAACCCGGCCAAGACTCACCAATAAGGTAACTCCACCGTGTGTTTTTTGGATCAAATCCGGTGACAATT
The DNA here is from genome assembly GCA_023529315.1 of Papaver bracteatum. Classification (NCBI taxonomy): domain Eukaryota; kingdom Viridiplantae; phylum Streptophyta; class Magnoliopsida; order Ranunculales; family Papaveraceae; genus Papaver; species Papaver bracteatum. The sequence goes on from JAJJWX010002978.1 coordinate 137,914, forward strand.
CTCCACTCATGTCCTTCCAGAGCTGAATTGCGCGTGCACTTCTGCCAGAGCAGAATCACGTGTGTACTTGGTGTATAACCTCAGCAGTATCTTCCATCAGAACCCCAAATCGGCAACGAATATGTCCTTTAGACTTTCTTCAAAAATGGTTCCTTCTTTGTTACAGTACTTGATCGGTCGAATAATGCCAACCACTATAGAATAGCGCTTTCTTCCTTGACAAATAGGTTCTTCCTCTTTGTATCAGTGAGGCGATGCGCTTAGCTTGAAAGAAGAACGAGGTGGGCCATTGACCTGGTTCGGTGTGTCACAAGCTGAAACTTGAGTTGAGGCGAGAGCAGCCTAGATTTATCGGTATGGACTTCAATCTGGCTCTTGAACGGGATCTTAATGAAAGAAAAGGACTAGATAAGTTAGATCGGGACATGAAGAAATACAGAAATAGGAAAGCTTGCGTCGGCCTCTCCGATTTCAGGTTCTTGAATCTCACATCATTCAAGCATAGAAATTCATCTCCGAAGAAGAGAAGATCTCAATGGAAGAAATCAAATTTTATCATAATATAAGAATCTTTCTTTGTTTGAACGAACCCGTTCTTAAACAGAACTCGACTCAAGATAAGAACACGAATAAACTCGTATAGAAAGAGAGATCGGCTAGAGAATAAGAGGAAGGAAAGATCAAAGTCTTCTTCTCAATCTCGCAAGCAAATTCTTTCTGAATGAGGTAGCAATGACCGATGAAAGTTAATTTAAGAATAAAGTTCATCTGATTGTTCAGTTCCACCAGCCACCCGCGGCCAACCTACAGATAAGCGAGTGGATCAAGAAGCGATCAAATTTAAGAAATGGATGACTTTCAAAATCCTCGAAGACGAGCACGTCCCCTATAGACGTAAAGAAAGGACTTAGATAAAGTCAAATCGTCTCACGCATCAATGAGATGCATTCGCCATAGCTCCAGCATTACGGCAAACTTGTGTCAAGAAAGGACCCAGTCGGATGGAAGACATCCTCAAAAAGCGCTATTGTTCGCGGTTCCTATAGTTCTTTGTCTTGGACTTAGTAGAGTAGCAGGGCCAAAAAGCAGCGCAAGCTTTATAGGTCTAATTCAGGCCCGAGGCAAATTTGTGTAGGATTGAATCTCAGAGCTTCTCGCACATCCGGAGTTTTTAGAGAAAAGGTCCCTTCCCTCAATATCAAGATTGGGTCGAAGAGGCCAGATCTTGAATGAAATATCATGATTGGGTCAACCAGATCAGGCCCGATCAGAAGTGAATAGAAAATTTAAAACGTACATAGCTGCGGAAATCATTGGAATCATTTTACCACTTCTACTAGGAGTCGCCTTTTTAGTGCTAGCTGAACGGAAAGTCATGGCTTTTGTTCAACGTCGAAAGGGTCCTGATGTAGTGGGTTCGTTCGGATTGTTACAACCTATAGCAGATGGTTCGAAATTGATTCTAAAGGAACCTATTTCACCAAGTAGTGCTAATTTCTCCCTTTTTAGAATGGCTCCAGTGGCTACATTCATGTTAAGTCTGGTCGCTCGGGCCGTTGTACCTTTTGATTATGGTATGGTATTGTCAGATCCGAACATAGGGCTACTTTATTTGTTTGCCATATCTTCACTAGGTGTTTATGGAATTATTACAGCAGGTCGGTCTAGTAATTAGGGGGGCGGCCGTTCGGTTGCCTATGATACTAGGGCCCATGAGTCAAAAATGTGTGCCGCAGGTGTTGAACGATCTACTCTACACAGGTGTGGGCTTACAGGGCTAGAGGGCTCATAAACCTACTTTTGATGGCCCACAAGCAAATCTGTCCCTGTCTTTAGAAAAGCCAGTGACTTCATCCCTAAAGGCTCTTTAGAGACTCATATGTCCTACATGTGAGGGAGGAACTGACTTTCTTGTCCTACAAGGAAGGGCCTTCCTTTTTAAAAAGAAAGTGCCTTCGTCCCTCTCCTTGGCAAGTCGAGTCTCTTTGAGCCTCTCGCATACGCTCGAGTCACTAAAGTCCCCGGTTGGTCACCGGCCGGGATCGAGAAGTGGAAGTCATAAAAAGAAGTAGGGTCTGAGGCCCCTGCGAATCCGTAAATCTGAGGAGCATGCCGCAAAAAAGGATGGTCCCAAAAGAAGTACACCCCATCATGGTGAACCTCTCCTTGTGATCGGGATGAGGTAGATGCCTCCTAGCCGGGGGGCCGATCGAATCGGAGTTTCCTTAGGTATCCACCGACCTATAGATCGGATGGCATCACTTTTAATTTCCTGATCCGGATTAGTCGCTTTCGTTAATGATATAATATATAAGGCTCTTGCTTGAACAGGAAGTCGAGATCGGAAAGACTTCATTCCGGTTACGCCGAGCCTGAATATGGCAGCGAGTGTACGAGCTAGATTGAAAGAAAGAGAAATGAGATCCTCGTCGAAGCCAGATATTCGACAATTGTGAGTCTTCTTTCGTCAAAAATGAGATCAGGCCGATGACCATGTGGAAGTCGACTAGATGATTGGAGGATGCTTACTTCCGCGTATTAATCGTCCGAGCCTCTGATATGAACAACTTTCTTCTCTTGCATCCCAAGATTCATGGATGAAAAAATGATATACCCTTTAGGCCCCATGCCTAACATAACTTAATACTGACCCATTTTTCCTTTTTTTATTCTGTTTCATATCTTCTTTTGACAGCAGGAAAGCTTCCTCGACTAAATAGAGTTTCTTGGTTACCAACCGGAGATTTGCAGAAACTCAAAGCAACGGGATAAAGAGGATGAAAGGATCCAGATGCCCCCGCATGGAGAGCTAGAAACCGAAGATGTGCAACAACCGAAGATTGTAGACTACATGAATATGACAATGAAGGGCTAGAGCATAATTATGCTATCGTTTCTACCTTGGCGAAGATTTATTTAAAACTTTGGATGGAACTTCTCCTCTGAGGGAAACCTAAGTACTTGAGCGCACATTTCATTTAACAGATGTACCAGGTTAGCCTCCTGTTCAGTCGAGTTCTAGGTGGGTTAGGCCTACTTTTAGTCTCGCCCCTCAGCCATCAGTCTCGAGATTCCACGACTAAGCACATCCTCAGCTAAACAAAAAAGTATAGGAGAGAGCGGGTCTCCCTGCCTAACGCCGTTGAATCAGATGAGGACAAGGAGTTTGGTCCCTCAAAACCAGAGGAGCTCTCTATATGATATTTTCTTTGCCTACGGATCCCCCTTTCCCCGTTTACTTTAACTGATGCTCTCCCTTCGGTGGACTATCGCATGTACTACCCTCTGAGCTATCCTTGTCTCTCTTTCATCGTATAGAGAAGAAAGATTCTTTTGTACGCCCGGTTCACCAGGTTCTACCAATAGTAGAATGGCAGCTTGAATGATTCGTTCATGTATCAAGTTCATTCTTCACTTCCTCTCTTTCGCAGTCGAGTTCCTAAAGGACCTTGGCTCAACAACGCAAGCAAGATAAATTGCCTCTATTTGATGTCGATTCATCCAGACTTCCATTACTTCAAATTTACTGTATTTAATGTCGCACATCGCTCTCCCCAGGAGGTTGGCCGCCTATCCTAGATCTTCCCATTTCAAATAAGATCCCGGGCTCTATCTGGTTTAGTATCAAGGTGATTCTCTTTCCGTTCCTATATATATGGGTCCGTGCAGCATTTCCACGATATCGTTATGATCAATTAATGGGACCTGGTCGGAAAGTGTTCTTGCCTCTATCATTAGCTCGGGTAGTCTCCGTTTCTGGTGTTTCAGTCACCTTTCAATGGCTGCCTTAGCCAGTCAGTGTCATAAGAAGCAGGCTGGGCTACTCCCCGAAAATGCCCCGTTCGTAGCTTTCTTTTTCTTCGTTGTTGGGGACAGAGCAGGTGAGAGGTCAAGTCAGATTGTCAGAACTTGAAGTCAGTGTAGTGGCTTCTAGATTGAACTCTTCTATTTAGGAATCCTTCTATTAGTGTCTTCTTGCTCCAAGCTGACTAGCTGAAACTAAGGGGTAGCCTTTCGCGGGAGTTCCTTCTTTCCTCGATAAAGAAAGATACTATCAAAGCGTAGCCTTTAAGAAAGGATATTCCTCACCCAAAGTCTTGATAGCTAAGGCGAGAATCGCTGTACAAAGGCCTCTTAAATCGGTTCACAATTGAACTACTATACTAAGTAAAGGGAGTGGAGCTTTGCATTTAAAGGGGCACAAGCAAGCTAGGTACTTAAGTCAGAATTGATAGGTACGTGAGGAGGTCTTGACAGTCAATTGTATAAGGATTACGCCTTCCACTAGTGGATATCTTGGGCAGCAGAGGGATCTAGTCCTGAGCAGCTAGAGTTCAAAAAGGGTAGAGGTTTCAAGATATTAAGTCCTAATATTACGGAGTTTTAGTGATCCATGCAGTAACGGGATGCCTTTTGAAAAAGAGAATTTCTTGCTGCTTAAAGAGAGTCTTCTATGGGGTAAGATCGGACTGAGATAAGGAGCTATTTAGCATACTCGTATTAACTGGGATGGGCTTTGGAGTCCTATTGAACCATAATTTGCGGCAAGAGCTGCAATCGAGGGCTAGAATGTCCTAGTCTTTAGTCTATTGGTTATAGGTATCTAGTATCACGAGTAAAAGGGGCATGAAATACACTATTAAAGGCTCATGCTTTGAAAGTTACTGTTTTTAATTTAGTATACACCATCTCCTAGCTGAACTGCTTTGAAACGATCTAATGGCCAAAAATGACGGAAGTGGGCTCTCGAGATGGACTGTTCTGCGTATGCTATCGGCTCTGCCTGCAGGAGGGGGGTTACCAGATTACCTTCTACTACCGTCGGGATGAGGTGGACCACCGAGATGCACTGCCCCGCCAAGCGGATGACCCAGAAATAGCTAAGATACAAAAGCTGGGAAAGGCTCTTAAGTCCCGAAACTTTTCGAGTAGACTCTATTTTCTCGGAGGTCCCGCCGCCGCAGGATGCCTCTCCGATCCTGCTTTTTGAGATCGTGCCTTTTTGTGAAGCTACAACTAATGTCGTCCTTCCTGCTGCCATTAGATCATTCCGCCGTTCGTGCTCCCCTTGATAAAGGGCCAAAAGTAGTGCAGAGTCATGTATGATCCCATTTGTTAGCCTTTAGCTATCCATGATGCAATACATTTTGTTGGTACGCTGGGCCAGTGGTGTAGCAGTAACCGTGCTGTTGTGATGGTGATCCCCCGCCTTGACCATGGGTGATTCTTAAATGGCTGACGCAATACGAGGGAATGGAACGTTTATTGGCATGGCGTCTATGGTTGTTGACTGAGACATGCATACTTATAGGGCTCTCGCTTGTGAACTGATCTAGATCTCCATGTGAACTTGCTTTTTGGTCGGCGGAGAACTTTCTTGCCCTTTTTTGGCCCGGTTCGATGGGAAAAGCAATTCTTTCTCCTCTGCAACCGCTTCATCTACTCGCTATAGAACGGAGTAGTTTCCCCCTAGACTCGCCCCTTTCCCCTTTATTCTCTGGGATTGCTGGGATAACACTTAAGCATCGATATTTCTTTCTCAAATATGGCTCTAAAACCGAAGTGGGGTCCGATACCCGCGGGCTCTTTAGTAAATGATACCTTCTGGAGCACCCTTTTCATATGCTTCTATTCCAAGATATGCTCCACCTGAAGATCAAGGAACCCGAGAACCTCTCACCATAAGAATCCCCACTTTAACGAGTTCCTACACTTTTGACTTCAGAATCTGGTCTTGGAGCTAATCTACTAACGAACTTTTCACTTTAAGAATAAAGAAAGCAGTAACTCGTGGGGGCATAATTAACAAAAAGTCTAAGCTTGCTTTCCTCGCTATACCCAAGTCCATTCTGATCGAGCCGACTAAACCCAGTTACGATACCAGCCAACTCAAGTTTAAAGCTTCGAGAAAAAGTGCAGATATTCTTGATGTGTCAGTCGAAGCGCAGTCAGTTCAAGCAGCTAGGCGGATTGAGAGCAAAAGGCAAAGGTCAGAAAGAGGCCTCCAAAATCTGGTGCGTTAGGGCATTCTATGGAGTAACTAGCTTGGGCAATATCCCCGGATGAAGACATCAAGTATAGTCAAAGATGTTCCCTCTTAAGTAGGTAGATCCGGTGTATCCAAAAGCGTAAACTCTTTATTAGTCTTTCCCTGTGCAATCGGCCTATCCCAGGAAGAGCGATGAAGAAGAAGAATGCTCGCGCAACACTTCATCCGTACCTTTAACCAGACCACTTCTAGGAAAAGAAATAAAAGGACCAATTAGGGCCCGTTCACTCCGCGTCCCCTAACGGAGAGAAATTCCAGCATCTGGGTCATGTACCGGATATATCAATACGCCATTTGATCCACCTGTAACTGCTGGTAGAACCCTCATTGACTATCTTGATGCTTCTTTCCTTTCTATTGCAAAAGTCACTTTTGAGCAGGGAGCATGGCGTGTTCCATTACCTGATTAAGGGGATTTTATCCGAACTGTATAGAGAAGGAATGGAACTGGAAAAGACTGAGAAGTCAGAGTTCGAATCATAATCTTCAGATCCCGCTTTCGCTTTTTCTGGAACTTCAGATTAAGTTTTGTCGTCGTCCGTTTCATCCAACTGGATTGATTCATTTTCCTCAGCTGTGGACTCCTCGGTCGCGTAAACGGATGAAAGGGTAAAGAGCTCGTCGCAAGAAGGTCCAAGATGTATAAGGGAGACAGGAAGATCGGGGCTTAAGCCTGCTTTCTCAAGTAAGGTTAGAAATCCTTGTGATTAAACCGCCTTTCCTATCAAAGATGAGCCCTTCTTCTGCTCTTCGCCTCTTCCCTATTGTACCATCTGGTTTCTTTCAGCCTCCTTTGACAAACCATGACGGTTTAGTCTTTTACCTATTGGTTCTGCCACTGATCTCTGATAATTGTACTTACCATCAGACGCTACGCCACACTAGCTAGAGGACACAAAGTCTAGCTAGAGAGTGTGGAGAGAGTAGATGAAGAGGGAAAACGAGATTATTCGATCTTATTGTCTCTCAGGGTCGTTTTCTATACTGTTAACATTGCTGCTGCTAGAGAAGCATCATAATAACTGTGTGTAGCATTGTTGAGTCTCCAATAACATGTCTTCACATCATCCTCCGATCTTAGGCCAGCAAGAAGCTCTCTTGAGCAAAGCATTTCTACGAGGAGTACCTAGCTGCCCACTTTTCTTTTTGTGAAAATAAAGAACAAGAGTCACATAGTCAATGAATCTTTTCCAGCGGGGAGAGAGTTCTTAGGGAGGGAAGAGCTGCCGCCAAGGCGCTTTTAGTGGATGTTTGCTTATCCCTAGTAAAAAGCTCTAATGGAGCTGCGAGAATTTAGTAAAATAAAAACACTTTTTTAGGGTTCCGCGATGGAACTTCGTCCCCCTCCTTCATCTTCTAGTCTTGATCCTAAGACAATGGCATCTCCAACTGTCTGTCCTTGGGATTTCTCCTTAATCCTGTTATACCACCAAAAGTCATCAATCGAGTTTCATCATCGGAAACAGCTAAATCATCTGGAGTTGATAATTCTAAAGCTAAACCTAGCAGCTGCAACCAATGTCCCGAAAGTAGCCTCCGTCCTTTAGTAGAATGATGGGCTCTTAGGAATAGAAGTGGGCATGAATGGAGCTTAGCTTCTAGGACTGTGTTGACTGAAGCTCTCTTTCTCCATCTAATCTTGATTTGCTGTAAACAGACGATAGTCTCAATTGGCTTATTTGATGCGAACTCTCTTCATTATTGAGTTAACCCGATCGAGTTCACCTCTTTCTTTATTTTTCTTCCATACCAACTTAGCTTCCCGGCGATGCTATTGACATAACAACCGGTACACCATAGGTTGGCCCAACCCAGTCCTCTCGTACTAGGGTTGGCTCCTCTCAGTTCTCCCTTTAACACCAACGGTAGATAGGAACCGAACTGTCTCACGACGTTCTAAACCCAACTCACATACCACTTGAATCGGCAAACAACCGAACCCTTGGGACCTTCTTCAACCCCAGGATAGAGCAGGTGAGAGGTCAAGTCAGATTGTCAGAACTTGAAGTCAGTGTAGTGGCTTCTAGATTGAACTCTTCTATTTAGGAATCCTTCTATTAGTGTCTTCTTGCCCCAAGATGACTAGCTGAAACTAAGGGGTAGCCTTTCGCGGGAGTTCCTTCTTTCCTCGATAAAGAAAGAGACTATCAAAGCGTAGCCTTTAAGAAAGGATATTCCTCACCCAGTGCTGATAGCTAAGGCGAGAATCGCTGTACAAAGGCCTCTTAAATCGGTTCACAATTGAACTACTATACTAAGTAAAGGGAGTGGCAACCGAACAGCAGCCCCCCTAATTACTAGACCGACCTGCTGTAATAATTCCATAAACACCTAGTGAAGATATGGCAAACCGGTTCATAGCAGGGGTATGATCAACTCGTTGATTGTTGGGAACTCCTCTATATTCGAAATATGCCTTTCTAGGAGCATTACGATTCACCTCGACCGGATCTACCGACCTTGAAAGAATTCCACCTGCTTTCCATAAAGAAGGGGAGATCTGCTACTTACTGCTCACGGAAGGATCCGACTTATAGTCAAGTCGCCTTCCTTTCTTTTTTAGGGGGTCTCTTTCTGCGAGTTGCAACACTTTGATGTTATTTAGATTTTAGTAAGAGTACCCAATTGAATTAGTTGATTCCATTATCAAAGTCAGTCTCACTTATAGAGCCAAATGGGTATAGTAGGCCCAATGAAAGGAGTTTGATTTATCCTCTTGGATTATGAGAAACCAACTATAAAGAAGTGACTTTCAGTTGCACTAGCCATCCGTAGTGCAGGTCAACCATCATTAATAATAGGGCGTACAAAAGAATCTTTCTTCTCTATACGATGAAAGAGAGACAAGGATAGCTCAGAGGGTAGTACATGCGATAGTCCACCGAAGGGAGAGCATCAGTTAAAGTAAACGGGGAAAGGGGGATCCGTAGGCAAAGAAAATATCATATAGAGAGCTCCTCTGGTTTTGAGGGACCAAACTCCTTGTCCTCATCTGATTCAACGACGAAAGAGAAGATTGTTTGTAATGCACCAGATCGGATCTTTTGCTAAAGTAAACGCTGCTGCGGTTTGCTTTCTCTTTGGTGGAATGGAATAGAAGCGAATGGCGTCTTTCTCAGGGCTGAGGTATAGCTATATAATGGATTATGCTGTCGATAAGGTTGAATACGATTTAGAGCGCCCGTTGGTCCCTGTTCTTATCGCATCCATTTCTCTTCCCATGGAGCCCCGAGGCTGCTAGGGATAGCCTTTCTTTGTCGAGCTAAGGAAGGCGATGACGCAAGGCGCTTATGGATGCAGGATCAACTTGTTAGTGAAGGCGCGGTTGGAGGCTCGATTTCGTCGATCTGGTTTCGAAAGGCTTGGGCCCAGGGAAGAAAGCACTTCTTGGATAAGGATCCCATCGCCGCTTACTCCCACTGCAAAGCCTGCCTTCTCTTCCTCTTCATCGACCGAAAAAAGCGAGATAAGTTAAGGATCAAAATGAATCATTCGAAGCAAAGCATAGTGAAGAGCTGGGCTCGTTTCCTCTTGTCTCAAAGATTCAGGAATGAAAAATACATCCTTATTAAATAAAGAAAGTGGGCTAACAGCCGAGAAGCTTCTTACGGATCTCAGCCCTACGCCTTTCAAACAAGAAAAGCAGTCCCGGTTCGTACTTCACGGACGGTCTCATTGATGCACTTATACTCCGTCCCCGGATTACAGGATGAGACAAACCCAAGATAGTAAAAGACTACTTCCCGTCTCTACTTTAAGAGGCTTGCTTGCTGGATCCTGGTAACTTAGGAAATGTCTGCATTGACATGGTTGCACAAGTGCCAGCAGATCTTCTCTTTTCTTGAAACTGGTAACTAGGAAAGGGGAGATTTTTTTATTAGATAAGTCTGGGAAGATTAATAAAATAGATTGGGTACGCTCATCGCAACATGAAAGTTTAAGTTCCTTCTTTTCTCGAAGTGTCTAGTGGAACATCGTATATAATAGTAAGTATGGGCCCCTGGCCTCGCTTGAGAGGTAGAATCAGTATTTGCATTCTTGCTAGATATACGAGGTTAGAAAGCTTCGATCCCCTTCCTAGGTTCAGTTAGCGGCTGTGGGTTGTTGTTCTTGTGGGGCCTTGGTTTCGCCTTCCTGGTGCTTCAAGTTGAACAATTGAGACTGTGAGTTGACTGTGCATTGTGTTATTGATCTACGAGTTCGCCTTAGAGAGATGCCTCTGGCAAACTATATGAACGGATGTCACACATCCTTCTTGGTTACAGTACTTGATCGGTCGAATAATGCCAACCACTATAGAATAACGCTTTCTTCCTTGACAAATAGGTTCTTCCTCTTTGTATCAGTGAGGCGATGCGCTTAGCTTGAAAGAAGAACGAGGTGGTCCATTGACCTGGTTCGGTGTGTCAAGCTGAAACTTGAGTTGAGCGTAGAGCAGCCCTAGATTTATCGGTATGGACTTCAATCTGGCTCTTGAACGGGATCTTAATGAAAGAAAAGGACTAGATAAGTTAGATCGGGACAGGAAGAAATACAGAAATAGGAAAGCTTTGCGTCGGCCTCTCCGATTTCAGGTTCTTGAATCTCACATCATTCAAGCATAGAAATTCATCTCCGAAGAAGAGAAGATCTCAATGGAAGAAATCAACTTTTATCATAATATAAGAATCTTTCTTTGTTCGAACGAACCCGTTCTTAAACAGAACTCGACTCAAGATAAGAACGCGAATAAACTCGTATAGAAAGAGAGATCGGCTAGAGAATAAGAGGAAGGAAAGCTCAAAGTCTTCTTCTCAATCTCGCAAGCAAATTCTTTCTGAATGAGGTAGCAATGACCGATGAAAGTTAATTTAAGAATAAAGTTCATCTGATTGTTCAGTTCCACCAGCCACCCGCGGCCAACCTACAGATAAGCGAGTGGATCAAGAAGCGATCAAATTTAAGAAATGGATGACTTTCAAAATCCTCGAAGACGAGCACGTCCCTATAGACGTAAAGAAAGGACTTAGATAAAGTCAAATCGTCTCACGCATCAATGAGATGCATTCTCCATAGCTCAGATTACGGAAAACTTGTGTCAAGAAAGGACCCGGTCGGATGACAGACATCCTCAAAAAGCGCTATTGTTCGCGGTGCCTATAGTTCTTTGTCTTGGACTTAGTAGTAGTAGCGGGGCCAAAAAAAGCAGTGCAAGCTTTATAGGTCTAATTCAGGCCCGAGGCAAATTTGTGTAGGATTGAATCTCAGAGCTTCTCGCACATCCGGAGTTTTTCGAGAAAAGGTCCCTTCCCTCAATATCAAGATTGGGTCGAAGAGGCCAGATCTTGAATGAAATATCATGATTGGGTCAACCAGATCAGGCCCGATCAGAAGTGAATAGAAAATTTAAAACGTACATAGCTGCGGAAATCATTGGAATCATTTTACCACTTCTACTAGGAGTCGCCTTTTTAGTGCTAGCTGAACGGAAAGTCATGGCTTTTGTTCAACGTCGAAAGGGTCCTGATGTAGTGGGTTCATTCGGATTGTTACAACCTATAGCAGATGGTTCGAAATTGATTCTAAAGGAACCTATTTCACCAAGTAGTGCTAATTAGTAGTGATTTCACCTAAGCGTTATTCGGAGTGTGACACGCGGATATGAGCTGCTAAGGTTTGAAAGTTCAGGTAAGAATCGGTCAAAGCGGAACGTTAAGTGAGGGAAAAGTCCCAGTCAGAATCGTGGAATAGGAGCCCTGGGCTTTCGCCACATCCCTGTACTCACCTTGGTACGGTTCTTCGCTCGGCGCTTAGCTCATTTTTTTACCCCAGATATCAAACCTTAGGGCATTACTTAGAGAAAGACAAAAGCAAACTAAACAAACAAGCTCGGCTGGCTAATCAATGGTTCGCAGGAGGAGTAGAGTTATTAGCGGGAATTGGAGATTTCTCGTTCCCTAAAGTCCTGTCTGCCTGCCCGTTGATTCAGTACGTTCCTATCCCCTTGGGAAGTTTGATCAATCTTCCTCACCTCTAATGGTTGGTATTGAGCAGCCAGGTGGGGGTTAGAATGGGATCTATCTCATTCCATCGTATATGACATGCACGTTTTTCTCACCCTTGTGGCTAAGAAGGAGAATCCAAGTGGAGTGGTTGATTACAGACCAATTGCTTGATGCAATGTGGTGAAGATACGCGAGATTATAGGCCCACGATTTTGGTGTTTGATGCGTCTTTGTTGGTATACAATTGCAATTTATCCCTTACAAGTGTAAGCTTTAGAAGAGAAGGCAGAGATCGTGAGTAGGGCAAGGAGACACGACCCTGACAGGATGGTTTTCTTCTTTTATTAGTCCCCCTTAACTCGCAAAAGAAGTCAATCCTGTATGGGGAATGCCTTGTAAGATCATCTCAACCCGGGCAAGCGATGGTTCTGAAAAAGGTTGTTCTGGGTTCTCGTCAAATAGCAATTAAGTTTCAAAGGGTTTGAGCTTGGAAGCAACCTCACATCAACAGATGATCAAACCAGCCTCCACTCTTGTACTTTCTTTCAGAACCTTGCTCTGGGCATGAGGGGCCGTGGATACATCTGTCATCGGCTACACACGAATGGTGGAGCAAAAGTAAAAGAGGAACTCCAACTCCCGCCACCCATTCGCTGGAACTTCCTTAGTGCCTTAACCTTCTCTACCGCTTCCACAGCTTCTTCGTCGTCTGCCGCTTCTCTTCTATGGCATATTGCCCAAGGATGTGAAGCTCTTACCTGCTGTTTGACTGCTAGACTTTCTAACTGTTGAAGGCTCGAAGAACTGAGTGTGAAAGACTAAGGTGGCCGCCCCTTGTTGCGTCACAGGCAAGACTAGCCATCTTGTGGCATTGGGAGGACCAGAAGGCGATAAAGGCTTTTCGAGCCAACCTATCCAGTGGACTTACTTTCATTCCCCTAGAAGCCCTTTTTAATCCAGGTAACCTAATTGTCTCTCTCGGTAAGCCTTTTGCTATAAGACAATCAAAATCAACAGCTGCTACGAGATTGAATCAGCTTCAGGCTCTCAAGAAAAATAAGCGTCTGCCAACGGTAAGACTTTCATTTAAAGGGTAAAAGCCCGTCGTTATACTTGGTCTAGAGGAGCTATTTACGCCCAACCTTTCACTCTACGAAACCCAACTCATAGTAATAGGCAGGACAGGAGATGACTACGTTAATGCGAGTTAGGCTCCTCGGCTTTCATTGAAAAAGACGAAGCCCCAATATGCATTGAACTGTCCCAAGTTGAAAGGTTAGCCAGATTGGACGGGGCTACTTAGCGCTTTTTTACGCTTCCTCGAGTGAAGTGCCCCATAAGCTATAAGGGCGAGCCTTTATAAAAAGCGATTGAACTTACATCCTGCAGGAATCGAACCTACGAATTGCCCTGTTTCAGCCATGGATGCAAAGAGACTTGGCGAGTGAACTAGGTGAAGCTTCTAGAGATTCTATTTATGCATGCATTCTCGAGCTTCGATTTCTTCAGTTAAAGAGGATTCCAGAAAAGAGAGAATCAGAAGACGTGTTTCCAGAACGAAGAAGAATAGAGTGAAGAAGGGGGAGTTAGCAAAGTTGGACAAGATTGGAATGAGCATAGATACATGGATCGATGTACCAGATCGGCTAATGCTACCAGGTTGATGCAATGTATTCCACCAGTTGACTGAAAACTTGATTATTGGTATATCGATCGGTCCAACACAGATTGAAATGGAAGCCAGTTCAACAGAAAGCTTTTGAAAACGCAATGCACCCAGGTAAATAAGGAACAAGATGAGTACAGAAGTTAAACGAGCATCCCAGACCCAAAAGGTGCCCCACATAGGTCTTCCCCAGAAATCTCCAGTCACTAAGGTAAAGAACGTAGAAAAAGCACCTATTTCTGTACCGGTTCCAGAAGATCGAAGAAAGAGGGGATGCTTTGTTAATAGAAAGAAGGAACTGTTTATAGCCGTCACGAGATAAACGATTATACTCATCCAAGCCGCAGGAACACGTACATATAGAATACGAGAATTTCCACCTTGTTGAAGATCTGGAGGTGCAACCCGAAGACTTAAATGAATAGCCATCGCAGTTAAGAACAATTGATTCAGAATTGGGTCAATCACCTTTATTAGAAGTGGACAATAGAGTGGTAGTGCCAGCCAAAACTTATATACGTATTATTATCACATCTGCTGATGTACTTCATAGTTGGGTTGTTCCTTCGTTAGGTGTGAAATGTGATGCTGTACCTGGTCGTTCAAATCAGACCTCTCTCGGTATAGGGGCACCAGAGAAGAGGGACACTCTGCCTTTCATTCGCTGGTTTTTTGGGCATTTCGTTACGGCATCAACATGGAAACTGAGTTACCGGTACTGGCCCGGACTAACAGACAATTATTTTACAAATCTCATAGGTATCTGGGTGGAAACATCTAACTAATAAAAGAGACCGCGTGCACCAACATAAATTATTCAGGATAACTTATAATGCTATATAACTTACGGCTATTGCTGTTGATCCTGCAGACCAAAGGTTCAGGCCAGATTGTAGGAAGTGGGTGAGACGTTTTTGTATTTCTATGAGAAGCTCTAGAGCACCTACGACTCCCAGTAGTAAGTCGTCGGCATATCGCACGTAACAAATCCTTATTAAGTCATGGTCTTTTAAGGGCTTACGGGCCAGGCGTCTCTCTGACCTGATAACTGGTCTCGCCTCTCCACCCAGATACCGGCAAGATCCAGCCAGATGATGTCTGCTGGTTGGTAGTGAGAGGACTCTTAGTACCCGCCGAGGCGCTGGTTAAATAATTTTCTTTTGTTTCTTGCTCTGCCTTAGCAGCGGGAAAGGAGTCTATCTATCTGCCTAGCTTTGGTAGATTTCCCCCAACGCAATCCACAAAGAGAAATTCCACGAATCCCCTGTCCCGGTCCCTTTTGGCCGGTGGATAAGTCCGACGACTCAGCAGCAGTGCAAGGAATTGAGTTTCTCGTCCGGTGGATCCGATCTAAAGTTAGGGGGCACTACATACCAAAAGGTTCTAAGAAGGAAGGCGCATTAGAGTCTATAAGCAACCCAGCCAAGAGACGGGAGTTTCAATATAAGGATTGGGGCAGCTAGGGGGGTACGTTAAATAAAAGAAATTCGTTTCTTAATTAAAAAGAGAGCCTTTCCGGGCCTTTGACTCTAATGGATGGGGAAAAGTAGGGGATTATTACAATAACTGGGTAAAAAGACTATGCTTTGACTGTGCATTGTGTTATTGATCTACGAGTTCGCCTTAGAGAGATGCCTCTGGCAAACTATATGAACGGATGTCACACATCCTTCTTGGTTACAGTACTTGATCGGTCGAATAATGCCAACCACTATAGAATAGCGCTTTCTTCCTTGACAAATAGGTTCTTCCTCTTTGTATCAGTGAGGCGATGCGCTTATCTTGAAAGAAGAACGAGGTGGGCCATTGACCTGGTTCGGTGTGTCACAAGCTGAAACTTGAGTTGAGGCGAGAGCAGCCTAGATTTATCGGTATGGACTTCAATCTGGCTCTTGAACGGGATCTTAATGAAAGAAAAGGACTAGATAAGTTAGATCAGCTAGGCGGATTGAGAGCAAAAGGCAAAGGTCAGAAAGAGGCCTCCAAAATCTGGTGCGTTAGGGCATTCTATGGAGTAACTAGCTTGGGCAATATCCCCGGATGAAGACATCAAGTATAGTCAAAGATGTTCCCTCTTAAGTAGGTAGATCCGGTGTATCCAAAAGCGTAAACTCTTTATTAGTCTTTCCCTGTGCAATCGGCCTATCCCAGGAAGAGCGATGAAGAAGAAGAATGCTCGCGCAACACTTCATCCGTACCTTTAACCAGACCACTTCTATGCAAAGAAATAGAAGGACCAATTAGGGCCCGTTCACTCCGCGTCCCCTAACGGAGAGAAATTCCAGCAAGGGAAAAGTTAGAACATTCCATCTCCGCGTTCCCATAGTCTCTTCAATCAGTGTGAGTAACTGACCTCCAAACCCTCCATATGGCTTAGAATTTCCTACCTTGAACCGAATTAGGCCCGAAAACAACGTTCGACACACATGTGTTAAGCATATCGCTTTGTCTCTTTTCTGAACCAGGATCAAGCTTTGCTTTTGACTATGATTCCTTCCTTTACCTGGAGAGTTTCCTTGAAAATGGTGGGACCAGAGGCGTACGATTGAAGTTTTCTTCTCTTATGATTTGAGTGAATGAGTCCCAAGTCGAGCTTCTGCAGATTCATTTCCTAAAGTTCAAAGATGGAAGGAGTGGCCCAGAAGGAATAACTAAACTCAACTGCTGAGGAGACAGCGACCTCTGGAACTGCTCGGCACCGAATTGCTTGAAGAAAGCGTTCTTTCTTGCTCTCTCTAGAAGGATGACCTCCAAGCCTTTCTTTCTGAGAAAAAATCCGTAGGAACCGAGCAAGCACCAGCCCATAATAAAGAGGCACTAAAGAAGAAAGGAAAGAATGAAAAAATGACTCGTGGTGCGACTTTGAAGACATCTACTTTACTGGAGTAAACATATGAGTTCAACTATAACAAAAACGGATAGATAGGCTTAAGCATACGTTAACTATATTGGCTAATAACAGTCTCTATCTTGATTGGATGTTCTGGTTACGGATAAGCTCCGGCGTTTCGCCATAGATACATAAACAAGAGGAAAACTACGTCTATAATAAAGGGTGATGGCTTTGAGCCCTCAGCTGTGTGCTTTAGCGATGCTTTCGAGTCCCAAATTTTACTCTTTTGTGCTGTTAGACACTATTGATGCACTATTGATAGCTGGTCTCACCTCGTTGATGCCATTCTTCGTTGGGGGCGTTTCCCTGAAGAATCGAAGGAAAGCCGACTCGCATCTACAATAGGTTTCGTGCTTGCCGGCTCATCTTTGAGCATGATTCATCACTTCGTGCCGCCCTGACAAGCTTGCCAATAGCCTCATATGAGAATGGAAAACTGGAGCAATTTCTGCATCGGTGGATGAAAAATAGCGAATAGGGACGGTTAGGGACGGTTTATAGATCATCAAATTCCCACAAATTCCACGAAAAGTGGGTCCATGTATAAAATAAACTTACTCATAAGATAAGCCAACTCAAGTTTAAAGCTTCGAGAAAAAGTGCAGATATTCTTGATGTGTCAGTCGAAGCGCAGTCAGTTCAAGCAGCTAGGAGGATTGAGAGCAAAAGGCAAAGGTCAGAAAGAGGCCTCCAAAATCTGGTGCGTTAGGGCATTCTATGGAGTAACTAGCTTGGGCAATATCCCCGGATGAAGACATCAAGTATAGTCAAAGATGTTCCCTCTTAAGTAGGTAGATCCGGTGTATCCAAAAGCGTAAACTCTTTATTAGTCTTTCCCTGTGCAATCGGCCTATCCTAGGAAGAGCGATGAAGAAGAAGAATGCTCGCGCATCACTTCAGCCGTACCTTTAACCAGACCACTTCCTCCGGAACCGGTTTGGCATAGCGCCCCTTCCGTGGGGGACACGGGACACTCGCGGGTATAGAAGTGCAATGATGGCTCATAACTAAGAATACTAGCCTTACCAATTCTATATCAATTGTTTTTTATCTCCAGACCTTCGTGGAGAAATCCTATTTCTTACTTATCGAGATAGTAAGTCCCTTTCTTTGCTTTGCCAAACCTACGGTTGCTACGTGTTTCTTACTTAGACTTGAATTAGGTTCCTTCAGAGAATATAGTAAAGTGCTTTTAGGAAAAACAATGGTGAAGCGACCACCCTGCTCCACTAGATACCATAAAAATTGAATGTTGATCAACTCAGGAGCCAAGCAAGAAAGACAACTCTGATCAACATGGAAACCAGGTTTGGCAAGACCCCGGGGAGCCTCTCACATAAAAAATTATTTAGAAAAACCCGTCGTCTCGAGGTATCACAGGTCAGTCAACGTCGAATTGACATAGATAGACACTTTCTCGAATTGACATAGAAAGTTCCTGTTCGGTCGAATCTCAAACTCCCATGCTTTCCGTTGGTCAACAACCAACAAAAAAAGAGAGTTTTCTTCTTCGCAACTCCTACATCTGTCTGTCTAGGGGGAATCATAGGAAAAAAATAAATTATGTCATTCCGAAGGTATCCACAGCTTGCTCATTGAGATAAATCATTCGCTTCTCTTCAATGCATCCTCTGCTCTTGCTCAGTATGTTACGTAAAAAGGAAAAAGAAGAATTCCTTTCGCATTCATATCCGACCTCAACAGCTTCCTCAATAGTGCAAGCAGGGGAATAAATCCCTAATCAGGACCGTGCCCCGAAGCATCGATGGATTGCACAAGATGAACCAATACCGACCCAGGGTATAACTAGAGTCGCTACGACGGTGCTCTACGAAGTCTTTCATCGCTCTAGTCATGTTTGTATTAATCAGATGCCTTTCCTTCTTCAATACGCGCGGGGACTCTACTATAGTTCCAATCAGAGACGGGCCTCCAAGGCCTATAAATAGAAGCTTCTTTCAGTCTCTATTTGGCAAAGGGATACGGGGGGGAACTTAGAAAAAAGCTTTATAGTTTCTGCAAATCTCCGGTTGGTAACCAAGAAACTCTATTTAGTCGAGGAAGCTTTCCTGCTGTCAAAAGAAGATATGAAACAGAATAAAAAAAGGAAAAATGGGTCAGTATTAAGTTATGTTAGGCATGGGGCCTAAAGGGTATATCATTTTTTCATCCATGAATCTTGGGATGCAAGAGAAGAAAGTTGTTCATATCAGAGGCTCGGACGATTAATACGCGGAAGTAAGCATCCTCCAATCATCTAGTCGACTTCCACATGGTCATCGGCCTGATCTCATTTTTGACGAAAGAAGACTCACAATTGTCGAATATCTGGCTTCGGCGAGGATCTCATTTCTCTTTCTTTCAATCTAGCTCGTACACTCGCTGCCCTATTCAGGCGCGGCGTAACCGGAATGAAGTCTTTCCGATCTCGACTTCCTGTTCAAGCAAGAGCCTTATATATTATATCATTAACGAAAGCGATTAATCCGGATCAGGAAATTAAAAGTGATGCCATCCGATCCCATCCTGTCATTACTAGTCAATTTGGAAGAAGTCTAGCTTTGAATCCATAGACCTGGAAACCTACTTCAGAGACGCAGCGGAAGCCCCCGAAGGAAGCTCTGCTGCACAAAGATTAGAAAAAAGAAGGAAATACAGAAGGGGCGAAGAGACTCATATCCTATTCTCTCTTTTTAATTAAGAAACGGACAAGAAAGTCAGTTCCTCCCAGAATGGGACTCGACTGCTAAGGAGAGGGGATTTCTAAACTCGAGCCTCCTGCGAGAGGCCCTTGACGCGACTCGAGTGTATGCGAGAGGCTCTTGATGAGACTCGACTGCAAAAGAGAGGGACAGATCCTACCTAGAAAGCCGCCTTAGTAATAGATGCAGACCAAGGAAAGAAAAAGCGCTTTCCTAGCCACTATTGTATAAACGACCTCAAAAGTGCAAGCAGGGGAATGAATCCCTAATCAGGACCGTGCCCCGAAGCATCGATGGATTGCACAAGATGAACCAATACCGACCCAGGGTATAACTAGAGTCGCTACGACGGTGCTCTACGAAGTCTTTCATCGCTCTAGTCATGTTTGTATTAATCAGATGCCTTTCCTTCTTCAATACGCGCGGGGACTCTACTATAGTGTGCTCGCGCCAAGATGCTTTGCACAATGGTGTTGTAGGCGCAAACTCTTTCTTAGCGTTTTACTTTCCACCGACTATAACCCACCATGTACCATGAGCTCCTTGCTAGTAGTGGAATTCATATCCTATTCTCTCTTTGGTTTGTTAGCCGTCAAGAACAAAGTTTATCACTCATTTTCTCATAGTAGACTTCATGCAAAGGATTGAATACTGTTTTGTGGCATGGGGGCTTGCCAATTCTTTTTTAAAGCGTGGGTTTAGAGAGCGTTTACAAGGGGTTGCAAGAGCCTGGCAATATCCATTCAGCCATTTCCAATTTAAGCGTGGGGATAACGTGCTTTGATCAAGGAGGCCTTTTTAATTTTTTATATGACTCCTGAGATGAGGTTCCAGACATTGCACTAGTCCAATAAGGAGAAAGACTGGCAAGACTCCCTAAAAGAATTTCAATAGGATATAGCGTGCGGAAGATAGCGATTATTTTATGACTTAACCGCTCGAGTTTTGCTCCCTCGCCAACAGATGCATGAATCTTATTAACGATGAAAGGTGTGAACGTCCCAGTTGTTGCTGGTCCATCTGACTCACTAGCTTACCGGCCTGAGAAAGGATAACATAGTCTTGATTGGAAGTAGACTGAAGTGAAATGGACTTGCTTTCCGCTGACGGCAAAGAGAGCATCTCTGCTTCCATTCCATTAGACATTGAAGCTGACTCGGCAAACAATGTTCAGAGCAGCTAATGTAAGAGTCTAACCAGCTGGCGGAATATATATATATAAGGTTCCGAAAATAGGTAGGTACACATACCTTAAAGGTTATGGATTCATGAATGGGTACAATACACATACCTAGTATGCATACTGTAAAGGATTTGAGTTTGTGAACAACCAAGCGGTACACATACCTAGTGCGCATAATGTTGGTCTCTGGTTCACGAAATGGTTATAGATAAGCGTACCGTTTCACATACCTACAGAGTACGAATCATGCAAATTCTTATAAACTATTTTCCCAAATATGTTTAGCATTTATAAGACTCGCATAAATACCTCTAAGACATCATTGACCATAAAAACACTTTATGTGGAGAATCATGATTTAAATCTTAAGTGTTTAAATGAGCACGATGTTGCTTTTAAGATTCAAAAGCATATTTGCTAAAAACTATCATTACACACGGTTTCGGTGACCGGGACATATTGTATATTCTTTTATGTGATTTCAAGACATATTTCTCACATGCTTACATGGACTCCTAACAAGAGTTTCATCTAAGCAGATAAAGTGTTTGCTTGAATCTCAAGTTATATTAACTTGAATTCTAAGCAATCCTCAGTGTTGAAAATCTATAAATAAAAAGAATCAAACAACTAGGAAACTCAATCTCTGACACTTCTGTGTCCTATTTGTTTGTTGGGGTCTTCATTTATGAACCTAGGTTTCCTCTAAGAAACATAATTAGGTTTACGAATGAAAGATTACACTTAGGGATTGATGTAGTTTTAAGTTGTGGTAAGTAAAGATTCGTTGCTCGGACTATTTTGAAGATTTGGTTTAAGATTAACAAAAGAAAAAAAAACTAAGACAAATTAAAATTTGATTTTTGTTTACCAAGGAGAGAAGATTCTAGGGTTTTGGATTCCACTACTTCCAATATTTGTAAACTCAATAACAATTTCTTGACAAATTACTCCTATTTTACTCAAAACAATTTTCGAACTTAATCTCATGCTTTGGAAGATATAACATTATAAGCTTCTTTTTTTATGACTTTCGTCGCTATTCTAAGGCCTAATCCTCCTTCGCTTATAAAAGAACGGTAGTAACTACCAAAAACAGTTATTACGAAGCATGTAAAGAAGAGAGAATTTTTAGACAAATTAAAACACAATTTTGGAGTATTTTTGCCAAAGAAATTAATTACTAAATATTACCCATCAAAAATAGTTTCCTCCAAAACCCTAGAAAAGAAATTTAGCGACTCATAGAATCAAAATTGAAGAAAATTTCATTAATCATTGTATTCAAAAAGATGTAAATAACCTTACAATGATTCTGTAGTAAACGATATAAGACTTCTGTTGTTGATAAACGATACATGTTTTCTGCTGTTGACAAACGATACTGTGCTTATACTATTGAATTGCGACAGTTTTCTGCGACTGTTCTGGGCGTACCTTTGTTCTTCGTGTTCTTGAATATGCAGCAGCAGAAAGAATTTTTCTAACCTCTCGATTCTAGGCCTATATTTATTATCCCAAAGTTCCATATGACTCCCCGGTTACCCTCTTGTGATTTCCTCCAGCCTTTATATACACCACAGGGACGTAAAAATCTGTCTTTTCTTCCCCAGAAAGTCTCGGACTTTCTCTTCTTTTACATAGATTCTCTGTGTTTACAAAACCTTTTCTAACCAATAGAATACAGTTGTAGGATCATACGTGTACTGTGTAACTAAAAATATTCCAAAACTGCACGTACCTTCCTTTGTGTTCAACCCAAAATTTCCCGGTGAGAAAAACCGATAATATTCTCACCTTCTTATCGAGATTTAATCCCTTTTTAAGCTCCCAAAACACGTCATTGAACATCTTGTATATGGTAAGAACATTATTCTATACCAAATCCCTTGAAAATCTCCCAAACTTCCCAAGCTCAAACCCAACAGAGACCCGTGGATATTCTTCCCCTGTTTGCTCCAATTTGACATTTCAACCTAAGTTAAATGTTTCTGATGGACATACCAGTCCTGTTTAGTTGATATAAGCCATCCCAAACGATTTGAGCCATTGAATCTCTCTTGAACAGCTTCAATCATCGAACCCTAAATTTGTCGTGAATAACAATATTTTCCCGCCAAAACCGTGAGCACTGATTCATCTACTGCGGATTATCTAGCCAATTATGATCAAAATAAAGACCATTACTAGACCTGTTTAGTCCTTAGAAACAAACCCATTTAGTTTCAACCATTGAATCTCAGTATAACACCTTCAAATCTTCAACCCTAATTCTGTTCTTATTTTCCCGCCAAAATTCAAAATTCAAATTGAGAAGATGAATTTCCCCTTATCCAACAGCGGCGTCCCCTTAGTAATTTGGGCTACGTTTAGCAATTCTTGGGGTTACGGATAGCAATTTATGGGTTACAAAGATGACTTTTGGGATGCACATAGTGAAAAACTCTTGGGTGACTTTATCGACTCTTCTGAGACATTTCTGGGGGTGCCTTTAACACTTTTATGGGTGCTTTTAGTAGTTTCTCGAGCATCCATCTCGTACCTCTCATATCCACTTCTTTTCTTCAATATTTATACATCACTAAGGCTGTCATTCTTTTCAGACATAATTTGCATCACTAAAGCCGACATTCCTTTCAGATAGAGATGAAGAAATAAAAGTAAATAATGAGAGATAATTCGCCTCTAACAACAGTTTCACATGAAATGACACTTTAGCCATTTTAAGCAACGTTTCTTCTTCTTTTGCTCCAAAGTACCTAAAACTCAAAATCAAACATAAAATACATAATTTACAAGAAAACATAGCTAAGAAGGCATAAACAATAGATAAATATCAAGGTTTTTTAGACACCTATCAATTTCCCCTACACTTAGACTTTGCTAGTCTTCGAGCAAATCAAACTAAACTAATTTTAAATACATACAACTCCATCTCGTCGAGGATACGGTCACACTTAGCACGTATAACAAGCCTTTAAACCCCTAGGTGGCCCTAGTGTCCGAGTTATAGTCTTGGGAAGGTTTACCAGAGGTGTACCTAAAAAACCTTTTATTTCAAACTCTAGCTATCTGTGAAGAACTCATGAACGACACTAAAGAGTCTCCTTGGTTGGCCTACTTTCATTGGTTACAAAATGAAGTACTCGGATGCGAGTCATATTCATATATATAAGTGACAGAGTTCTATTCAGATAGTTGCACTATGGACATCAATAATCGGAATCACACAAATGAATAGATTAAGAAGATGGATTATAGAGATAGATAGTTCAAAACAATGTTGTCTAAAGGTCAATGGTGTTTCCCATATCTGTATGAAGGCCTCTGCCAAGATGAACCTATGAATCCTAATGGATTGAGATACTGGTCTAGACTAATATCAACATAGCTTGGCATATACAAGGGAACCAGCAGTCGATAATCCTAAATCTAAATCAACACAACTGGCATATACAAGGGAACTAGCGGCGATAATTTTATTGCACAATAATAAACTTTTCATTTTTCATTTTTTTTTTGACTGCATGATTTGATATTTTGGATCCAAGCGCATGCTTCTTGTCAGCAGATTACATGATAGTTCCCATGGATCCTGCGTTCCACGCTTGTTTAGGCGACGGAGACAGGGAAAACACACACATATTGCTATTCCC
This sequence comes from Papaver bracteatum, assembly GCA_023529315.1. Classification (NCBI taxonomy): domain Eukaryota; kingdom Viridiplantae; phylum Streptophyta; class Magnoliopsida; order Ranunculales; family Papaveraceae; genus Papaver; species Papaver bracteatum. The sequence goes on from JAJJWX010002978.1 coordinate 162,047, forward strand.
AAGTGTCTTTTTTTTCTATTTTTTTGAACTTATTATTCCATTTGGTCTGATTGGTCTGGTCTATTTATTATTTAGTAACTCAATCACTCTATTCCATCCGGCATTGATAACAATTTGATGTGTTGGCCCCCACCAAATCACTTAAAGAAACATATAATTTTTCAAATAAAATAAAAATAGAACGTAGTGTGATGATTCCATTGTAACACATGAACTCTGCCTTTTCATGAATAGACTCTATTATTGGGTTCCTTAACTCCTACAACCAAGATGTTTCCATCCACTTAGACTGGTTAATGTCATCCTAAATTGGCACACATTTCTAGGCTCCGGAGTTTATTATTTTATTTTATTTTATTTTTTATTAAAAACTAACTAAAAGTTTTTCCTCACCCCCAAAATTAAACCTAACATTGTCCTCAATGTTTCAAATTAAAGTGCAATACCAAGAATATAAGTAACAAGAGGAATAAAGAGGTAAGTCAGAAAGATAGTACCCGGATGAAGCGTATCAATCCTTCCATGGGAGTAAGAAAAATAAAAATAAAAATAAAATTAAACAAAACAAAACAAATGTACAACAGCTGGGTCCTCCAGAGGGACCTTAACATCACCATGTATGGGTTGCCTCCCATTAGCACTAAGTTTAAAGTCTTCAACCAGACTTCGGTAGAATTAGTCACCACATAAAATCATATAGAAATAGTCGGAACCTATGTGGGCCATCAAAACTGAATAAATCTACCACAAATAAAAGGAATGCCAAGAAAATAAACAAATAACGCACCCTTATCTAGTTTCCTTTTTAAGACAACTACATCTAGCTGTGGTTTGGGCTCAGGTTCTATGAAAGGGTCTGGATAAAATATTTTCATGGGCCAGGTTTCCTCATTGGTAGGATCCGGAGGGTCAGGTTGTGGAGTCTGGAAAAACTCAAATAAAAACTTAGAAGCACATAATAATAACCTGAATAATTGTGGATCCTCAAAGTCAATCAGATTTGACTTACATAGTTGACCATAATGAAAGTGGTGGTCAATCTTAAGGAAATGTGTCGACAATTCTAATTTCCTAAAATAATTAGATTTAGTTCGAAAAACTATATAATGACACATTTGAAATTGAGATACTCCCATATTTGGTAAATAAAATTTTGGTGGGACAACAAAATCAATTATGGTATCATGGACCGGGTTAACCACATCAACCAGAGGATAGGTTTCTATCAACTGAGTCTCTTTTTGGACATAACTAGGTTCAGGAAAAAGTGCATGAAGATAGTCTCTTAAGATGGTAGAGGCACATACATTAAGTCCCAAATTAGGGACCTTTGTAAGAGTCAAGGGTAAACCACGAGGAGAATGATATTCACTCCCAAACCTTGGGTTGTCTATATCCTTGGATAAACTAGTCACAATTTCCTTAATTTCTAAATTATCAGATTTAGGAAAATGGTCTTTTATTTCTTCTAGGTTATAATCGTGTGGTTCCACATTTCTATAATCCTCATAAGAGACTATTATTTCCGAATCACTAGACTCTAAAACACTAGTCTCAGGATAAACTCTTTCCTCTAAGCCATCATCAGCTTCATAATCACAATAATATACTACACCATCTAAAACAATGGTATCCCTAGTCAAATCCCCATCCTTTAGAATAGGTGAATAATCATCAATATTATTAGGATTTGAACTAGAAACAACATTATCATCATAAGGCTCAATTGGTGTAACGATTTCCTCGTCACTATGACTATATATTTCAAATTCTTCATCGACACTATCCCCATCATCATAACAATACGAGGATGATTGAACCTTTTCTAAATATTCAGTGTTTTCTAATCTAACCTCATCCTCTAAATTAGGTGAATAATTATATGTATTATCAAGGGTAAGATTGGAAACACTATTTTGTAATTCAAGTTCATTATGAGCAATAGCCTTTGGTGCATTTTGGTCCTCCGGCTTATAAAAAGTCCCACACACTTTATCCATATTTATTACAGTTTTGTTCAACTTATTAAGGGATTCCTGTAAAGAAAGATTTGATAATTCATACTGTTTGAGTGCATCTTCTATGGAAAGAGTTCTATATTCATCAGGAACTAGTGCCAATTGTTTGATTAAATCCTCTAAAGATGGAGAACTCTCATTTCTTTCATTATAATATTTCTCATTTTCCGGATCGCATGATTGGTGGACGTGCGGATAGTAATTGGGATAACCATGGTATGAACCATTACCTTCAATAGGTCGGTAGTGGTCCCAAGTACTATCCACACTTCGGTCATAGTACATATATTGTCCATTTTGATACTCAGTCGAATAATCATAATATTGGTCTTTATAATACCAGCTCGACATTTTTTTTATTTTTGTGCATGTGCAAATGCAGGGTAGACTAAAATTGGTAGGCTCAGGTTACCTTAAGATGAATATACCTACAGTCAAAGACTGGTCAAAGGTACTGGGCTAAGGTTTGTGGAATTTCGGCTGGTAACTCCCATAAGGCCCAATGCACGGGTTCAGCGTACTTTTCCACGGGTTTTCCTAAAATCAGTTGTCTGACGATGCAATTGGTGTGTGCAACGTGTTTTTCTATATATAAAAAGAATAAGAAAAAAATTACAAAAAGAATATGTACAAATAATAAAAAAAAAAAATCAGAATATTTTCAAAAATAAATATTTACAAAAGGGAACAAAAATAAATCTTGATACGTACCTGTTTGGCTGCTTATTTTCAATTATCCTGCACACCAAAAATAGAAAAAAAAACAAGAGTAAAATCTAATAAATAAAATAAATAAAATAAATAAACTAGCACAATATTTACAAAAAGAAAATCTAAAACCTAACCTAAAGGCAAGTCCCCGGCAGCGGCGCCAAAAACTGATGTAGTTTTAAGTTGTGGTAAGTAAAGATTCGTTGCTCGGACTATTTTGAAGATTTGGTTTAAGATTAACTAAAGAAAAAAAAAACTAAGACAAATTAAAATTTGATTTTTGTTTACCAAGGAGAGAAGATTCTAGGGTTTTGGATTCCACTACTTCCAATATTTGTAAACTCAATAACAATTTCTTGACAAATTACTCCTATTTTACTCAAAACAATTTTCGAACTCAATCTCATACTTTGGAAGATATAACATTATAAGCTTTTTTTTAATGACTTTCGTCGCTATTCTAAGGCCTAATCCTCATTCGCTTATAAAAGAACGGTAGTAACTACCCAAAACAGTTATTACGAAGCATGTAAAGAAGAGAGAATTTTTAGACAAATTAAAACACAATTTTGGAGTATTTTTGCCAAAGAAATTAATTACTAAATATTACCCATCAAAAATAGTTTCCTCCAAAACCCTAGAAAAGAAATTTAGCTACTCATAGAATCAAAATTGAAGAAAATTCCATTAATCATTGTATTCAAAAAGATGTAAATAACCTTACAATGATTCTGCAGTAAACGATATAAGACTTCTGTTGTTGATAAACGATACACGTTTTCTGCTGTTGACTAACGATATTGTGCTTATGCTGTTGAATTGCGACAGTTTTCTGCGACTGTTCTGGGCGTACCTTTGTTCTTCGTGTTCTTGAATATGCAGCATCAGGAAGAATTTTTCTAACCTCACTTTTCTCGATTCTAGGCCTATATTTCTTCTCCCAAAGTTCCGTATGACTCCCCGGTTACCCTCTTGTGATTTCCTCCAGCATTTATATACACCACAGGTGTAGTTGCAGATTAACCTACAACTACACCCTCAGTAGAATTTGTAAAACTTAAGAAGTTCTTGATGATGAATGACAATTTTCTTATTAATGCTCTCAATTGATTACAAAGAAGTATCTAAATGGAACTAGAATAGTTACAACTTTCTCTATTCTCTTTCCTAAGATATTTTTTAACACTCACTAAAAGAACCTCCCGAATTTTACATTTGAACTACTATTTATAGTAAAACTTGCACAACTGTATATGTGTTGCGAAGTATCGCAACATATCCTCGTAAGATTATTTTATGCTCGCAAATCCTTCATATTTCCCCGTGCTTCTTCTATCACCGTATTATTTTGCGATTCTTTCTTCTTATATTTATTACGATGTTCGTAAGCTAATATCTTGCGATATTCGGTACCTACATCTTGCCTCTTCTCATGTCAGTTCTGCGAAGAAGAAATGTCATGAGAACCTCTATTCTCGTAAATTTAATATAGTTATTATCACCTGTTAGATTCGCAACACGTATTTTCCTCTTTCATTAAATTTTTGACACGTTGTTTCGTAACCGTCCTTCTCAACCGTTCACGTCTAATCGCATTGATGAATTTTTACTTTCATCAAACTCTCCCTTCTTTATAAATACTATCTTTAATTATTCTTTTTATTATTTTATTTTATTCATCTTCTTTATCACACATGCCTCTGCAATTTCTTTCTTTTTTCTTCTATTACGATTTCTTATCTCTTTCACTTCTTTTCCTCTCTGTTTTTCTATCTTTCATCCAATGGCTCCAAAGAAGAAAACTATAGAACAACTTAATGCAGAGTTTGCTGATAGAGATCTCGTCCTTTCTGAGATTGATGGTCATGATAATACGTCCTCTCTCTGTAAAGAACTCTTTACTGATCTCCATTGGGATGATAGGAAAGTTTTAGTCTCACGAGGCCAAATCCCCGCAGGTCTTCCTCTTCCTCTTTATGATGTCAATCTTCCTTTATTATATGAAATTATCTCCCATCCAAATTTCTCACGAGCCATTTATCAATTGACTGGTGATTGCATTCGCATTCTGGTTGAATTCGCAACTCGCGCTGCTACTGGAAAATCTTTATATCCGATTGATCTTAGGAAACCTGCATTTAGAGATGTAGAAATTGTTGCTGCAAATTATACAGTCGAGAACTTCTTCAAAAATTATACATTAATTCCTGCGAAGAAGGAAGATAAACGTTGGGGTGTTCATCTTCATCGTAAAGCTGATACCGCAGTAGATGATCTTCTTATGCACGATATTGATTATGCCTCGGGAAATAATAAAACCCCTCGCCGTTCTCATGATGAAGATTGGTATAATTACCCTCTAGCATTATCGAGTTCTTACATTTCTGGGATAGTAGATCTTCCTGCGAACCTTCGTGATCGTAACTATCAACCTGGGTCTTTTCTTGGCCTAACAAAGATAAAGATGTATGTATCTCCATTTCCTTATCTTCTTTTTATTTTTCAAATTGTTTTCAAATGAGGTAAGAAACACTTTTATATGTATTCTAAACAATATATTGTTTCCTCTGTTTCTTATCCTTATTTGAATTTATAGACTCTTCCTGATTTTCCTGGGACCGTTACGAGTAAAGATGAGAACTCAACTTCTTCTGAAGCGCTATCTGCAAGACAGAGAACGCTTTGTTCTGCGAAGAACACCAAATCTTCTGATAATGAAGAAAATACTCTTCGCAAAGGAAAGAGAAATCTTGAGGATGTGGTTTCTGCAAAGAAGAGGAAGAAACTCCCAGCCAGTACTTACTCCAATATGATCTCCTCTAGCAAGAATGTCGACGGAGAACAAAGTGATGAAGATGATAAATTTCCTGAGAAGGGTCTTAGCTCTAACTCTGATACTATTTCTGATAGGGGACATGATGATGACAATGATGAAGAAGATAAAGACTATATCAATGCGGAAACTTTTGAGTCTGCAATGATTCAAGTGTCTGAGGCTTTTCTCCACTCTTCTCGTGGGTTAGGAAACTCTCCTACTGCGAATGCTCGTAAACTTATTGCGAAGGCTTGCAAGGTTCCCACTGTACTCAACAATAATTCTCTTAATGGAATTTCAAGATTCGTATCTCCTGCTAAATTATACGCTTTGGGGAGTATGGTAAATTTCTTTTCTATTCCTTGTTTATTTCCCTTATTTCATTGATTTTTAATCCTTTTTATTTGTTTAGGTTGGGAGGGTCAGCTGCGCAGCTGCTTAAGATTGGGAAAGACGCCATTCCATTGCTGAGAAGAAAACTTTAAGACGTTGTAAGAAGTTGGAAGTTGAGAATTAAAAACTTCGTCAGCAAATAGAGGATTTGAATATTGATAATGCGGAATTAAATTCCCGTTGCGAAGATAACCCACAATCTATGAGTATCGCAGCTGGAGGTTCTTCCCTTCTTGAGGAGAATAATCAATTAAAGCTTGAAAATACTTCTCTTCGTAATGATAAGAAGCAATTAGAAGGTAAGTTTGTGTACTATGATTACTTTAACTTCGTAATTTGTTAACCAATTCCTTAATTTCTTCCCTTACTCTTTATTCTCTTATCCTGTAGTTACTGCAGAAAATTATGCGAAGATGAATGATGATCTGAAAACTATTCTTGCCGCGCGTAACCAGAAGATTTCTGATTTAAAATCTCAACTTCAAATTTCTCGGGACAATAATAGTTTAAATATCAAACGTTTCCGAGCTAAGATGACTCGCAAGATTTGTGAAGACAACCAAATTCCTCTCAAGAAGTATCGGACGCTCCTTTCTGAAGAAATTCCCAATGATACCCCATATTTGGAAATTTCTGATAGTGAAGCTGAAGATGATATCTCCGAAGAAGAAAAAGAAGATCATTTTGATGAAGATAAATCATCTTCAAAATAGTTTTATTCCTTTCTGTATATTTGCTTCAGTTCTTTTGTCTTGTTTACTTGAGTACAATATTTTCTTCTTTCCTGCACTTTTAATCAATCAACAATTTCCTTTTGAAACTTAATTAGTACCAATGTCTTAATTTTGCGATAATGAGTTGATGTTTAACTGAATGCTTCCCTCAGTTTGCATGACTTGATCATATGGAGAGAAATAATATATTTTGAAGACCTAACTTAGTATTCCTTTCCCCCTTATTATTGCTCTTTAGGCGATCAATTCTTGTTTTAAGTATCTAGAATTTATTCCTTTCCCCCTTATTATTGCTCTTCAGGTGATAAATTCTTGTTTTAAGTATCTAGAATATCTGCCTCAGTTTAAGTTGCGAAGCTTCAAGTTTTTGCGAAGTAAATATGAAATCTTCCCCTTGAAGTATAAGAATTATGAATCCTCCTTGAATTATAAAACATCCTTGAAGAAGTATTATGTAATATCCTTGAAGAAGTATAAGAAGTATATAAAATATACAAAGTATCAAAAAATATTTACTCCTTGATTGAGAAGTATAGGAAATATAAGAAATACAAGAAGTATTTAACCTTTGATTGTGGAATATGAGAAATATATGAAGTATTCGATCTTTGAAGAAGTATAAGAAATATCCAATCCTCGTAACATGAAATATTCGTCCTTTATTGCGAATATATAAAGAATTCTTGATCGAGTTGATATATGTCGTTGTTGGAAATATAAAGAATCTCCAATATAATTGATTTCCTTGGTTGCTGTGGTCTTATCATGCCTTCCTAAGTAAAGGTCTTATTTTGCCACCTCTTTTGTGATAATATTTTTGTTCTTGCGATAATATGACAAGTTTGAACATTCTTGCTAATATACAACCTCGTGACATTATCGTCTTGCGATGAAACCGAAGGACGTTATCACACTTTCATGTAATAACCCATTGATCTCATCTTAACTTTATTGTATGTAATTCTGCGAGCATTTTTTTATTCTTTTTTAATTGTAACTTCGCAGAAATATGATTGTTGCACAAATATGACAAGCCTTTATGTTCTTACGAACAAAAGCCTCATGACATTTGCGTCTTATAGCACGTATCAGCTCCCTAATGGAGGGTGCCGCCCTTTATCTTCCCCTTGGTTGCCCCTTCAAGGAAGCGTACATCGACCATACAAGGTTATCTCTTCCCATCCGGTTCTGCAAACAACCAGCTTTTGATCGCAACCTATTATCCTTTTTGCCTATAGGACTTATAGTTACGAGGTTGCACCCTATGGGGTATCTTTGGGCCAAGTGCATCATTTGCCAAGACTTGTCAAGAATGGAAGATGTGCTTCAAGCCCACCAGGAATTCTTGACTCAACTGTGTACCTCGGCGCCTTGATCGTTTTCTGCACTTCTTGAGAAAGACAGTATGCCTTAGTCGCCCAACCTAAATAATGGTACATCGCAAGATTAGGTTGAAAATCTAAGGTGTCTAACCCGGATAGGTACCCCGCTTTTGGGTTATGTACCCCGTAATGTTCCATGTACTCAGGTTCCTTGGTGGTGTTCCGGTTTCCCTGAGCCATGCTTATAGGTACCCCCTTAAATGACGCACTTTAGGATTTTACCTCTTGCGAAATGTTGCTTCGCGAATTAGGGTGTACGCCACAAAGGTTTGCCTGCGGCTTTCTTTCTTTTTTGGAAGCTGATCACAGATTGCGGTCTTTTATTCGCAAATAAACTTTTGCGTCTTTCTTCGATGAAAGATACTCGCAATAAATTGTTTTAATTCGTGAAATTTTTTTATTTTATGTTGCGAAATACGTTGTTTGCAAAGTACATTTTATTACTTTGCGAACAATATCAATAAGAAAATATATGATTACCTTCTTGTTTCATTACCTTTTCTTATTTCTCTTTTCTTTATCTTTTCTTCGCAAACCACATCCCTTTTCTATCATCATAAATTTCCTGTATGACTAATGTTGTAACTTTATTCTTTCACGTCTTAATCCTCAGCCATTAAATTTTCACTTCTTTTCACAGCCTTTGCTCTTTTTCTCCAGCTTTCCTTTTCAGTAGTTTTTCCTTAGCAAACTTCTACTTATGTATCGTAACATTTCTTCCCTTCAGCCCAATCACCCTTGATGACTCCAACACCCTTCAAATGAGGAAATTTTATGCATTGATCTAGAGTTGAAGCTACGCCCAGAATTCCATGAAGCCAAGGTCTTCCTATCAAAGCATTGTACGGTGATTCGACATCAACAACGCAAAATAGAATTTCAGTTCGCATCCCACTTAAGGGAATTCGCATGCTTACTTCTCCTTTGGGATTATTAGCAGTTCCATTAAAACCATAAATCCTATATGTAGAAGGTATTAGATATTCGTATTTTCCCCCCATGGTTTTGTAAGCAAGATAGAAGAGAATATTGACAGAACTTCCTGTATCAATCAAGATTCTGTTAAGATCAAATGATTCTTCGTTCGTATCATCTTCACTTTCTTCCATATTCATACAAATTGATAATCTCACTACCAATGGATTATCATGTATTTCACAACCTTCTGGAATTTTTGTGGCTTCAAAAGAAATTTCACGCTTTTGCCAATCTTCCAGTCGTGAAATTTTTGCGATGCTCATTATTTCCTTTCCTTCACCATCTCTCGCATATACCCTGCTTAACACATTATCATGAAAATCCTCTATGGTTTTATATGAATGAACGATAGAATTGCAGAAAACATTCCTTGCTTTTGGCCCTACTTCTATGTGTAATGTTTCCTTTCCCTTTTCTTGTATTGTGTTCTTTCTGCGAATTATTACTGGAACTTGTGGTAATTGTTGCGACTGTGCTTGCTTGAGTAAAAAGTGATCCAGTTTACCTTGATCAATCATTCGCAAGATAATCTTCTTGATATTATTGCAATTATTTGTAGAATGTCCATGAAAATGATGGTACAAGCAAAATTCATGACTTCTTGGACCCATTGGTGGTTCTTTTCCCATATTCCATGGAGTTGGTATATGCTCCATCAAAATAATTGCCTGCCATATCTTTTCTACACTTGTATTCAAAGGTGGCATCTTTATTTCTTCTCTTATCATTCTTTGACCTCCTTGACCATTGTTATAATTTTGTCTATGATTCCCTTGTCCAAAATAATTCTTCCTTTGTCCCCCATAATTTTCTTGCTTCTGATCTAATCTTGGGATCTGGTTATTTCCTCCTCGGCTGTAGAAATTCCTTTCTCTATCATACTCTTCTTGATCTTTACTACCCATTGCTGCCATTTTTGGTTGGCTATTGTTGATTTTCTTCTCTTCTAATATCTGCGAAGATGTTTGCGAGGATGTTTGCGAAGTACCTGCTACGACATTGATTATTTTAGGAAGTAAGTTTGCTCATGTATCTTGATTGTTGGTGTTTGCCACTGGATATGACTCCATATTGTTTTGCTTTTCTTCTAATGTAATGTACTCCTCTTGCAATTCTCGCAATTCTGTCATCATAATTGAATTCTTTCTTCTGAAGATTTGAACATATAACTGTTCAGTTGCGAACATCGCATTTATGAAAGACAAAATTAGGTATCTCTCATCCACACGTCCTGCCATATCACTGCACATAGTTTTTCATCTTCTTACCAAATGCTTCAAACTTTCACCAATTCTTTGTTTTAAACCAAACACATCTTCAATGCCAAGTCGCGAGGAATGATTCGTGATATATGCTCCTAAGAAAGTTACTTGTAAATGATTAAATGATGTAATAGTGTTCTTGGGAAGTCCTTCGAACCATTTTAGAGCTTCTCCTGTTAAACTTGATGCGAAGTATTTGCATAATACATCATCGTGATTCTCCCATTGTAGCATGCATCTTACATATGCTTTAATGTGCTGAATAGCACATGAAGTCCCGTCAAAGATGCTGGTTAACGTAGGAAGATTGCACTTTGGTGGAATCCCTCCCAATTGTACCTCTCTAGAAAAAGGAGTCCTCGCATCTTTTTCTATTGCTTCATCTAATTGCCTTCTATCTCCTCCTCCTCTACTGCTTATCATTCCTCTCATTTCCGCTAATTCTCGAAAGATTCGTGCATTTGCTTCATAATTCTCCTCCATTGGTTTCTTTAACGCAACCTCTCTTCTTCTACGTTCTTGTATTTCTTCTATTACAATCCTTTGCATTCTATCATATTCTTCATTAATTTTTCCATTTGTACAATTTTGCAGATATCTTCTCTCCAGATTATCACAATTGTTATGTTGCATAGCATCTTGAAATTCTTGTTCTTCCATTTCTGTTCTCCTCATCCTTCTCATGCGAATATCAGGAATTTCTTCTTCTTCATCTCTCCTCCTTCTGTGATTTACCTCTCCTTGATTTGCCTAAATTCTGATTCGAAGATTTGGTTCATTCCTTGTTATTTCTGTTTGTTGATTTCCAATTCTTCTCTGAATTCTATCATATTCAATATTTTGATTATTGCAAGCCTATTCGCGTCTTCTTACTCCATCCTCGTAATTATTTTGATGTACTGCTTGTTGTCTCTCAATTTCTTCCACGAGTTGCTGCTCTTCCTCCCTATCTTCTCCGCCATTCCGGTTATTTTCTCTTGGAAATGGTTCTGTTTGTAAATTTTCTACGTTTTGCCCATTGTTTGGTATCAGAATGAAGCGTCTCTCTAGATTTCTTTCAACCTGATTCTGTGCTTGTCCTTGCATAGCACTTTCACTATTGATTGTTGGTGAATTTCGTTCTTCTCTTTCTGGTCTAATATTTGATCTTGCAATACTTTGAGATCTCCTCCTTTGTAACATCTCATTTTCCCTCCTCAATTCTTGATTTTGTCTTGTTAAATTTGCGCGTTCTTCAGCTTCAAACCTTCGTTCTTCTTGAATTTCTTGTCTCAATGTTTCTAATATCTCCATTTCTCTTTCATGAATTGCTCCTCCCATCAATCTCCCATTTTCTCTAATTTGCGGTTCTCCATATGCTTCTGCTGGTGTATCAGTTCTCCAAGTGTGTATGCTTACTCGATCATGATCTATTGCTCTTCCTTGCATTGCTGTTTGTTGAGTTTGATTTCTTCGATTACTCCTCCTCCTACTAGGCTCTCCTGTTATGTTTGCTTCTCCACCAGCGAGTCTTGCACTTCTTCTTACTGCAGTCAATGGATCTGATATATTCCTTCTCCTAACCATTTCTCTGATGTAAAATTCTTTAATTATCTCTGTTACATTTGCTCGTTTCCCTGTTTCTAGCGCCAATTATGTAGTCGCAGATTAACCTACAACTACACCCTCAGTAGAATTTGTAAAACTTAAGAAGTTCCTGATGATGAATGAAAATTTTCTTATTAATGCTCTCAATTGATTACAAAGAAGTATCTAAATGGAACTAGAATAGTTACAACTTTCTCTATTCTCTTTCCTAAGATATTTTTTAACACTCACTAAAAGAACCTCCCGAATTTTACATTTGAACTACTATTTATAGTAAAACTTGCACAACTGTATATGTGTTGCGAAGTATCGCAACATATCCTCGTAAGATTATTTTATGCTCGCAAATCCTTCATATTTACCCGTGCTTCTTCTATCACCGTATTATTTTGCGATTCTTTCTTCTTATATTTATTACGATGTTCGTAAGCTAATATCTTGCGATATTCGGTACCTACAACAGGGACGTAAAAATCTTTCTTTTATTCCCCAGAAAGTCTCAGACTTTCTCTTCTTTTACATGGATTCTCTGTGTTGTCAAAACCTTTTCTAACCAATAGAATATAGTTGTAGGATCATACGTGTACTGTGTAACTGAAAATATTCCAAAACTGCACGTACCTTCCTTTGTGTTCAACCCAAAATTTCCCGGTGAGAAAAAATGATAATATTCTCACCTTCTTATCGAGATTTAATCCCTTTTTAAGCTCCCAAAACACGTCATTGAACATCTTGTATATGGTAAGAACATTATTCTATACCAAATCCCTTGAAAATCTCCCAAACTTCCCAAGCTCAAACACAATAGAGACCCGTGGATATTCTTCCCCTGTTTGCTCCAATTTGACGTTTCAGCCCAAGTTAATTGTTTCTGATGGACATACCAGTCCTGTTTAGTTGATATAAGCCAGCCCAAACGATTTGAGCCATTGAATCTCTCTTGAACAACTTCAATCATCGAACCCTAAATTTTCCGTGAAGAACAATATTTTCCCGCCAAAACCGTGAGCACTGATTCATCTACTGCGGATTATCTAGCCAATTCTGATCAAAATAAAGACCATTACCAGACCTGTTTAGTCCTTAGAAACAAACCCATTTAGTTTCAACCATTGAATCTCAGTATAACACCTTCAAATATTCAACCCTAATTTTGTTCTTATTTTCCCGCCAAAATTCAAAATTCAAATTGAGAAGATGAATTTCCCCTTATCCAACAACGGTGTCCCCTTAGTAATTTGGGCTACGTTTAGCAATTCTTGGGGTTGCGGATAGCAATTTATGGGGTACAAAGATGACTTTTGGGATGCACAGTGAAAAACTCCTGGGTGACTTTATCGACTCTTCTGGGACATTTCTGGGGGTGCCTTTAACACTTTTCTGGGTGCTTTTAGTAGTTTCTCGAGCATCCATCTCTTACCTCTCATATCCACTTCTTTTCTTCAATATTTATACATCACTAAGGCTGTCATTCTTTTCAGACATAATTTGCATCACTAAAGCCGACATGCCTTTCAGATAGAGATGAAGAAATTAAAGTAAATAATGAGAGATAATTCGCCTCCAACAACAGTTGCACATGAAATGACACTTTAGTCCTTTTAAGCGACGTTTCTTCTTCTTTTGCTCCAAAGTACCATAACTCAAAATCAAACATAAAATACATAATTTACAAGAAAACATAGCTAAGAAGGCATAAACAATAGATAAATATCAAGGTGTTTTAGACACCTATCAGGGATTCGTGTGTCGGGCCCGACTATCTTTACATTGATATGTTGTGTATCCCTGATCTTGTTCATTCTGTTATCGAGGTTTGTTGATGGTGGATTTTAGTTCAGGGCTAAAGTTATAAAACCAATTTTGAGCCGACATCCTGCAAAGGGTAAGGCCATTTGACAAACGATGAGCGCAGAAATCCTCTCATTTTATTTATTTGAAGTAATTCGATAAATATACAAAATTCACCCAGAACGGAGCATGTAGCAACAATACCGATATTCTATGGATTTATAACATTATTAATTAACGCATAACTAGCCTTGTATTTCCTGTGCTATTCTCAGCAGGACTCTCATTATTGGTACGGCATGATGACTGATTGTTGCTCTCAGCAGAGTAACATGAATATCCAAGTATCAATAATGAGGCATGCACGAAATACCCGTACATGCTATATCTCTCGGTGAGTTATACTAGCCGGGTTGAGCATACATCTCTCGGTGTGTTATACTAGCCCGATTGAGCATTTTTAATTTCCTAAGGGAAATCTAGACTATCCATATCAGTCTCAGAAACAATCACGGCCACGCAAGTTGGCCGCATGATTTAACCAGCCTAGATGAACCTCAGCGGGAGAAGTTTATCACCGCAATGACCATCAGCGGGCCCATTTATGCCCTGGCAGGTCGAACATGTGCTATGCCCCCAAACAACCACAAAACGTCTACCTTGAAGAAGGATGGTCGAGCTGGTATGGAGTGGCTCGTATGCGCAAGGCTTTCAAAAATAGTCTCAAAGAAGTCGCGACCATACCATCCAACTTCGCAAGCAAAGTTGGATGGCTTGGATCATCTCACGATCGATCGGTGAAGTGTTGGCATGTACATTGGTGGACCCACTTCCTACCTACCTGATCGGTTATCTCATGACCAAGCCATAGAGCAGTGAACGATTGATCAAAACATGGTTGGTGGGATGCTTTAAAAACCACAGAACTACATTAGTGTCTTAAAATTGATCACAACCATCCAACTTCGCAAGCATGGATGGATGGCTTAGATCACACCTAAGACCATGGAACAAGTACACACATGCTCACCGCCGACCCAATGTGGGCCCCACATGATCGGCCTCCCAAGGGAGGAGCATAACATGCAAAACCGATCGGTTGAAGTTGCAAGGACGTGAACCATACAAAACCCTAATTAGGGTTTGCGGATATTACATGTGTCGATAATCGATCACGAGCGTCCATCTTCACAAGCTTGTATGGCGGGTGTAGATGTAGACTTGAAAGGTCCCGAGCATGTTAACATGATCACTGTGGGTTTATCTACACGCATGACCGATCGACCAAGGCCAACCATGGCTGGACGTCTCGAAACGCATGCCTGAAGTAGGCATGTCGCGCGGTTTCTAACTCCTTTGTGGCATGGGATTTCTGTTGCAAGTAGATCTCAATCGCTCCTCTTTGCCGGTCAAATTGAGTGGCCTAGATCGCACCTTCATGGGACAGTGAGGTACGGACGTGTACACGACAAGCTGTCTACACGCATGCCCGGTCGGTCCTGCCTAAAACACCTCCGGCTCCCATGCTTGGTTTCTACCAAGCTGAAGAGTGATGCTTGCGCACCTCTTCAAAAACCTAAACTCTATCAACTTTCGCAGATGAGCGTCACAAGATCATCACCGTTCGCCACTCTTCCACATGGAGTGATCGGCCAAAGCATGACTCGAAAATGCAGTCTCCAAACGATCACTCGAAGATGGTCGGACGTGATGCTATTTTAAGACGCTTATCCGTGACTTACTCAGTTAAGCCTTAAAACAACGATGCTTCTTACATGCTGAATATATTCGATACATTACATGCATAGAATACACACGATATTTCATAAATATCGATTTCCCAAATAACTTAGTTATTTAACCTAGCACCGTAGGCTACCTTCTATGGTCCCCACGATCCACACAATCGAGACATCAAGCATGTCACAAACTGGGGGATACTTACTAGAGTATTGGTCTGGCGGTTTACACCGTGCAGCGTGCAATGCACCATCATAAGAACGTGTCAGGAAAGCATGGACGGTTAGCGATGATGAGAGAAGTGGGCTAAGGTGTGATCGTGCAATCACCCACACAACCCCACTACTCCATCACTTAACTTCCTCCACTTCCTACGAGATGAGGTTTTGCGCTCTATGACTTGTATAAATAGGTCCTTTGCCTATTTTCCAAATAACACAGACAAGCACAGAAAACCAAGTGTTGTCATTCGTATCCAGAAAACACCAGAGCTAATTTCTTACATTATTGAAAGCCAGTTATATATTCTGATACAAGTCATAAACAGCTAACACCTTCACAATCTCAACACCTTCTTCGCTTCCCTCCCTAAGATCAACCCCATCTCCTTCACTTTGTGAAAGAAGCAAGTATGGAATGGCCATTTCTTGGTTTAGGCAAGAACTATATAGATTGTCTCTCGAATCAAAAGAACTCACGTGCAGTGCATTAGTTAAAGGTTTAAGTTCATTTCTCATCCACACACCCAAAATTACCAAAATCGGAAGAAATAGTTTTTACCCATAAACAACTGGCGACCACAGTGGGAGATTAATCTCTCGGTTGCAATATCAGTTTCCAATTTTTTATTTCACTTTTCAATCCCGATTTCAAGATGGTAGAACTTAGGTCAAGAGAAATCAATTCCGATGGAACTAGCGCCGACAACACTGTTGGTATTGACGTCCCTGTCAGTGGATCCGCCGTACATAATGTGATCAGTACATCTCGTGGAGTCGTCTCCTCTACCACCAACACCAGTGGAGCAGGAGATTTTCCAGTAGGCGTAACACCTCCCATCACCAGAGCCAGAGCAGCCGCAAATCCCGGCATTTCTTCAAATATAACGCCTCCGGTCGTCACCAGGGAAACTGCTACTCCTCCGTCAGAGGGAGGGGCTGGGGGGAACAAAAGGAGGACAACCCCCTATCACCATGGTAGGTTTAATAGAAAGACAATAAGTTCTCGCTAGAGCCCAAACAGATATGGATGCAACTCAGAAGGAGGTACTCACTTTTCTCAAAACTTTAACAAAATGATTGCCACAAGGGTCTGGAACCGAAAAGGAACGTGTTCGATACACCCAGAGCAGGCACTCTAACGACGCGGGCGTATATGGATGAAGAAGCTCGTGACGCTCCTGAACGCCAAAGAGAAAGGGACCAGCCATCCAACTTTATTACGCGTGAAGACCTGGAGCGACTCTTCCAAATCCGGGGCAAAGGAAATCTAACAGACATATATGCACCAGCATCAGCCCCCATACCCTCAAGATATGCAACGGATTCCCCTTCCAAGATGCTACACCCCTCTTCAATTCTCCCTTTATGATGGTACTGGTAATGCTCGTGAACATGTCTCTCAATTTTTGGAATCTTTAGGGGAACACGAATACAATCATGTTCTCCACCTGAAAGAGTTCTCGAAGTCACTTACCGGAAGAGAATACACTTGGTATAATAACATCGCACCTAGCAGTGTATCCAATTGGAGTGAGATGGTCGGTGCCTTCTACGGGAAATATTTCTTCGTGTCTGAGCAGGTCACCTTTTCATACTTGGGAAGAATCTTTCAACGGAGCAACGAACATCCGAACGACTTTGTTAAGAGGTTTAAAACTCAAGCATTGGATTGCCACGATCTGAATGTCACCGAATGCCAGCTGGTGGAGTTATGCATTAATAGAATGATTCCCATATACCGTGCTTTTTTAGAGAATCTGGGATTTCAAACATTTTCTAAACTCCATGAAGCCGCTAAGCGATCGGCCACAACAGCCCCAGCCTTATTGGAGAGAACTAAGATCGTCCGAAATGAAGATACGCATGAAAGCCGAGGAACCAGATGTCTCATCAACAAGCAATATAACACTGGTACTTATATAAGTGTGGTGGGAGAAGGAGGAAAGAGGAAAGCATCAACAACAGAACAACCGCCCAAGCGTGGAGCACAAGCGCAAATAACGACTTCATATCGAAAGGGAGCGGGCAAGGCTCCTACACAAAAATCTGGAGACACAGTTCCGAACTTCCCCTTTCCCATGAATGAAGTCATGGAACTCTTGGAAGCATGGATTCAAGATGACGCGATCAATCTACCTTTTATCAGACGCCCACCAACCGAGGAAGAGATAGCAAACCCCAAATAATGGCGCTACCATAGGTTCGTCCATCACTCGACCAAGGATTGCAACAAATTAAAACAAATCTTCAGAGAAAAGATAGAGGCAGGGGAACTCTAGTTAGGAAACAAAGGTGTTCATAGAGATCCTCTTCCTATTAGGAGCTGCATGATTTCTGGGGATTCTGTCCGCAAGACTGTACAGTCTATGATGAAGCATTTGTGTGAAATCTTGTATTTTTCCAAGGTGCAACATCAAGATATGTTCGCATCCCTTAATAATATCGTGTCAGGCAGGCATTTGTATCCAAAAAAAGGGAGCAGTCTCGAAGCCTCAGTATTTCCTGGAAGATACGACCGACATGGGGAACTGGGGACTCTTGACCATCACTTATTTGAAGGATATCGAGTTCGACAATACATTAATTGATACATCCTCCGAATTCAACATCATCACTGTCAAGACTCTGAGGGCCACAAGGATTTCAAAACAAGAAGCTACTCGCAGCCCAACCGTGATTAGGAGCTTAAAGGGAGAATTCAGAGAATCCTATGGATACATTGACCTTGAAGTTAAAATCGATGATGCTCTAACACAGGAAAAATTATACATAGTAAAATAGTATCCGAATTATGACATGGTTCTGGGATGCATATGGATACACGACAAAAAAGCAACACTGGGAGTGTGTTCTTTGTCGATTTCAATACCTGAAAGAATCTCAAACGAACCATTAAATCCTGAAGATTATTTGTTGCCGTATCGAGATTCATACCTTGAAAATGTGACACAACTTCCTGGAGAAAGCCCGGATTCATACCTTAAAAGGTGCCGAGCCCAAGTAAGTCTTATTGAACAACCTTTTTTATAAACAATAAAAACTCTTCCTGCTAAGGCTTGGGAACTTGTTTTGATCAACAACCTAATCGCCACTAAGAGATGTGAGTGGGGTGCCAGCCCTTCCAAACGTTTTTCCAAGAGCTTGGAAGCAGTCAGAGACGACGTGTCCCAGAAATAGGACGTCGTGCCAAGTCCGAATCCGTTTCAAATTGGAGATATGGTAGCAAAGAGGACTACGTTTCAAGTTAGAAACGTGGCGGTGAAAATGACAAACCAATCTGATTTGTCGGCAACAAAGGAATATGAACCATATTTGGTGGCAGATGTCGTCCTAGGCGGCTATTGCAAGATCATCAACAATGACAAGCTTGAGGGCGTGACGATCCACTCACGATGGCTTAAACCCTACAATACCCAGAAATATTGTGCTACCCTTCTTCTCCAGCGTTCTCCATGATGTTTCCTCCAACATTTTCCCTTTCCATGCTATTTTTTTTATTCCTTCAAAATGATTGCATTACTTGCATTCATAATTATTAGGGCTCCAATTTCTCATTTAACAAAAGTATTATTTCCTTTTAGAAATTTCTTTACCCCCTAGGCATGACACAAAATCTAAGTTAAACCTGAGTCATCATCATTACCCACCAGATTAAACTAAGAGAACCCTAAAAAATAAAATACTTCACACCTTTCGGGAAACGTTGTAGGAATAGAATACGTGCAAAAAAAAGGGGGAAAGAACTTTGAGCACTCTACTCCAGGGATCAGACTTACGCCAGAAGAGCGCAGACAGGTCCGTGGTATTTTATTATGGCATTATTTCTTTTATCACAAGAATCACATGCAATCATACGAAGGCACACCACTGCGCCTGAAAAGACTCAGATGCAGTCTTAATGAAAGATTTATCTCAAAAATGGCATAAATAAAAACCTTGTTCGAACAAGCAAGCAGAAAATAAGAAGACCTTGAACTAAGCCGCCACTGAGTAAAAGGAGAAAATGTTCACAAAATACGAGAAAATACTCATAAAACAAGAAAAGAGAAGGAACAGGAAGGTTTAGTCATCAAGGAGAGCGATTGTGTCTTCCAACTGCTGAAGCCTGCTTCAACATCATCACCGTGGGTCGCTACTGCTTCTTCCTTCGGATCTACCTCGGTTTCCTCTTCGGATATTTCTGCAACAATTTTTTCCGCTTTGACAACATCCTCAGCAGGGACAACTTCCATATCTTCCTCAAGAGCCGCTGCAACATTGGAGATTGTGTTGACAACTTTTGGGATCTCGGGCTCGTCCATATCAAAATCGAGAATGATCACACCATCACAGATCGAATAATCACACATATCTTCCATTGGAGGCTGTTCATGTTTAACCCTTTGCCTTTTCATCCGTGCAACAAATCTCTCAGCTCTTGCGCTTACCGGTGGTTACGACGCTTACTCAAGCCTCCATTTTCCCTCTCTGTCGATTAAAGCCAGAAGATCTCGAGTGCATTTTCAAGCAATACATAGATACAAAATCAGCATGAGCGATTAGCCTTGCGAAGAGGAATATCAATTTTAGACATCACCTCCTCGAACGTACCATCAGTCTCAGGTTTATTCACTTCGAAGATTCTTTCGGGAGAGATGCCAGAGTAGTCCTTTCCGGCCGCCTCCATGAGATTCTGTGAGAAGAGGTTATGATTATTTTAACATATAAAAAAAATCATGATCAATTAGATCAATTTGTGGAGCAATACCTATAAAAAGGAAAGAAATAATTCTGCGATGGAAAAGACTCAGCGTCTTCTTTATATTTCACAAGTTAACAAGATCCCGTGGAGAAAAGGAGTCTTCACTTATCGTCTGCAAAGGCTACAAATGCGGGATAACAATCAGTGGATATTTATCGAATATTTGAGGGCAGCTTCCGTGCAATAGGAAAAAACGCATCCAGTCCAAGAAACGGGCCAGACTCTATATTGGGGACTTGATTATGTCAATGTTCGGCTATATGAGAATATGAGAACATGGCAGGACCACGTTCGAATGAAGAAGGCATAGAAAGGTTGACACTCAATCGAAGTAGGTGCAACAATCGTTTGGTCGGAGGAACATCAGCCCCATATTCGAGCAGAGAAGGCTCTCGACTGAAGCAGGCATATCAAGGTCGATCGAAGTAGGCAAGGCTGACACTCTAGTGGAACAAGCATGAAGCAGGGTATTGAACGAAGCAAGCACAACCCCATGGTCTGGAAAAAGAGCAAGCTCCACGATTTGAACGAAGAAAACACGGGAAAGCCAACATTCGAAGCAGGAACAACATGGTCGACGTTCAATCAAGCATGCATGGGGCCCCGTATTTATTCAAGTTGGCATGCATCATAACAAATTTTCTATGGGTAAAGGAGTTGGGTTTATCCATGGGAATCATGTTTATGAAGTTTTTTCAAGTTATAACCTAAGGCTAGGTTTTGAATGCAATAATGAAAAATAGAGCAAAAACGGTGTATTCATAAATTTCATCTACAACGGGATAATTTTATCAAGGTCAAGGAGGCACACCTAAGAACTAGGGTTTGCATCCATGAGAATAAAATAAAATAAAGACAAGGGACGAAGCACCTACCTGTCGATTGTGAACGAACAACGGTGGGCATACGACGGCGAAGTTTGGTGCGTCGGCGGCAGCTGGCGGAAACGTCAATAGAGTCGGAAATAGCAGCAACAAAGGTCAATCAACGGAAAGAGAAGCTAAAAGAGCGCAAAAAAAAAATACACCCATTTATACACAAATAATTGAAGAGTCCTGCTAGAAGAAGGATTCCTTTGTTAGCTCGAACACCCAATAAAGGAAGCCAATCCCACCAAAGTCCCATACACATGCCACATGTTCACATGGACAATTACTAATGGTCGATCAAAGCTTCTCCGGGTAAGCTTCCTTTATCTCGTTTTCTTACGTTGTATATGTCACCATCTAATGCCTACCCAATAATAGTGTAACCATCATATGCTAGGCAGGGGACTTAATGTTGATGGTGGATTTTAGTTCAAGGCTAAAGTTGTAAAACCAATTTTGTGCCGACATCCTGCAAAGGGTAAGGCCATTTTACAAACGATGAGCGCAGAAATCCTCTCGTTTTATTTATTTGAAGTAATTCGATAAATATACAAAATACACCCAGAACGGAGAATGTAGCAACAATCCCGATATTCTGTGGATTTATAGCATTATTAATTAATGCATGACTAGCCTTGTATTTCCGATGCTGTTCTCAGCAGGACTCTCATTATTAGTGCGGCATGATGACTGATTGTTGCTCTCAGCAGAGTAACATGAATATCCAAGTATCAATAATGAGGCATGCACTAAATACCCGTACAGGCTATATCTCTCGGTGCGTTATACTAACCCGATTGAGCATACATCTCTCAGTGTGTTATACTAGACGGGTTGAGCATACATCTCTCGGTGTGTTATACTATCCCGATTGAGCATATTTAATTTCCTAAGGGAAATATGGACTGTCCATATCAGTCTCAGAAACGATCACGGCCACCCAAGTTGGCCGCATGATTTAACCAGCCTAGACGAACCTCAGCAGGAGCAGGCTATCACCGCAATGACCATCAGTGGGCCCGTTTATGCCCTGGCCAGTCGAACATGTGTTATGCCCACAACAACCACAAAACTCCAGCCTTGAAGAAGGATGGTCGAGTTGGTATGGAGTAGCTCGTATGCGCAAGGCTGTCAAAACAGTCTCAAAAAAGTCACGACCATCCAACTTCGCAAGAAAAGTTGGACGGCTTGGATCATCTCACGATCGATCGGTGAAGTGTTGGCATGCACATTGGCGGACCCACTTCCCACCTACCTGATCGGTTATCTCACGACCAAGCCATGGAGAAGTGAACGATTTCTCAAAACATGGCTTACATGATGCTTTAAAAACCACAGAACTACATTAGTGTCTTATAATTGATCACAACTATCCAACTTTGCAAGCATGGTTGGATGGCTTAGATCACACCTAAGATCGTGGAAAAAGTACACACATGCTCATCGCCAGCCCAATGTGGGCCCCACATGATCGGCCTCCCCAAGGAAGGAGCATAACATGCAAAACCGATTGGTTGAAGTTGCAGGGGCGTGAACCATAAAAAACCCTAATTAGGGTTTGCGACATGTTACATGTGTCGCTAATCGATCACGAGGTCCATCTTCGCACTTCTTCAAAACCTTAAACTCTATCAACGGTCGCAGATGAGCGTCACAAGATCATCTCGTCCGTCCAACTCTACCAGCTTGGTTGGTCAGCCCTGGCTAGGAGTTAAGCGACTAATGAAGCATCCCCATGATCACCATCCGCCACTCTTCCACATAGAGTGATCGTCCAAAGCATGACTCGACCATGCAGTTTACAAACGATCACTCGAAGATGGTCGGATGTGATGCTATTTTAAGACTCTTATCCGTGACTTACTCCGTTAAGCCTTAAAACAGCGATGCTTCATACATGCTGAATATATTCGATGTATTACATGCATAGAATACACACGATATTTCATAAATATCGATTTCCCAAATAACTTAGTTATTTAACCTAGCACAGTATGCTACCTTTTGTGGGTCCCATGATCCACACAATCGAGACATCAAGCATGTCACAAACTGGGGGATACTTACTGGGGTATTGGTCTCGCGGTTTATACCGTGCAGCGTGCAACGCGCCATCATAAGAACGTGTCAGGAAAGCATGGACGGTTAGCGATGATGGGAGAAGTGGGCTAAGGTATGATCATGCAATCACCCACACGACCCCACTACTCCATAACTCAACTTCATCCACTTCCTACGAGATGAGGGTTTGTGCTCTATGACTTGTCTAAATAATTTCTTTGCCTATTTTCCAAACAATACAGACAAGCACAGAAAACCAAGTGTTTTCATTCGTATCTAGAAAACACCAGAGCTGATTGCTTATATTATTTCAAGCCAGTTCTATATTCAGATACAAGTCATAAACAGCCAACACCTTCACAATCTCAACACCTTCTTCGCTTCCCTCCCTATGATCAACCCCATCTCCTTCACTTTGTGACTGAAGCAAGTCTGCAACGACCATTTCTTGGTTTAGTCCAGAATTGTATAGATTGATATCTCGAATCAAAAACACTCATGTGCAGTACATTTGTTTAAGGTTTAAATTCATTTCTCATCCACACACCCAAAATTACCAAAACCGGCAGAAATAGTTTTTACCCAAAAACAAGGTTTTAGTAATCTCTTTCATTAACGAGATAGATATAAACCACAAAGTTCTCTTCATCTCAGACTTTGTGATTTCTCAAGATAGATATCTAAAATTCTTTTTAATTGATTGATTTAAGACTGTTGTTGAGAGGTAGTTTATAATCCATACATCTCAACTAACTAAGTGTAAGTGTTTCAGATTTGTGAAGTTTTCTATCTTTGTTTATTATAAATAAATTTCCAAGCCTTGATCTATTTGATCTAAAGGGAAATCAAATAGGCTGATTTGTTAGAGGCAGATTGGTATCAAAAGTCTTCACTTGGGTTGAAGCAACTTTCAGGCTGTAAAGGACGTTGTTAGAGCATTGCTCTGTTGAACCCACCAAGCGTTGGTATGTCAAGTTTGGTTGTCATATTTTAGTGAAGAAAAACTCATTTAAGAGTCGCTTGATTTATATGTAATAGAGTCAACTTCGTATAGGTTAGCTTGAAAGTATTAGGATGAGACGTTACAAGTATTGCGAAGACTTGAAGATGTTAAGAAGAAGACAGAGCTACAACAACAACATAATCCTTCCACCTGAGGTTAGTGATATTTGGATTGAACTGCTTCATTCCCTAACGTATCTTTCAAGTCGTGCATATTGAAAACATAAAACTGCGAAACATGAACACTCTAGATCGACATAGTATTAAGGAATACAATATGAAGTTTCTTGCTTAACTATTAAACTTTGTATATAGACATCAACATAATCGTATGAATGCTATTGTGATTATGTATGGGTATGAGGTGAGGATTTCATCCTAGGGAACAATGTTTACATGTGTTCTAAGGAAGTAAGTTCATGATACGTGTTGTGAACCGAAAGGTAAATCACCAGGCGTTATTGGGGTTGTTTTTCATTGTATATCTTATGAACAACCAATATGTGTGATGTGTATAACCGTTCATAACTTGTGTGTGTTCTTGGAAAAACTATTCACATAATGCCTGACTTTCGTATTGGTATAACTTTTATTAGTAAAACCAATCTTAAGTAATAACCTGGATCGTGTTATGTAAGTCTGAACTTATTACTGGTGTAGGAGCAAAATCTCGCAACAACAACGCTCTTGCGAAAACTTCTACCACACATTGCAAATGTCGCAGAATCTCTCCTTCATAATTATCATTTAGAATAAAACAATTAGCACTAAGATCTCGCGAGATTATAAAGAGAGCTTGCGAGAATGTAGTAAGGGATCCTAAAATAGGGGAAATATGAGTTGTATGTGAGCTGTCATCCACTATGTAAACACCTATATAAAGAGGAGAACATGAGAGAGAAGGAGAGGAACAAATTCTGAGAGGGAGACAATTTTTGTAAGAGAGAGAGAGATATTTTGCAGAGAGATATTTTTAGAGAGAGAATGTATTTTTCTTTATCATCTTCTTCCCCAAAAACTAGACCTAGAACTTTACCCATTAATGAAGATTATCAATGTAAATCAAATGTAAATTTAAACGATCATAGCGAAGAATCATGGATGTAGATCAAATTGATCGAACCATGTAAAAATCTGTGTGTCCATTTACAATTTTAGTATTTTAATCATCATTTTCATATCAAATGAGTTTAGATCAAGAAATTATTATCAAGATATTACAAGGGGTGTGTTGTGGGAATTCTTGCAACTACATTTTTGGGGCTAGAAACAGGGAGGAGTAAAGGATTTATCCTTCATGTAGTTTGATTGGTTCAAGAGATTTCCATGAAGATTTGCTACTATTCATATTTTTCTGGATCTAAAAAAATTTAGGTTCAAAAATGGAAATTTCATGGAAGAAATTACACTTTCAAGGAGTAAACATCATCAAGAATTCAAAGACATGAAAATAGTAAGAGAAAAATTTAGTTGCTGTGGTGAATTTAAAGAAGAAAACCAAAGTTTCGGTGGAAGATTTTCATGTTCATAAGAAGAAGGCAAATGTGAAAGAAATTAAGGAAGGACGAAGAAAAAATAAGAGGCAGACGCTGAAATTTCTATCAGAAATAGAAATTCGCACAGATGGTTCAAGGCTGCGAGAGCAACAAATAGGTCACGAGTTTAAATTCGCAGAGACACATAAATTTCATTTTCTTCTCATTTTCATTGGAGAATAAAAGAATTAGGAAAAAAGTTCTGCGTTAATTTTGCAGAGAGGTTCTTGAATAGTTGGTCCAGGGAACAATATGTGTGTTGCTGGTCGCAAGTTCGAATTTTCCTGTGAGCATAATTTTATTCTTTTTTACCCTGCGAAAATTTCGCAAGAATGAATAATTTCGCAGCATTGTTTCATTATTCCGCAAGCAAGAGGCAGCACAGTTGGTGATCTGCGAAGTTAATGAGTTCATGGTCGCGAGTTCAAGTCCCAACACATGCGTATTTTTTAGCTGATTATTTCGCACAGTTGATGATAATTTTGCAGAGAAATTTCGCAAGCAAGAGAACTAGCACAGTTGGTTGGGAGGCATGAATGCAAGCAGCAAGTCGCGGGATCAATTCTTGCTTCTCGCAAGTTTATTTTTGTTATGCGAAATTTCTACATAATTGTCTCTCGAACAGTTAAACTTTGATTACTTCGCAAGATCTTTGATTAATTCGCAAGAGAGAGTTAGCACAATTGGTTTGCTGCGAGAAAATGCAAGAGGCATGTCAAGGGTTCAAGTCTCATCTCTCACTCTTTTTGCTGCGAGACGTTCAGACAACTCGCATAAGAGCTAAGTACCCTTTCCTAGACATTTTACTTACAACAAATAAAAAAAAATTGATTTAATTTCCAAAAAGCGATACAATTGCAAGATTTCAAAGAATATTTTTAAGATTTCAAAGATTTTTGATTTGGTTTACAAAACGCGATACATTCGCAGAATTATAGAGTTTTCAGAATTACAAAGATTCCACAATTACAAAAGAAACCGAGAAAAATATCTCGCAGATCAATTTATATATTTCTCTTGAATATTTGCTTTGTTTCAAATGAGAATGATATCTAACATGGAGAGTAGTAGGAGGCAAAATAAACCTTCCATCAACAGGCTGCGTAAGACCTCATTAGGATCATTTCCATGAAAGATGTTTATCGGATGAGACGAAATAATTTATACAAAGGAAATCAAACCAAAGAAAAACGATTTGAACTTGGAATTAAATGAAAATTTTTGATAAAAGAAATGTTGAATACTAATCTAAATTCTTATTTCCCTTGAATATTTACTTTGCTTCAAATGATTTGATATTATGAGAATGAAAGAGTGAATGGAGGAAATGACAGAAATGAAAGAATGAATGAAACAATAAAGAAACGCGAAAATATCGCAAGAAACGCGAATAAAATTTCATAGAGATTAATAGAATGGGACGAACATTTATGGCGTACACCCTAGTTCGCGATTTTTTTTTCGCAAGAGGCAAATGTAAGACCTAAAGTACGTCATATAAGGGGGTATTTGTTTGCATGGATCAGGGATAAGGTTATACCGCCGCTGGAACCTGAGTCATGAAGATGTTGGGGTTAAAGAAAACCTATCCAGGAGAGATACTTTGGATTTCCAATTATATATATATATATATTAAAAATTGGAAAACCGAGGGTCTCTTCTAAGGAGTGCAAAGTATGATCAAGGCGCCGAGGTACACGGTTAAGTCTTGACTATGATGCACTCGGCCCGAAGAAAACCCCACTTAGGGTGCAGTCTCGTAACTATAAGCCATATAGGAAAAAAGGATAAGAGGCTGCGAAAACAACTGGTTGTTGGTAAAACCGGATGGGAGGAGCTAGTCTTGTATGGCTGATGTATGCCTCCTTGAAGGGGCAACCAGGGGGAAGATAAGGGCGGCACCCTCCATTAGGGAGATGATAAGTGTCTTAAGACGCAAATGTCATGAGGCTTTATTTTCGCAATAAAATTTAGGCTTGTCATATTTGTGCAACAAATATAAAGAGGCAAAAAGCCAAGAGAAAAGATAAGACGAGATCAATGGGTTTTTGCATGAAAATATAAAGACGTCCTGCGATTTTTTCGCAAGACGACAATGTCATGGGGCTTTATGTTCGCAAGAATATTTAGGCCTATCATATTGTCGCATGAAAAATATCCTGCTGAGGCCATAATACAAGAGATAAGACAAGATCAATGGGTTAATACATGAAAGTGTAAAGACGTCCTGCGATTTTGTCGCAAAGAAAAAAGAAACATGGCGAAATAAGACCTTTAACTAGGAAGGAAAAATAAGACCACATAAGAAAGTAAGCAAATAATCTTGCGAAAACGATTATATGTGAGCAAACAAGCTTGCGAACATATATACTGAAATGAAATTAAGATAGTGAAAATGCTTTGATATTTTAATTATATTATATTATGCGAGACTAATAGTGCAGGAATAAACAGTGGAGACAATAAAACAATGAGATACAATGAGCAAGAAAGATAATGCACAATCAAATAAACTTGTGAGAACAATAAATATGCAAAGAGGATTGCATATACTAGCGACAAAAAACAGAGAAATGAAGAATGTAAGCGATTTAAAGATACATAAATTTTACCAAGGAAAATGAGCTAAGTAACACAAACATTAGATATACATTGCAATAGATAAGCATTCTCATCATACAAGCATCATACTCGCATCATGAAAGCATTGCATAAGCATTTTATGGCATAAACATTGCATACACATCTCATAACATAATCATCACATGAGCATTAAATTCTCATAAGTATTTTACAAAAATTTACGAAATATTCAGAAGTTCGCAAGATTATTCGGGGTTATTCGCAATACTATTCAGAATCTCTCAGGAATATTATTCAGAATTTCGCAGAGTACTTCATAATTTCGCAGAGTACTTTAGAATTTCGCAGAGTATTTCATAATTTCGCAGCCTCATTCAAAATTTCGCAGACTCATTCAAAATTTTGCAGGAGATGTGATTATTTCGCAGAATGTGATTAATTCGCACAATTATAAGCAACTTGAAGAGATTATATTATCACATGAGGCAGAGGCAAGATACGAATGAAGAAACAACTTGCTCATTCAACATTTTCTCAAGGATTCTACCCTCATAGATAAAGAACAGGGGCAACTATGGATTACCAAGAAAACATTTTATGTTCTTTATCTTCCCGACAAGAATCATTTCCAAAATGGACATTCACTAATGAACAACAAGAATCCTCACCAAAAATGGAGCAATAATTTCACATGAACAGAGGCAATACTTATCACTCTCATTCAATAACGAATACTTCTTATATTTAGAGGATTGAGTACTTCTTATACTTCTTCAAGGATGCTTCATACTTCTTATACTTCAAGGGTTGATTCTTCTTATTTACTTCGCAAAGCTTCGGAACTTCGCAAAAGAATAGAGGCAAGTACGTACTTTTCAAGTTTAGTATTCTTTCGCTCATTCCTTCATCAACAAAGATCAAAGACTACCACAATAACGGATTTTTTCTTAAAGATTGCTCTTCAAGCAATATTCAAGAAAAAAGAGGCAAAATGTAGGAGCAGAATCTCGCAACAACAACGCTCTTGTGAAAACTTCTACCACACATTGCAAATGTCGCAGAATTTCTCCTTCATAATTATCATTTAGATTAAAACAATTAGCACTAAGATATCGCGAGATTATAAAGAGAGCTTGCGAGAATGTAGTAAGGGATCCTAAAATAGGGGAAATATGAGTTGTATGTGAGCTGTCATCCACTATGTAAACACCTATATAAAGAGGAGAATAGGAGAGAGAAGGAGAGGAACACATTCTGAGAGGGAGATAATTTTTGTAAGAGAGAGAGATATTTTGCAGAGAGATATTTTTAGAGAGAGAATGTATTTTTCTTTATCATCTTCTTCCCCAAAAACTAGATCAAGAACTTTACCCATTAATGGAGATTATCAATGTAAATCAAATGTAAATTTAAACGATCATAGTGAAGAATCATGGATGTAGATCAAATTGATCGAACCATGTAAAAATCTGTGTGTCCATTTACAATTTTAGTATTTTAATCATCATTTTCATATCAAATGAGGTTAGATCAAGAAATTATTATCAATATATTACAAGGGGTGTGTTGTGGGAATTCCTTCAACTACAACTGGGAAGAGGGGAACCGATCCTAGTAAGAGGTGCAGTGCATCACAAGGGGGAACCAATCCTTGTATGAGGTGCAACAAGATTTATGGAAGAAAGGGGAACCTATCCTATGAAGATATGCATCAAAGTTTTGGAAAGGGGGAATAAGTCTACATGCTCTACATGCTCTTCTGAGAATAAGTCTGAAGGTTCTCTAGAGGAGATTAAGTTAAGCCCTGTATTCACAATCAATGATTCAGACTCCGAAAAATCTCTTTTTGATAACAAGATATCTTTGAGTTCTATATTGGATATCTCTGATGAAAGATCAAGTGTAAAAACTTCTGAACTAAATGAGTGGAACAAACAATTTCTTATTTGTTCTAATGATCTTCTTTCAACACTTGAAAGAGAAAGAGATTTAACTTTAAAGTTTGAAAATCTCGATGAAGAGCATAACTTGTTGAAAGAAGAATATTCACAAAAATTACTTATTTACGAAAAGGTAATTGAAGAAAATCAGGATGCCTTTAAAGCAATTAAAATTGATTGTGAAAGGACGAATCAAAATTACAAGAAGTTTAGGGAAGATATTTCTCATCATATTCAGGGTCTTGAAGAAAAACTTGTTGAATCTGATGCAAGGTTTAACTCTCAACAAAAAGGTTTTGAAGAGAAAGAAGGCGTATATCTCTCACGAGAAAAACACCTTGAGGCTGATCTAGCTAGTACTCTTGATAAAATCAAGACGTTGGAAGAAAAAATTTTGAACCTTAAAAAGTTCAATGTTAGCTCAAACAATTTAACCTCAATGTTAGAAGCAAGTAGAAATCATCGTGATACACGAGGATTGGGCTATAGGGGAATAGATGCTTCAAATATTAACAAAGATGTAAAATTTGTTAAATCTACTAATTCTTCTTGACCAAAGGCTTCCACTGTTGACAAAAGTGATACTATTTCTTGTAAAGATGTAAATCCATTCAAGCCTAAGGATTGTGTTCAACCAGCAGCAATCAAAGAGACTACTTCTGCTAATAAAGGAACAACATTGAACAAGGAAAATAATAATAATAAGAAGAAGAAGAAGAAGAAGAAGAAGAAGAAGAAGAAGAAGAAGAAGAAGAAGAAGAAGAAAACTCGTCGAGCTCCAATGCAAGAGGATCCACAAAAAGGTAACACTAAAACCCATACTTCGTATATTTATATTAAGCATTGTTATTATTGTGGTAATAAAGGACACTTGCAATGGGGATGCAAAGTTCGTAAGATACAAGATGCACTTTCTATTGTATCAACCGAATTGGCTAAGTTTTCCCCTCATAAGAACTCAGATCGGTATTGTCCTAAGTTTAGGAAAAATAATTATTATAATGATAGTTCAAATTTTGCATATCACTCGTCAAGGTCATTTCATAAAATACCCAATTATTCAAAGAGAGACTAGGTATCACCCGGCCTACGGCCGGGCTCAACCTTTTCGTAGTTATCCAGCATACTACCGTCCTCTTTTAGTTGGCTTTGAGATGGAAGGAGTATTTCAAACTCAAGTCTTTATTTTTTCCCGGTTATTTCAAACTCAGTGGTCCCTAGAACTACACCTAATTACACTACTTGGGATTTATGCTATTATAGGTGTTTGATCTCCAAACTCCAACTATAAGTGGTTTGATGGTTCTCTTTTTCTACTATCCAATGAGAACATCATTTAGCATCAACTATTTTGGAATACTTATACACCGGCCGCATGTTCAATCCCATGATCCACCCCACTGAGACAGTGGGTGGGGTTTCTCCATGACTCGATGGTTTAGTAGGGATAGGTTTAGGTGGGACCCATCCCACTATATATGTCGGGATGACCCACGGGATATACATCATTTCCAATACTTACTTCTTTCACAATTTCCCATGTAAATATTTTTATGAAATAAGAGATTTCAATCTAATTTCTTGAGCAGAAAATTAAGATAGTGCTAAATTTCAAAGCATTAGTGAAATGTTCCTATAACGTATCGGTATCGGCTGAAACGGTTTTTTGGGTTCCAAATTTCTAATCAAAATGGTGGAACGATGAAAAATTTTCATTCTCGATTGATCTCTCTAAATATTGTCGTTATTTCATCAGTCCAACATATCATGGTTTAGTTGAATTTTATTTTTTGAATGGTTATGGACAGACCATCCTTTTGAACCACTCTAAAACCGTAAACACACGGAATGGGCCCGTCATATGGAGAAAACAGGGGATCCCGTTTTGGTATTTATTTGTGTTATGTCATTTTTTAGGGAGTTCAAAATGACCGTCTGCCAAAAAAAATTGTTATTTTTTGTTGCGTATATATACTGCAGTATGGGCCAACATATTATTAGTAACCTGGTCATCACGGAATCAGAACAACAAATTAGTCTGTCTTTACATGTTTCAGTAGTATCTTTCAAGTTACCAACCTAACTTCAAAAATACGATGATCACATTTCTTTGCGTCTCCATTAAGTCTAATGGGTTGAGTAAGTTATTGCATCCAAAGTTAAGTCGTCATCAGTTTAGTAATTTTTGTGAAACACACTGGTCGTATTGACAATTGATGGGAACATCATATTGATGTATTGAACACACTGGTAAAATTATTTGGGGGTGTTCTGATAGTAAACCTAGCTATACAATATTTCAATAAAGTCTTGAAATTTCTTTCCTTAATAATAAAATGTTTACTTAGGGGGTGGGAGGAGTTTGAGTTGTTGTTTGCCACCATTGATCATGTCGACGGATGACAGATTGAGCTTTAACTGTCTCCTTAATTCCCCAATTGCCGAGCCAGAGCTAGGTTTAGTCGCGTTATATATGTGCCTGATTAGATTATCCAATTAAGTTACGAATACACGTTAAAATCGGGCAAAGTTAAGGTGTCAGGGGTTAGCCTGGCAGAAATTAGTTTGGGGGCCAAGGCATAATCTCTGCCGTCCAATATCATGAATGATCTTAGCCGCTCTTTGGCCAACATACATACACACCACCTTTTCTTAGACTATTGATGACCCTTTAAATGCAAAAAAAAGATCTGATGTTCCAAATTAGATAAAGGGTGTTTCGCAAAATATTCAAAAGGACATTGATCCTAGTGGTATGAAGGAGAAAGCTGCTCATGCGAAACCCAACTCTAAATGGGTTCCTAAGTCATCCATAGCCAAGAAGGGACTAAAAGTTAGTCACAAGAATGACTCTCAGCTGTTAATTATTGGTGACAACAATTACAAGAGTCTTTTTGAAAGGCTAAAGAAAGACATTATGTCTGAAATCTCTTGTACTAGTAAAGGTTGTGAAAATGACACTCTTCATCACAAGTCAAAGAAGAAAAACAAGAGATGGAACAAGAGAAAACAAACCAAGCAAGAGGTCAAGAATGATTCTGTCTTAGTCACTCGTGACGAACAAGACCAGACTGAACTTAACACAACCTAGTTATGTTAGAATGTGCATGCTCACCTTGGTGCTCAATTTTGAAAGGTGAGGAAGCACATGAAACTGAGCACATGATCTCTCGATTATTATTTGACTAATTAACATCTTTAGGAGATTTCTTTTCTTCTATACTCATACTTTCTCTATCTATATTTAGGTTTTGAAAGAAACGGTAATTGTGAGTTAATGATGTTGATACCTACTGATCATATATGTGTAGATCTTGCTTTTGTGGTCAAAACGAGCCAAAAATCACTGAATTCAGACATCGTATGCAAAAGTTATGTCAAAAACAGTTTAGTGTTGTGATTCGTCACAAGTAACACTTGGGGGAACCGATCCTATGGAGAGGTCCCCATACGAAGAAGTGTAAAACTGTTTTGCCCATAACTTCTTCGTCCGAACTCGGAATAACCTCATTATTTTTGCGTTGTTTTCGAAATTCAATTCCCCCACAAGATAGAGGTAATTGCAATACTTGATTCTTTGTTGAAAATTTTTGGTGTATTGCATGTATGTTTATGGGATGTTTGATTTCGGTTTTATGCCTTGATATTCGATCTCATAATATGTTGTGTACCCTTATGGTTTGGGTGACTTTTTGATTTAGTGGGATTAAGTTCTATCCCAAGTTGGTAGGCTTTATCAAAGGATCATGAGGGATTCTTGTAGAAACAATATGTGAAAAAGTCACAATATGTTGAATCGGTTTTGGTTTAGCATAAAAGCATATGTGTTTCGACGGTTTTCAACTTTTGCTTGCAATTGTTAAAACCAATTTTCAACCTTTCTCTGGTAAAGGTTGGTTGTTGTTATTCTTTTGTTTTCGGCATGAGAATGACAACATGATGGTATTTCAATATCAATTCTCCCATAAGAAGAAAGCGATGGAATCATATTTGGAGAAGTTGGATGCGAAATCGAGGTAATAATCTTGTCAGTTAATTATTTTCCCTATTTTTATTTGATATATATATATATATATATATATATATATATATATATATATATATATTGCTTTTGCTTAAAATAAATTGTTGGTACAATTGATGTGTTTATTCCATTATGATTGTATGGATGTGTGTGTTATTCAATTGTTTCCGGTTAAGTAAAACTTTTGCTCTCTTGTTTTGTTTGTGTGATATCAATAGTTTAGACTTACAAAATTTGGTGCAATTGCGGTGCTTTAATATTATGTTGATTCAATTGCTTCCAGTTAAGTAAAACAATTGTTACTTTACTTTATTGTGTAGTATGAATTGTTTAAGCTTACAAAATTTCGGTGCAATAGTGAAACTATGGTTTGTATGTTATTTCTATTGTATCCGGTTGAGGTGAATAATTATGCAAGTTGATTTATTGGTTTGTATGAATTATTTATGGCTTAACGAATGAATATATTGATGGGACGAGTTGTTTAGTCCAATTCGATTCCGGATAAGCTAAGCTAAGTTAATTCTGATAGTTAGACTTATCAAAGTGGAGGTTTCGGTTATTCAAGTCTAGCCGAAAGCCTAAACAAGGAAATGCTAGTTAACTAACCTAGTATTTGGCTTGTTTGAAATCTAAAGGTCTAAGTTATATGGATAATTAGAACCTGATGATAAAAATGAAGTTTATCTTTGTTTTGTTCTTATCAAATGAAGCGGTTGTATTTATACAATTGGTTTAGCAAAGGAACTAAGTTGCTTAGTTATTTTTTGGTTTGCTAAATTAGTTGGGAAAATTGCTTCGGGCAATTATTTCCATGATAACATATCAAAACGTAATTACTTGTAGTTTTGGTTTTGATATTGGTTCTCAAAAATGGTGTGTAAAACCCTCGTGCTTGACTCAACAGGTTGCAAGTCTATTCTTGAGATTTGTAAGATCCTTTTTGTGTTGTCCATTGTTTGTTCTTTGCTTTGTCATTTTTGTGACAAAAAGGGGGAGAAATATATGGAGTAAACAAGTTATGCTTGAGTCAATCTATGGTTGATTGGTGTCACTAGGGAAGAGGACGATGGTGCTTGAACGTTTATCTAACGAATGAGGAAAAGCACAGACTAAGGGGGAGTAACATATCATATGAATGGGATAACAAAGATGTGCGGATTGAATATCTACCTAGCTCACCTTTAGGGGGAGTGTAAGCTTTGTTATTATAGTGCAACTGCTGTATTTTTGAGGTTGAATGAATGCAGGTTATGTCATGTGGATTCGGAATCAAGCGTATGTGTAATGAATTATTGTAATTTGTTTATCCATATGATTGTAAGAGTTTTGTCACTAAAATTGACAAAGGGGGAGATTGTTAGAGCATTGCTCGGTTGAACCCACCAAGCGTTGGTATATCAAGTTTGGTTGTCATATTTTATTGAAGCAAAACTCATTATGAAGTTTCTTGCTTAACCATTAAACTTTGTATATAAGATATCAACATAATCGTATGAATTCTATTGTGATTATGTATGGGTATGAGGTGAGGATTTCATCCTAGGGAACAATGTTTACATGTGTTCTAAGGAAGTAAGTTCATGATACGTGTTGTGAACCGAAAGGGAAATCTCCAGGCGTTATTGAGTTTGTTCTTCATTGCATATCTTATGAACGACCAATATGTGTGATGTGTATAACCGTTCACAACTTGTGTGTGTTATTGGTAAATCTATTCACATAAGGCCTGACTTTTGTATTGGTATAACTTTTATTAGTAAAACCAATCTTAAGTAATCACCTGGATCGGGTTGTGTATGTCTGAACTTATTACTGGGAAGAGGGGAACCGATCCTAGTAAGAGGTGCAGTGCATCACAAGGGGGAACCAATCCTTGTATTACTATTGGTTTTGGTATTACTATTCCCCAATTAATTTTTGCGAGTGCTGTCCCAAAACCTTCGCAAACTGAACCTCTAACTTCTGTTTTCGAGAATATCGCCATCAGTATCCCTGCCTCCACTGATCCTATGATAAATAAAATTCCTTATATTGCTGTGAATAAAGTTTCTTCCCCTCCTACTGTAGTTACTTCTCAAGTTAACTCTTCATCAATTCCATTTATTACTTTCCAGATACTTCATCTTCGGATGATGTACTTCCTGCGAATGATTCAAATCTTCAACTCTCCATTGTCACTACTGCGCCATCTGCGTTTCCCCCTTTTTCTAAAGAAACTTCTATAGGAGTAGATGTTGCTTTTAAAGATTTATCTGATATTTTGGATGATGCTAGGAGATATTCTACTGATCCTGTCAAGCATGGTGTCTGCGAGATTTTGAGCAAATATTTTGGATCTGACCGAAATGATTCGCAAGCATCTTTAGAACATGAAGTTGAAGCTCTAAAGGAAAGTCTTCACTCCAATACTTTAGAATGCGATACTCTTTGCCAAAAGCTTCGCAACTCTTCGCTAGACTGTGAAAATCTTCGCAGTAAAAATAAAGAATTAAAAGGTATAACATCTATGCCTCTGTCTTTGATTTTTCTGTTTGGATAAATTTTATTCTTTGTGTACTCCATTCTTCTTTTAAAATCCTTTGTTCGCATATTAAGCTTTAAATCAGACACGATTAATTGAGAGGTTTAAATCTGAATCTGCTGCTGAAGAAGCCCGCGTTGAGAAAGATTCGTGGATGGACCAATATAATCGATTAGATAACCTTCATAAATATTCCGTTGATCAAATAGATAACCTTACCAATGAGAATGGCCAACTAGTACATAAGCTAAAAATTTTAAGAAGCGAAATTTCTTGCCTTTCTTATTTGTTAACCCGATCTAACCTGGCAATGGAAACTTTATCATATGAAAATAAGACCTTATCTCAAGAGAAGCGTGATTTTTTAAACAAGACGGTGATTTCCTCGCAGCAATTAAGTATTCTTCATAAAATATGTGATAATCAAGAACAGTCTCTTCGTTCGTTGAAGAACAAAATTAAGGAAATAACGGAATCATCTATCAATGAGAAGAATAGTCTTATCAATGAGAAAAATAGTCTTATCCAGGGTAGGATAATTTTAAGTGTGAATGTTAACCGACTCAAAGAAGAATATTCCCAATTAGAAGAATCTTACTCTTCATTAGTAAAAGAAAATACTTATCTCCTTTCTAAAGAAGAAAAAATAAAGTCTCGCCTGAAAGGTATAGTTGGAGATAAGTTTGAAGAATAGTTGATTGCACAATTGGTATCTGATAATGGAAATCAGTTTGAAGGACAAAATATAGAATTATTACTTAATGCATTTAAAATTAAATGTGGAAAGTCAACACCACTATATCCACAGGCCAACGGACAGGCAGAGGCAACAAATAAGACAATTGCAGATATACTGAAGAAGAAATTAGAAGGACACCACAGGGCATGGTGCGAAAAAGTGCATAATGCAATATGGGCTTACAATACAACTAGACGGGAAGCTACTGGAATGTCATCTTTTTGTTTGACATATGGGGTTGAAGCTGTGTTACCAACAGAAGTTGCTATTCCCATAACAAAAAGAGAGGCTTGGGAGAAAAATCTTAGTGCTGGTATGATTCTAAATAAACTTGATGATTTAGAAGAGAAGCGAGAAAAAGCTTTACAACATATGGAAAATTATCAGCGGAGATTAGCTCGCAAGTATAACAAACATGTCAAAATACGTGAGTTCCAACCAGGTGATTTAGTGCTGCGAGAAACACCAGGTTATCGGCGAGAAAATGGTGGAAAGCTGGCGAGAAAATGGGATGAACTGTATATCATTAAAGAGATAGTTGGAAGAGGGGCATATAAATTGATGTATCTGGATGGTAGAGACGTTGGCCAAAGACTTGGTAGACCATGGAACAGACTATATCTAAAAAGATATTACCAATAACAAATTTTGAGAAAGATTTATATCGCAGATGCAAGAGTATTCAAGAATATTTTATCGCAGTTGCTAGAGTATTCAAGATTATTTTATCGCAGCTTTTTACCGCAGTTGCAAGAG
Organism: Papaver bracteatum; assembly: GCA_023529315.1. Classification (NCBI taxonomy): domain Eukaryota; kingdom Viridiplantae; phylum Streptophyta; class Magnoliopsida; order Ranunculales; family Papaveraceae; genus Papaver; species Papaver bracteatum. The sequence goes on from JAJJWX010002978.1 coordinate 200,453, forward strand.
TATTCAAGATTATTTTTATCGCAGCTTTTTATCACAGACGCGAGATTATTCAAGATTACAATAAGAAACAAAAATGTTATTATTTCGTTACTTCATAAGATCTTTGATTATTTCACAAAGGAAAGAGTCAATGATTATTTCGCGTAGATATCTCACAAAGAATTGAAAGAAATGACAGAAATGGAAGAATAAATAAAAGAATAAAGAAACGCGGAAAATTTCGCAGAAACGCGAATAAAATTTCGCAGAGACATTAGAATGGGACAAACCTTTATGGCGTACACCCTAGTTCGCGAATAAAATTTCGCAAGAGGAAAATGTAATACCTAAAGTACGTCATATAAGGGGGTACCTGTTTGCATAACTCAGGGATAAGGTTATACCGCTGCTGGAACCTGGGTCATGAAGATGTTGGGGTTAAAGAAAACCTATCCAGGAGAGATACTTTGGATTTCCAACTATATATATATTAACAGTTGGGCGACCAAGGGTCTCTTCTAAGGAGTGCAAAATATGACCAAGGCGCCGAGGTACACGGTTGAGCCAAGGGTACCCGGGGCGTATGAAACTACCCTGGCCATTCTTGGCAAGTCTTGGCTATGATGCACTCGGCCTGAAGAAAACCCCACCTAGGGTGCAGTCTCGTAACCATAAGCCATATATGCAAAAGGGATAATAGGCTGCGAAAACAACTGGTTGTTGGTAAAACCGGATGGGAGGAGCTAGTCTTGTATGGCTGATGTACGCCTCCTTGAAGGGGAAACCAAGGGGAAGATAAGGGTGGCACCCTCCAATAGGGAGCTGATATGTGTCTTAAGACGCAAATGTCATGAGGCTTTTTACTCATGGGAGTATCAAGGCTTGTCATATTTGTGCAATAAATATACAGATGCAAAAATCTATGAGAAAAAGATAAGATGAGATCAATGGGTTTTTACACGTCCTGCGATTTCATCGCAAGACGGCAATGTCATGAGGCTTTGTTATCGCAAGAAAACTAAGACCTGTCATATTGTAGCAACAAAATGACAAAATATGGATAAGGCAAGATCAATGGGTCTTTACATGTGAATGTAAGGACGTCCTGCGATTTTGTCGCGAAAACAAAGATTGGAAAAATAAGACCTTTACTTAGGAAGGAAAAATAAGACCAATAGAATAATCCCACACATTAATAATTTTACTTTTTCTTTCAGAATGCAGGAAATATTTGTTCATTCCAAGAAAGATAATGAGAGGCAAGTATGGGAATTGATAAATAAATTATCATTATCTTTCTCGTGAATTCTTCTAAATAACAGAAGCATAAATAAAATTCAAAGTTGTATAAAAGTACATCACTTGCGAGAAAAGGAAAAGAAGAGAAAATAAAAGCATCACTCAAGCTTCACTATTAGTCTCGCCAATTTCAGCATTAGCTTCGCCCATGATACTTCCTTCGCCAATATGCTCCTTGTTATGATTATCTCGATTTTCTTCTTCATTGGGTTTCTCGCCAACTGTTGCTTCACCGCTAGTAACTGTTTCTTCAGGAGGGATTTTTTCTTTATCTACTGAATCTTCTTGAGAATTATCTTCTTCTCCACTTTCATATTCAAGATCAGCATCAAAGGGACGAGGAATCTCATCATCATCTACATCCAGAGGCTTGATTGATATAGTAGGAAGAGAGTTTGCCAACAAAGCTTCATTCACAAGAACTTCAGCGCTAAGATGAACTTTGCGAAGGAAAGCCCTATCGCGATTTCTAATCTCCATGTCTTTGAAGTATTTAAGATAATCATATTTTCTCTTTGCGCGATTGCGAGAATGAACAAGACGAGTAGTAAGCAATCCATTTTCCTTGTGAATTTTATCTAGTTGGCCATTTAAAGTAGAAATAGTTGAAAAAAGTTTCCTCTCAGATTCTGCGAAAAACAAGAGTAAAACATGAAAGATATTCAAGCAAAATGTTTCGCAAGAAGAATAAAGAAAAAATTTAATAAAGAAATTAATAGTTGAGGCAGCCAAAATGACTACCTTCCTTTTGAGAGGTTAAGTTTTGAATTAGTGTCAAACAAGAATTCTCCCAACGGTCCATGGCGCCATCAAACTTATCTCCAACTATACCTTTCAGGCGAGACTTTATTTTTTCTTCTTTAGAGAGGAGATAAGTATTTTCTTTTACTAACGAAGAGTAATATTCTTCTAATTGGGAATATTCTTCTTTGAGTCGGTTAACCTTCACACTTAAAATTATCCTACCCTGGATAAGACTATTCTTCTCATTGATAGATGATTCAATTATTTCCTTAAGTTCGTTCTTCAGCGAACGAAGAGACTGTTCTTGATTATCACATATTTTCTGAAGAATACTTAATTGCTGCGAGGAAATCGTCGTCTTGTTTAAAAAATCACGCTTCTCTTGAGATAAGGTCTTATTTTCATCTGATAAAGTTTCCATTGCTAGGTTAGCTCGGGTTAACAAATAAGAGAGGCGAGAAATTTCGCTTCTTAAAATTTTTAGCTTATGTACTAGTTGGCCATTCTAATTGGTAAGGTTATCTATTTGATCAACGGAATATGTATGAAGGTTATCTAATCGATTATATTGGTCCATCCACGAATCTTTCTCAACGCGGTCTTCTTCAGCAGCAGATTCAAATTTAAACCTCTCCATTAATCATGTATGATTTAAAGCTTAATATGCGAACAAGGATTTTAAAAGAAGAATTGAGTACAGAAAGAAGAAAATTTATCCAAACATAAAAATCAAAGACAGAGGCAGAGATGTTATACCTTTTAATTCTTTATTTTTACTGCGAAGATTTTCACAGTCTAGCGAAGAGTTGCGAAGCTTTTGGCAAAGAGTATCGCATTCTAAAGTCTTGGCTTGAAGACTTTCCTTTAGAGCTTCAACTTCATGTTCTAAAGATGCTTGCGAATCATTTCGGTCAGAACCAAAATATTTGCTCAAAATCTCGCAGACACCATGCCTGACAGGATCAGTAGAATATCTCCTACCATCATCTAGAATATCAGATAAAACTTTAAAAGCAACATCTACTCATATAGAAGTTTCTTTAGAAGAAGGGGGAAATGCAGATGGCGCAATAGTGACAATGGAGAATTGAAGATTTGAATCATTCGCAGGAAGTACATCATCCGAAGATGAAGTATCTGGAAAAGTAATAAATGGAATTGAGGAAGAGTTAACTTGAGAAGTAACTACAGCAGGAGGGGAAGAAACTTTATTCACACCAATATAAAGAATTTCATTTATCAGAGGATCAGTGGAGGCAGGGATACTGGTGGCGATATTCTCGCAAACAAAAGCTAGAGGTTCAGTCTGCGAAGGTTTTGGGACAACACTCGAAGAAATTAATTGGGGAATAGTAATACCAAAACCAACAATTTTAAATTTGTGAGATTTCTTGCGAGGATTAGCAATGTTTTCATCATCCTGCGAATAACAATCTAGATAATAAACAGAGGCAACAATATTGTTATTAAGAAAGCAAATGTTTTTACTACCTTATCATTCACAGTCTTTCTTTTCTTCTCAGCGGGGTCTTGTTGCGAATCTTGTAAGCATTAGGGTTTTGAACTATGAGTTTGGTATTAGAAACGATTCCGCTGAAATAGAAAAAACGAGTATGGGAATTACATAAAATCGAGTAAGAATAGATCAAATAATTTAGATGAACAAGAACAAGATCGAATTCAATAATAATAGAAGAACATATGCCTTGATGACTCCATGAAAGCAGTAGCAGATGAACCTTTGGAAGAAGAAAGTTGCAGAAAACGAAGAGATGATGAAGACAAAGAAATAAAAGAAGAAGATTACTTCTTTAGAAGGTTTCCCCTTTTATAGAAAGAGAGATGGTGACCGGATAATGAGAGTACCGGTAAAAAGAGGAATATTTGACACGTATAGGCGGTTATATTAAATTTACGGAACTTTGTCGGGGAAAGAAGAAGAAAAGATAGGAAACCGCGGCATCAATAAGAGGAAAAATTCTCATGATCTTTTTTCTTCGCAGAAAAGACATGAGAAGAGGCAAGATGTAGGATCAGAATATCGCCACAACAATACTCCTGCGAGATTTACAACAACAGTTCTGCGATCTCTTCAACAACACACTACGAGTGTCACAGAATGATTGAAAGAATGGCGTAGCGGATGACGATAACAGAAACATGAGAAAAGCGTGATGATGCTGCGAAGCTTACAAACATCTGCGAGGGTTAACATTACAACTACTGCAAGAGTATCGCGAGTTAGATCCGAAAATAAGGGATAACTTAGCTGTCATCCACTATGAAACTATCCTATATAAAAAGAACTATTAGACCCAGAAAAGAGGGAGATCATTTTTGGGTCCGGAGAAAGTTTTGAGGAGAGATTGTATTCTTGATTTCTTCCATTTCTTGTAACATTTCAGAGAATTAATCAATAAAGTGTTGTTTTTAATCTTCAAATATGTGTTGATAATTGTGGATTCTTAGAAGCTGGAGAAATTCACAGCAATATTTTATAAGGAAAAGGGGATAAGTGTACAACTAGTACAAAAAGATTAAAAAGGAAGACAAAACTATTTAGATCCATCATTGTCTTCACCATATTTTTCTTCTTCTTCAATTTTATCTTCATCTTTTTCAGACTCTTCAGCTTCGCTATCGGAGATGACAAGGTTAGGAATATTCTTTGGAATTTCGTTCGCGAGATAGGGGTAGGTAGAATGAGGAATTTTATGATCATCGCAGACCATCTTAATAGAATCATTGCGAACACCAACAAGAGCACTGCTGAAATTCGCCAGAGAAATCTGAAATTGCTTCTTGAATTTGGAACATTTATCGTTGCGAGAAGACAGAAGTCTTGCGAGATTTCCCTTTTCTTCTTCTAACTCTTTAAATCTTTGGAAAAAGTTTCCTTCAGATACTACGAACAGATGACAACATATTAATAAAATAGTGAAGATACATCTATAAAATGGATTAGTGGAAAAACAAGAATAACAACCTTCTCTTTGCAAGATCATGTCCTTAATCAGGGCCGAATGATCATCTTGAAGACTAACATCTACGCCTAAATTGTTTCCGGCATTGTCAAGAATTTTCGCAGCCCAAGAAAACTCATCATCATTACTAATGAGAAGGCAGGAGCGAACTTGGTTTTCCCTTTTAACAAGAGCTCTATTCTCGCAGATAAGTCTATCTCTTTCAATTTGAACATCGAGAAGAGTCTTATGGAAATCTGCTACAGCTTGAGCACCATTTTTAGAAATGAGGTCTTTTTCGTCAATAAGATCACTATACTTGGTTCTTAATATATTAGTTTCCTCTTTTGAGTCAATTCTATATTCTGCCCCCTGCAACTGTGCAACCAATTATTTTTATTCTGTCCCTGTTTCTAGCGCCATTACGTAGTTGCAGGAATTCCAACACTACAACCCTCACAAGAAACCACAATTATCAACACATATTTGAAGATTAAAAACAACACTTTATTGATTAATTCTCAGAAATATTACAAGAAATGGAATAAATCAAGAATACAATCGCTCACAAGAACTTTCTCTCTCCTCAAAACTTTCTCTGGACCCAAAAATGATCTCTTTTTTTTCTGGGTCTAATAGTTCACTTTATATGGATAGTTTCATAGTGGATGACAGCTAAGTTATCCCTTATTTTTGTATTTGACTCGTGATACTCTCGCAGTAGTTATAATGTTAACCCTCGTAGACGTTTGTAAGCTTCGCAGCATCATCACGCTTTTCTCATATTTCTGTTATCGTCATCCACTACGTCATTCTTTTAATCATTCTTTGACACTCGTAGTGTGTTGTTGAAGAGCTCGCAGAACTGTCGCTGTAAATCTCGCAGGAGTATTGATGTGGCGATATTCAGATCCTACACAAAGTACCCCCTTTGCAGCGGTGCATCTGTGTGAGTTTGAACATTTCACTCGGTTCAAGGAGTCTTCTCCGCACGGTCATCTCCTCAATTTTGTAAAAACCAACAAATCGTTTTTCCCCATCTACACCTGCCAGCAACATCCCTGATCATTGGCCAAAGTTAGGATGATCGCGCTGTTAAAAATAAATTCAACGAGCTGAGATTGACCGCGACGGTCTCAAACTCATCATATCCACCCAACTTATCCAGCATAGTTGGATGGTTTAGATCTTCTTTCGCCTGATTAATAAGGTGTAGGAATATTCACTGGATACTCGTCTGCATCCCTATCCATCCGGACTATCCACGACATCCCAAGAGCATAACAAACCGATCGCTCAAAATAAGGTGATCGCATATTTTGAAAACCCTAATTCATGTCAGCGGCGGCGTGCTACTGTCAAGTGCCTCTAATCGACTGGCTTAGATCTAATCTTAGGAGGCTAATATGGTTATCAACACATATCACAAGAATCCATAGTAGTTGATCTCAACACCTTCTTTGCTTCCCTCCCCAAGATCAACCATGTTCCTTCACTTTGTGACCGGATTGAATCTGGAACGACCATTTCTTGGTTTAGTCCAGAGTCTTACAGATTGATCTCTCGAACCTAAAAGTACTCATATGTAGTACATTTGTTTAGAATTTGAATTTGTTTCTCATCAACACATCCAAATTTACCAAAAACAGCAGAATCAATTTTTACCCCAAAATTAGTATACATAATCAATTGGATTATATACAGAAGTAAGCCTGTTCTGGACCCTCACTTTCGTTTCTAGGCCTCTTTTTTTATTTCTTACAAATCTAGGCCAATTTAACGGATTCCATCCAAATCCGTTATCTCAGTCAATTTCTCGTGTTGACTAGTCAATATCTCGCCAAAATCTCGTATGGAGAGATCTCCCGAAAGTGTTGAGATTACTAAATTGCCCTTTCTGTGTAGAATATAAAATCTAGCCCACGTGTGTCAATTTGAAACCCCAATTTAAGATCGCTGAATCTGGTAGAAAAAATAACGTCACATGATCTGAGATACCCATATCTCTTCGAAATCGGACGGTCTAGATTCTTAGATGGTTAGATGATACGTGGGTAAACCATCGGAGAGAGAGATCGATTCTCGTTTTCTTCTTCCTTCTTCTCTCTGGTTCAACTAAATTAAAAAAAATTCTGCTAAAATCGAGAGATAACTTAGGGGTTTTTCTCAAATCAAACCTAATCGCAGTTAATCATGGTTATTTATAAGAGATTGAATCACCAGCAAGTGCAAAAATCAAGTATTTCGATAACTGCTGCAATTACAGAAGGAAAAAATTAGGGTTTCTACGAATTAAATGGGTATTTCGATGGATACGAAGAAATCAAAGGAGGGGTATGATTGATTGTAGAGTTTGGCTAATTTTTTGATGCTCAAATTAGTGAAGAAAGGATTTGGAATTGAATTACGGTTTCATTGAAAATATTTTTAAAAAGAAATTGATGATGGTTCTGAAATTGATTGAACATGGGAATTCGAGAAAAGGGTTTGGTAGAAATTGAGAAGTAAAGGAGATTAAGTCGTGGTTATGTTATAAAGAAGATGTTGTTTTGATGAGAATTAGATGAATGTGTTAGGAGAAGTGTTGCAGGTGAAAAGAGATGGAGAAATAATAAGGGCTTTTTATTGCCGTGGGTTGTTGCTGCTGAGAAGAGATATTGTTCATGGGTTAGAAAGGAAGAAGATGGTGTGGTGTTGGTGTTGTTAATTTGAAGTGGAATCTATGGATTTGATGGTTGTTGGAATTAAAACAAGACATTGAGCTTCGGTTACAACAGCTGATGAAGATCGAGAGAGATTTAAAATGGATATTGTAGGTTTTTCTTTATTGTAGAACCAGTGAAGAAATTGGTCATCTGTAAGGATGTGAGCTGGAATTGCAGAAGATGGTTAAAGGGGTACTTGATTTTTATTAGTATTGTGTTGTGTTGTTCAAGAACATGAAGAATTATGTTGTGGCGGACTTGAGTTTCGGTAAGTTTGAGTCAGAGATAAGAAAAAATAAAGAATGGGTTTCGAAATCAGTTCTCTGGCGATGAATTTGGTGACGATTAAAGGGGCTTGGGGATTGTTGAGTTGTTGAATCCATGGAAGAAAGTGTTGTGGCTGGAACTAAGAAGGTCAGAGATAAGAAAGACGCTGGTGTTGTTGTACGGTGCAGGTGGCGTTCATATCAATTCAAAGCTTAATTTCATTGGAGGGTTTTTATTTCCTAACCAAGTAGTTGCTAAGACAACTATTGCGATAGAGTTCAGGTCCTCTTCCAATAGTACGAATGGTGGTTGTTGGTACTTAAGTTAAGGGATTTCTGGTGGTTGTTTATGAGAGATTGAGAAGGGATACTAGCTGATGCTGTCGTTAATTGAGCGAATGAATGACATGGATATTGATTGTTTTATTGTTCTAGATTACTGAAACTGTGCTGCAATTGCTCGCAGAATTGCCTGAAAGAATAATTATAAAGATGTGGTACTGATTGTGCTTGATAAATGATTGCAGTTGGTGGTGTCTCGATTAGCCACATATTTAATTTGTACGTGATTGATGTTGCTGCAATATCTGTGAACTGAATTTTGTGAGATTTACCAAACAAATCCAGAAGCTGAAGAATGGTTGCTTATGGTAGTGGCGGTCGTATAATTGGTTCTTGTACGAGCTTGTTATCTAGATGAAGTCACTGCAATGGGTTTCTTGTGGTGGTGAGGTAGTTGGATTCTGGATTTCATGGGGGTGTTTGGCTCGGTTGGAGGAGTCGGGTTGGCTGAGATGGCTGCATTAGTGATGGTGATGGCTAGATTAGGGGACAGAAAATAGAAGTTGTGTTGGGCTATCAAGGAGCTACACATTTCACAAGCCTTCGCAACTCAGACCAATCAGCTTAGCCAGACTAGCTGACTCGCTCTGATTTGAAAGAAAAAAAAACAGTGACACAGACTTAAATTAGATATTCAAGGGACTATTATGTCATTTTACTTCCACTTAAAGGTGCTAAATTTCCATCCATCATTTTTGGTCAAAACTTGCCTAGTTTTGTAAGAAATAAAAAAAGAGGCTTAGTTTTGTAAACCATAAAAAAAACAGGCCTATTTCTGTAAAAAGCCCTAATCAATTTTAGCAGATAAGTCCATATTAATTGTGATCGATCACGAGACTCGTTCTTGTATAATTCGTATCTTTAAAGATAGATAACAAGTTCCATACTTGGTAGAATTTATCACATTCAATTATTTGGATACGACTAGATTGATCTTGGATATTGATTAAAGATTGAGGTTCTGAAAACCATATTTAATCCCATATACTTACTAATTCTGATTGACTACCAAATTAAATGAGTTTGCTTCTCTCTATGTTCGTGAACGTTCTCTCGCAGGCTCTTTCCCATGTGTTAGCCAGGGGCGTGACTTCTTCTTTTTAGAATGAAGCACAACTCGAGCCTCTAACTTGCACTTGCTTTCAAGACAGATATTGATTAACATATCTCTCTTCCTACAAAGTAGCAGTCGTACCACCGACTGGTGGTTTTGCTTCGTGAACTGCTCTTTATTTAGAGGAGTGATCAAGAAGCTCTTTTTTTTTACCCTTGTTGTATCTAATTCTACTGCTCAGGATCATCTTTCTAGTCTGCGATGAGGTACTTATTTTATTTAGGTAAAGTCCACTACTCTATCTATACCGAGAAACGAACTAATTAGGTAATAAGTGTGGAATTGAGATCGTCCAAGTACTCTTCTAAACAATCAGGTTCATGGACTTTATTATCTATACTTTCTGATTGTGAGGAGATACAGATATAAACTCTATGTACATATTTCCAAGGATCATTAAGTTGGTCTAATTACATATGTATTAGGTTTTGTCCTTTTTAAGATCTCTTCGAGTTATCATGAATCTACTGGTGAGGTTTTGATTTAAACTTGTATTAAATTGGACAAGTTTCGATTAAACTTGTCCAATTTAGCAACGACACCATCAAAAATCATCTTATTGCACAAGTTCCGTAAGCCATACCTAATGGTCATAGTTGAAAAAAACCAAATGTCCTTGATCATACGACTTCCAACCTTTGCAGCCTTGTAACATCAATAAAGTCATATACATGACGCAAATTATAAATACGAAAAATTCAATTCCATAACTGTTTCACAAAACTATAGTCCCATATGATATGAACAAGAGAATCTTCACCAATTTTACAAGATGCACAATGATTGGACGGGGAAGTCGGCAATCTTCCTTGGACCATATCAAAAGTTACACAACAGTCTTCTCGTAAAAGCTTTTAGTTTCACGTTATAAGGGTTTGGTGATTAGTCTTTCTACAAATAATATTTTTCCCTGCAAGATTAGTATATCTCTTCTGAATCAATTCCCTAACATATTTAATAGAAAAATAGGCCCTTTTGGTTAACCATCCATGCCCTTGTATCATACCCCCTAACTTGAGCAAGAAGAGAATGAACGACAATACCCAAAGACTCCATAATACTCTTCACAACATCAGAGATGTTCCAAGTCTAATAGATAATTATATCATATACCCTTGAACCAAAACAATTTCACGTAAAGTTGGGAATGCCTACTCTTTCATGTTTAAATTGGAATACCAATTGTCAAAAAATAAAAAAGTATTTGTCCCATCACATATTAGATACTTGATATTCGGGTCCACTTCAGCTACCCAACGAATATCAGGAAATATGAAAGACCAAATTTTTTAATCAATAAGATCTCCTGAAAATGAGAGGGTACTAATTTTTTCGTTCGGAAACCTGCACGGGCTAAACCTAAAACAATTGGAAGTAGACCAGCTTAATTATCCTTAACAATATGTATATATGAAAACGTGGGGGTACCAAAATACACCACAAACTTTTTCTTAGGCAAAATGTATGGACTAAACTCAATACAATTCCGAGAGTTCAGCTTAATGAATCTCAATCAAGGAATTATATGAAGAGCTTATATCTCTTTATCTCACAATCTAGAAAGTTTACAGAACCAAGTCCGTGAACCTGACTATGTGTGAGAGTACTTGGACGATCTCAAAAATCAATATCCAAGTATCAATCAATTCATATCCAACAAATAAGGATGGATATATCTACTTTGAATGATTTACGTATAACCTGTGATATTTCAATTATAAAGATAAACAATGTAATTGAGAAAAAATAAATAACACTGATGAAAAGACGAGGGTACCCAAATACACCACAATCTTTTTGTTTCAACCTATAAGTCCTCTTACCAAGTGTGATCGTCTATGGAATAAGTCGAGACAATACAACAACTTCGGTATTCACACTTTGTGTGATTGTATATGGATATGAGATCGAGACAATACGGCTACCAAAGTGTGATACTTGATAATAGGTTCAGACTTAACTAAACTCTATAAGATCACTATCAATTATATAGGAGTTAACATAAAGTGCAATAATTGCGGAAAACAAAAGTAAATCACACATCAAGATTTTGTTAACGAGGGAAACTGCAAATGTAGAAAAACCCCGGGACCTAGTACAGAATTGAACTCTCAAAATTAAGCTGCTATACAAAATCTACACCAACTTCGTATAGTTGAGACCAAACAACTACCCCTTGTTCACTTAGTTTCCTCAGTATCCCTGCGCTTTTGACTTCGATGAGTCACGCACTAGTACAATTCCTTAGGATCGTATTCCAAACACCAAAGGAACAACGAATCTGTTTGGTAAAAACTCTATTGATTCTTTCATGATAAAGATATCTCAAGTCATATGCAAAGGCTCTTCCGTTTAATCTAAGAAACTCCTTTTCCTGGTCTGGTTAGATCAATCTATCCAACAATTACCAAAGTAGTTAAGTTTAGATTCACAATAAATCAGTACAAATCTCAACGAAAAACTATAAAGTGATGTCGATCTCATGAAACTAATCAATTGAATAAATCTGATTCTAGTTGGATCCCAGTCGATCAAGGTTTATGCACACACAAAGATACGAAAACCAATAATAAATCTTCTTCATCTTCAAATCTTCTTTAATCTTCAATAATAACCTGCACAACACCATTTGAATCTCTTGTAATTATCAAACATAAAACAGAGTCTCTAATCAATGGATTATCACAAGATATCTTCAGATCTAACAACAGTTATAAAGATCCCATCGATACTTCGATCTAGTTTGAGTGAATCTTGTATTAGTAGAGAAGATTCTCAAAAATAAACAAACTAGGTGCAATAAAAGTTTCAACAACCGTTAGTCAATAAAATCAATCGAAAACTAATAACACTGTAATTATATATTTTCCCACCAACAACTCGTAGAGCTTCTTGATCCCACATAAGTCTTTAAATGAGTGGTCGTAAGAGATTTCACCTAATTAGGATACTTTCCTCTCCGAATAGACGGCTCCGCCAGAAAAAACAAGAAATGAAGTTTGCCTGGCTCTTATGATAGTTTGTTAAAAATGGAAACTTAGGTATTTATAGACCAAGGATGTTTGGACATCAAGGAATTTCCAAAACCGAAAATATTCTCAAGATATGCAATGAATGGCAAGATTTGGTTTTTCTAATTCCTTTAAATGCTTGTCAAATATTTCTGAAATCTCTCAATAGAAAATCTCCAATTAGTAAATGCATATTACTAATTTTATTCTCTAGATATATGTATTTAATTGATAGTAATTAAAGCATATAAAACTAAAAATCTTAATTAAAAGATTCTTAATTTATCTTGGCACATGATCTCCTTGAGTACTAAGGAATATCTTTGAATAATAAATGATGAGAGTTACTGTACATGTTCAAAGTATGTTGACATCTCTTCACTGTAAATCCTTATTCATATTTACATGGATTTACATTCTTGGGATCGGTTATACCACACTTCCAAACAAGTTTAGAATTGGTTGACCTGTATTCCAAGATAACTATGTGATTGATCAAATATCAAATTACATACATGGGTTCAATCGGTTCTACCAATCACTAGGATCGATTATACCTTAATATGGAAGTACTTGTGATCAGTTGTAGTTGTAGGAAATCCTACAACACACCCCTTATCATATCTTGATATTAATTTCTAGATCTACATATAAAAATGGTAGTAAAATTGCTAAAATTATAAGCGGACACCAAGAATTTTTACATGGTTCGATCAATTTGATCTACATCCATGATTCTTCACTATGATTGTTAAAATTTACACTTGATTTTACATTGATAATCTCCATTAATGGAGTTCTAAATCTGGTTTTGGGGAAGAAGATGATAAAGAAAAATACATTCTCTCTCTGAAAATATCTCTGCAAAATATCTCTCTCTCTCTCTTCTAAAATTGTGTCCCCCCTTTATCTCTCCTGCTCTTCTCTTTATATAGGTATCTTCATGGTGGATGACAGCTCACATTCAACTCATATTTCCCATATTTTAAGATCCATGCTATGCTTCTCGCAGGCTCTTCTATGCTTCTCGCGAGATTTCTTTACAACCACAAAATCTTCATTTCTTTCCTTGTTCTCGCGAGATCCCGCCTTGTTCTCGCGAGCATTCTCTCCAACTACAAAATCTTCACATCTTTCTCGTGTTTTATGCTGTCGTTGTCTATTACGTCATTCTTTGAATTATTCTGCGACATTCGCAGTGTGTTGTTGAGGAACTCACAGAAATGTTGTTAATAATTTCGTAAGAATATTATTGTGGCAATATTCTGATCCTACATCGGTCACACAAGTTACCAGGATCGGTTTCATATTCCCATGGTATTGCTTGTGATCGGTCACACCAGTTACCAGGACCGGTTACCAATTACAAGGATCGATTACAACAACAACAGATGCGAAAGTTGCGGAAGAAAAGTAAAATTACAGAGAGAAGGAAAGAGAAAGTAAAAATAAGAAAAGAGAAGAATGAAGAAGATGTATATAGAAGGTAAGAATTCTCGAGAAGATAAATGCATTTAATGCGAAGAGAAGACGTGAATGGTTGAAGTTCATCGGTTGAAAAGGACTTGTCAGAAGTTAAATGGAAGAAAAGATACGTGTAGTAAATATGGCGAAGAATGAAGAAACGTGTCAGAACAGAAGAATCTGAAAAGATGAACAACTGCGGCGTTTAAAAAAGTTTCAATTCTCATGATCTTTTCCCCTTCGCAGAAAAGACATGAGAAGAGGCAAGATGAAGGATCAAAATATCGCCACAACAATATTCTTGCGAGATTTTAACAACATTTCTGCGAGCTCTTCAAGAACACACTGCGAGTGTCACATAAGGATTCAAAGAATGACATAATGAGATGACGTAAATTGAAACACAAGAAGAGCATGATGATCCTGCGAAGTTTATAGAATCTGTGAGAATAAACATTATAATTGTTGCGAGAGTATCGCGAGTCAGATCCGAAATAAAAGGACAGCTTAGCTGTCATCCACTATGTAATTACCCTATATAAAGAGATCTAACAGATTCAGAAAGGAGATGTCAATTTGAGAGTGTCTAGAAAGTTTTGAGGAGAGAGAAAGTTTAAGTGAGCGGTTGTATTCTTGATTTCTTTCATTTCTTGTAATATTTCTGAGAATTAATCAATAAAAGTGTCGTTCTTAATCTTCAAATATGTGTTGATTATTATGAATTCTTGTGAGGGGTGTAGTGTAGGAATTCCTGCAACTACATAATGGCGCTAGAAACATGGATATTTCTGAGCAAAGATTGAAATTGTGATTTGTAAGAATTTGAAGAAATTGGAAAAGACTTTTACGTGATTTACAGTGATACATCAAAATTCAAAGAATGGTTAGAAGAAGAAATACATCATAACAACCAACAACCGTAAGGAGGAGTAGAAGACTTGCTGGAGAAGAGACGAATGAAATAGGAGAATCTTCAAGATTAAGAACAAGGAGCAACAGAACAAGGAATAATGGAGAAAATCAAGTTCAACAACCGAATCAGCAAACACCGATACAAGATAGAACTGTGGATTATGACAGGTTGAGCATGCACACTTGGCGATCAGATTCAATAGAATAAGCATAAAATCGACAATTAGGAAATGGAAGGAGAGAGGAAAGAGACCAAGAAGCGGTTGGAGGATTAATTCATGGAGATGACTAAAATGAAGCAGTAGAGGCTTTAAGATAAAGAATACAAGAGGAAAGGAGGTTAGAGGTGGAAGAACGCGCGAATTTAACCAGATAAAATCATGAGTTAAGAATGGAGAATTTGAGATTACAAAATAGGAGGTCAAGAAGTACTGCAAGATCAATTTCAAGATCATTTAGAGAAGAAGCAAGGAGAAATTCCCCTGTGAGAAATGCTGGTGAAAATATTCGAGAGGAAATGCAAAATCCAAATGAAGAGCAGCATTATGCAGAAGAAGAGATGATTAATGATCACTACATTCCATGCAGTGAAACTTTGGATGATAGACGTGATAATAGAAATCAAGAGGGTGGAAATAACCAAGATGGATGAGAAAATCGAGAAGAAGGTAGGAGAATATTACATGAGCGAGAAATTCAAAGAAATCGAAGAATAATTGAGGATGAAATTGAGAGACATTATGCTGAACAAGCACGTCTAGCTTGCGAAAGAGAAAGATTGAGAGCAGAAGTGGAAGAACAAGAGTTTCAAGAAGCAATACGTCAGAATAATCATGATAATCGAGAAAGGAGACGCGCAAGAAATCGCAATAATGATAATATCAATGAGGAATATGATAGAATACAAAGGAGAATAGAAAGACAACGAAGATAAACGGTGAGACATGAAGAAAATCGCAGAAGAGAAAATGGAAGACATAATCATTTGAGAATTCAAGAAGGGGGTGAAGAAGAAAACTGCGGGAGAAGGCAGAATGAAGATGCTGAAGAAGAAGCACAAAATCTCGCAGGGCAAGAAAGACATGAACGCAGAAGAATGGAAGCTGCACTGAAAAGACCAATGGAGCAAAATTCAACTGGGAATGAACATATCTTGAGAGAGTTAGCAGAAATGAGGGGAATGTTAAATACCATAAGAGAGGGAGGCAGAAGGAAACTTGATGAGGCCATTGAAGAAGCTGCGAAAACTCCGTTCACCCAAGAAGTACAATTAGGAGGAATACCCCCAAAATGCAATTTGCCAATGTTAACCAGTATCTTTGATGGAACTACTTGTGCCATTCAACATGTTAAAGCTTATGTTAGGTGTATGCTATAGTGGGAAAACCATGATGCTGTATTGTGAAAATATTTCGCATCCAACTTAACAGGCGAGTGATAGGTGTAGAATACACCGTATTTACTATCTAGTATTTATGCTTTCTTTGTTATTTTTTGTGTGAATTATGTATCTTATGTTCGCTTTTGAGTTTCATAGGTACTTTGGAGTCATTACGAGCAAAAGAAGGAGAAATCATCCATTTGGAGCGAAAAGAACAAGGATCGTCCAATTTGCCAAAAGAGATACGGAATTATCATTGCATGAAATCTACTACGGGCAGTCGCGTAGGCGTATCGGATGCTAGAATCAATAGTTATGAAGTTATTGGGCTAAATGGAGTTATGTGAGCTGCTTAGCCCATAAGGTGTATTGGGCTTGAATTAAATAAGAATGATTAACTTACTATGTTTATATCTGGGCTTGAATTAACTTACTATTGTGCTATCAGAGAACAGTGACTTCTGTGAAAGGGAAGATGATGGTATGCATGGAATGTATGGTGGTTATGGCGGAGAACAAGTCGAATCGATGATGAGGCAGAGACTGGAATAATGGAGATGGCTGAAGTCTTGAGCTTGAGGGACGATGGAGTTGGCAGAGATTCTCATGATCGATAAATGGCAGTGGATTATTGATTGTGAATGGAGGAGTTTGAGAGCTTAGGGAGGCGAGAAAGGATTCTGTTGGAGTTGAGAACAAATCAGTAAAGCAATATTTGCTGCTATTGATTATCGGTAATGATGTTTGAAAGTTAAGACTGCAAAATGACGTCGATGGAACAATGAATGACATAAATGGTACATGCAGAGAAGTTGGCATGCATGGACGTGAATGGGCTAAGGCGTTATGTGGTTTGAATGTACATTGGTGAAGTTTAATAATAATAGGCTGGATCTTGATTGCACGAGCCAATAGGCTATTGAGTCAAAACATTATGGGATGCGTTTATGCAACTTCTTTGCATGGGCTCGTAAGCTAATTGCAACAATTTCTAACGAGCAGACTTTGGTCATGATTTATTTTGAATTTGTCCAGGGTTTGGCAAGCTACTTCGTACGGGATGTGATGCATGGGACATAATTTTTAAGGAGGTGCACTTTCCTATTTTTATTAGGTTTCTTAGTTTTCTTAAAGAAGAGGTTACAAAACTCTATATATAGGGAAGACTAGGCACAATTTAGGGGATCTCTTCTTCTACTACTTTTGTTTTTAGGGTTTGCAATATGATAGAATTTCTTTTTCTTCTTGTTATGAACTCCTTGAATATGAATACCTAGTTTTATTATTGGTTATGGAATAATTGGATTTCACATAATATGGGTTTTATATGATAAATTAGTTTTGTCTCCATACTTTATCGATTATGATTCACAATTTATATTGTTATATGATTTGAATGCTTGTTTGATCGAGTCGCGAATCGGTTGAGTTTGTTTTCATCGCTATTGCTAGATTAGGGTTTGTTATACGTAAAAGTGATATATTCCTGATTACAAGTAGCATAAATATGATTATGGTTTGTAGTGATATATTCTTATGATCATATGTGAATTATAACCTTTGTTAAATTGAATTAGTGCGTTTTTCACGTTCGATTGCTTTGATTGGCCTAATTTCATAGAACTTAATGCATCTTGGGAATTAAACTTGATTAGTGCTTTTACACGTTAGGTTGTTCTTTAAGATAGAACTCATATTCGCATCTTTTAATGTGTTTGTTGATGACAAAAGGAGATTAGCGGGATATTCTTGCGATCAAGATATTCTAGGGATTTTGATAAAAGTTGAGATTAAAATATCAATTCTAGTTATTGTGAAGAAAACATATTTGTGAATGAAGATAAATCCTTAACCAATATTCTCAATACTTTGATTTGTTTACTTTTCTTTGTTTGGTTTTACTTTACTTTTAGTATATAAAAATCAGAAAAACCCCGGTGTTTTATATAGGAATCCGAAAAAACTTGACAACCTAGTCCTCTCTATGGGATCGATCCTTTCTTTCCCTTGCTATATTTATATTTTGAGTAGTAAGAAAGTGTAAATTATTTTTGACGCATACGACAGCGATCAGCGAGGCGCTAAAATGGTTCGAAGGTTTACCTAAGAACAGTATAACTTCTTTCAATCATTTGCAGACTACATTTTTGGGAGCATATATAAGTAACAATTCTTCATGACCTGGCATTGAAGATGTATTTGGATTAAAGCAAAGGGTCGGTGAAAGCTTAAAACATCTAACCATAAGGTGGAAAATAATGTGCAGCGAAATGGCAGGCCGCGTGGATGAGAGATATCTCATTTTGTCATTCATTAATGCAATGTTCGCAACCAATCTGTTATATGTCCAAATCTTCAGAATCAAGAACACCATCACAATGACAGAGCTGTGAGAATTGCAAGAAGAATACATTGCTTTGGAGGAGAAACAAAATGAGATGGAATCATACCCTATTGTGAATACCAGCTCAATTGCAGCAAACGCAAGTCTACTCCCCAGGTTAATAAATACAGTAGCAATAACTTCGCAGGTGAAGCAAGAAAATAGTATGGACGATGGTTAATAGAAATTAGTAGCTACGGGAAGCAGAGATCAAGAAGAGTTCGAAAGGGAAATAAAATTTTTTAATCGAGGTGGAAATAATAAGATTCAGAGACTTGATCAGCCGCAAGAGACTTATGGTGATCAGAGACAAAATTATTATAGAGGGCAAGGAAGTTAGAAGACAATATGGGAAGAAATTAAGATGCCACCTCAAAATGCTAGCATAGAGAAAATTTGGGAGGCTATAATTTTAATGGAGGACATACCCGTACCCTGAAATATGGAAAAAGAGCCACACCCAAATAATCGAAGTCTAGAATTTTGCTCTTATCATCATTTTCATGGTCACTCAATAAATGAGTGTAAGAATGTAAAATGAATCATCTTGAGGATGATAAATCAGGGAAAATTAAACCATTTTCTAATAGGACATCCACAGCCTCAGCAACTACCGCCACCACCAGAAATTCTCAGAGTGAATATAACAAAGGGAGGAGAAACGTTTGTAATAGAAATTGGGGAAAAAGCGAAGAATCTATTCTATAACTCCATCATACATTCATACAAAACTATAGAAAATTTCCACGACAATGTTCTAACCAGAGTTTTCGCGAGAGATGCTGATGGGAGAGAAATAATGAATATTGCGAAAGCTTCGCCATTAGAAGAATGGAAAAAGCAGACAATTTCTTTCACTGCACAAGAAGTACCTGAGCCTGGAGAGATGCATGATAACCCATTAGTGGTAAAGCTAGAGATAAATCCAAAAAAAATAGAAGATGGAGAGGAAGATGAGGATGATGAGGCCGAAGACTCATGGGCAATCAACAGAGTTTTAATTGATACAGGGAGTTCTGTAGATATCCTGTTCTATCACACTTATAAAATAATGGGAGGAAGAGATGAGGATCTAATACCTTCAACCTATAAAATCTATGGTTTTAATGGTACTGCCAATAAACCTAGAGGGGAAATCACTATGCGAATTCCACTGAAAGGGATATCTTCTAAAATTCTATTTTGTGTTGTCGATGTTGAATCTCCTTACAATGTCTTGATTGGCAGACCTTGGATGCATGGGATTCTAGGTGTAACATCAACCTTCCACCAGTGCATTATTTTCCCCATCCCAGCGGTGTTGGAGTTATAAAAGGAGATTGGATTGATGGAAAAAAGTGCTATGCAATTGATATGGAATCTTGCGAGGAAAGGGCTGCGAAGAACACAAATTGGAAATATAACATCAAACAAAAGCAAAGAAGTGAAAAGTTGATGGTTGACACAGTAGAACGGCGAGAAGAAGGAATGATGTGAAGTCAACATGTGCAGAAACCAATAGATGGCGAGCGTCTCGCAGATGGAGAAAATATAGCAAAGCGCAACAAAAAAGTAAAAGCAGAAAATAGTAAGTAGAAAAGGTAGAATTTCTATATCCTAAAATATAAGAGATGTATGAATGATTTGTTGAAGAAAATTTTACAAAAAAATGTTTTGACTCAATGAAAAAGATGAAATTGAAAAATCATACAAGAGCTGAAATGCAAAAAGAGAAAATCAAAGATAATGACATATTAGAATGGGACGAACCTTTATGGCGTACACCCTAGTTCGCGGATAAAATTTCGCAAGAGGCAAATGTAAGACCTAAAGTATGTCATATAAGGGGGTATCTCTTTGCATGGCTCAGGGATAAGGTTATACCGCTGCTGGAACTTGAGTCATGGAGATTTGGGGTCAATGAAAGCCCATCCAAGAGAGGTACCTTGGATTTCCAAATATATATATATATTAATAGTTGAATGACCGAGGG
Source organism: Papaver bracteatum (assembly GCA_023529315.1). NCBI lineage: Eukaryota > Viridiplantae > Streptophyta > Magnoliopsida > Ranunculales > Papaveraceae > Papaver > Papaver bracteatum. Next base: position 220,988 of record JAJJWX010002978.1, read on the forward strand.
TCTCTCCTAAGGAGTGCAAAGTATGATCAAGGCGCCGAGGTACACGGTTGATCCAAGGGTGCCCGGGGCGTATAAAACTACCCTGGACATTCTTGGCAAATCTTGGCTATGATGCACTCGGCCTGAAGAAAATCCCACTTATGGTGCAGTCTCGTAACTATAAGCCATATAAGCAAAAAGGATAACATGCTGCGAAAACAACTGGTTGTTGGAAAAACTGGATGGGAGGAGCTAGTCTTGTATGGATGATGTACGCCTCCTTGAAGGGGAAACCAGGGGGAAGATAAGGGTCGCACCCTCCATTAGGGAGCTGATAAGTGTCTTAAGACGCAAATTTCATGAGGCTTTATATTCACAAAAATATTTAGGCTTGTCATATTTGTGCAACAATTATACAGAGGCAAAAATCCATGAGAAAAAGATAAGATGAGATCAATGGGTTTTTACATGAAAGTGTAAAGACGTCCTGTGATTTCATCGCAACACGGCAATGTCATGGGGATTTGTTCTCGCAAGAAAACTTAGGCCTGTCATATTGTCGCAAAAAATTGACAAAATGAAGATAAGGCAAGATCAATGGATGTTTACATGCGAATGTAAGGACGTCCTGCGATTTTGTCGCAAAAACAAAATGTGGCAAAATAAGACCTTTAACTAGGAAGGCAAAATAAGACCACACAAGACAGCAAGAAATGGCTGCGAGATTATAGACAAAATTCAAAAAACAGATTTTATTCAGAAAGTAATATGCTTAATTCATCATATTGCACATGAATAACAGAGGCAAGTATGGGAATGAACAGAATGATAAAATTGTTATTCATCATTATATGACAGATTTACGCAGATAGTTAAAAATTCATATTGATTAATCATATTGCAAAAAGAAATTATTTTCTAATGTATGCAGATAGAAACAACAGAAATCTATACACCAAGGAACGTCAGAAGCTGGAGAAATTCGCAGCAATATATTACAAGGAGAAAGAGATAAATGTACAAATATTACAAAGAGATTAAAAAAGAAGATAAAACTATTTAGATCCTTCATCATCTTCACCAGATCTCCCCTCTTCACCTTCACCTTCATCATATTCTTCATCTTCTTCAAACTCTTCGGCTTCACTGTCAGAGATGACAAGATCAGGAGTGTTCTCTGGAATTTCATCTTCGAGATAAGGATACGTATAATGAGGAATTTTATGATCATCACATACCATCTTAATGGAATCATTGCGAACACCAACAAGAACATTACTAAAATTCGCCCGGGTAATCTGTAGCTGCTTCTTGAACTTGGAACACTTCTCGTTGCGAGAATATAGAAGTTTTGCGAGTTGTCCTTTTTCGTCTTCCAACTCTTCAACTCTTTGGCGAAAATTTCCTTCAGATGTTGCGAACAAATGACAACATATTAATAAAATAGTGGAGATTCAGTTAAAAAAGTGGATTAGTGGAAAAACAAGAATAACCACCTTCTCTTTCAGAGATCATATCCTTAATTAAGGATGAATGCTCAGCTTGAAGACTAATGTCTACACCTAAGTTATTCCTGGCGTTATCAAGAATATTCGCAGCCCAAGAAAACTCATCATCACTACTAATGAGAAGGCGGGAGCGAACTTGATTTTCCCTTTCCACAAGAGCGTTATTCTCGCAGATAAGTCTATCCCTTTCAATTTGAACTTCAAGAAGGGTTTTATGGAATTCCGCTAAGGTTTGAGCACCTTGTCTAGATATGCGATCTTTTTCGTCTATAAGAGTGCTATTCTTGGCTCTTAAACTATTGATTTCTTATTTAGAGGTGAGATAGCGACGTTTAGACTTATTAGCTGCGCTTAAACTAGATCTATGGTCAATTTCTAAAATACGAAGTTTGGATCTGAGGTCATTTATGGAAAGAGATTCAAGTTTGTCATTTGAATAATCATTTAAGGAATTGTTAAGGAGATCAAGAAGGGTGTCCTCATCTATAGGTTCAGGAAAAGAACAGAGGAGTGTAGCCTCATCAGTAAGACCATAAATATCTATAAAAAGTGGTTGCTTGAATAAGCCAAAACAATAAGATAAAAGAATTAATAGAAAGAGGAAAAGACTCATACCATAAAGTTGCTGGTTGACTGTTTCAAGATTAGATATCTTGGTTTTTCTGCTTGAAGCATCAACTTCTAGCTATTTATTTTTCTTGCGAAGCTCAAGGACTCCAGCTTCCATCTCTCCATTCTTCTTGCGAAGATTTGCACTTTTCTTTTCAAAAGTAGCGCGCCTCCTCTCCAAGTCTGAGGCAACAACAAAAGAAGATCTTCCAGCCTGCGAAGGAAAATAAAAATGGTCAAGGCAAACATAAATTAAAACCTTGCGAGGAAATAAGAATACACAAATGTGGCGAAGATATGAGAACATACCAGAATGCTAAGTGAATTTAAGAGATTGGGAGTTACAGATCTTGAAACTCCATGAAGAGATTCATTATCAACTAGTATAGGAGAATTGCATACATTTGAGAGAGCTTGGCATATACCAGTAAGAGTATCATTCCCAATACCATGCATAGTATCATAGAATATGCTAGATAGCTGAGACATAGAAGACTCAGGTTTGGAGGATTCCTTCGCGGAGGAGATATCACCATCATCATCATAAACGTCATTATCAGTATCATCACTTGAATTTTCTTCATTAGATTGAGGAGTTGAAGAAGGATAGAATTGGACTTTTCTTTTCTTTGAAAGAGGAGCAACAGATTTCTCCTTGCGAGGAACACCTTTGCCTTTCCCCTTATTTTTCGCAGGCTTAACAGGTTCAATTTCTTCAATAACCTTCAAACACAGATAAAGATAAGAAATAGAGGCAACAATATATTGTTAAGAATCAGAAAGGAATATTTCTTACTTCATTTGTGAATGATCTGAGATCTAATAAAGTATTGGGTTTCCCTAGCTTCTTATAGCTAGGTTTCAGCCTTTTAATCTGATAAAATTGGAGTAGTCAGCGAGGGTATATATTGAGGAAAATAATAATGGTAATTTAAGCAAAAATTTCGGGAATATACCTCTGTATTTCTTTCAGGCCAGCTGAACACCCATGGTTGGTACTATGCGAGATTCATAGGTAAAGCATGAGAACCAGAGATGTATGGGCCCTCTAAAATTAATGGGAAAATGCATCATTTATCATCATTGGAATAGTAAAGAGATGAATTATTTCCTGGATGCCAGTCAATGTCCAACATAAGAACTTTGTCGTCAGCAATGTCATCCTTCTTCTGTAAGCGGACACCCCAACAAGTGCTATCTTTCCTCATGGGAATTATTTCATAATTTGCAAAGAAATTTTCTAATGTATACTTTGTAGGAACAATTGGAACTCCTTTGAATTTAGGGTTCTTCACTTCAGGGGGTAAAGAGATTCCTTAACGGAACCGCGAGTAGCAAACTCAAGCATTAAATGAATGCAATCTCCACTCAACTGATATATTGCCCGCGAGAATTTCGCATGAGAAAGTATTTTATAGAATAAAGGAAGTTCAGGGTCATAAAGAGGAATGGGAAGGCCAGCTTCAATCTGACCTAATGAGACTATAATCTTCTCGCGATTACACGAAAGATCAGAAAATAATTTAACATAGAGCTCAGCCTTAGGGTTTTGATCGGGAATGGTAGAGAGAGTAAAACCTTTATCTTGAAGCTTCTTCTGCATTTTTGAAAAGCAATTAGATTTTTACGTCCCGCTAGAGGCATTTTTAGTATGGGAATGAAGAAAATAGAAGATCGAAGGAATAAGAGAAAAATTACAACATCAGTAGATGCGGAAGTTGCGGAATAAAAGTAAAATTGCAGAGAGAAGGAAAGAGAAAGTAAAAAGAAGAAAAGAGAAGAATGAAGAAGATATATATAGAAGGTAAGAATTCTCGAGAAGATAAATGAATTTAATGTGAAGATAAGATGTGAACGGTTGAAGTGCAGCGGTTGAAAAGGACATGTCATAAGTTAAATGGAAGAAAAGATACGTGTAGTAAATCTGGCAAAGAATGCAGAAACGTGTCAGAACAGAAGAATCTGAAAAGATGAACAGCTGCGACGTTTAAAAAAGTTTCAATTCTCATGATCTTTTCCCCTTCGCAGAAAAGACATGAGAAGAGGCAAGATGTAGGATCAAAATATTGCCACAACAATATTCTTGTGAGATTTTAACAACATTTATGTGAGCTCTTCAAGAACACACTGCGAGTGTCGCAGAAGGATTCAAAGAATGACATAACGGATGACGTAAATTGAAACACAAGAAGAGCATGATGATCCTGCGAAGTTTATAGAATCTGCGAGAATAAACATTATAACTGTTACGAGAGTATCGCGAGTCAGATCCGAAATAAAAGGACAGCTTAGTTGTCATCCACTATGTAATTACACTATATAAAGAGAACTAACATATTCAGAAAGGAGAGATCAATTTGAAAGTGTCGAGAAAGTTTTGAGGAGAGAGAAAGTTTAAGTGAGCGGTTGATTATTTCTGAGAATTAATCAATAAAAGTGTCGTTCTTAATTTTCAAATATGTGTTGATTATTATGAATTCTTGTGAGGGGGTCTAGTGTAGGAATTCCTGCAACTACAAGTTGAAAACCCAAAACACATATGTTATGCTAAACACAACTCATATAAACATAAATTGATTCAACGTATTGTGACTTTTCACATATGAGTTTTAATCGGAACACCTTATGATCCTTTGATAAAGCCTGTCAACATAGGCTAGAACTTAATCCCATTAAATCAAAAATCCACACAAACCATAAGGGTTACATCATATGAGATCAAATATTAAGGTTAATGAAAACCGAAATCAGACATCCCATAAACCTTTTTCATTTTTGAATAATCTTTAGTGCTACATAATTTTAAATGAACAATGCATAAAGTATGAATATATCAATAGAATAAACAACATCATTGACAGAAAAATATCATGTTAAATAAGTCTACCAAAAACAAAACTTAAAAGGTTTACAACACCTTGAGCATACAAGTTCAAAAGATAAACTAGTCCTAAGATTGTAAACCAGTTTCAACAAATTAGGACAAAGAAATCTAAGAGCTTGAGCTGGTGCCGCTCAGGCCAAAGTCTTCTTCAGATTCTGTGTCTTTGAAATCTTGAGCAATCAGTGTAAGGTCTTTAACAAGTTCTAAAAACTTGTTTGATGCAAAAGTCACTTGACGCTCTAGACAGTCATTTCTCCTACTAAGCCTTCATTAAAAGGTTTCAAGATCAAAATATTGCATATGAGTACTAGGAGCATCACTTGTGTTTGTTATAGCATGACTTTGTCCTCTCATTCTGTTGATGATAGAACGATTATGTGGTTTTGGTACAAGTCTTTGAGAATCATTGGCACCAATTTGAAAGACACTGCAAATTCTAGTGATAAGACATGGAAGACCTATAATTTTTCCACAATTACAGATTCTTATCATCTGTCTGATAATAAAACAAAAAAAAAAGACAAAGTTAGGAGTGCATATTACCATATGATAGATTAATTCTGTCATGTCATGACTCCACATCAATTTGTGCATTTCGCTAGGATCCAAACTGGGTACTTGAGATGTTCTGCAATATCACTAATACAAAGGATGTTCACTCTCCATATTTTTCCACCAAGAAGCTCTGCAATATACTCTTTGTTGAAATCATTACTTCGAGGAAGAAATGCATTTCTAGAATTGCAACCAAGAAGATAGGCAATTAAATTTCTATTCACAACAAAGCATTGTCTTCGAACCATAGTGTCAAACTTACATATTTGAGCATTCATAACATACATATTACCATAAAATTCCCTAACAAGAGAGCCAATATAGTTACTGGTGTGAATGTCACCCCAGTCGTCACGGCTGCAATACAGACTTACATATTTCGGAAGATCAACATGCACAAATGTTTTCTCAACAATAATCTTCTTATCATGAAGTGATACATATTTATCAAAATAATCTTGATTAACAAAGTAAAGTTCAGAGTTGATATCAAAAATCATAGTTGACAGAGAATCAATAGTTTCATCAGAGAAAGTGAAATTTGGTATATCTCTGTTAGAGCATTGCTCAGTCGAACTCGCATGCGTTGCTATCTCAAACATGTTTGTCAGTATTAGTGATCAAAACTATAAGTATTGATTTCTAGTATACTTATATCTAAGTCTCGTACTAGGATAGAAAGTGTAGTTGAGCTCTAAGACTCCACGACGTTCATCATACAAAGACGAAGAAATACTCAAGTAACTGGTAGAACTTCATCGACTAAAAGGTATGTGAAGACTTGAACTTATCTATCACTCAAAAGTCTATATACTCTATCTTTTATATTGAGACAAAATCCGTATTGCTATATAGACTTCGATTATACACATTTGATATTTCGAGTCGAGTTTATCTCGCTTATCTATTTCTCGAAATATGTGTTGGTAAGCTTTTGCTTTGGCCAAGTTCGTCTTTACAAGTGACGAAAGTCATGTTGATTATTTTAATATCTTAAAAATTGCTTTGATGAAGAATAGTGTGTGAGTAACCTCTATTTAACATCCTCTAAGAATGTTTCAATAATTGAAATGAGAGTTTAGAACATATAACCTCGAATTCATATAAACATTGTATGTGAACTCATTCTTGTGTAAGTCCATAATCCTTGAACCAAAGTATGCGTACTTTGATTCTCAGGATAACCGGAACTAAAGTCCGCGTACGTATACGCGTACTGCCGGAGGTTCACGTCCCATGAATTTCTGGTGGAGTTTGTGAACTGAAAACAAACTTATTCCGGGTACTTAAGTATGCGTACCGGTATGCATACTTGAGTGGGTTATTTTCTAAAAACGGTTTATTCGTGAACTTAAACTTATATAATGTAAGGAATGCATAATTTGCAAACCGTGGCTATAAAGTTCATGAATTGATTCGAGTGAATCAAAATCATTTTTGTTTCGATTGTGTCTTGTATACTTCTATGAGATCTAAGCAATTGAACAACTCTCTAACTAGTTCTTTTGAGTCATTTGAACTAGTTATGGTGAAGATGAATATGGTTGATATGAAAGTGCTCATATGGATAACCATTTTGTTAACTACTGTCGAACCAACTAGGTGTACACGTTTAGGTACGGTTACACAAACCTAAATGAACGTGCATTTTATTTGTGTATATCAATCTAAGTTCAATCTAACGGTTGAAATATATTAGCTTGAATATAATCAGGTTTTCATCTAACGGTGAATATTGAATGCTTTGTTATCAAGGTATCTTAGATTGAAAACCTTGATTTGAAGACTATATAAAGGAGAACTCTAGCAACTGAGAAAGTTAATCCCCATACCTCTTGTGTGATACTAGTTGTATAATCTAGAGTCGATTCTCCTTTAACCTTAGGTTTCTTCTTGAGACCATGTAAGTTAACGACTTGAAGACTTTATTGGGATTGTGAAGCTAGACCCAACTATTTTCTCTGTAGTTGCGTGATCTGATCTTGTTGTTTCTATCATATTGAGTATAATCGTAAGATTGGCTTGAGATTAATTTCTCCGATAGGCAAGATATAAAAGTAGTCACAAACATCTTCGTCTCATCGTTTGTGATTCCACAATATCTTGTTTCGCTAGTCGATTAAGATTATTGTGAGGTGATTGATAATTCTAGACTGTTCTTCAGGAATTTAAGTTCGGGTTATCAATTGGTTCATGTTCACCTTGATTTATCAAAAAACAGAACAAAACTCATAGGTATTTCTGTGGGAGATAGATTTATCTATTCCTGTAGACTTTTCTGTGTGATACATATTTGTTTATTAAAGTCTTCGACTTTGGGTCGTAGCAACTCTTAGTTATGGATGAGATCATCTAAGGGAATCAAGTGCGCAGTATTCTGCTGGGATTAGAGGCGTAAGGATCACAACTGTACCTTGTATCAGTGTGAGATTGATTGGGGTTCAACTATAGTCCAAACCGAAGTTAGTTTGTAGTAGGCTAGTGTCTGTAGCGGCTTAATACAATGTGTGTTCAATCTGGACTAGGTCCCGCGGTTTTTCTGCGTTTGCGGTTTCCTCGTTAACAAAACTTATGGTATCTGTGTTATTTCTTTTCCGCATTATATTTTGTTATATAATTGAAATATCACAGGTTGTGCGTTGAATCAATCAATTGAGAAATCCGACCTTTGGTTGTTGATTGAAATTGATTGATCCTTGAATATTGGTCTACGGTACCGTTTAATTTTATTTCTCCTGTATTCAATTAGACTCGCAGATTTATATTTGCTTGAGTAAGTATTGAATCGAGAAATTGAGATATAACTCTTTGATATACTTTTCTTAAGATTGAGTCTGACTGTCTAGTTGATTTTATTGAAAAGTATATTGGAGTTAGTCCATACAGATTGCTAAGAGAAATATTGGGTGCGGTTGTTAGACCCCCACTTCTTCAATCTTTTTTATGGGTTTGATTCGAACCTTATCCTCTAGCGAAATTCCTATTATGCATGTTACTAAGGTTTTTGTAAGAACTTACAAATTCGAACATGAGTAGAAGAAACTTAAAATCGGAATTATCTATTGATGTCCGAACTTCTCCTTATGTGAAGTTGATGAAAATTACAAATACCCTTTGAAGAGGGAATGGGATTGAATCATATTTTTGCTTCGAATTCAAGAGAGAATCAATTTTTTTTTTTTTTGTTTTGAAATCGAACTTCTCTCTTTTTTTCGGAAATTTCGAAGAAGAACTTCGTTATTATAACTGAAGTATGTGTCGGTTCGAAATTGGTTCCACATGGATCGGTTTGAAGGTTATTCCATGGATTTGAAACCCATTCTTCAAGTGGGCTAGGCCAATATCCGAAACTACCCATGGGATTAAAATATGTTGTATATTCAATGATAATTTTGCGTAATTCATCATTATAAGCCATTTGTTTTTCTCTAGAGGCAATATCTGTGAAAACGCGGGGGTACTACACCACACCTAACTTTTTCTTTCGAAAATATGTGTGGACTAAACCCTAATAATATTTTGAGAGTAAAAACTCAATCAAAGAATAATACTAAAGAGTTTATCTCTTTTTCTCAAATCAACCAGCAAATCAAACATATGGAAATTAATGAGCCTGATTGATGTGAGAAATACTTGGACGGTATCAAAGACCAATATCCATGATCAATCAAAAACCTATCCAACAAACAAGGTCGGATTTATCAACAATGATTGATTAATGCAAAACCTATGACATTTCAACTATAAATATAAACAATATAATGCGGAAAAGAAATAACACAGACACTAGAAAATAATTTAACGGGGAAAGCGAAAATGCATAAAAACCCCGGGACCTAGTCCAAATTAAATAAACACTGATTATAAGATGTTATACCAATTTCCTACTACCTATTCGGACTAGATGTAATACATGCTTCAGCTGTATTCAAGCACTTGTAGATTTCTTAGCAGAATACCGATTCTCTTTAGGAATTCTTCTCGTAAATCTTCTCGCAGAACACAAATTCTTTTTAGAAGTTCTCGAAAATCTCCCGGCAGAAAAGAATTCTCCTCAGAAGCACTCTCAAAAATATTCTAGCAGAATGTTAGTTCTCTTTAGAAGATGCACCAACACAGTTGATAATTTTTGATCTTTTGTTTTCACAAAACACCGATTCGATTTCCCTTTAGATGTGAATCAAGGTTTTGGAAAAAAAAAACTTGTAGATTAGGGTTTATTATACTCTTCAAAAATGGAAGAGAAACCTAATTATTCTACAACAAGAACAACTATAATAAATCTAGAGATATCTTGTTTAAAACTTCTTAAGGATTTTTTAAGAGATACCTTAATCGAATTTTTCTTTCTAGCATCGATTTCGACCAACTAGTGTCGGTATACGATCTAGAAATGAAATCTATCAAAATCTAGGGTTTATGATCAACAACTCTTGAATAGTCTTATATTAGAAGAGAAGACCTTAGAATAAACAAGAGGTGAAAACCTAGATTACAAGTTGTGCAACTATCAAGAAGATTATTATCAACTCGGCTTTCCGATCCCCAAGGAAATACTTTTATATCACCCTTGTTCACGAAGAACAAAAGACATGGAAAACAACCTTATGAAACTTACACCAATTTTCCAAAGGGGATAAAAAAAGTTTAGCATTCACGAACCCTCTATTTATAGTGAACAAGTTAGCTTGAAATCCAAGCAAATCTATTGTCTTTTTTCAAGACACTCTTAATTTTGGGAATCTTTCCTAAGTTAAAACTCTTGCGAAAAATAATTAAATAATTAAATAATTTATCAAATATTGTATTTTTGTGAATAAATCACAAGATATCACAAACACTTTAATATGGTAATCAAATATGTTTGGAGTAATAGCTATCTTTCCTAGATAAGGAAACATAAAAAACATGACTAAAAAGGCCTCTAGTCACGTAATTCGGCTCAAGTCCGTGAACCATTACAAACAGTTCGTGGATTGTTTCCTACTAACGAACTGCAACAGTTTCAGCAACGCTTATAACTATTGCTTTAATAAATCACTCATAACTTCATCGTTATAACTCAGAATTGAGTGATTCTTGGCTCGTTGAATTCGTAAGCTCATTCACCATAACATGAGAACCTTTATAGGGATAAAGGTTATTGTCATAAAAGTCACGGCTCAAATAACCTCTAGTATATATTGAAAAAGTGGGGGTCTAACAACCACACCCAATATTTCGATTAGCAATCTGTATGGACAACTCCGAGTTACTTTATAGAGAATCAACTAGACTCAATCAACATAAAATATCTCAAGGAATTATTATCTCAATATCTCGATTTGATCTTTACTCAAGTAAGTAGAATCTGCGAGTCTTTATCAAAGAAAGATAACTTGGATGGTACCAAAGACCAATATCCAAGTGTCAATCAATTTAAATAAACAACCAAAGAGGTAGGATATTCTAATTGATTAAACAACGCACAACCTGTATTATTTCAATTATATAACAAAATATAATGCGGAAAGGAAATAACACAAACACCAGAATTTTGTTAACGAGGAAACCGTAAATACAGAAAAACCCCGGGACCTAGTCCGGATTAAATATACAATGTATTAAGCAGCTACAGACACTATCCTACTCCAAGATAACTTTGGTCTGGACTGTAATTGAACCCCAATCAATCTCACACTGATCCAAGGTACAATTATGCTCCTACGCCTCTGATCCTAGTAGGATACTGCGTACTTGATTCCCTTAGATAATCTCATCCATAACCAAGAGTAGCTACGACCCAAAGTAGAAGACTTTAATAAACAAATCTGTATCACACAGAAAAGTCTACAAGGATAGATAAATTCGTCTCCCATGAATAAACCTATGAGTTTTGTTATTTCTTTTGATAAATCAAGGTGAAAAGGAACCAATTGATAAAACTAGACTTATATTCCCAAAGAACAACTCAGTTTTATTAATAACCTCACAATAAACTTAATCGACGCGGCAAAGAAGATTATTGAGGAATCACAAACGATGAGACGAAGTGTTTGTGACTACTTTTATATCTTACCTATCGGAGATAGAAATCTCAAGATAATTATTACAATTGTACTCGTACGATATAAGATGCAAGATCAGATCACATATCCACAAGAAAAGTACTATCGGTCTGGTTTCACAATCCCAATAAAGTCTTTAAGTCGTTAACCTGGTTTTAGAAGAAGAAAACCAAAGGTTAAAGGAGAATCGACTCTAGCATAGCAAACTAGTATCACACAAAATGTGTGGGGATTAGGTTTCCCAGTTTCTAGAGTTCTCCCTTATATAGTCTTTCAAATCAGGGTTTGCAATCAATGTTAGCTTAGTAACAAAGCATTCAATATTCACCTTAGATAAAAACCTTATTAGATTCAAGCTAATATTTATCAACCGTTAGATCGAAAACATAGCTTGTTACACACACATGAAATGCACATTTGTAGGATTGTGAAAACCATACCCAAACTTGTACATTAGTTGGTTCAACGTTAACCAAATGGTTAGCCATATGATAACTTTCATATCAACCATATTCTTCTTCACCATAAGTAGTCCAAATAACTCAAATAAACTAGTTAGAGAGTTGTTTAATTGTTTAGATCTTTATGTACTACACAAGATACAATCGAAGAAAAAATGATGTGATTCACTCGAATCGATTCATGAACCATAAATCCACGGTTTGCAATAGAATTCCTTAGTTTATTAAGATAAGTTCACAAACATGATTTTAGACATAACCTACTCAAGTTCGCGGACTGGGTTCGCGGACTTAAGTTCCCGGACGGAGTTCACAAACTCTAGCATAAATTCTCGGGTTCGAGAACTATGCCAGTTCGCAGACTGGGTTCACGGATTGAGTTTGTATGCTGAGTTCGCGGATTGAGCTCACACACTACTTTGGTTTCACTTGATCAATAAAGTTCGCAAACTTCGGTTCAAGCAATAAGGACTTATACATATATGTGTTACCACAATAATGCTTATATCCTCCAATGGTTATATTGTCTAAACTCTCATTTCAATCATTGAAACATTTTCAGAGGGCGTTATATAGTTGTTATTCACAAACTATTTTTCGTCATGGCGATTTCCAAAATGATTGAAACATAACATGAATTTTGTCACTAGGTAAAGATGAACTTGGCTAAAGCGAAAGCTTTACCAACACATATTTCGAGAAATAGATAAGCGAGATATACTCAGCTCGAAATATCACATGTGTATAATCTTAGTCTATATAGTAATATGACTTTTGTCTCAAGATATGAGATACATTACATAGAATTTTGAGTGATAGATAAGTTCAAGTCTCCACATACCTTTTAGTAGATGAATATCCACTGGTTCCTTGAGTAGTCCCTCGTCTTGTATGATGATTTCCATGGAGTTCTTGAGCTCAACTACACTTTCTATCCTAGTCCGAGACCTTAGCTATAGTAGACTAGAAATCAAGACTTTATAGTTTTGATCACTAACATTGACAAACATGCTTGAGATAGCAACGCATGCGAGTTCGACCGAGCAGTGCTCTAACATATATACATAAATTTACTTTCACCGTCATAGGAATTGTTCCATAGAGTGAGCATTTGTTTCGATAAATTAGAAAGGTAGAAATGAACAAGAATACAAATGAAATCAATCACCACATACCTTTGTTGATGAAGTCCTTTTTGATGTCTTCTTTTAGTCTTCAGTGTTCATCCTTAAATGATAGCTTCGATTTTACTTCTTAGACCTAATCTAGTCTGAAACAAATCTTCAGTATACTAAATCAAGAATGCGTTTTGGGAACTAAATTTGACAACTAACTTGACATACCAATGTTAGTGGGTTGAACCAAGCAATGCTCTAACAATCTATACTTAATAAATCATTGTTTATACATGTATTAGAGTTGATATCATCCGAATTTGGATAGGATTCCAAACTTATGTTATCAAGAGAAAAATTCATGCAGTTTTCATGTAGATACCAACTTCTTTCAGACATTGGTTCTTTAGGAGCTTGTTTTATAGCTTCAAGTTCCAAAATAAAATTATCCACATCATCTTGTAATTGTTGACTATTACTGAGAATTTTACAGGTCTTTTTAAAAGACTCCTCTTCCTTTAACTCGTAGAGTTCAAGTTCTAAAGATAGATCACTGATTTGTTTTTTAATTTCAGCGAACTCAATGAGTTTTCGACTCATTTTATCTTTAGGATCTTCAGTGAGTCTGAGATACAATTAACACTCTTTTACATACCAAATTTATTTGGATCATAAAGACTCAACAATTTCATTGTTCGTATTTGCTTCAAACAATTTTGAGTCATCTAATATTGATAATGCGTTCACTGAATCATCCATTAGATTCTATTCTTATAGGTTGGATCGCACCAAATACAAATTGTTAGATATTTTAGTGTTTGCGTGCTCTGGTACCAATTGAAAAGACGAAGGTACCCAAATATACCACAATATTTTTGTTTCAACCAATAAGTCCTTTTACCAAGTGTGATCGTCTATGGACTAAGTCGAGATAATACAACAACTTCGGTATTCACACTTTGTGTGATTGTCTATGGATATTAGATCGAGACAATACAATTACCAAAGTGTGATACTTGATAATAGGTTCAGACTTAACCAAACTCTATAGGATCACTATCAAGTATATCGGAGTTAACATAAAGTACAATTTAATTTAAATTATATAAACAAATATAATTACGAAAAACAAAAGTAAATCACACGGCAAGATTTTGTTAACGAGGAAAACTGAAAATGCAGAAAAACCCTAGGACCTAGTCCATAATTGAATACTTTCAGAATTAAGCCGCTATACGAAATCTACACCAACTTCATATAGTTGATACCAAGAAACTACCCCTAGTTCACTTAGTTTCCTCAGTATCTATGCGCTTCCGACTTCGATGAGTCACGCACTGGTATAATTCCTTTGGATCTTATTCCAAACAACAAAGGAATAACAAATCTGTTTGGTAACAACTCTATTGATTCTTTCAAGATAAATATATCTCAAGTCATATTCAAAGGCTCTTCCGTTTAATCTAATAAACTCATTTGCCTAGTTAGATCAATCTATCCAATAACTACCAAAGTAGTTATGTTTAGATTCACAATCAATCAGTATAGATCTCAAATATAAAATATAAAGTGATCCCGATCTCACACAACTAATCAATCCAATAAATATGATTCTAGTTGGATCTTATCCGATCAAGGTTTGTGCACACATAAAGATACGAAAACCTATAAGAAATCTACTTCGTCTTCAAATCTTCTTTAATCTTCAATAATAACCTGCACAACACCACTTGAATATCTTTTGATCAATCACACATAAAACAAAGTCTGTTAACAATGAATTATCACAAGATGTCTTTAAATATAACCTCAGTTCTAAAGATCTCGTCGATACTTCGATCTAGTTTGAGTGAATCTTATATAAGTAGAGAAGATTCTCAAGAATAAACAAACTAGGTGCAATAAAAGTTTCAACAACCATTAGTCAATCAAATCAATCGAAAACTAATTACACTATGATTATCTAGTTTCCCACAAACGTTACTCGTAGAGCTTCATGATCCCACATAGGTCTTTAAACGAGCGGTCGTAAGAGATTTCACCTAATTAGGATATTTTTCTCTCCGAATAGACGGCTCCACCAGAAACAACAAGAAATGAATTTTTCCTGGCTCTCAGGATAGTTTGCTAGAAATGCAAACTTAGGTATTTATAGTCCAAGGATGTTTGGACATCTAGGAATTTCCAAAACCGAAAATATTCTCAAGATATGCAATGAATGGCAAGATTCAGTTTTCCTAATTCAAATAAATTCTACTCCAATATTTTTGAAATATCTCAATGGAAAATCTCAAATTAGTAAATGCACATTACTAATTTTTATTCTCTAGAGATATGCATTCAATTGCTGGTAATTAAAGCATATAAAACCAAAAAACTTAATTAAAATATTCTTAATTTATCTCGGCACATGATCTCCTTGAGTACTAATTAAGGAATATATTTGAACAATAAGTGATAAGACTTATTGTACGTGTTCAAAGTATGTTGACATCTCTTCACTGTAAATCCTTATTCATATTTACATGGATTTACATTCTTGGAATCGGTTATACCACACTTCCAAACAAGTTTAGAATTGGTTGATCTGTATTCCAAGATAACTATGTGATTGATCAAATATCAAATCATATACATGGGTGATCCGTTATACCTTAATATGAAATACTTGTGATCGGCCACACAAGTTACCAGGACTGGTTACATCAGTTAACATGATCGGTTCCATATTTCCATGGCATTGCTTGTGATCGGTCACACCAGTTACCAGGACCGATTACCAATTACAAGGATCAATTACACAACACTTGTGATTGGTCACACTAATTTCTAGGATTATTCACACCAATTAGATAGATCGATCATACCATCACATGGTGATTACTTAGGATCGATTACACCAATTAATAAAAACCAGTCATACCAAATTATAAGTCAGGTATTGCGATTAGTTATACCAAGATACATAACTAAGTTTAAGATTGGTTCTACCATCTCACAAATATTGGTCATCTAAATATTTGTAATGAATAGCCGAACCAATAAGCCTAATGATTTCCCTTTCGATTCACAAAACAAGTTCATGAATGTATTTACTTTAAACAAATGTAAAACATTATTTCCTAGGATGAAATATTCACCATAACCCATTCACATAATTATAAAAACATATACAAGATTATATTGATGCCATATCTACAAAGTTTAAAAGATAAGCGTTATACTTTGTAGTATAATTCCCTAATACTATGATTATAAAAATATGACCATGTCATATCACTAGAGTATTATATAATATGTACAATATATACAGCTTCGCAGTTATATTTTTCAAATAGCATGACTTGAATGATATGTTAAGAATGAAATGGTTCAAGTCAATCTTAGTAACCTCAAGTGGAAGGATGATGTCGTCGTTGTAGTTCGTTAATTCTTCGAATTCTTCATGTGTTCAAAGTAATACTTGTAAGTCTCAACATTCCTATACTTTCTAGTCTAACCTAAACGAAGTTGACTCTAGTATATCAAGCAACTTTAGATGAGTTTTGACACACTAAAATATGAAAACCAAACTTGACATACCAACGCTTGGTGAGTTCAACCGAGCTATGCTCTAATAACAGACACCAAAAATTTTATTAACGAAGAAACCACAAATGCAGAAAACCTCCAAGAACCTAGTTTAGATTTGAAAACCAAACTACCACTACAGACACTAGCCTACTACCAATTAAATTCGAACTGGAATGTATTTGAAACCGAATATAACCCTCACAACAATTCAGTTATAGTTGCGCTGCTTACGCCTCTTGAATCCCAGGAGGACATTGTGTAATTGATTCCCTTAGCTGACATCCTTTACAGCCTAAGAGTTCTTCAACTCAATTGAAGACTTTAAACCAATCTGTCTCCCACGTATAAGCCTATATGTGTTATTTTATTTTTGATTGTAGATCAAGGTGAGACTAGGAATCGATAGAAATAGACAAAGTCTAGCTAACCTCAAAATCTGGACTTATGCTTCCCGAAGAGCAGCCTAGATTATTATTCACCTCATAAGTATTAAACCCGTGGAATCACAAAGTCTGATACGAAGAGAACTTTGCGATTTCTATCTATCTTATTCGAGTGAGCATCTCAACAATCAAACAAGATCCGGATACACGAACTATCAAGATAAAAAATAGTTGACCTGGTTTCAAGAATCCCTATGAAGTTTTTTTAGTCGCTAAACCTTATAAGGGTTTTAGGAAGAGGACGACTCTAGTTTACAACTAGGTCACACAAAGATAGTGTCGGCATTCAAAGATCCCAGTTGTTTGAGGTTCCCTTTATATAGACTTTTAAAGTATAGGTTGTTTTAGGTTTAAGCTAAGATAGCTTTAGAACCAAGCAAACAATATCCACCGTTAGATGAATCTTTGAAATGAGATTAACATAACAAGATATACTATTTGTCTAGGATGAACCATAACTGAACCATGTATAAAGACATTGTTCATGGATGGTTAGCCGAAAGTAGCCGATTGAACCATAAGCTTAATAATTTTCATAAAAACTTAAGACTTTTAAGTTTGAATAATGTGATCAATCATATCTATATAGTGTTTTTAGAGAATTATTAAAATGCTAATTATCTCATAGAAATATTTTTATGTGCATCTAAAAATATTCGACAAGGAAAGTACTTGTACTCTATCTTGTTCGTGACTATTTTTGTCATGGTACATGTACCGGGTATGCTTACCCTTAAGACAAAAACAAGTTTGGATCTTATAGAACTTTTTCAGTTTGCGTACCGGGTATGGATACCACATCGTTTTAAAACCAACAGTTTTTTTTTCCGTATGCATACTATGTATGAGTATCAATCCAGGTTCATGAGTTCACAGAATTTTTGTGGTATGGATATCGGGTATGTGTACCAATAAGTCATTGTCGACATATAGCTACTCTGGTACGTGTACTGAGTACATGTACTATGGTTCCGGACCTATAACAATTTTCACCTGTATGTGAACTGGTATGCATACTATTATGTATCCAGATTTACAGTAGTTATATATTTCTCTCTAAATCAATTCAAAATATTCCCAAATAACATCAATGATACATATCACTGTTTCAGGCTATTTTCGAATGATAATCTTGAATCACGATTTAGATTATGAACAATAATTTGCTCTTAGCCAAAATTCATCAAGTATGAAGAAATGTTTTTTAAGCTTAGTCATATATATTTCGAGAACTAATTACCAAGATAAACTTGAATCGAAATTCTTGACATGCTTGCAATAGTCTAATTAGTCATGCGACAACGTCTCATAGATAGAAGGATGAATATAACTTGAGAAATAGGTGGTTAAGTCTTAACTAATTGTAAACTAGAAATCAAGATATAGTTTTGATCAACTAAATTTGACAACAATCTTTATATAACAACTCTTGTGAGTTTGACCGAGCAGTGATATAACAATATAAATTTTATATCTCTATCTCTTCTCAATCAGAAAGTCTAGACAATGGAGTCCCTGAGCCTGATTATTAAGAAGATTACTTGGACAATCCCAAAAATCAATATCCAAGTTCAGTCTAGTCGTATCCAATATTTTCAAATCCAAATTCTTCTAAGTATGAAACTTGTTATCTATCTTTCAAGATACGAACTCTACAAGAAACGAGTCTCGTAATTGATATTAATTATACAAACGTGTCTACTAGAATTAAATATATACTACTTATGTGAATCATACTGATAAAGATAAATAATATAATGGGAAAAATGAAAAACACAAGACACCAAAAGTTTTGTCAACGAGGAAACCGCAATAGCATAAAAATCTTGGGATATCGTCCAGATTTGAACACCAAATTGTATTAAGTCGCTACAGACATTAGCCTACTATTATACTTCAGACTAGAATATAGTTAGGACCAAATCCATCCCCTAAGCGATTCAGTTACACTCGCGCTCATTACGTCTCTTGAACCTCTCAAGGATCTATGCAATTGATTCCCTTAGCTGGCATCCTTTACAACCTAAGAGGTTCTTCAACCTAAGTGAAGATTTTTGATTCCAAACTGTCTATAACAAATAATCCTAGATCAAAGATCAAGGCTTTGGAATCTTTATGCAATAGACAAATCTAGCAAAATTCAAAAATATGGAACATTTATACAAGTTAGTTGAGAAGCCTAGATTTGTAACCACCTCTCAAGTACAATCTTAAACCGGTCAATTAAAAAGAATTTTAGATATCTATCTTGGGGAATCACAAAGTATGATACGAAGAGAACTTTGCGGTTTTTATTTATCTCATTCCTGAAAGAGATTACTAAAACTCGATAACATAATGAACAAGATCATGATACTCAACATATCAAGGTAAAGATAGTCGGACCAGGAATGGTGAATCCCTAAGTGAAGTCTTTAAGTCGTAGACCTAATTATGTTTCTCAGAGGAAATCTTGGTCAATATATGACGACTTTAGAAATCAACTAGGAAACAAAGTTTCAAGGATTGAATATCCAGTTGAATGAGTTTTTCTATTTATAGATGTTCAAGACTGAGGGTTGCTTCAAATTCAAGCTAAGATAACTTGAGATTCAAGCAAACTCTTTCTCTGTTTAGATGAAACCGTAATTACGGTTTCAAGTAAGCATGTGAGAAGTTTGACTTGACATCACATAAAAGAGTATACATAGTGGTCCGGGTATGTGAACTATATATAATGATAGTTCTTGACAAATATGCCTTCCGAACTAATAAGCAATATCATGTTTATTTAAACACTTAAGACTTTAATCAAGATGCACATACACAAGGTGTTTCAATGATCAATGATGTGTTAGAGGTATTTATGAGAGTCATAACAATGCTAAACATATTTAAATAATAAGTCTTTCAGCACCTGCTAATATTCACTGGGACATTTGGTGAAACGGTTCGTGAACCGTGAATTCAGGGCGCTGCGATATGAGAACCGTTCAGCGACCCGTGAAATCATATGTCAACGGTTTGCGAACTGGGTTCGCTAACTTTTTTATTTCACCAATTTCGGATCACCACGGTTCTTAAACCAGGTTGGTAAACTTCTCATTCTGAACTTACGATTTGCGAGCTGGTTAGCCAACTTTCCGGTATTCAAAAACTCAAATATCTATGGTTTGCGAGATGGTTCGCCAACCTACCCTAAGTCCAAATTACAATAGTTCTGGATTTCTCTCTTAATGTTTGAAACCTTCCTAAATGGCATAGATATAAATATAACTACTTTAGGGATTTTCAAATGATCCACAAAATTAAATTTTGAACAATAAATTATTTTGAACTAATATTATTAAGGACCAATGAACATCTATTGCTTGAATCGAGATGTTTAAGAATACAAGCTTGACTCGAAATTTCTTCTTTGAAATAAACCTACTAGAAGTCATACGACATAGTTTCATCTAGATAGAATGATAAATCTTGTGAGTAAAATAGAATGGTTCAGTCTTCACATATCTTGTTGATGAAGTTCTCCAAACTTCTTCGTCGATCCTAAGTCTTCGATGGTTATTAAAGTTGTAGATGGTGGATTTTCAACAAAGGCTAAAATCGTAAACCCATAATTATACAAACATATGATTCAGCAATCAGACGTGAATATTGAGGCATGGGTCTCTCATCGAATCCTCTGATGGAGAATACTTTCTCTCAGAGTGCATATAGATATGTAGTCACACAACTGGACAACAACATATCTCATGAGTACTGAGCACTTCGGTAATTATTTCTATCATGGGATGAACAACTCCCAAACAGCTTGCTCTGCTAGTATAAAGTCTTAAATTAATTATTCCTAAATTCTTGGATTCATCCGCAGAATTTCTGAAAATATTCAAATATTTTCGCAGATATTTCATTATGCAAACCATGGTTCTTACCAGAAGAAGTCCATGGATTAGTAATAAATATTGGACGCATGGGCATCAGAGCTGCCGCCTGAGCAAGCCCTGTCTCAAACTTAAATTCTTGGATTCATCCGCAGAATTTCTGAAAATATTCAAATATTTTCGCAGATATTTCATTATGCAAACCATGGTTCTTCCCAACAGAAGTCCATGGATTAGTAATAAATATTGGACGCATGGGCATCAGAGCTGCCGCCTGAGGAAGCCCTGTCTCAAACTTAAATTCTTGGATTCATCCACAGAATTTCTGAAAATATTCAAATATTTTCGCAGATATTTCATTATGCAAACCATGGTTCTTCCCAGCAGAAGTGCATGGATTATTAATAAATATTGGATGCACGGACATCAGAGCTGCCACTTGAGGAAGCCCTGTCTCAAACTTAAATTCTTGGATCCATCCGCAGAATTTCTGAAAATATTCAAATATTTTCGCAGATATTTCATTACGCAAACCATGGTTCTTCCAAGCAGAAATCCATGGATTAGTAATAAATATGCGACACACGGGCATCAGAGCTACCTTATGAGTAAGCCCCATTTCAAATGGTGCAAGTGTATTCAACAATGATACATTAACAACCACCGCACGAGCGAGTATTTCAAAATTCGATGAAACGATCAACCTATGAAAAATAGGATGAAAAATAACAAATAAATAAAAATTGACCAAGGCGCTGGGAGCATGGACCCACTGACCGGCCGACCGTGCCATGGTCAATCCCATGCCAGTTTCATATTTTTATCATATTTTTGTTGTTTTCTCTGAGTTTATGAAAACCTTTCATTTGAACGAATATCCTTTATTTTGAGGAAACTCCTCAATTTCATGATGTTTCCTTCGCACGGAGGAAATAATATAAAATTAGGGAAAAATGTGATGGGGCGTGACCATTGGCCAACCGGCCATGCCTTGGTCCCAGCCGGCCCCACACCTCATGATTCCACATTATTTTATTATTATTTCCCTATTTTCATGAAAACTCCTTAATCTCATGATATTTCCTTGGTCCCATGAAAAATAATAAAAATTAGGGAAACCCGTGTGCACGGGCCAAGGCCGGTCGGCCAAACCTTAGATGGCTCACACGTCTCACTCTTTTATTAGCATATTTTTCATGTTTTCATAATCCCATGAAAATTCCTTGATTTCATGATATCTCCTTCAAATTATGAAAATTCCTTCAAATCATGAAATAATGCATAAAATAGGGAAAACGCACGGGACCGGGCCCTGGACGGCCAGTCATGCTCCAAGCCGGTCCCACATGCCCACACGTCCCTTATTTTATTATTTATGATATTTTATGTTTCCCTCATCTCATGGAAACTCATTGATTTCAACAAAACTCTTTAATTTTAGCAAAACTCTTTCGTTTTATCATATTTCCCAAAAATCATGTAAAATATTACAAAATTATGGAAAACGTGTGGGATGGATCCCTTGGCCGGCCAGCCTTTCCCATGGTCATGATTGGTCCAACACTCCATAATATTTTCACTTTTTCATTATTTTCCTTCATCCGATGAAGTTTTGACGGTTTTATCAGAAAACCCTAATTTTGTCATATGTTCTCAAATGGTCGTTCAAACGGGCACCAGAAAATATCAAAATTCTATTGAAACACGGACGTATCAACGAAGAAATAATGTTACCTTGACCGACCAAGGTTACATTTTTGACTCGCAATGAGCCAGTCTCACGTGTTTCTCACAATCTGACCTAATTTGCACAATTGCGTGTATTGGGTCCTAAACTCTCCGAATAATTTCAGAATTTTACGGAGCGATCATCATTTGATCCTATGACCACCCAGGGCCAGTTTCATAACCCAATTGGTCGGTCCCTCATATTTTAATAATTAATTAGGTTTTATCACCTAATGTTGAACCCAGCAGTAATTCAGTAAATGATTAAACCAGCATTTAATCATTCTTTCAACAACTCACCAACTCTTCAAAGAGGTATTGGTTTTTTCTCACGTGAGCATATGAGAATTTCATGGTCAATCCACGGTCCCATGAAGCCGGTTCTCCTTCATTCCATGGTTAATTTTCAAATAAACCATCAATTGGTCATCAATTGATCAAATTAGGGTTTCTGAATCCAAGGATCATGATTCTAGATTCAAACACTAATAATTTTGCAATGATATCATGATCAATATTCTTATTAATTATGCTCGGTTCAACTATTAGCACTTTAATTAATATTTTATTTTGGTCACGCTACCAATAATTCATCAGACGAGCAACACTTGCTCAGATGAGCAATATTTACTCAAATCAAGGAATATTGGTTCAACTATCAATATTCAACAAATTATCGAGCAACACTCGCTCACCTCAACGTGAGGATTCCACCACTGTATCAATAGGCACGTTCGATTCATGAGTTGTAGAACATTTCACAAAATCATGTTTAACTCAGCAAATACGTGGACTCATTGTCCCATGAAGTCATGAAATCAACAACTGACTAAATTAACCACGAGGCATCAATCGTGTCACTTGGGGGGATATCAACTAGGGTTTTGGTCTGGCGGTCTATGGCACGTGTGTTCAAACACACGATGGAATGTGAGAAAGTCGTGCAATCAGTTGAAGGAATCAGCAAAATAGTGGGTGGAAAATTAACCAAGTCTCCGCACGATGAGTAATTGGTTTAACGCGATTTCCCACCTCCCCACTCTTTGATTCCAGCACACTGTCATACTTCATGGGATCATGGTGTTTTCATCTCCGGCATTATATAATGTCTCTGAATCCTGATTGAAAGAACAACATTCGAAGAGTTCTCAAACATTCGAACAACAATCTCCTGAATGAGCAATTTCTCACCAAAGTTCATACAGACACTCTTCCGTCTACACGAACTCACAAAAATCACTCTCAATCAGGCAAAATTCAATCATTCAGAGCATTTCACGCTGAATTCATAACACACCTACAATCTCAGATCATCATTGATCTCACACGTTTCTCAGCTTCTCTCCTACAGATCAACCCATTCTCTCTTGTGACCGAATTTAATCTGGAATGACCATTGTCTTGGTTTAGGCCGGAGTACTACAGATTGGTCTCTCATACTTAAAGCACCCCATTCATAGCAATGCATCTGTGTGAGGTTAAACATTTCGCTCGGTTCAAGGAATCTCCTTCGCACGGTCGTCCTCAATTCCGCAAAAACTAGCAAATCATTTTTCCCCATCTACAGATTGGCGACCATAGTGGGAGATCATTCTCTCGGTTGCAATCTCTCATTTTCACAATATGGTTGGTCTTAGGTCAGGATCGGTCACAAATCTTGACATGAATATCACTATCACTAGCAACAATGAAGATATCCCAAAAACTGTTCCGGCCACTAGCGCTGATGGTGGTGACATCACTCCTCCTCACCCCAACGGGGAAGGTCATCCTTTGTTCGGCCGATATCCCGAAGAGTTCAGAGGAAACCCACCACCAACTATGGATGATCTCGTCAAAGCGCAAGAAACTCTTGCAAAAAATCAGACAGATATGGCTGCAGCGCAACAAAAGCTATTTGATCACTTGAAGACTCTTACTGACAAGTTGTCATAGAAAACTCCAGACAAAGGGAAAGAGAAGGAGAAATCCTCAGATGCTGCTGACCCTGAGGTAATTCCAATTCACACCTTGAACGATGATGAAACCAACAAAGCTACATGCAATTCATCAGCAAAAGAGTCATCAAGCTTCATCACCCGGGAAGACTTGGAGCGCCTTCTGAGAATCATGGAAAAGACAAGACATCACATGTCCATCGTCACCAACCTCCCTATCCTGCTGCTACACAAAGTACTCCACTTCCTAAAGGTTATACCTCTCCAACTTTTACCCTGTATGATGGAACTGGAAATGCTAGAGAGCACGTCTCTCTCTTTCTTGAAGCTTTGGGAGAACATGAACATAACCATGTCATCCGTCTCAAGTAATTCTAAAAGTCCTTGAAAGGAAGATCATACACCTGGTATAACAACATCACACCAGGGACCATCAATAATTGGGGAGAAATGATTAACGCTTTCTACAGAAAATACTTCTTCGTGTTAGAGCAAATCACTCTCTTTGACCTTGGAAGGATGTTTCAAAGGGTTGGTGAAAACCCCAACGACTTTGTAAAAAGATTCAGGGTCCAATCCTTGGATTGTCATGATCCAAACGTCACAGAGCAACAATTGGTGGAATTATGCATCAACGGTATGCTCCCGGTCTACAGAGCATTACTGGAGAATCTTCGATTCCAAACTTTCTCAGAACTCCATGAAGCTGCGAAGAGATCATAAACCACTGCACCTGCTCTGTTGGAAAGAACAAAATCTACAAAGACTGAAGAATCGCGAGACACTCGAGGAAGAAGATGTCTAATCAACAAACAGTACAACCTGCAGCCTTCCGCAAATGCTGTCGCAGAAGGGAGCAAACGGAAAGCGGAACCACAGCGCAAGCATACTTTTTCCGCCCTTCAAAGGAACAAAGGAAGGATGATGCACATGTTCCTCCCCAGCATACAGAAGATCCGGAGGCACTTGATTTTCCATGCTCCATTGAATAAGTCATCGAATTGCTGGAGGCCTGGATTCAAGAAGGTGCAATCAAGTTGCCATATGTCAAGAAAGAGACAGCCGAAGAGGCGATAAACAATCTTCGGTACTGTCGATTTCATTGGTTTATTGGTCACCCCATCAGCACTTGCTAGACTTTATTCAAAGAGAAGGTCGAGTCAGGGGAACTTAATTTGGGAACTGAAGGAGTGCACAAAGATCCCCTTCCCATCAGAACTTTCTCTACTTCCGTTACACTAGTCAAGGAAGCAATCCAGTCATTAGTAGAGCATATATGCTAATTACTCTATCTATCGAAGGCGCAAAGAGGAGATTTGTTTAAGGATTTGAATCACATAGTTTCCGGGAAATGCCTGCTGATTTCAGATATACCCCCTGAACCTTCAACCACTGACAAGGAAATGAACAACTGGGACTACTCGCTACAGTGCACGTCAAAGGAAATAAATTCAAAAGGGCTCTTATTGATGTTGGTACTGCCATCAACATCATTCCTTTAAAGACCCTTAGAGCTGCTGGCATTACTCGACATGAGGCTACTCACGCTCCCACAACAATCAGAAATCATGAAGGAATTCTCAGGAATGCATATGGCTTCATCAATATCAAAATTGTGAAAGGCTCAACCTGCACTGAGACCAAATTTTACATAATCTGGGAAGACCCTGGATATGACATGATACATGGACACACATGGATCCACAATGGAAAAGTTGCACCAACCCCTTCGGATGTACTTTCATCTGCTGAAGAAACCTCTGACTCGGAAGAAGAGACGGAAGATATCTCGCCATTTGAATATCTAGAGGAGGTCAAAGCCTTGACAAAACTTGCACATAATTCTTGGGAGCATCCAAATGCTTTTGTCAAGATATTTCACGCTCAGGCAAGTCTTATCCCTTCTCATGTGCCCATATCGTCAGTTTTCAAATATGCTCATTTGGTTCGAAGGCTTCACTCCATAAATGATTTAGCAATTTCCAAATGCTATGCGTGGATCATCGCACCGCATCGATATTTTACCCAATGGCTGAATCCAGAGCCTCTTCAAGTTGATCATCCAATTAGGCGATTCATTGTAGAAGACATGGCTAAACATAACAAAAAATATGAGGGATGCTCCCTTTTGCACGAGTGTCCATATGTGCCACAACCCTGGAGTCGCATCACTCGAAGGATTCCAAATCAACAGAATATATTCAAGGCACGGATTGCAAATCAAACAAGTTCAAGGAAGGATATTTGGTTCTCAAGGCAACTAAATGAGGTCTCTATTATGCAAGGAGCTCTAATTGGGAAGGACCGTTTATGATCGCCAGGTCCATCACTGGAGGATACTACAAATTGATCAACACGGATGGACAAACACTACCAGTAATCCATAAGAATTGGCTTAAGGCGTTTGTCTGAAATTATGGGGCATTCGAGGTACCAGACACTTGAGCATGCATGACGTCTGGATTTGGAATTTTAGGATTTTCTTTCATTGTATTTCAATTCCTCCAAAACGTTTGCAACACTTGCAATTAATATTTGAATTCGGCAATTTATCAAAAATTCAATTCATATTTCTTCAAAGAAAATCTCTATCAAATCCAAAAGAAAATCCTTAACCATCTACCAATCCAAAACCATGATATCAAAACCCAAATAAAACCTCACATCTCTCAGAAGTTCACAAGTTCAAGAGATCATGCAAAATGAATCAAAGAAAATCAGCAAAGAAAGATTTTTGCGCCTCTGCATCCTTCAAAGCCTGTAAAGCCGCCTTCTCCTTGTTCAGCTCTTCAATCAACCTGGCGATCTTGTCCTCCTTATCCATCACGGCATCATTGGGAAAGGGTATGTTATTTTCACATGAGTCCTTGATAGCATTTATCTTCTTACGAAGCCACTTCACATTGAAGCCAAGTCTCTCAGAATTCTCCAAGTTGAACTCCCAATCAAAGAGTATATCTGGAGTTACGACATTCCTGGATCTAGTGCATATATCGATTATGACATGCAAGAGTACACTTACCTGCATTGTTAAAGCATAAGAACGCCCGGGATTCCTGTCGACAATTATATGTCCAAATTTCTCCCATATTTTCTTGTACAAACCCGCATATCCAATAGGAACGCTGAATCCACCAACTAACTCATGATACGGGAGTGAGGTATCGAATGAAGGATCAAAATCAACTCCTGCGTTTGGGTATTCATGCACGATTATATGGTTTTCAACTACTGGAGCAATTTCTACAATCAGAACAGCAGTCGGTACTCCTTGCTGGCGTCCTAGGATCTTCTATCACCGAAGAAACAACAATCTGGGTCTCCATGGTTTCATCAAAGATGCTTTCATGACTTTGAAGTGCATAGATAGTTGCCTTATTATCAAAAACTTCAGGGTTGCTCGTTTCATCATTTTGGGTTCCTTCATTCTTAACTTCGGTATTTTCCACCTAATACGGAGATTACATGAGATTATGATCATCCAAGAATGAAACCAAAAGAAATCATAAACTACAACATATAAGTGATTTAACATCATAAAATCATTTCATTATACATGCTCGGTGTCAGCAAACAATGTGGAAGTCACAAGAAGCACGTTTTACAACAAGCCCGTCTGTGCAGATTTTACACTTCCCTGTACAAAATTGCGAACTGGGAGCAATTGGTGAAGAATCATTGGTTTAGTTATATACCATTCTCTTCGTATTGGTGTCACCTATAACATGTCAAAATTTCATAGCAATCGGACTAACGAGAAAAAATATATGGTTGAAACTCGGAACTACACGACATCTGAAAAAGTTCTGAAAGTCTCCTGAAAGTTCACTATTTCGACTTTTTCAGGCCCTGAACGTGCTCAAAACTTAAAAAGCCTCTTTTTTAAATCTTGGAAATTTCCCGGGCTTGAACATGCATATGCGGATCATCAAAATATGACATCAGGCGGGAATTCTACGACGTTTTTCCTAAAATGCTGAGTTCTTAATTTTCTGGTGATGTATTTTCGGCGAAACTTGTCATATATTCACATACATTCTCGTTCATTTACTCATGATTCAGCAAGTTTATACTTCTACGGGTGAAATACAAGAGAAATACTTACTTGGGTGATCTTCGAAGTATTCAATGAACCAGAATTGCTCACGCCGGCGTCAACAACAACATTATTCGGTTCTTGACTTTGGGAGATCTCTTTATCGCCATCCTTCGAGCATGCATCGAAATTATTCTCCACATCCATGGATTCATCCTCCTGGACATATCCCCAGCAATCATCGTTTCATTCATAAGGCACCATAATTGATATGGGAAGAGATACTTACAATTTCTTCATCACTCAATTCAGAAATTGTTTGCTCAGGAGCGGAGAAACGAAGTCCATCAATACTTGACGGAGCAAAGTTCTGCAACGTAATAACAATATCAGTTGCATGATCCTAATTACACGGCCGAGAAAGGGTCATAACAAGGAGAGTATTGGAAACTCACCAAAGCGCCAGCCAGGGACTTTATAGTATTGGGTAACAACTTATAACTCTTATGCCTGCCTTCTCCGCCATGAATAACAGCCTCAGTCTCTGAGAAATCTACACGGATTCGAGGTCTTACAATATGACCGTCCTGTGGCAAATTCCAGTAGCAAAATCAGAATATAGCTGTTATGATTTAATGAAGATTATATAACAAAGCGTACCTGGGAGCATCCTGGAGACAATTTTCGCTTATCACCAAAGAGATACTTCAATCTCGGTCGACTAGCAATCAACTCATCAGAAGGATTATTTTTTACCGGAGGCTGACCGACCATCATGTATTCATGCAATCGCTCAAATTGATCATCCCAAAAGCCTGCATAACTCGGAGTTACATAGGAAAATCTATCAGAGAAAGGAAACCAGTATTGACTTCCTTCCACATGAGTATGGTCTAAACGAGTCATGAGCTGCTCAACTGATGGTTTCCTTCTCTGCATAGTTAGAACGCACTGGTCCATGCCCATTTGTTGAGCCTCTCTATCAATATTATATTCTTCCACTGAAAATTCTCCGTACGAGACTGACAGCAGATGACCAGGGGTGCAACTCAACATGAAGAACCTCTCACCATCGTTCAGATCTGCACCGGACGACAAACTAGTGCTCTCCCTAGTGTTGAAAGTAATCAGTTGGGAGATATAAGAAGGCACTGACACCCAAGGACGAAAATTGAATTCAGATTCATCATCTAACACGTCAATAAGGTGTGCCTTGCACCGAGGCTTCTTTGTGGACCAACGCATGATTCTAGCATTGTCTTTCTCATGGAAAATATGGCGAGCATCAGTATTCAGTCCTTGAAAAATATTACGAGGAATGGGTGCATAATTCTTGAAGTGTTCCCACATCAGAGCTTGAAGAAATATCATGTTAGCATAACATTCAATCTTCATGAAGCTATTTGACACATTGGAGTCTATAACCAAAGAATCTAAGTTGTAATACAAGGAGCCCAAAAACAAGCTACCTATTGGGAGCTGCTCTCCTTGAGCCATCTTAATAGCAAAGGGGATCACGAAAGGCTTCAACAAGTTTCCACTATCTTCAAAGACATCTCTAGACAACCATAAACACAAGAAATCAACAATGGGTAACATACCGTCGATAGGTTTATCAGAAATCTCATCTTTGGGCCACCAGCGTGTCAACCAGAGAGCATAGCATCCTTTACTACCAGCCTTATTTGCTACCTCCATTGCAGCTATCAAGACATGAAAAACGGCAGTCTCCTCATCTGAAATATCCCCAGGAAGATTACCTATGATTGGGAGAAGCATCAAAGCTATCACGTCTTCCAGGCTAATGGTAAACTCTCCCCATATGCATATAAAGGTGTGAGTAGGAATACACCAGCGAGCAAGCAGAGCTACAATACTTCTCGCATCATGATTGATGAATAACTCCCCAGAAGATTGAATAGCTCTTGTCACCTGCACCTGATTGAGCATAGTCCTCACATGAGGAAAACCCAGCATATGCCTCGCCCATCCAGCAAACTTCTCCAAAGGTCGACGAGAAAGCTTAAATTCTATAATTGATGCAAGGAAGACCCCACGTTCAAAACAAAATCGGATGACTGTCTTGGGAGTCACGAATTTCTTCTGAGTGACAGTCCTGGGATTTATCAGCAGACGATACGCTGGAGATTTCAAATGTTTTTCAGCTCCTGAAGGATCTTCCTCAAAAAATGCATCATCAATATTTGGGACGTTTTTAATCCTAGGGATTTCATCTTCATCTTCACCAACAGAAGTTTCATTTGTGCATGTTTCATCTCTGGAGATGTCATCATCAACACGTGTTTCATCTCTTGAAGTGTCGTTAACTTGAGAGCTGGTCAAATTTACGAAGTAGCTGCAAAATGCACATCACATTCTACTTCAGTACATCATCCGGAATTGGATAAATACTAGCGTCTAATGGTAACTCTTAACTCTTACCTTTTTATGCTTCCACTAAAGGGTAGTGAGAGTAATGCTAGAGTTAATGCTCCAAAAACGTCTGCTTCTTCAAGACCTACAAAAGACGTTCAAAAACTCAGATTTTTCATAAAATCATGAACTTTTCTACTGAGTGAACATTCACCATAAAATTATGGAAACTAAAACATTATTTCATCATAAATAATTTTATCTCTAAGCAACATCACACAAAACTCAAGTTTTGATTTTAGAGAAACAATATATATTTGCATACATATATATAAATAAAACGTTTATTTACTCACGTAAATAAATGAATATTTTTCAATGTGAGCCAGGCTCACAAAAATAAATAGTGGATACTCCACGGTTTCAAAAAACAATTTTTTTCCATGAACCGACCATGGTTTTACAAAACTCTTTTCCTTCGTGCCGTCATACGTATTTGAAACGAAGGTTTATTTAAATTTCGTGAAAACTCACGCATTACATGGTAAAGTTTTACATGAAAGCTCATACACAAAATTTTATCATTGGACACAAGTTCATATATACATAAAGAGGAGAACTAGCTTCTCCGCATCATCGTTATTATTTAAAACGAAGATTTTACTACGGCTTTGTGAAAAAATCACTTTTTGTGATAAAACTTTGGCTCATGTGAAAGCTCATCAGCATAGTTTCATCACTGAACCTACATATTCATATATGAAGGAAAACCTCTCCTAAATCAGGGATTATTACTAGTTTTCAAAAAACTAACGATCAAACGAACAAACGTTTTCAAAAACGAAGGTTTTCGACGAAACCCACACTCATATATACACGGGTATATAATTTTATCATGAAAAATATGTGAACAACCCATAGAACTCATGAGCATCAGCAAGCAAAAAAAAAAAAAGTTCGAAGCATACCTGTCGGCGCCGGCCGGAAATTGGCCCACGGTGGCTATGGCGACGTCGGACGGTGGCGCTCCGGCGAACTTTCCTGCTCCTCTTGATGATGGCGTGAAGGTGATGAGGTGATGAAGCTCTGGTCGTGGGGGAAAATTAAAAAAAAAAAGGAGCAATTCCTTTTATATCAAACTTTATTTCCAAAACCTAATTTTCCAAGGATTTCCTTACTGGGCTCGGCCCGCGAATCCCAAACGACCAAGATCCCATCATCCAAATCAGCGGTTCAACACCAAATTATGATCATCAAACGACATTCTATCATGCTACTAGAACCATCTTTCAAGTCATGGTACGCTCGTACGATCAAAATCCGGTAACATCTTAACTTACGACTGAGTTAAATTACTTGTATTGTTATGACCGGAAAATCACCATTCAATGCTGAATGAGGAATACGGCTTTCCTCACTAAGCAGGGGACTTAATGTAGATGGTGGATTTTCGACAAAGGCTAAAATCGTAAACCCATAATTATACAAACCTCTGATTCAGCAATCAGACGTGAATATTGAGGCACGGGTCTCTCATCGAATCCTCTGATTGAGAATACTTTCTCTCAGAGTGCATATAGATATGTAGTCTCACAGCTGGACAATGGCATATCTCATGGGTACTGTGCACTTCGGT
Source organism: Papaver bracteatum (assembly GCA_023529315.1). NCBI lineage: Eukaryota > Viridiplantae > Streptophyta > Magnoliopsida > Ranunculales > Papaveraceae > Papaver > Papaver bracteatum. The sequence continues at coordinate 253,735 of JAJJWX010002978.1, forward strand.
AATTATTTCTATCACGAGATGAACAACTCCCAAACAACTTGCTCTGCTAGTATACAGTCTTAAATTAATTATTCATAAATTCTTGGATTCATCCGCAGAATTTCTAAAAATATTCAAATATATTTGCAGATATTTAATTATGCAAACCATGGTTCTTCCCAGCAGAAGTCCATGGATTAGTAATAAATATTGGACGCACGGGCATCAGAGATGCCGCCTGAGCAAGCCCTGTCTCAAACTTAAATTCTTGGATTCATCCGCAGAATTTCTGAAAATATTCAAATATTTTCGCATATATTTCATTATGCAAACCATGGTTCTTCCCAGCAGAAGTCCATGGATTAGTAATAAATATTGGACGCACGGGCATCAGAGCTGCCGCCTGAGCAAGCCCAGTTTCAAACTTAAATTCTTGGATTCATCCGCAGAATTTCTGAAAATATTCAAATATTTTCGCAGATGTTTCATTACGCAAACCATGGTTCTTCCCAAGAGAAATCCATGGATTAGTAATAAATATGCGATGCACGGGCATCAGAGCTAACTTCTGAGTAAGACCCATTTCAAATGGTGCAAGTGTATTCAACAATGATACATTAACAACCACCGCACGAGCGAGTATTGGTAGGCTCGGAAAGATACCTACTATTGTATAAATACTGCAAGTGCACAGTGTCGACAAGCAACACAGGGCAAGCACAGGTCGAACCACAGAGACTTGGATAGTGTAGAAGTTGATTCTAAATCCTGATTCAGAGAGTAACCAAAAGGGTTTTTTTTTTGTCGATACGACGATATGATTTTCAAGTGACTGAAATAATAAAAGTAAAAGATGCAAATAGCAAGATATGTAAACAATGATAATATGGATACTAGGGTATTCAAATCCACCAATAACCTATGATATGCATTCAACTTGTAATATTATTCTTGTCCTTATAGTAGATTCAAGTCTACCGTATAACTAAGGTGTTTCTCCAATGGATAATTTAATCACAACTAAAGTATTTCTCCAAAGCATTAATTGTCTAATTAAGCACAACTAATCTAAAGATCAATATTTGGTTAAGCATGAGTTGTAGCATAATCAACATAGAGATATTCTAACTACAATGGATACATGGCATACATTGTGAGAGCAAGATGTTGAAAAACTTGGATTAAATTATATCTTTAAACAATTCTAAACTTTCAAGAACAAGATACAAGATATGAATACATACCAATGAGATTAGGGCTTCATCTAAACCCTAGTAAATGAAATTAGAACATGAAGAACATTACAACAAAATTGAAATTTGATAAACTAACATGAACAAGCTATTCTTGGATGAGTTTTCAACACAACAACCCTCTCTATTTATACACAAAAATTCTCTCACACTTGGGATCCGAATTTCACTGTAGCAACCACTCAACAATTAAACAAAACATGTTTTCTTAATTGATGGATAGAATGGAATACAATGGGGGTGAGGTGGATGTTTTGGAAAGAATCCAATGGGGGTGAGGTGGAAATGGATTTGGGTCTTGGGTTTTGGATCATGGGTTTGTTTAATCCCATGAATTTGTAAACAGGTTTCCACTGATGCGCGAGCGGGTTGCAACGCTTCCAACTTTCTTCTCTTTTGTCTTCTCAATTCTTCCAAGCTTTATTTAGTACTTAAAAACACAAAATTAATTAATACAAATATTTATTCTTGAAGATGGTAAGAATGCAGAATTTGGGATAATATATGACTTTGAAGCGCGAAAGATGAGTTAAGTGCCAATGAAAAGGTGTATGAATATGCAATATTTGGCACTCATAAAATACCCCCAAACCTGAATTTTACTTGTCCTCAAGTGAAATAGAAATCCAGAAATCCTAACTATACCACTGTCGCTGGTCTCTCGAATGCATTTAGCGTATGCACTAAGCCTTTAAACCCCTAGGTGTCCCTAGTGGACGAGTTGTAGTCTCGTGAGGGCCTACCAAAGATGTACCCACAAACAAAACCTTCTCCAATTTCAGAGCATCCATAGAAATGTCTTCGTCTTCGGTCTTCAACTGTAGATGATGAATTTCGGAATTTCGTAGAACTATGAAAATTTGTAACCAAATTTTTTTTTTTTTTTTTTTAAGACCCGCTATCATCATTTTTTTTTAGTGACCCGCTACACAGCTGGTCATCAGATAACACACTACAAAAGACCCGATCCACAGCTGGTCATAGAAGACAACAAAGAAAATGCAAAAGACTACAAAAGATCCTACAAAAGACCCGCTACACAGCTGGTCATAAAAAATGCAAAAGACTGCAAATGATCCTACAAAAGACCCGCTACACAGCTGGTCATCAGATAACACACTACAAAAGACCCGCTCCACAGCTGGTCATAGAAGACAACAAAAAAAATGCAAAAGACTACAAAAGATCCTACAAAAGACCCGCTACACAGCTGGTCATAAAAAATGCAAAAGACTGCAAATGATCCTACAAAAGACCCGCTACACAGCTGGTCATAGAAAACACTCTACAAAAGACCCGCTCCACAGCTGGTCATAGAAGACGATATGCAAATACTCCCCCAAACCTAAATCTAACATTGTCCTCAATGTTTCAAAAGATCAGAAACAACAAAACATGAGAACAAAACAGATTCAAAGGAAAGAGATTACCAGATGCCAAAAAGGGTGGTGCTAACCATAATTGAATGAATGCTTTGAAAGCAAAAAATATGAGCGCAAGACAAAAAGTTTGGTTAGCGCACAAATATATCAACAAGATTCAAAATTTTACCTACTAGATTATACAATGATGACTCACCATGTACCAATAATCTAAAAAGTTGAGGATCAACCCAAAAGACGTAGTGCGGAAACATCAACAGCCTTACACAATTATAACAGGACAGCAATGCAAGTGAGACTGCATATGTGAATGAGTTACCCCCAAACCTAGATTTTTCAATAGATATACTTTTGGGTACAAAATCTAACAATTTCAGGGGTGCAACATGCACAAGATCTAGTTCAAAGTGGATTTTGTCAGGGATGGATGGAGAGACATGAGTGAACTCTAATTGTGGCTCATCAAAGGTATTATATTTAACTGCAAAATAGTCCAAGAGGACTTGAGAGGCACACAGTTCCAATCCTAGATTAGGTACTCTTAGAAAATTAGGTTTAATAATAACTTTACAAACCAAATCTAGGTTGGGTGCAAGATTACTAGTTTGTGACATGGGCAGGGAGGTAGGCACATCATTATTAGGCGCATCTATAACTCCTAAATCATTTGCCAAAGTGTCGCAAAGATGCTCACATTCATAGAACAATCCATCAAGACCCAAATAATTATCATGCTCATCCAAAGTTTTATTCTCATGCATAGACAAATCCAAAGAGACATCACAATGTGACCCGGGCAGAGAATCAGACACGTCAATTATGTTTTCATGCATAAGATCATTAGTGTTGACATGAGATTCAACACTACCTATGTCAGACACAAGTACAACATCATGCTCATGCTCATAAAACAAATCAATAAGCCCCAGTTCACAATCATCCCCTAGAACTTCAGTTTCATGCATAGGAATATCACAAGAAACTTCACACTGTGACTTAGACAGAGAGAATCGACACATCAAAGTTATTTTCATGTATAGTATCATTGATGTCGACAGGAGATTCAATATTTTCTAAGTCATACACAAGAAATGTGTCATGCTCTTGTTCACGGGACAATTGCACAGGCTCAAGATCAGTATCAACATCACATGTATATGTAACACTAGAAGAAACATCATTCATTAAGGTCGAGGCAGAGAAGCCTAATGTCTCTGAACTCAAAGGTTCGACAATATTTTCAGTAAAAACATATTATTCTAACATAAAATCATCATCATCACAGAAATGCATTTCCTTATTTAAAATCGTAGTATTTATAGTCCCTTCATTTAAAACAGGTTCATATGCAATATCAGCTACACAAGTAAGACTAGGCATACTATTTTCACATTTTATTTCATTAGGACAAACAAATATTTCATCCTGAAATTCCTCCTTTCCTACATTTTGTAAATGAATCAAATTCATTTTTAATAATGCATTAAGTTGTTCAATGGAATGAGAGTCTTCAACAGTAGGAAATTCATAATTAATGCTATATGGTTTATCATGCAATACACTCCTAGCATTATTTTGTTCGATGAGTCTGAGATTTTCCTCCACAGATTGAGAAGTACAAAATTTTTCAACTTCCCACTGTGGTGGATGATACAAGTGTGCAGGGTCATTAGGGTCTATAAAATACTGATCGCAACCTTCGAAAGGTTGATTATGGTCCCAATGACTATCGACTTTGGAACTGTTGGCATTTCATATTTTGGATTTTCATGATATTCTCTAGATTGCCTAAAATCATGCAAAATATAGCAATTCTCAGCAGGATGGCCTAAGCCTCCACATAAGGTACAAGCATAGATTTCAGATTGCCTAGAAGAATTATATGCGATAGATTCATGCATTTGCACTTCTAAAGCTGCAGTTCTAGCTTCTAACTGGTCCAAAAGTGATGATTGTGAGAGTTGGGCACTGTAAAGATGTTCATTTTCACCCTGTGGTGGATGATACATGTGTGAGTAGTTACTAGGGTTCATGTATTGATGCTCAGGACTGTGAAAATTTCCATAATAATCCCTATAACTAGTGACATCATGGTATGTTGGAGTTTCATAATGTGAAGCATGCCCGTAAGAAATCTCTCTGATGGATTTGTTTCCATCCCCACCTGCAGACCAGAATCCTGACATGATCTCTAACTAGCACTAGGCTTGTTGTAGAGATTGGGATGTACACACTGAAAACATACCAATTTTTTTTTTTTCATTATTGTTTTTTTTTTTTTTTCCAAGCCCGTTCTCTAATTACCTCGGGCATACATTAGAAAAACAAAATAAAAGAAGAAAAATCATAAACGGAAGGGAAGTTCTATGCAATCGCAAACAAGGCTGACTCTACCACGTAAAACCTGCGATTTCTAGCAAACAAAAAGCATGATGGTTCCACTTAGATTGTTTTCTAGACCATCTTCTAATCCTTCGAAATGGAATTCGTTAAAATCTGAGCAAACTCCTCTGGAATCAATCCGAGTTTAAGTAAATTGAATAGAGGCGAGGGAAGCTGCAGGAGCTTTGATACCCAAGGCCTCACCGCATTCCAAGGCGGCGCATCACGCATTCAATTTACTTAAACCGTCATGAACTTCGAAGTATGCTTAGAGAGTAACCAATATTTTTCGAACGACTCTCCTACTAAGCTCGTTACCTTATAGGTCTCGTTTTATTTCAAATTTTAATGCTTAGGTTCACGTTAGGTATTGTTTTCCTAAGGCGGGAAAGAAGAGAACGGTGATGAAATCCGAACCCTTATCTTGTATGGCCATTCCTTGCCCTTTACTAGGAAAATAAAGCAGCCGTATTCAATTCCTCAACATATATGCAAACGAAGGAATACAGTAACTCGCTAACAAGGGATTCGCGAGTTTTTAGACAAACTTACCTCCCGTTCCAGACGGGGGATGAACCGTTGTTGTCGACTCGGGCCACGACTCCTATGTCATGAACGAACCCGAGGGGCCGAGGTGATATTGTAATCACCGTCCTTCTCTGCAAACAGTTGATATTTAATAATAAACTTCCGTAGGGTTTAAAAAATAAAAATAAAAATAGAATGTCTAAGTCCAAAGTCCAAAATAAAGTGCAAAAGAAAAAGAAAATTACAAGAGTAGAGGAATCCTAATACAATCTAAAAATAAATAAAATAAACTTTTTTTTTTTTTTTTTTTAATTTAAAATAAAAACTTCTTTCGCTTCCTTTCCTTCGCCTTTACAACAGCTACTCCGGCACCTGTTGAGCTCAAAAGAGGTAGTTAGGTTTTCGAAGTTTTAAAGCAAAAGCAAAAATTTTAAAAAAATAATAAAAAATAACAAAAATAAGTGTAAAATTGACTGTGAATAGTTACGCTGCTACAGTGATTATACTATAGTGATATTGAACAGTAATATGTGAACATTTCCAGGAGATGAAAAATGAATAGTAACAGGAGATGAAAAATGAACTACACCACTACCGAGTCCCCGGCAACGGCGCCAAAAACATGGTAGGCTCGGAAAGATACCTACTATTGTATAAATACTGCAAGTGCACAGTGTCGACAAGCAACAGGGCAAGCACAGGTCGAACCACAGAGACTTGGAGAGTGTAGAAGTTGATTCTAAATCCTGATTCAGAGAGTAACCAAAAGGGGTTTGTTTTTGTCGATACGACGATATGATTTTCAAGTGACTGAAATAATAAAAGTAAAAGATGCAAATAGCAAGATATGTAAACAATGATAATATGGATACTAGGGTATTCAAATCCACCAATAACCTATGATATGCATTCAACTTGTAATATTATTCTTGTCCTTATAGTAGATTCAAGTCTACCGTATAACTAAGGTGTTTCTCCAATGGATAATTTAATCACAACTAAAGTATTTCTCCAAAGCATTAATTGTCTAATTAAGCACAACTAATCTAAAGATCAATATTTGGTTAAGCATGAGTTGTAGCATAATCAACATAGAGATATTCTAACTACAATGGATACATGGCATACATTGTGAGAGCAAGATGTTGAAAAACTTGGATTAAATTATATATTTAAACAATTCTAAACTTTCAAGAACAAGATACAAGATATGAATACATACCAATGAGATTATGGCTTCATCTAAACCCTAGTAAATGAAATTAGAACATGAAGAACATTACAACAAAATTGAAATTTGATAAACTAACATGAACAAGCTATTCTTGGATGAGTTTTCAACACAACAACCCTCTCTATTTATACACAAAAATTCTCTCACACTTGGGATCCGAATTTCACTGTAGCAACCACTCAACAATTAAACAAAACATGTTTTCTTAATTGATGGATAGAATGAAATACAATAGGGGTGAGGTGGATGTTTTGGAAAGAATCCAATGGGGGTGAGGTGGAAATGGATTTGGGTCTTGGGTTTTGGATCATGGGTTTGTTTAATCCCATGAATTTGTAAACAGGTTTCCACTGATGATTTGTGAGCGGGTTGCAACGCTTCCAACTTTCTTCTCTTTTGTCTTCTCAATTCTTCCAAGCTTTATTTAGTACTTAAAAACACAAAATTAATTAATACAAATATTTATTCTTGAAGATGGTAAGAATGCAGAATTTTGGATAATATATGAATTTGAAGCGCGAAAGATGAGTTAAGTGCCAATGAAAAGGTGTATGAATATGCAATATTTGGCACTCATCAAGTATTTAAAAATACGAAGAAACGATGAACCTATGCAAAATAGAATGAAAAATAACAAATAAATAAAAATTGACCAAGGCGCTGGGAGCATGTACCCACTGACCGGCCGACCGTTCCATGGTTAATCCCACGCCAGTTTCATATTTTTATCATATTTTTGTTGTTTTCTCTGAGTTTATGAAAACCTTTCATTTGAACGAATATCCTTTATTTTGAGGAAACTCCTCAATTTCATGATGCTTCCTTCGCGCGGAGGAAATAATATAAAATTAGGGAAAAACGTGATGGGGCGTGACCATTGGCTAACCGGCCATGCCTTGGTCCCAGCTGGCCCCACACCTCATGATTCCTCATTATTTTATTATTATTTCCCTAATTTTATGAAAACTCCTTAATCTCATGATATTTCCTTGGTCCCATGAAAAATAATAAAAATTAGGGAAACCCGTGTGCACGGGCCATGGCCGGTCGGCCAAACCCTAGATGGCTCACACCTCTCACTCTTTTATTAGCATATTTTTCATGTTTTCATAATCCCATGAAAATTCCTTGATTTCATGATATTTCCTTCAAATTATGAAAATTCCTTCAAATCATGAAATTATGCATAAAATAGGGAAAACGCACGGGACCGGGCCCTAGACGGCCAGTCATGCTCCAAGCCGCTCCCACACGCCCACACGTCCCTTATTTTATGATTTGTTATGTTTCCCTCATCTCATGGAAACTCCTTGATTTCAACAAAACTCTTTAATTTTAGCAAAACTCCTTCGTTTTATCATATTTCCCTAAAATCATGAAAAATATTACAAAATTATGGAAAACATGTGGGATGGCTCCCTTGGATGGAAATCCTTTCCCACGGTCATGATTGGTCCCACACTCCATAATATTTTCACTTTTTCATTATTTTCCTTCATCCGATGAAGTTTTGACGGTTTTATCAGAAAACCCTAATTTTGTCATATTTTCTCAAATGGTCGTTCAAACGGGCACCAGAAAATATTAAAATTCTCAGGACTGAAACACGGACATCTCAACGACGAAAGCATGTTACCTTGACCAACCAAGGTTAGGTTTTTGACTCGCAGTGAGCCAGTCTCACGTGTTTCTCACAATCTGACCTAATTTGCACAATTGCGCGTATTGGGTCCTAAACTCTCCGAATAATTTCAGAATTTGACGGAGCGATCATCATTTGATCCTATGACCACCCATGGCCGGTTTCATAACCTGTTGGTTGGTCCCTCATATTTTAATAATTAATTAGGTGTTGATGGTGGATTTTAGTTTAGGGCTAAAATTGTAAAACCAAATTTAATATGCTGCCACCCTGCAAATGATGAAGCTAATTTAATAGGCTGACATCCTACAAAGGATAAAACCATTCAAGTGATGAATACTTCTCACTTTATTAATTCACCAAAGCATGTGCAACCATCCTCTGAATTTAATATACCCAGAACGGAGCATGTAGCAACCATCCCGACGGATCATGTAGCAACCATCCCGGTTTTATGTAGGTATACAACATTACTATTAATGTTTTAATTAATGCCTTGTGTTTGACATGCAAACACCCGTAGGCTACCTGACGGTGGGTTATATTAGCCCCATTGAACGCATGCAAGACTACCCATGTTAGTCTCACCTGTTGAAAACAAACTTAAAAATAGATCTTAACTGTCCAACCTCGCAGGCATGGTTGGACGACCTAGATCACGATCGGAACCGAGTAGCATGCACGCACATGCTCACCGCAGGCCTACCTTATTGATGATGCAAACGGATTCACCATAGGAGCCATGGCGTTAAGATATGCTAGCATGAAGCTGCGGCTCACAAACCCTAAAAATTAGGGTTTTGCTTACATGTTGCGACCAAGCAACTTTGGTCGGGCGTACAGGAAATATTAGGAGGAACTGTCGCCGGCCGATAGCACCTACGTGCTCACCGTAGGCCCACCTCCACATTGAACCAATCGGCCATGGTTAGTTGCAGCCGACCGTCTCGAAATCCTTGTCCAAAATAGTATCCACGGTCCCATTCTAATCTCAGCCATCCGTCATCGCAGGCGTGCTTGGATGGCTTAGATCGTGCCTATGGTCGCAAACCAAGCATGCGCATGCTCGCCACCGACCCACCTCCCTGCTGGTGCAAACGTCTTCTCTATGGGAGTCACCAACGTTGAGATACGGTGGCACAAAGAAGGCATGCGAGGCCATTTCTAATCTCGACCATCCATCATCGTAGGCTAGAACGGGCGACCCAAATCGCTCCGATGGATGTCATGCAGGCATGAACGTGTAGAATGGCGTCCCGCCTATCTACTGGGCTAATCGGCCACTCCATGCATGCCTCCCAAGGCATAAAACCGTTAGGGTGAAAGAGGAAGATCGCAAGCCTTCCAAACCCTAATCCAATGGTTATTCCTCCATCAATCTCGTCCGTCCAAGTCCGCATGCTTGGATGAATATCCTAGGAAGGGAGTTAGGTGGCAAACAAGGTATCACCGTGATCACCATCCTCCATATTTCCCCATGGCATAACCGGACAAGGTGGGTCCCGCTCATGCGGCCTCCGAACAACGCCTGAACATAGCTAGTTGAGTCACTTCAACTTGCAATCTTTTCATCAAAGTTGTGCAGGCTTCAAGCATGTTAAACATATTTAATGCACCGCATGCATACAATATGCGCCTACAAACATCTGGATATACTCAATGCAGTACCTGCATAGTATACACACGATACTTCACAAGTATCAATTTCCTTCCTGGATTTTTCTTTCGGGCTGTTTTCTCCTCTCGAACGAGCTTAAAACCTAAATATTCCCTCGTTAGGAGATAGGAAATTCTTTTCCGTATGGAATGAAGGGCGGACCATCAAAATCCGAGTCCGTACTATAATTCTACAACGATTCTAGTAAGGAGCGCTAATTAGGGTTTCTGGTGCAACGATCAACGGTTTCCCCTCCTCTCAAGATGCAAAATATCGACCGTCGAAGGTCACCAAGCTAGCAAGATTCCCGAGCCTTACTTTACAAGATACAACAACATGCTACATGTTTTCCAAAACACTCGAGACATCAATCGTGTCACAAACTGGGGGATACAAACTAGGGTATTGGTCTGGCGGTTTACAGCGCGCAGCGTGCAACGTGCAACACGCCATCACAAGATCGTGTCAGGGAAACATGGGCGGTTAGCGATGATAGGAGAAGTGGGCAAGAAACCGTGTGACACTAACACACAACTCCACTTCCTCCATCACTCCACTTCCTCCACTTTCCCACGAGAGACGTGATGAAGGCTTATCGACTTGTATAAATAGGTTCTCCTCCCTATTTCCAACGACAACAGAAAAACCAAGTGTTAATACCATTATATTCAACACCTAGAGCCTTCCTGCAACATTTGCTAGCCTGCTCGAACTTCTGTTAACAAGTCATCAAATAGCATTCACCTTCATACTCTCAACACCTTCTTCGCTTCCCTCCCTAAGATCAACCTCACATCCTTCACCTGTGACCGAAACAAATCTGGAACGGCCGTGTCTTCGGTTTAGGCCAGAATTGTACAGATTATCTCTCAAATCAAAAGTGCTCATCGTGCAGCACATTTGTTGAAGGTTTAAATTCACTTCTCATCCACACACACCCAAAATTACCTAAACCTGCAGAAGTAGTTTTCTCCCACAAATAATTGGCGACCACAATGGGAGGTTAATCTCTCGGTTGTGAAGTCGATTTCTTCAATACCAGTACAATTTTTCTGATTTCAAGAATGGTGGATCTTAGGTCTGGACCAGTAACCAATCCCGATGGAGTTAGCGCCGAAAACACTTCTGTCGCTGATATCCCAATCACTGGTGTCACCATACAACCCGCCTGTACAACCAACGTGTCCCGTGGAATTGCGTCTTCTTCCATCAGTACCAGTACTAGCGGAGCAGCAACAGACATTCCAATAGGCGTGACACCTCCCATTACAAGAGCCATAGCGGCCACAAATCCAAGCATTTCCTCGAGCATGACGCCTCCGTCCGTCACCAGAACGACTCCTACTCCCCCTTCAGGACGAGGATCTGGAGGACCCAAAGGAGGACAACCTCCTATCACCATGGTGGACTTGATGGAGAGACAAGAAACCCTCTCTAAAGCTCAGGAAGACATGGCAACCACTTAGAAGGAGGTACTCGCCTTCCTTAAAACATTAACCGATCGATTACCGCAAGAGTCGAGATAGCCCCAAGGGCCAACAAGAAATACGTTCAGCACACCTAGAGCAGGTGCCTCAGTTACGCAAGCCTACCTGAACGAAGAGTCTTATGCTGCTGACCACGCAAGATAAAGGGACCAGGAGTGTCTCAGGGAAAGGAGCCGATCATCCAACTTTATTACACGTGAAGATCTGGAGAGGCTCCTCCAAATTCGTGGAAAAGAAAATCCGATGGACGCGCATCGACACCAGCCTCCATATCCACAAGATGTGCAATAGATTCCTCTTCCCAGGGGATGCACCTCCCCTCAATTCACCCTTTACGATGGTACCGGTAATGCTCGTGAATACGTCTCTCGATTTTTAGAATCCTTAGGAGAACACGAATACAATCACGTTCTCCGCCTGAAGGAATTCTCCAAATCACTTACGGGGAGATCCTATACGTGGTACAACAACATCGCACCTGACAGCATATCCAATTGGAGTGAGATGGTCAGCGCATTTTACAAGAAGTACTTCTTTGTATCTGAGCAAGTTACTTTCTCAGACCTGGGGAGAATCTCCCAACGGAACAACGAACATCCAAATGATTTTGTCAAAAGGTTCAGAACACAAGCGTTGGACTGCCATGAACCAAATGTCACAGAACGACATCTGGTGGAATTATGCATCAACGGAATGATACCCATATATCGCGCCCTGCTGGAAAACTTGGGATTCCAGACGTTATCAGAGCTTCATGTAGCATCCAAACATTCAGCCACTACCTCCCCAACATTATTGGAAAGAACCATGATCGTTAGGAGCGACGATTCACGAGATAATCGGGGAAACATGCGCCTCATTAACAAGCAGTATAATACTGGCCCTTCTGTCAGTATAGTAAGCGAAGGCGGAAAGAGAAAAGCTCCAGCGGCGGTAGAACAACTACCCAAGCGTGCGGCTCAAACGCATAAAGCTTCGCCTCGAAAGGGAACATGCAAATATCCTACGCATAGCACCGAAGACACAGGCTTCCCATTTTCGATAAATGAAGTAATGGAACTCTTGGAGGCATGGATTCAGGATGATGCTATCAAGCTACCTCCTATCACTAGATCCAGAGCAGCCGCAAACCCTAGTATCTCTTCAAATGTAACACCTCCATCCGTCACAAGAGCAACTGCCACCCCTTCATCAGAACGAGGAGAAAGAGGAGGACCATATCCCATTACCATCGCAGATTTAATGGAGAGGCATGAAGTCTTTGCTAAGACTCAAACGGATATGGCTGCAACTCAGAAAGAGGTACTCACTTTTCTTAAGACGTTAACTGATCGATTTCCACAAGAGCCTCCACATCCCCTGGATCCAACAAGGAACACATTCAACGCACCCGGAGAAGGTACTTGGAGCGGATCTACATGGACCTGATCGAAGAAGCAACACCAAATATGAACGGTTATGTCATGGAGATTTCTATACTGGGGACTTATCCTCACAATGATCCTCCTCAAGTCAATACTCCCACTATGAGCCGGAGGCCGGTAGGTCAAGAAGCGGTTTCTCTATTGGAAAGTTTATTCAAACTTTTATACCTCTCAAAGAACCAGCATGCAGAGACGTTTTGCTGCAATCGACCAGAAGAAGGACGACCAAGGTTCACCCAGGCAAGATCGTACGACAGCCTATCAAGATGAAATACTTTGAAGGAAATCAGACCAGCACATACGGGATCGTCCCTTCAACATATCACCAGTGCCTGAAGACCATGCCGGACAAAGAAGCTTTCCATATTCCTACATCACTGTCTCATTACGCACCGATGTATGGAGTGGAGTTATTTGAACCAAGAGAAGCTCCGCGGGAAGAACCAGACAAAGTTCATTACATCTCACTCCCTGTGTGGGTGTCAGTCCATAAGGAGGACCGAATTTCATCATTGAGGGCTATTCCTCACAATGCATCTTTGCTGACAAGACGTTCTTCTTCAGCCGGTGAAGCAGCGACCCACGTTCACACCAAGAGGGAGACTGATGCACATTCTCCCCGCCCGGTGGAATGATGCAACGATGAGCCACAAGAATAAGTACTAGACATTCCACAACAGCTGCAAGATGGTACCAACTCCACAACTGACGAGCTCGACGATGAGGAATCTCTTAGGCCTATCTCCATCAGCTCGACCGTGTGTAAGCATCCATACAATCTCCGATTCAAGACGGTCAAGCAATCTCCAAGACGATTCAGGCGCGAGATCAAGTGTTTCATGAATTCCAGAGAATTGAACGAATGCTACCTCAACGGCTACAACCAGATAAGGATGTATGAGCATGATGCAAGTAATACAGTTTTTCAAAACTCTATTGAAAACTTTTATTATATTGTACTGCCATCCGGTTTGAAGAATGCCAACGTATCAACACGCTGTGACAGTAATATTTTATGATGACACGATACATAAGCAATACGAAGACTATGTGGATGATACAATAGTCAAACCCAAGACTCAATCTATCCTCGCAATGCTGTTGTCGTGAACCGTGAAGGAGCTCAAAAACTTCATAATCAAGGAAGCGCTCCGGAGAATTCAACGAATATTGTCATCTCTGAATCAGCATGAAGAGTTCACCTGTTATGACAGCCCAGACAAGAGCAAACATGAGACATCTTCAAATCAACTGAAGGGAGCAAACCCAAGAAGATAATGATGTCTGCCTGTCATGAAAAAATCCAGACGAATCACTCTCTTAGAGGATGATGCATGTCTACCGTGATATATTGGAGAATCTTCACTTTGGTCATCCTCCGGACTTCGTGAAGCTATTGAACGCTCATCTAAGGCAGCATCTACCCTGCTAGGAAGAACCATGCCTGCCAGTAATGAAGAGCCTCATGATGTTCGTGGAAGAATACATCCCACTAACAGGAAATACAATCTTCAGCCTTCCATAAGCAGTTTAGTTGAAGTAGCAAGAGGAAAGCCACCGAGATACAACTTCCTGTGCGTCCAACATCACCAACTCCAACTCCAACTCCAGCACCCTATGCACAACTGCCGAAATGGTGAAACAACGACTAAGGTATTTCATATCCGGATCGATGGTAACTACATCAATGAGAGACGATTTCTTAATTTGTCTCCAGTATAAGAAGTGGTTGCGTTACCAAAGTAGTAGGATTGGGACTTTATAGCACTACCCATCTCAAAGACGGTGAATTTAGAGATGCAAGCATGCTATTATTATGATTCAAAGATATCCAAAGACGAGGATGTACTCAACAGAGTAGAGATGGCCTCATGAACCTAGCATGAAAACTCCTATCAAGTCGAAAGTTCTAGGTACTCGTGGACATGGGACTGTCTCCCTCTTCTCTATCTCATGAAGGAACGTCAAGAAAGTCGTTGGTTCCAGCTTACACCTCTACCAATGAAATTAGACAAGCTCTACCACTATATGGAGACTGCCAAGTTCGTGCCTGTATATATCACGCCTCACCCTGCCAGTCTCTTCTGATCAAAGCTGCTGCAGTTGATATTATGCCTGAACTTTGCTATAACAACAACCACTACCGACATAGGTAATCCGTACTTCTGCATATTTTCCCATGGAGAAGTAAAAGAATCATGTAGGCGATATGATATCTTTATTATGGTAAAATCACCAATGGTGCAACATAGAACCACATAAGTCATCCTTGGGGACTGAGGCTCAGTATGAGATTCCTTCACCATCAGTCAAGGGATTCCTCAACACAAGAGATGATCAATCAAGAAGCATGTGAATGGAAAACCAAACTAAAGAATTTGCTTCAATGCTCTCTCGAGGAACCGCCTCCAGTTCTCTTCAGAAGCTGCTTCAACGCTCCTACCAGGAGCCGCCTGCATGTTAGCTTCAGCCTGCTTCAACATTACCGCTAGGAGATACTTCCGCGTTCGCTTCAGAATCCATCTCCAACTCTCTAAGACGCTCCAGAATCTTCTTCAACGCTCTCTAGGACCTGATCGCTCCAGAAGTTGCTTCAACACGTTTATGTTTGAGCAAAACAAGCGCGCAGTGGGTCCCATGTTCGAGCAGTCAACAAAGATGGTGTCGATTCAAGGCAGCAAGAATGGCGTTTGGTCAACGTAGAAGGTTCAATGTTTGGTCGAAGTAATAAGGATGACACTCGAATGTTCAACCGAAGCAGGCACAGCAAGCCCACGTTCGATCAAGCAGGCGCATGATGAGTCCCACGATTAAGCGAAGTAGGCGGCCCCACATGTCTATCAAACAGGTACAACATGGAGACATTCGGTTGAAGCATATACGTGGTGGGTCCACATTCATCTAGGGTTACACTCACAGCTGCCCACGATCAGAGCAAGCATGCTCGCATCAGGTCCAACCAAAGCAGGCTCTCGACTGAAGCATGCATAACAATGTCGATTGAAGCAAGAATGATCAATATCATGCTACTCGAAGACTCTCCTGGGCGCCTCTTAGATATGACGTACTCCAAGAACAGGATGACCCATCTCTCCTAGTAACATCCAACTTTGTCTCAAAAGTTTATCTTTATTTGTCACCATCTCATGCCTACCCCGCAATGATGTAACCATTGTGTTCTAGGCAGGGACTTAATGTTGATGGTGGATTTTAGTTTAGGGCTAAAATTGTAAAACCAAATTTAATATGCTGCCACCTTGCAAATGATGAAGCTAATTTAATAGGCTGACATCCTGCAAAGGATAAAACCATTCAAGTGACGAATACTTCTCACTTTATTAATTCACCAAAGCATGTGCAACCATCCTGTGAATTTAATATACCCAGAACGGAGCATGTAGCAACCATCCCGACGGAGCATGTAGCAACCATCCCGATTTTCTGTAGGTATACAGCATTACTATTAATGCTTTAATTAAAGCCTTGTGTTCGACATGAAAACACCCGTAGGCTACCTGACTGTGGGTTATATTAGCCCCGTTGAACGCATGCAAGACTACCCATGTTAGTCTCACCTGTTGAAAACAAACTTAAAAATGGATCTCAACTGTCCAACCTCGCAGGCATGGTTGGACGGCCTAGATCACGCGCGGGACCGAGTAGCATGCACGCACATGATCACCGCCGGCCTACCTTCTTGATGGTGCAAACGGCTTCACCATAGGAGCCATGGGTGTTAAGATATGCTAGCATGAAGTTGCGGCTCACAAACCCTAAAAATTAGGGTTTTGGTTACATGTTGCGACCAAGCAACTTTGGTCAGGCGTACAGGAAAGATTAGGAGGAAATGCCGCTGGACGATAGCACCTACGTGATCACCGTGGGCCCACCTCCACGGTGAACCAATCGGCCATGGTTATTTGCAGCTGACCGTCTCGAAATCCTTGTCCAAAATAGCATCCACGGTCCCCTTCTAATCTCAGCCATCCGTCATCGCAGGCGTGCTTGGATGGCTTAGATCGTGCCTATGGTTGCAAACCAAGCATGCACATGCTCTCCACCGACCCACCTCCCTGCTGGTGCAAACGGCTTCTCTATGGGAGTCACCAACGTTGAGATATGGTGGCACAAAGAAGGCATGCGAGGCCACTTCTAATCTCGACCATCCATCATCGCAGGCTAGAACGGGCGACCCAGATCGCTCCGATGGATGACCTGCAGGCATGAACGTGTGGAATGGCGTCCCACCTATCTACTGGGCTAATCGGCCACTCCATGCACGCCTCCCAAGGTATAAAACCGTTAGGGTGAAAGAGGAAGCTCGCAAGCCTTCCAAACCCTAATCCAATGGTTATTCCTCCATCAATCTCGTCCGTCCAAGTCCGCATGCTTGGATGAATAGCCTAGGAAGGGAGTTAGGTGGAAAACAAGGTATCACCGTGATCACCATCCTCCACATTTCCCCATGGCATAACCGACCAAGGTGGGTCCCGATCATGCGGCCTCTGAACAATGCCTGAACATAGCTAGTTGAGTCACTTCAACTTGCAATCTTTTCATCAAAGTTGTGCAGGCTTCAAGCATGTTAAACATATTTAATGCACCGCATGCATACAATATGTGCCTAAAAACAGCTAGATATACTCAATGCAGTACCTGCATAGTATACACACGATACTTCACAAGTATCAATTTTCTTCCTGGATTTTGCTTTCGGGATGTTTTCTCCTCCCGAACGAGCTTAAAACCTAAATATTCCCTCTTTAGGAGATAGAAAATTCTTTTCCGTATGGAATGAAGGGGCGGACCATCAAAATCCGAGTCCGTACTAGAATTCTACAACGATTCTAGTAAGGAGCGCTAATTAGGGTTTTTGGTGCAACGATCAACGGTTGCCCATCCTCTCAAGATGCAAAATCTCGACCGTCGAAGGTCACCAAGCTATCAAGCTTCCAGAGCCTGACTTGCCAAGCTACAACAACATGCTACATGTTTTCCAAAACAATCGAGGCATCAATCGTGTCACAAACTGGGGGATACAAACTGGGGTATTGGTCTGGCGGTTTATAGCGTGCAGCGTGCAACACGCCATCACAAGATCGTGTCAGGGAAACATGGGCGGTTAGCAATGATAGGAGAAGTGGGCAAGCAACCGTGTCTCACTAACACACAACTCCACTTCCTCCATCACTCCACTTCCTCCACTTTCCCACGAGAGACGTGATGAAGGCTTATCGACTTGTATAAATAGGTTCTCCTTCCTATTTCCAACGACAATAGAAAAACCAAGTGTTAATACCATCGTATTCAACACCTAGAGCCTGCCTGCAACATTTGCTAGCCTGCTCAACCTTCTGTTAACAAGTCATCAAATAGCCTTCACCTTCATACTCTCAACACCTTCTTCGCTTCCCTCCCTAAGATCAACCTCACATCCTTCTGTGGTGACCGAAACAAATATGGAATGGCCGTAGTTCTTGGTTTAGGCTTAATTGTACATATTATCTCTCGAATCAAAAGTGCTCATCGTGCAACACATTTTTGAAGGTTTAAATTCACTTCTCATCCACACACACCCAAAATTACCTAAACCTGCAAAAGTAGTTTTCTCCCACAAACATTAGGTTTTATCACCTAATGTTGAACCCAGTAGTAATTCAGTAAATGATTAAACCAGCATTTAATCATTCTTTCAACAACTCACCAACTCTTCAAAGAGGTATTGGTTTTTTATCACGTGAGTATATGAGAATTTCATGGTTGATCCACGGTCCCATGAAGCCGGTTCTCCTTCATTCCATGGTTAATTTTCAAATAAACCATCAATTGGTCATCAATTGATCAAATTAGGGTTTCTGAATCCAAGGATCATGATTCCAGATTCAAACACTAATAATTTTGCAATGATATCATGATCAATATTCTTATTAATTATGCTCGGTTCAACTATTAGCGCTTTAATTAATATTTTATTTTGGTCACGCTACCAATAATTCATCAGACGAGCAATATTTACTCAAATCAAGGAATATTGGTTCAACTATCAATATTCAACAAATTATCGAGCAACACTCGCTCACTTCAACGTGAGGATTCCACCACTGTCTCAACAGACACGTTCGATTCATGAGTTGCAGAACATTTCACAAAATCATGTTTAACTCAGCAAATACGTGGACTCATTGTCCCATGAAGTCATGAAATCAACAACTGACTAAATTAACCACGAGGCATCAATCGTGTCACTTTGGGGGATATCAACTAGGGTTTTGGTCTAGCGGCCTACGACACGTGTGTTCAAACACACGATGGAATGTGAGCAAGTCGTGCAATCAGTTGAAGGAATCAGCAAAATAGTGGGTGGAAAATTAACCAAGTCTCCGCACGATGAGTAATTGGTTTAACACGATTTCCCACCTCCCCACTCTTTGATTCCATCAAATTGTCACACTTCATGGGATCATGGTGTTTTCATCTCCGGCATTATATAATGTCTATGTATCTTGATTGAAAGAACAACATTCAAAGAGTTCTCAAACATTCGAAGAGTTCTCAAACATTCGAAGAGTTCTCAAACATTCGAACAACAATCTCCTCAACGAGAAATTTCTCACCAAAGTTCATACACACACTCTTACGTCTACACGAACTCATAGAAATCACTGTCAATCAGGAAAAATTCAATCATACAGAGCATTTCATGTTGAATTCATAACACACCTACAATCTCTGATCATCATTGATCTCACACATTTCTCAGCTTCCCTCCTACAGATCAACCCATCCTCTCTTGTGACCGAATTTACTCTGGAACGACCATTGTCTTGGTTTAGGCCGGAGTACTACAGATTGGTATCTCGAACTTAAAGCACCCCCTTCATAGCGGTGCATCTGTGTGAGGTTGAACATTTTGCTCGGTTCAAGGAATCTCCTTCGCACGGTCGTCCTCAATTACCCATAAACCAGCAAATCGTTTTTCCCCATCTACAAAAGTGATGTATGATACTCAACTACTAACTTCTATACCTAGTCTCGTAGTCCGAGACTTGACTTAGTAGACTAGAGATTAATATTTATTTTTGTTCAACTAACATTTACAACAAGCTTAAGATAACAAAACTTGTGAGTTCAACCGAGCAGTGATCTAACATCTCCATCCAGCTTTAGAAATTTGGCACGTAAATGTTTTGCTCAAGTCTTGTTTGAATGGCCGATTCTCCACCAAAGCTTTATGATCAAATATTTATTCACCACTTTTAGTCTTGTAGGACCCAGGCCGCCCTTATTATAAGGACATCATAACTTGTCGTAGGCAATAAAAAAATATCTACTAGTTTTGGAATTCCCAGTCCAAATAAAATTAAGAATAATAACTTAACAATCACGCAGGCTATGAAGTGGGTATTTATAAACAGCCGTGATATGAATGGGGGAAACCAGTAATAACATATTTAATTAAAACAGTTTCGGAATGAAAAAAAAAACATCTTGATCTTCCAACCTGTAAGAGTATCTCTTATTTTCTCCACCACCAGTCGATATTTAACAACTCCACGCATAAATTGTACAGTAGAGTATCTCTTATGCCAAATGGGAGTATAAAATCTTACATGTCACTAAAAAAATTATATCACCATTCATTGGAGATGCTCTTAAATACCAATCATGGAAGCAAGTTATTGCAATCCTAGTCAAATTCCCAACATTATCCCTTTGCATAGCCGTACCACCAACAAAGTAAATTTTACTCTTGGCCTAACCATCCACTTGACTTGAGGGCCGAGCATAATTTATCAAGGATAGTTCTACCAAACTGCCTATAATATCTGAACTGTCTGAGTCAGGAGATTGTTTAACAAAGTCTAGTCTTCCATAATAGTTTCCTACTTAACAGTTGTTAGTTTCCTTATAAATAGAATATGTATACTGACTGTGTATTTGTAAAAACTCTATATAAATACATAGTTTCATCTCCACACATTACTGTGGAAGATTCACCAAAAACAAACTCTTGTGTTGGTATCAGCCTTCGATCCTAAAACCACGCAACACAATCCCAAAACTCTTTTCAATGGCTACAACAACCAATGTTCACATCAATCATCTTGTCACCATTAAACTCACCGAAACTAATTTCCTCTTGTGAAAAACTCAATTCAAACCTGTACTCAAAGGGTACAAGCTGATGGGATACGTTGATGGGACTCAAGAAATTCCCTCACGTAATCTCCCTAATTCAGAAGTAATCAATATTGCATATGCAACATATGAAGAATGTGACCAACTTCTTATAGGTTGGATAGTTTCTTCATTGTCAGAATTCGTGATTGGAAAGGTCAGAGGTCTAGAAACCTCCAAAGCTATATGAGATACTCAAGAGAGAGAGTTTTCCCTAAATTTGAAAGCACACCAGATGCAGCTGCGCTGACAATTGCACATCCTTTCCAAAGGTAATCTCACTATGCAATAATTTTTCAATCAAGCTAAAAATATGTCTGATGGTCTTGCAGCATCTTGATATAATGTCTATGATGATGATATGAAGTATGTTCTCGTTAATGGACTTAATTAATCATATAATCCAATTGTTACTGCATTGGGTATTGTTAATGAGATGGACATGGAAACATTCAAAGAAAATCTTCTTACTTTCGAAATGCAACTAGAACAACAAATGACACTCCTGCAATAACCATTGGAAAATCTAGCAAGTTCAGGTGCTTCAACTTCCTCGCCAAGGCCTGATCAAAGAAGGTTTAAAAATCAGCCTCCACCAAATCGTCCACCTTAGCGTCCACAGTGTCAACTCTGTGGAAGGAGAAATCATATTTCTTCACGTTGGTGGTATCATTTTGATAAGGATTTTGTACCTAACCAGCATGCTCATGCCGTTTATATTGCAGTGCCTCAATGACACGGTGACAATACTTGGGTGACAGATACGGGGGATACGTATCACCTAACTGCTGATATTAACAATCTTATCATACCCCATGAGTATGAAGGTACTGAGAAAGTTAGGGTTCGCAATGGTAATGCTCTCACGATTGCAAATATTGGTAAATCTTCTTTTACTTGCAATGAAAGAACCTTTCAACTTAATAATATTTATCATGTTCCAGCAATCCAAAGAAATTTGCTTTCAGTACATCAATTCTGTAAAGATAATGATGTGTTTTTGAATTTCACACAAATCTCTTTGTTGTAAAGGAAAAAAGTACTGGGACAATACTGCTGCGGGGGCGGAATATAAATGAGATATATGTATCTGATAGTGTTGGCAACGACGTTTTGCACATTCAACCCAAGACCTTCATCTCAAATATACTACTAGTATGGCACCAACGACTTGGTCACCCAATGATCGGTATTGTCCATCGAGTCATCAATCAGTTTGCTCTTCCAGTAACGAATAAATCATTTGATTTTTGTCATTCTTACCACATTAGTAAGATCAAGAAACTTCCCTTTCCAATTAGTAGTACTGTTTTTGATAAACCATTAAGTTTAATTATTTAGGAAATTTGGGTTTCACCTCATATGTCTAGAAATGGGTTTCGTTATTATATGCTCTTAATGGATGCTTTTTCATATTATACATGGATGTTTCCTCTTGTTCAAAAATCAGATGCTTTGCCTACCTTTTTTCAGTTCAAAAATCAGGTTGAAAACCTTACAAATTACAAAATACAAGTCTTTGAATCTGACAATGCAGGAGAATATAAAATTTTTACTGCCTATCTTAACGAGTCTGGAATTCTTCATCGATTTTCTTGTCCACATACGTCTCCACAGAATAACCTAGCAGAACGTAGGATAAGACATGTAAATGAGTCTAGTTTAGCAATATTGTTCCATGTACACATGCCTAAATCATTTTGGCCTGAAGCATTTCAAACTGCCCGTTATCTGATAAATATGATGCCTAATTTTCAGTTTGAAGAAAGCTCATTTCCATTTGCCCTGAAGCAGCATGATTTCCCCTCAAGCATTCAACAAGATCCATTACGTAGTATGTGGTTGTTTTCCTCACTTATTTTTAGACATCTACGAGCATCAACAAGTAATCAAATACTTGACACCAATGCTGCAATGCAACAACAATCACCAGCTACGTCTGATCACTCGTATCACAGTAATGGTAATGAACCTGCATAGTCATCTGTAATAAACAGTCCTGTACATGCTGCTCCACTCTCATTTGTTACAAACAATCATGTACTTGAAGCCGCATAATCGTCAGAACTGAATAGTAGTCATCCCTCATCTACAGTAGTAAGAGATACTTCAGCCTCTAACTCCCAGACACAACAACATCCAATGCAGACACAGGAAAAATCAGGCATCACTAAACCTGTGCAGAGATTATGTCTCATGGCAACAAAATATCCTTTACAGGATTCAGAGTTTATGGAACCAACGTTCTATTCCAAAGCTTGTTTAGGAACTAAATGGAGGAAAGCAATGGACGTTAAAATTAATGCTCTAATAAGAAATAAAACATGGTCACTTGTCAAGTATGAGAATGGGTGAACATTGTTGGATCAAAATGGGTCTTCCGTATTAATAGGAATCTAGATAGTACCATGGAATGGTACAAAGCTCGCTTAGTCGCCAAGGGTACAACCAGCAAGAAGGAATTGATTATGGTGAAAACTTTAGTCCGGTGGTCAATCCTTGTACAATTAGACTTGTGTTGTCCATTGCAGTGATGAATAACTGGCAACTGCGTCAACTAGATGTTGAGAATGTGTTTCTGCATGGAGAATTGCAAGAAGAGGTGTACATGAATAAGCTAACGGGTTACGTTGATCCTAATTATCCCAATCATGTGTGCAGATTACACAAGTTTTTGTACGACCTTAAACAGGCCCCAAGAGCTTGGTTCTCTCGTTTAAGTAGTTATCTCATCCAACTAGGCTTTAAGGGGCCATTGCTGCCAGCTCTTTGTTTGTTCAACAAACAACATATATGATTACATATGTTCTGATATATGTAGATGACATAATTATCACTGTATCAAAAGCCTCTCTTATTGACAAATTGATTGTTGATTTCGGTGTTGTTTTTGCAGTCAAAGATATGGGATCTCTTTGTTACTTTCTAGGTGTGGAGTTTATCAAACATGGACGTAATATCTTGCTCACCCAACGCAAATATATGGCAGGCTTACTTCGGAAAACGAATCTGGATGGCATCAATCCTGTGTGTACGCCATTAACATCTCAAGAAAGACTTCAAAAGCAAGGTACTGCCATATTTGAAGATCCAACTTTATATCGCAACGTAGTTGGAGCACTTTAGTATTTACACTTAACACGCCCAAATATTTCAGTCGCTATCAAAAATGCCTGTCAGTTTATGCATGATCCTTATGTTGAACATTGGGACTTCATCAAACGTATATTACGGTACTTGAAGAATACATTGGACTATGGTTTTCTTACTAAGCCGAGCAATGACAACACTCTTCATGCATATTCATATGCGGACTGGGAAGGAAACTTGGATGATCGTCGCTCTACAAGTGGCTACTGTATCTACTTTGGTGGTAACATCATATCTTAGAGTGCACGTAAGCAAAATATAGTGTCAAAGTCGAGCATAGAGGCAGAATACAGAGGTGTGGCAATAGCTACTTCTGAACTTGTTTGGATCTAGTTGCTTCTAAAAGAACCTGGGGTAACCACAACAACACCTACATTATGGTGTGACAATCTTGGAGCTAAGTATTTAACAACAAACCCTGTGTTCCATGCACGCACGAAACACATTGAAATTGACTACCATTTTGTTCGAGAACGAGTTGCAAGCAAAGAACTACATGTGAAGTTTATCTCTTCTAAAGATCATCTTGCGGACATCTTTACAAAGGGCTTAGCATCACAAAGGTTTCAATTTATTTGTGACAAGTTGAACATTCGCAAATTCCAGCTCAACTTGAGGGAGGGTGTCAAGGATAGTTCTACCAAACTGCCTATAATCTCTGAACTGACTGAGTCATAAGATTGTTTAACAAAGTCTAGTCTTCCACAATAGTTTCCTGCTTAACAATTGTTAGTTTCCTTATAAATAGAATCTTTATATTGAATGTGTATCTGTAAAAACTCTATATAAATACATAGTTTCATCTCCACACGTTGGAAGATTCACCAAAACCAAACTTTTTTTTTTTTAATTTTTTAATTTATAGATAAAGGCCTTCAAAAAGGCTAATGACCCCCCTCAACAGTTGGTGAAAGCCAAAATGGAGGAACATACCAATATATTGAGGAATTATTCAGTTTTGCCCATTGAGCGAGCTTATGTGCAACAGAATTACAATAACGAGGTTGAAAAGTAAAAACACATGTTACTAAACTAGAAGAAAAAATAGAATGTCCTTAAAGATAACATCCGTTCTTGAGTCACCATCGAACATGCCCGAAGAAAATTGATCAATGAGACTTTTAGAATCACTTTCAATGATGATGTGTGTAAATTTTTGTTCCACGGCTTTCTTCAAGACTGTCCAGATAGCTCTGGCTTTAGCTTCTTCAGCATACTTTACTTCAAAAACTAGGGAAGCACAAAAGGAATCTTTGCTTGCAAAATCCCGCATTACATATCCTGCACCATTAGCTCCAGAGTTGTCATCATAGGCTCCATCAATATTTCATTTAATCCAACCAAAGGATGGGGGCATCCATTTTGCACACAGACTAACAGAAGTAGTATGGGAGATAGTTAAGCAAGGTTTCATGTACAAGAGCATAGCTTTAGCTAAGACTGCTATATGATTTTCTTTAAGGTTTTGGAAAACAAGGTTATTTCTACTACTCCAGATGGACCAAAGGACAGTAACAAAGATACATTGATCTTCATCAGGAAGTTTAGTCACATGGTCAGTGAGCCAAAAAACAACCAATCAGTGAAAGATTTATTTTGAAAAACTTGAGTGTTAACACAAAGGGATATGGGAAACCAAACCCTACTAGCAAAGGGTCAAAGGACTAAAGCATGCATAACAGATTCATGGGGATCAATACATCTGGCACAATTAACACTATTCACGGGCATTCTAGTATGTAGAATAATTCTAGCAGGTAGAGCATTTCTAGCTGCTTTCCAGAGAAAGACTTGGATTCTGTAAGGAACCTTAATTTTCCAAATGCGCTTCCAAAGATTGATACATGGGGAGGGCCTAAGACCTCTAATTCCCATGTAGGCATACTTAGAAGAAAATCTACCATTCTTTGAAAGTTTCCAAGCCCTCCTATCAGGAGTGAATAACTGGCTTAAGAGAATAGTGATAATCTTCTTAACAAGAGCATCATTAAAATGAGTAATAAGTCTATTAACATCCCTAGTTCTAGTATGATTAGTTTTTTGGTTTGTAAGAATGATGAACAAGGTGCTACTATGGCTAGAACTATTTTTACTTTGAATGTTACTGTTAATGTTGTTTCTCTCCTGAGAATATTTGGTACTGAAAATTATGATGAAGTTGCACAAATTGATGATAAAATTGATGAAGGTATTTAGAAGATTTATGATTGTAGAATAAGAATTTCTAGGATGAACTTGAAAGTGCATCAGGAAAAATTTAAAACTTTGTGACGTCACAATGACGGAGCAGAGCTTTTTTTCTTCGATAAAAGAATCTCTTCTAGAAAGCTTTCTTCTTGAATCCTACCAAACTCTTATGTTAAGGATCAAGCAGTTTCAAAATCCTGGTTTAATTGTGGGCCATCCGTTTTAATTAGAGGCCATGGAATTTTTTTTGCACCCCAAATTTTTCAAGGGCGTATGAATCCGAAAATGAAAATACTCTTTTGCCCTTTACTAAGCCTAAATCTTAAAAATTAGTTAATCACTAATTAACCATCCTAATTAGGCCCCCAATTTATATCCTAAAACTAAAAGAGAAATTAGTTTCTCTTATTATTCATCTTCCTCTCCTCCCCCTTCTCTTCTCCACCACTACCATTAACGACCGTTTTAGAATTTTTTTTCTTATTCGCCCGATTCATCGCATAATCGTCAATGATAAAACTTTAATCGACGATTAACTTCTTCTACAAACATGGCTCGTACAAAGCAAACCGCTCGCAAAGAACGTCAAATCCCTAATATCGTTGAAACCGTGAAAACCAAGGTTGCTGAGGGAAGAACTCCCAAACCCAAAAAAGTCGAAACCCAAAGAAACAATGGCTCCAATTAGAAGGCATGTGAACTTAAACCCACCTTGTATTTGATTTTTTTGTTGTGTTTTGATTGTGAAAATGAGTTTGGTAACTGAAAAGTAGCAGTTACAGAGTAAGGGTCATTACTCTAGAAATAGGAACCCCTAACGACTTTTGATATGCATGCGGATTTTATAAAAAATCGTTAGTGAATTAGGTTGAAGATGATGACCCTTTTTCTGCTACTTCAAAATTTTCTGCCCTAGAATAGAGTCGTTACTTTATAAGGTTGAAGATGACGACTCTATTATGACGACCCTTTATAAAAGGTTAACGACTCTTGGTTGTACTCGAACAACTTTCTGTTTAAAAAAATGGTAGTGTCGTCATCTTAGGTCCTATAGAGTCGTCCTTTGGATATATGCCATAAAGTCGTCAACCCAAATCGTAGAATCATCATTGACTTTATGACGACCCATTGTTACACGTTAACAACCCCTTAAGAATAACAATCACCCTATATGTTCAAATATTTGTAAGGGTCGTTGATCGCTGTCGTATGCGTCAAAAATAATTCACTTTCTCACTCTACTAAATATAAATATAGTATGTTATAAGAAAGAGTTCGTATCCACAAAGAGGCAATTGTTGTTATGCAATTTTCAGATTCTTAAGTAACCAAGGGGAGATTTTGTGTTTATCATAGCAATAAAATAAAATAAAGCAAAGCAAAGAAAATACTTGGAATAATCAATAGAGAGAAGATATTGGTCAAGGGATAGTATCATTCACAGACATGTATTTTCATCAATGACTAGAATTGGTAATTTAATCTCGCAATTATCAAAAGTCCTAGGATATCTTGATCGCAAGAATATCCCGTCTATTTCCTGATTTTATCACAAACAACATTAAAAGATTCTATTGTGAAATCTACTTAGAAAGCAACCTAAAGCGTAAAAGCACAATTAAGTTTAACTCCCTAAGGGCAATAAGTTCTATGAAATAAGACTAATCAATTCAAACAAACGTGTAAAAGCCCTAATTCGTTTTAACAAAGGTTATGATTCATATGTGATTAAAAAGATGTATCACTACAAGTAATAACCACAAGATGCTACTAGAAATCAGAGATAACAACTTTTACGTATTGAAAACTCTAATATATCTATAGAGATGAAAAAAAATCCAACTGATTCCGGACTCAACCAAACTAGCATTCAAATCATATGATAATAAAAACAATGAATCATAAACGATAGAATTGAGACAAAACAAATTCATAGAATCAAATAGCATGTTTGATGAAATCAACTTTATCCCATAACCAATAGTTGTATTTAGTTACTCATATTAATAGAGTTCATCACAAAAATATTAATTGAATAAGAGAAGATGAACATAAGCAAACCCTAGTAGAATAGCCGCTCTCCCCAAAGCTCCAAGAATAATACGTGATCCACAAAGTTGTAGAAAAATTTCTCTTTTATAGCTTTTCTCCAACTTCAAAATTAGGTCTAATCTTCAAAGTCCAATAACAAGACGTCCACCAAGCCCATATGTGAGGAGTACCCAAATGAGAATATGTCCCCAAAAGTGTCGCCGGAAAACTGGGTTTACCCCCGGAAGTTGGCCGGAATCCGGCACCGGAAACATATCTTAGGTGACCGGTCACCTGAGTCAACTAGGTCAACTCAATTGTGTCTAATCACTCTAGTCAGATATGATTCATAGTCTAACTCAGCTGACATGGCTTTTGGACAAAGCCATGAGCTGTTGCAGGCCAGACTTAATATTGGGCCAAGATGGCATTTCATCCACTGCAACTCTTGTAATCAGCTGCAAACAACCATCATATCCTTGCTGCACTTGCAATCACCAATTGGCACCAACACCAGCTCCTGCAATTCATTCATACAATATAAATCAGCGACAACCAGCTTCAATCACCCATCTCTCCTCCTAAGTCCCTGCAATCTCTGCCAGTTCATATCAACTGCAAGACTCAACCATTATCCTATCCATAGCAGCAGCAAACTGCAGCTTTCACAAGCACTGCAAGCAACAACCGCTTCTTTCCGAGATTGCATCTTCACATCACCACCAACTCAGTTCTCTTTCATTTGGTTCTTGAGAAACAACTCGAAACTGAGCTCTTCCTTTGTGCAATCGGCATCTCCATTCCACCACTGCAACATAGCTTCTTAACCCATTCACAACTTGTTATAGCCCTCAACATCAATAATGCATACTCCTCAGACCAACCAACACACCAGCAACACCACCATATTCGTCTCCAACAGTCATGTTGAGCTAAGAATCACCACCTGTTCCACTGCATAACCACCATGCCATCTCTACAAACTTATTGCATTTATTGCGGCACTGAACTCCTACACATGTATCTAAATTACATACTACAACACCAATCACCTGCAATTTCATGCATCCATGGCTTCAATACCAGTACTACCTCAACTCCAACAGCATCATATTCACTTCCTTGAGCATCTACAACTCATACAATTCATTACCACCAAACCAGTACCACATCTTCCCTTTATTCATCTATCCATGTATGTTGTAACTCCCAACATCTATCAAATCAGCTCCCACAACCATCTCAAGCCAAAACC
The DNA here is from genome assembly GCA_023529315.1 of Papaver bracteatum. Taxonomy (NCBI): domain Eukaryota; kingdom Viridiplantae; phylum Streptophyta; class Magnoliopsida; order Ranunculales; family Papaveraceae; genus Papaver; species Papaver bracteatum. Next base: position 283,504 of record JAJJWX010002978.1, read on the forward strand.
AGCATTTCCACCTCAATCATCTTCCTTGGCTCAACCATTGTAACCTCAAGAATCCTGCAACACCATAAAAAGTACCAGCTTCCACCTTCATTCTTCATCTCAGCAAAGTCACAGCACAAACTTCACTACCACCAACAACACCATTGAAGCTCAACAGAGTTATAGCATCATCTCCATTCCTACATCAGCAACATCATCTGACTTCCATCATTTCCATTTACACAACCATGGCAGCACACACAACAACTTTAGATGTGAACCAAACCCATAAATCAACCCCCACCTTTCATTCTCAACTTCTGAACTTCAATTCATAGCAGCAGCTGCAATTTAAACCAGCTTTTTCTCAATCTGAGTCAAACTCGTCTTCTAATTCTAACTCAAACCCCCATCAACAACTTCATTACCTGTCCTATCCATTCATCTAATTATCATCAAGAAAAACATCTTATGAGTCTCAGATTCAACTCATAAACATAACCCTTTTCAAAACCCTAATTTCTGTAACTCAATCACCAGCAGAAAACCCCCATTTAACCTTCTCTTCCACATCTCGTCACAGAAGCACAGATTCATCTTCAATTCTCTGTAGCTCCTGAATCTAGTTTATATATTTCTCGATAAGAAGATGTAAATCAATCAGCAACATAGCTTCTTCTTCCTTATCTATTCCTCTATCTCTCACTGTTGTAGCTCAAATTTCCCTCAAATTCAGAGAAAATCACCAACAGTAACACAACACAACCCTTCGATTTGAACAGAAACCCTAACTCTGAATTTCTTGGATTCTTTTTCGATTCTTTACTGGATCTGTAAACTCTCTGTGCCTCCATTTTCTCATTTCTCTTTTCTGAAAACTGGAAGAAAATGATTGAGAAATCAATTCCCTTCTGAATTTTAGGGTTGAGTAATGATAAGAAGTTCTATAGGCACCCAGCAAAATACAAGCCACCAACTGACAACATTTAGTGATTCCAGAGTAGCCCTTTTATCCATGGCCGAGCTCCCAATAGAATTTGCTCCAAAAATGACGCTTTTGCTCTTCTTTGAATTCTTTCACCAACAACATCCGTCTCTTACTTCTCAGATTCACTTCTTCTCTTCAATGTCTCTTCATCACTAAAGTTGTCGTGCTTTTCAGACAGAAATTTGCATCACTAAAGACGACATACTTTTCAGACAGAGATGAAGAAATAAAATCAAATAATGAGAAATAACTCGCCTCCAACAATATTTTCTCATGAGATGATACTTTTGCCCAGTTTCTTCTTCTTTTGTTCCAAATGACTCCAAGGTACCTAAATACTCAAAAGCAAACATAAGATACATAATTTACAAGAAAACTCGCAAATAAAGCATAAAATATAGATAAATATCAAGGTGTTTTAGACACCTATCAAATTCCCCCACACTTAGACTTTGCTAGTCCTCGAGAAAATCAAACAAAATAATTATAAAACATACATACAACTCCGTGTCGTCGAGGCTACGGTTACTCTTAGCATAAATAACAAGCCTTTGAACCCCTAGGTATCCTTAGTGGACGAGTTTTAGTCTTGTGAAGGTTTACAAGAGGTGTACCTACAAAACCTTTCACTCCAAATTCCAGCTACTTGTGAAAAGTTTATGAACGAATCCAAAATGACTACAGGAAGAGGTACCTTGATGCAAATTCAATTCATATATAAGTAAATAAAGCTGTACTTAGAAATTCGAACCATAATACTTGGAATCTAACTAACCATAATCACAATGAAAAGATTAAGAAGATGGATATAGAGGTAGATGTTTGCGAATATTGACAAGTGATCGGTGTTTCCCATATTTGTCTGAAGGTCATCGCCAAGATGAACCTATGCATCCTATTGGATTTAGCTACTGGTCTGAATTCTAGTGTCAACACAATTGGCATATACAAGGGAACCAGCGGTCAACAATCTTAATTCTAGATCAACTCAACTGGCATATACAAGGGAACCAGGAGTCGATTTTATTAAATAATAATAATAATTTTTTTTTGAGACAACATGATTATATCTTTTGGATCAAGCGCATGCTTCTTGTCAGCAGATTACATGGTAATTCCCTTGGATCCTGCATTCCATACTTGTTTAGGCGACGGAGACAGGGAGAACACACACATATTGTTATCCAAGTGTCATCATTTATATATATATATATATACACACACCGGTTATTCTTATTGGTCTGGTCTCTTTTTTTTAGTAACTCAATCACTCTATTTCATCCTAGCAGTAATAACAACTCGTAGTTAGTGAACCACCAAATCACTTAGAGAAACAAAAAGTTTGCAAAAATAAAACCAGAAAGTGATATGGTGACATTCCGAGATATGGTAACAACTATCATGTTATTTGTAATTCCTGAGCTATGTCCGTCCTCTTAGTTAATTGGTTCCTCAACTCCTGCAATCAAGATGGTTCCATCTATTTAAATTGGTAGTGTCATCCTAAAGGCACAAGTTTCTAGATTTCAGAGTTTATAAAGCAATTTTTTTTTTCTAGTTTTTATTTTTAAACTAAAGGCATCAAACAAACTATACAACCATATAAATACTCCCCCATACTTAAACTTTACATTGTCCTCAATGTAAAATTTATTCATTCAAAGTAAAGCTCAAGGTGGGAAATTCCGCAATTGATATGCAAAAACAAAGATAAAATGCTTAAAAAAAAGATAAAGATACAAAACCGGTGGGTTTCCTCCCACTTAGCGCTTGGTTGAAAGTCATCTGCCCGACTTGTTCCTTATTTGCTAAGACTCTTCCAGAGGGAGTACTTCCACAACTTCGGTAGTAAAGTTCTCATAATATGGTTTCATCCGGTGTCCATTCACTTTAAACTCCTTTCCTGTAGCTATGCTACGAATTTCTACTGCACCATGAGAAAACACATTAGTAACAATAAAAGGTCCAATCCAACGTGACCTTAATTTACCTGGAAATAATTGCAAACGAGAATTAAACAAAAGCATTTTCTGCCCAACACAAAATTGTTTTCTAGAAATCATAGTATCATGAAAGGCCTTCATTTTCTCCTTGTAGATGCGTGAGCTTTCAAATGCATGATTGCGAAGCTCTTATAGCTCTTGGAGTTGCAACTTTCTTTGTTTTTCAGCACCATCCAACTTCATATTGCATTGCTTAATATCCCAAAACTCTTTATGTTCAATTTTAACGGCTAGGTGACAAGGTTTACCGTACACAATCCTAAATGGAGACATACCAATAGGTGTATTGTTTGCGGTTCTATAAGCCCACAAAACATCATTAAGTCGCATACTCCAATCTTTCCTTGTTGGATTCACCGTCTTCTCTAGAATGGATTTCACCTCTCGGTTAGAAACCTCGGCTTGTCCATTTTTTTGGAGATGATAAGGTGTTGAAATCTTGTGTGACACATTATACTTCTTCAAAAAGCCTTGTAAGAACTTTTTTTTGAAGTGTGAAACCCCATCGCTAATTATGGCTCTTGGAATTCCAAACCTTGCAAAAATATTTGCTTGCACAAAATCTGAAACAACTTTGGAATCATTATTTAGGGTGGCCTTAGCTTCCACCCATTTCGAGACATAATCAACAGCAAGTACGATATACAAATTCTCATGGGAGTTGACAAAATGACCCATAAAATTAATACCCCTTACATCGAAAACTTTAATAAATTGAATAAAAGTTTATGGCATTTGATTTCGAGCACCTAGATTACCTGTTCTTTGGCACCTATCACAAGTTGTATAAAATGTATATGTATCCTTAAACAAGGTTGGCAAATAAAAACTGCTTTCAAGTACCTTGTGAGAAGTTCTCTTACTCCAAAAATGTCCTCCACAAGCATATGAGTGACAAAATAACAAGATAGAATTAAATTCAGATTCGGGAACGCACCTTCATATCACTTGGTCATTGTCATCTTTCGATAAGTATGGATCATCCTATATATATTGGTTCCCTATCCTATTAAGTTTGTTCCTCTCAGCACAAGACAAGTTTTTTGGGATTTGTTTAGACACCAAGAAATTAACAATATCAGCGTACCATGGTTCTCCAAAGGAAATTGAGAATAGTTGCTCATCCAGGAAACTTTCACCCAATGGGATAGATTCCTTATCCATAGCAAGACGGATCAAGTGATTCGAAACGGTGTTCTCAATTCCTTTCTTATCCTTGATTTCAATATCAAACTCTTGTAAGAGTAGAATCCATCGTATGAGTCTCGGTTTCGCCTATTTCTTTGTAAGCAAATACCCAAGTGCTGCATGAAAAGAAAAGACAACTTTTGTACCAATTAGATAAGAGCGAAACTTTTCCAAAGAAAATACAATAGCCAATAACTCTTTTTCAGTGGTTGTGTAGTTTTGTTGGACCTCATTTAACGTTCTAGAAGCATAATAAATAGCATGAGGTATTTTCCTCACACATTTCCCAAGAACCGTACCAACCGCAATCACTTGCATCACACATGAGCTCAAAAGGCTTGCTCCAATCCGGTGGTTTAATGATAGGGGCTGAAATTGAAAGTTCTTTCAAACGATTGAATGCCGCCATACACTTTTCATCAAAGTTAAAACCCACATCTTTTTGCAATAAGTTGCAAAGTGGTGATGCTATCTTGGAAAAATCCTTGATGAATCTACGATAAAAACCTGCATGACCAAGAAAAGAGCGTATCTCCCTCACCGTAGTGGGAGGGGTTAAAGCACGAATAAGGTGTATCTTAGATTTATAAACTTCCAAGCCTTTAGAAGATATTATATGGCCTAAAACTATGCCATGAGTTACCATAAAATGACACTTCTCCCAATTCATCACAAGGTTTGTTTCAACACATCATTCAAGGATTAATGATAAGTTGTTCAAGCAAAGGTCAAATGAATCACCAAAGACACTAAAGTAGTCCATGAACACTTCGATTATGTTTTCAACATACTTTGAAAATATACTTACCATACATATTTGAAAGGTAGCTGGAGCATTGCACAATCCATAAGGAATCCTTCTATAAGAAAAATTACCGAAAGGACAAGTGAAAGTAGTTTTCTCTTGATCCTCCGGCGCTATCACAATCTTATTGTAACCTGAATATCCATCAAGGAAGCAATAATAAGAGTGTCCAGCTAAACGTTCAAGAATTTGATCAATAAAAGGCAATGGAAAGTGATCATTTCTAGTGGTGGCATTCAATTTTCTATAATCTATACAAATCCTCCAACCGGTTTGCACACGAGTTGGGACAAGTTCGTTCTTATCATTATCCACCAAGGTCACACCAAATTTCTTTGGTACCACTTGTACCGGGCTCACCCGCTTTCTATCGGATATGGGGTAGATAACACCCACTTCCAAAAACTTGAGTATCTCCTTTTTCACAACTTTCATCATTGGAGGGTTCAATAGATGTTGCGCTTCCCTTGTAGGCTTTGCATCTTCCTCCAAACGGATCTTGCATGTGCATACAAACGGCAGGGCTTATACCCTTGATATCGGCAATTGTCCATCCTTTGGACGTCTTGTACTTCCTTAACACCCTTAGAAGTTTTTTCTCCTATAATTTACTAAGATCTTTAGAAATAATCACAGGTAACTCTTCCTTATCACCCAAGTACAAGTACTTTAAGTGACTTGGAAGAGGTTTCAATTCTAACTTATCCATGGATGGTAAAAGTTTTTCATCACTGCATGGAAAGAAATAAAAGAGATATTATGAGTTTTCGGGCATTCTTGTAGTGAGTTAAGATCACCAAGGGCTTCCTTGACTTCATTACCACATTCTACACCATTATCCATGGATGTAGTTAGAACGGTTTCCAAAGCATCATTACAATTCAATTCAAACAATTGTTGTGCCAATGTATCCATAATATCAACGGAAAAACAAGAGTGGATATCACTAGGATATATCATCGTTTCGAAAACGCTGAAACATATTATTTCTCCATCAAAATCCATAGTCAACGTTCCCTTGTCCACATCAATAATGGTTTTCGCCGTTTTCATGAAGGGAAGCCCAAGTAACAATGGAAGAGACGAGTCCGGTGAACCTTTATTCATCTCTAACATACAAAACTTAGCTGGAAATACAAGTTGATTAACCTGCATAAGAACATCCTCAACAATACCCATTGGGTAGACATTAGAACGATCGGCTAATTGCAACATAATTCCAAACTTTTTAAGAGGACCAAGATCAAGTGAATTGTACATTGATGCATGCATAACATTTACGGATGCACCTAAATACAACATAGCTTTATTAAATGTAGTGTTACCATTTGTGACGGGAAAGTCAAAGCTACCAGGGTCCTTGCATTTCAGTGGGAGTTTGTGTTGTAAGATTGCCGAAGCATTCTCCCCCACACTTAGCACTTAATTTCCCTTGATCCTTTGTTTTTTGGTACACAAGTCCTTCAACACCTTTGCATACGTTGGAACTTGCTTTATAGCATCCATGAGTGGTATATTCACATGAATCTTCTTGAGAATGTCTAAAATCTCATTTTCTATTGCCTCCTTCTTGGAACTTGCAAATCTGCGAGGGAAAGGTAAAGGAGGAACTAAGTAGAAACCGGAGTTTTAGAGTTAGAAATAGGTACCTCAGAAGTTTGGGGAGAATCCTCATTATTCTCCTCCAAAATAGGTTCCTTTGGTGTTTCCACCTTTCCCGAATCATTAACTTTGGGTTGCACAAGTTATGTACCACTTCTCAACGTAATAGGATTCACATCTCTTTTTGGAATTAAGAGGTTGAGAAGGGAGTTTCCCACTATTTTGGTTCAACTCAATAGCCATAGAACCAACTTGGGTTTGCAACTACTTAATCGTATTCTCCGTTATTTGCATAAAAGATTTTAGCAACTCTTCCATACTTGACCCCTGATTTTGAGGTTGTTGTTGTTGTGGTTGATGAAATTATTTTCGAGGCTGGAATTATTGTTGTTGAGGTTGAAATACACTCGAATGGTTGAAATTAGGTTGTTGAAACGCTCCTTGCTTGTTAGCATAGCTGAAATTGGGGTGATATCTCCATCACGGATTATAAGTGTTGGAATAGGGATCATGCCGTCTTTGCTGATTTGGAAAGATCACGTTATCTAGTTCATTGGCGTCTTCATACCCTTGAGGAGGACTTGGTATCACCGCGGCTGAAACTTGTTGCATCATTGCTATCATGTGACCCATTTGTTGACGAAGTTCCTCGACCTCGCTTACTTCATTTACTCTCCTAAGAAGCACATCCGAACAACGACTCAAGAATTGTTGGGAGTTTGCTGCTATGTTTTCAATTAACTCTCTAGCTTGTGCCACCATCTTGCTAACTAGTGCACCACCACATGTAGCGTCAAGAAGATTCCTATCACTTGATTGGATTCCTTCATAGAAGTATTGGATAATCATAGCATCACTGAATTGGTGGTGAGGGCAGCTTGCCACCAATCTTTTGTATCGTTCCCAACATTCATATAAAGATTCTCCCATATTTTGCTTCATCCCACAAATATCCTTACGAATTTGAGTAGCCTTTGATGCAGGAAAATATCTCTCTAAAATGAGTTTCTTCAACCCATTCCATGTTGTGACACTTCCGGGAGGCAAATAATACAACCAATCCTTAGCACTATCAGCCAAAAAGAATCGAAAAACTTTCAACATTGAACCATCCGCATCAATATCTGCTGGAAGCATGGCCATGACAATGGTGTAGAAGTCCATAAGATGCTTGTTTGGGTCTTTTTTCACCATGCCATGGAACTTTGGTAATTCTCTAAGAAACCCCGGCTTGATCTCGAAAGTAGAGTTTGTTTAAATACACCCCTGTTGTGTATCCAGCTTGTGAGAATCCAAGTCCTTGAGTGTAAGATTTGCATCACCCATTGCTTGTTGTTGTTGTTGTTGTTGTTGTTCTTCTTCTTCTTCTTCTTCTTCTTCTTCTTATTCTTCTTCTTCTTCTTCTTCTTCTTCTTCAAAAGGTGATTCTTGTTCAACCAGAACCTCTTATTCTACAACTTCTTCCTCTAGTTCCAACTCTAGTTCTTCCGCCTCGTCAACTCTTGATTGGAGTATTGTTCCTTCACGAGTAGTTATCCCGCACCTTCGATAAATCCAATTCTTGGGAGCTAGGGATTAGTACCTGAAAAACAATTCTCATAAACTAAGTCATAAAAACAAAATAAGAAGCAAAGATAAAAGCAAAAATAATAAAAGAAACTAAAAACTATATAACAACCCGTATGCCTCCCCGGCAACGACGCCAAAATTTGATCGTTGTCGTATGCGTCAAAAATAATTCACTTTCTCACTCTACTAAATATAAATACAGTGTGATAAGAAAGAGTTCGTATCCACAAAGAGGAAATTGTTGTTATGCAATTTTCAGATTCTTAAGTAACCAAGGGGGATTTTGTGTTTATCAAAGCAATAAAATAAAATAAAGCAAAGCAAATACTTGGAATAAATAATAGAGAGAAGATATTGGTCAAGGGATAATATCATTCACAAACATGTATTTTCATCAATGACTAGAATTGATAATTCAATCTCGCAATTATCAAAAGTCCTAGGATATCTTGATCGCAAGAATATCCTGTTTTTTTCCCGATTTTATCACAAACAACATTAAAAGATGCTATTGTGAAATCTACTTAGAAAGAAACCTAAAGTGTAAAAGCACAATTAAATTTAACTCCCTAAGAGCAATAAGTTCTATGAAATAATACTAATCAATGCAAACAAACGTGTAAAAGCAGTAATTTGTTTTAACAAAGGTTATGATTCATATGCGATTAAAAAGATGTATCACTACAAGTAATAACCACAAGATGCTACTAGAAATCAGAGATAAAAACTTTTACGTATTGAAAAATCTAATATAGCTATAGAGATGAAAACAAATCCAATTGATTCCGGACTCAACCAAACTAGCATTCAAATCATATGATAATAAAAACAATGAATCATAAACGATAGAATTGAGACAAAACTAATTCATAGAATCAAATAACATGTTTGATGAAGTCAACTCTATCCCATAACCAATAGTTGTATTTAGTTACTCATATTAATGGAGTTCATCACAAAAATATTAATTGAATAATAGAAAATGAACATAAGGAAACCCTAGTAGAATAGAAGCTCTCCCCAAAGCTCCAAGAATAATACGTGATCCACAAAGTTGTAGAAAACTTTCTCTTTTGTAGATTTTCTCCAACTTCTAAAATTAGGTCTAATCTTCAAAGTCCAATAACAAAATGTCCACCAAGCCCATATGTGAGGAGTACCTAAATGAGAATATGTCCAAAAAACTGTCGCCGAAAAACTGGGTTTACCGCCGGAAGTTGGCCGAAATCCGGCACCGAAAAAACATCTCAGGTGACCGGTCACCTGGGTCAACTAGGTCAACTCAATTGTGTCAAATCACTCATATCATATCTGATTCATAGTATAACTCAGCTGACTTGTCTCTAGGCAAAATCCATGAGCTGTTGCAGGCCAGACTTAATATTGGGCCAAGTCAGCTGAGTTATACTATGAGCACATGTTCAGATATTGGGCCAAGTCAGCTGAGTTATACTGCATACTCATTCAGTATAACCACCATGCCATCTCTACAAACTATGAATCAGATCTGATTCAGATATTGAGCTCAAAATCACCACATGTTCCACTGCATAACCACCATGCCATCTCTACAAACTCATTGTATTCATTATGGAACTACACTCCTACACATGCATCTAAACTACATACTACAACACTAATCACCTGCAATTTCATGAATCCATGGTTTCAATACCAGTACTACCTCAACTCCAACAACATCAGATTCACTCCCTTGAGCAGCTGCAACTCATACAATTCATTACCACCAAAACAATACCATATCTTCCCTTTATTCATCTATCATTGTATGTTTTAACTCCCAACATCTATCAAATCATCTCCTGCAACCATATCAAGCCAAACCCAACATTTCCACCTCAATCATCTTCTTTGGCTCAACCACTGCAACCTCAAGAATCCTTCAACACTATAACAAGTACCATCTTCCACCTTAAGTCTTCATCTCAGTAAAGTCACAACACAAACTTCACTACCACCAACAATACCATTTCATCTCGACAGAGTTACAACATCATCTCTATTCCTGCATCAGAAACCTTATCTGGCTTCATTCATTTCCATTGCCACAACCATGGCAGCACACATAAGAGCTTCAGATATGAACCAAACCCATAAATCAACCCCCACCTTTCATTCTCAGCTTCTGAACTTCAATTCATAGTAGCAGCTGCAATTTAAACCAGCTTCTTCTCAATCTGAGTCAAACTCAAACTCCAATCAATAGCTTCAATACCTGTCCTAGCCATTTATCTAATTATTATCAAGAACAACATCTTCTGAGTCTCAGCTTTAACTCATAACCAGAACCCTTTTCAAAACCCTAATTTATGTAATTCAATCACTAGCATAAAACCCCCATTTAACCTTCTCTTCCACATCTCATCACAGAAAAACAAATTCATCTCCAATTCTATGTAGCACCTAAATCTAGTTCATATGTTTCTCGATAAGCAGTTGTATATCAATTAGCAACACAACTTCTTCTTCCTTGTCTGTTCCTCCATCTCTCACTGTTGCAGCTCAAATTTCCCTCCAATTCAGAGCAAATCACCAACAGTAACACAAAACATAACCCTTCAGATTTGAACAGAAACCCTAACTATGAATTTCTTGGATTCTTTTTCGATTCTTCACCGGATCTGTAAACTCTCTGTGCCTCAATTTCCTCATTTTTCTTTTCTGAAAACTAGAAGAAAATGATTGAGAAATCAATTCCCTTATGAATTTTAGGGCTGAGTAATGATAAGAAGTGCTATAGGTACCCAACAAAATACAAGCCACCAGTTGACAACATTTAGTGATTCCACAGTAGCCCTTTTATCCATGGCCGAGCTCCCAATAGCATTTGCTCCAGAAATGACATTTTTGCTCTTCTTTGAATTCTTTCACCAACAACATCCGTCTCTTACTTCTCAGATTCACTTCTTCTCTTCAATGTCTCTTCATCACTAAAGTTGTCGTGCTTTTCAGACAGAAATTTGCATCACTAAAGACGACATACTTTTTAGACAGAGATGAAGAAATAAAAGCAAATAATGAGAAATAATTCTCCTCCGACAACAGTTGGTCATGAGGTGATACTTTTCCCCGTTTCTTCTTCTTTTGTTCCAAATGACTCCAAAGTACCTAAACACTCAAAATCAAACATAAGATACATAATTTACAAGAAAACTCGCAAATAAAGCATAAGCTATAGATAAATATCAAGGTGTTTTAGACACCTATCAGTCGTCATCTAGGATTGGTAACATCGTCTCCAAAAATTGTAGGGTCTTTTACTTTGTAGATCATCACATTGACGACCCTTTATCTGATACCATAAAATTAAAATCTTATTGGGTTTTTTTTATTTGTTTGTTTGTTTGTTTGGACTATAGTACCAAGAAGATCAAAGTCACGGTTCAAATTATGATAACTCCTCCTTCCAAACCACCCCGCCATGATAAATACTTAGTTGCCTGTAAATTATGCGTAAGAAAGCCGAGTGAGGTATAATTTTCTATCACCGAACCAAGAGACAATAGTAATGAGTTATCGGATTTGTCATAATCATCATCTACTGTTATTTCCACTAACGGTAGCGATGATAAAGAAGAAGAAATACAAGAAGATCCTCCCGTACGAAATGAAGAAGAAGAAGAGGAACAAGAGACTGATAATGATGACAGAGATAATGGTAGTAGTGATGATTATGATGATGGTAATGGTGGTGATGAGGAGGAGGAAGGGGATGAAGGTAAAAATGGTGGTGATGAAGAGGAGGAAGAGGATGAAGGGGATGATGCTGGTAATAAGGATGATGAAGAGGATGAAGGTAAAAATGATGTAAAACAGGAGGAAGAGAATGCCAAGCCGAAGCCGGTAAAGAGGGTTAAGAAGAATGGAACAGACATTGCACCTAGCGCGAGACATGTTGCCCCTACTCATTTGATGTTAACTCGTCTTCGAAGTGGTAAATATAGAGGAGAACTTAGAGATAGCGGCAAAGTTCTATTTGGATATCCTATATCGTGGGCTCGTACCATCTATGAGACAATCATAAGAATCCCAACTTTGCTTGCTATTTGATTAGTTGATGTTAACTTTCTAATTTTGTATTTAATATTTTTTGTTTTTTGTTTTGTAGGATCATAAGAATGTCGTACGTCTTTTCAGGCACCAATCTTCTTTTAAGAAAATGAAGTTGTGGCCGTTAGTAGGTGAATGTCCAAGAGTTAGAGACTATGTTGAAAACTCCAGTTTGTACAATTCCGTTGTGAATTCTGTGATTGCGTATGACAAGGTTGCAGTATCTAGTTTCTGTGAAAGGTATTACGCTGAAGTCGACACATTCCAACTTCCTTTTGGAGAGATAGAATTGACTCTTGATGATACAGAATAGAAATTAGGGCTGCAGGTCGAAGGTAAATCAACCAGTGAGAAGTTCAAGAGAAGGCCTAGTTGGGATGGAATCTATACATGGACCAAGAACTTATTTGGCTGGGATAAATATGCGACTGATGGGATTTTCATGCCGGGAACTAAGTATGCGAAGAAAGAGTTCAACCTTGTAGAGATTAGGAAAATGTTTTCTAGGATAAAAGAGAAGGGAAAAAAAGGTCTTTCTGATATACAATGTCTTTATGCGGCGGCTGCGTATTTATTATACGTCCTTGCATTGGTTGTATTTCTCGACAGCAAAGGTAACATGGTCAGTGCCAACCTTCTACAGCTTTTGGATCCCATGGAAGATGTGAACAAGTACTCTTGGGGGACTATCATAGTTGCACATTTGAATGGTCAGCTTTCCCAGGCATCTCGCGAACGAACTTCTCAAATTAATGGGAATTTGGCTCTAATTCAGGTATTTGGATTGATGAAAGTTGTCTTCTTTTAGTACATTTTTTCCTTTGAATTTTTTTATGTTTATTTGATTGTTTTGAAAATTTCAACTTTGGTTGTTATAGGTGTGGATTTATGATCATTTCCCGTCACTGTTCAAAGATAATGAAGATGTGAAACTCAACCCAGCATGGACCAAAGGTATTCCAATAGGAACCCATTTGTTGTTCACCGGTTCTCAGGATAAGGAACAAACTGATGCATTGATATCCATGCTCCAAACACTTGACAACATCACGGCGAAAGAGATAATCTTTACTCCGTACAAGGATGATAGAGTTGGTGCAATGGAATATGTCGTGTATTACCATGGCCCTTTGTTTCACCCTAACGTTTTTTTAATGTACAATCGGATGAGAATCATGCGTCAACTTGGGTTTATTCAAGATTCACCCGATGACGACTATGTACCTCCGTTCAAGCACAAGTTGGACAAATGCGAGGTTGACGAGTCGGACATAAAAGTGGTTTATCAACCTGAAGTTGATGTCGAGCATTGGAATGAGAGACACTCTAGCCTAGTAGACATCACACATTGGGTGCATGTCCAAGAAGGTCACGAGGCAACAATGGATTACTATGAATGGTACGAAGGCTTCTCCCATGGTAGGTTGATAAGGATATATCAAACTACGGGAGATCAGACTACGGGTAGGAGGACGAACAGAGCATCCACCTCTGCTTCTCAAGCTGACACTAGAGATGATACTACCATTCTTAAACTAGTGGTGAGTATTTAATTTTGTGATTTTGTTATTCATATACATACAAATATAAGTTAGTTAATGTGAATTGGTGTTTGAATTCATATAGAGGGCATGAATGAAACTTTTTATCAAGGAATTGTGTTGCTCGGCTGAAAAATGGGAAGTGATTGATCCTGTGAAGAAACGTCGGTATGTTGATTACATGACGCATGTTGAAAATCCCAATGAAAATAAGATGTTTCCTGAGCTGGCTAAGGAAGGTAAGAGGACCCGGAAAACACGTAGCCGTCTAGCCGAAGAACTTGCTGAACAGGGACAATGTATCCAACCTGATGATGAACAAGGTGCTACGGAAGATGGTGGTTCCCCAAGGGGAACTCAGGGTCCTCCTAAGAGAATCCGGAGAGTTTCCCGGTCAGGGAGGTAAAGAGGAGGTCGAGGTCTTGAGTGAGGAGATGTTACCGTCGACTTGAACTTATGTTTAATTTTACTTTATGACTTGAACTTATGTGTTTGTTGAAACAACTTATGTGTTTGGTTTGGATGGTTTGTTGAAACAACTTATGGTTTGGTTTAGATGGTTTGTTGAAACTACTTTGTTTTCATAAGATTTTAGAAAGTTGTTTACAAGTACATTTGTTAGAATTATTTAGGACCCTAAGGCAGACAACATTATACACTGTGCCAGTGTATATGGGTCGTCAGCTTTAAATCTAGCAGAATAATGACCCTAAATGTGATAGTTGGATTTTCACATTTCAGTCAAAGTATCGTTAAGTGATTGAAATAGCATACTAACGACCCATATAGAAATTAATACAAATAACTTAATTATTTTGATAAGTAGAGTTGTTAATGTTTAAATGGAAACCAATGACGACCCTAGGTTAAAAACTAATCCAGGAGATGAACCAAATTTTTTGTACTGGAGTCGTTAGGTTAGTCATATATCAAATTAACGACTCTATATATGTATAACATCCAGAGAACACCATTTTTAGGTATATAGAGTCGTTACTTTTTATATGGAAACCAATGACGACCCTAAAACATCCAGGATATGAACCAAAATATTTATAATGGAGTCGTTAGGTTAATCATACATAAGGTAACGACTCAAAATACAGTCGTTCATAGGGATATTATATAGATTGACGACCCTATTCTGAAAGTTTAAATTGGAACGAGAATGGACTTTGATTTCATTAAGAAAATAACATTACATCAATGTCGTATTACATAAGAGTTAATATGGGTATATAGAATTTGACACATCAAATGTTCGTCGACGAACCTCCTAGCACGTCGGTACAATTTGGTATATTCTTTGTGGTGAATGAACTTCGTTTCTCCATTATGAATTCTCCATAGGCCATTGAAACGTTCCAGCTGAAATTCAATGAATTCTTAAACTTTAATATGATGTTTGTATACACTATTCAATGAAACGATGCAAACTTTTAACGATGAATATTATCGGATTACTTACTTTTTCCCTAAGAGGAGCTTGTGGATGATGTTTGTACACCATATTCCTAACCTTAACATACCCCCTCATTGAAATTTTCATGTAGTTGAATCGAAAATCCAAGTCTCTCCACTTGCGGTTATTTGGATTCCCGGTTAGACCGTTAAAGAACTCTTTAACTCTCTTCCAAAACATGGAATATATTTCATTTAGACGTTCACGAAACGTATTAGCAAACTATTTAGCGAGATACAAATATTCATACGGTTCCCATTCCGCCATTGGCACTAAAAGTTAAAGTATTTTAGAATAAAATGAAATGTTTTAGGGAATTTTCTTAAGAGCAGGGGGTTGTATTTTATAGAAGGAAACCCCAACGGTTGGATTTTTTGAAATCCACAACAAGGGTCGTTATGAAATTAACAAACCCATTGACGAATCTAGCGTCGTCAATTTGGAACTGGTAGGTGAATAACGACTCTTAATCAGAAATAATAAAAAATACTAAACTCCATTTAGTTGAAACTACAATACATCAAGTCTAACATAATTTGTACTCAACAAATTACATGTTACTTGTCGGTGCGAGATTGAACTACCACTGCGGCTTCGATGTGATAAAACCGTTCTCCTCTCCATTTGGTATATGGCTATATGCAGCTTGAGCCGCATGCCTATCCCATTTGTGCCTTGCGAGAAACTCGTTATACGTATTACACAATATTATAACGTGAATCGTCCTATCACGAATATGGGACGGTTCATAGTCATAACTTAGTTTCTTGTTGGAATTAATGAAAGGACCCCAAACAACTTGAATCCAAAATATACTTTCATGTTGTTGTTCTTCGGGAAGATCTTTGACGATGTAATAATTTTAACCCATTCGGTCTCTTCCTCGACTTGATTGAATACTTCCTAGAGATGCGCTTGTTATTTGCCTCGTTTTTCGGCCTCGCGCTTCTCTTCTTCTTCCTTCGTAGGATATACCGTGTAAGTGTATGGTTTTTTTAGTATGTCGCATGGTTTTTTTCCGCATCTCTTATTCCATTGCCAATATTGATTTGGTTGGTCGCTTGCATCTTCTAAGTATGTTTTCAATGGTATTGGTTGAAGAAGAAGGAGTATCCATCGAAAAGAAATATTGGTGAGGTTGTTTTCAATTGAATTTGCTCCTGGATGTGTTCCTTTATATATATAACAAAATGGAAACTACTATTTTTTTGGGAAAAAAGTGTACACAAAAAGAGTCGTTGGGTGTTTTTTAATGAGAGTCGTCCATGTATACACTCTCATGATGACGACTCTTAGTTGAAAAAGCATCCATAAAATCAACAAATTTGTACTACTAGAGTCGTTATGGTGTATGTATATATGGATGACGACCCTTAGTTATAAAAACATCCAGGAGAACACCTTAATTTGTACCATAAGAGTCGTTAGGTTGTATGTATATATGGATGATGACTCTTAGTTATAAAATCATATGGGAGAACACCCAAATTTGTACCATAAGAGTCGTTTGGGTATAACGTTATCGAGGATAACGACTCTAAATTGTTCTTTCCATCAAATAATGAAAATCATTCTTGTCGCAAGGTAAAACGCATTGAATTCATGAAGCATTCTTCAAAATACAAATATCTGGGTTCAAGATATAACCGTTGTGAAAAAGTATGCTTAAAAATGCAATGCAAAGTTCAAAATAAACATCTTATCTTAGGATTCATCGCCCATGTCCAAGTAAATGGGGATTGGGTCCATAGCATTCCAAATGTTCATTCCATAATCATACTGGTTTGTCCACTCCTTGGTGTTCTCTCCCTAATCACCATAGATCGGTGGTAGAGGACATTCTTCGGAAATATTCAAGCCTATGTAATGGTTATTGTTGACATGTGCCATTACAATTCTTCTCTTCTTTATCGCCGCCTCGCACCTAGTTTTTGAGGGTACGTACATACAAGTCGCTCTGGGGAACCCTTTGTGGAATACAATTACAACACAAGTGAATGTGTCCGCTAAAAGTTGACCACCAAAAGGAATTTGCATCCAAAACTTATAGCCGGCCTTCTTCGACCCCTTCCTCAATTTCAAGTTTGAAACCAACTCCCTAAACTTCAATTCCCTCTTTTTTGGATCTCCTTCCATGAGCATTGTCAAATAGAGTTGCTTGTCCTCAACGAGCTTTTCTGCCATTTTTTCCTTACATATTGGGTGAGCTTTATTTCGTCAGCCTCGTTGAAATTCCGTAATTGTTCCGTTGCAACATGGTAACCACAATTTCCATCACCGTCAACGTTGTCGGTGGATATAAGGTGATCCATGATGATGTGAGGAAGTTGATCGGTGTACTCTTTATACAAAGTATGAGCAACATGATGTGGTCTTCCTTGGGAATCTTTAGGGGTGCACGGATTACCCTTTATTCCTTTTATCATCACCATTCCGGTCGTTTGGATTTGCTGGGTACCGACCACATGTTCTACATCCAATCCTGCCTTCTCTTTCACTTTGGATAAAATCTTGGTTTTTTGGCCCACCTCTTGTCTTGGGGAGGAAAGAGTTCTCATACTCCGTATATTCTTCCTGGACATACTCATGACGTGATCAGTCACTTGTGTAGCTCTTGTCCGCATTCACAGTTTCTCTAAAAGACCTTTTAGTTGTTGGTCTACTCGGTGGTTTTTGTTTTATTAGTTCATATTCAACTCCTAAGCTCTTACGGGAAGCCGACGACAAATTAGAAACCAATATTTGTCTTTTTGCACAATTTCGTTTTCGATATTTCTCAGTGATGTACTTGGCGATCTCCAAGTCTCCAAATTGGTCATCAGCGGCTCCTGTGGGATTTGGTGTGATTGAAAGTTATTTCCAAAATGGATTGATATCTTCAATAGGAATGATCACCTTGTACCCACCAAGTTTATGTTTACATGGGAGGCCAAGCCATGTATCGGTTGTACAATTACATTTAATCACTTTTCCACCGGAAGCTTTCGCTCGAAATTTGTTAAGTTCAGCGATAATATGCTTTATTGCCCACCACGATACTAGGTGTGCAACCCCTCGTAACATTTCTTTGTCTTCTATGTATTGCATCATAAAATAGTCTTGACTATACTCCATCTGAGTCTCTATCTTTCCTAGATCATTCTCGGCATGCTCGTGAATAGCTTATTGATAGACACATTTTTGTGTCTAAATTGTCCTCGGTGTCTCTATTGTTAGTACTCGTTTTTGTCCTTATTATGGTGTTTTGTGTGTTTGTAGGTATTTTTTTGGAAATAAAGATTGTTGGAAAATTCGGCTCGAAAAGTTGCTCGAAACACCCCTGGAGGACATTTGCTAAAGGCACCCTCAATTTGGATAAGGGGAACCTCAGGGCACCCCATGTGTTAAAGGCACCCACCTTTTGGATCGGGGCACTCCTTCTTCAACATTCAAATTGCGGGAAAAGAAGTTGCAGATTAGGGTTGGATTTTTGGTGATGTTCTAGCGAGATTCAATGGCCGAAACTCTTTGGGTTTGTTCCTCTTGACTAAACAGGGCTGGTATGGGCCTTTTGTTCGACTATATTTGGATGGATAACTCACGAGAAGAAATCAGGGAGTCACGTACATGAAAGAAGCTTTTCACGGGTCTGCATCAGTCTCGGAGAATTCAAACGTGTTTTGTGCGTGTTTGTTGACTCTAGCAACAACCAGGAGCGTGTAAAAGAAAATATAAGGAAGTTTGGACAGCTGCGGGTGAATGGATGAAGCAAGAAGGAAAGAAAATATTCCGAGAATATTTTCTTCACTGCCGGAGTTATGGAGATTATATGGAGTTATTGCGCATGATTTCTTCGTACTGTTGAGTATAAAAGAGGAGTAGGGGATGCGTACAAGGGATATAGAGAGATTGGGAGAGTTACAGAGCACCGCAAAGTCAAGAAATCAAGCTTGGAGAAATTCTGATGCTGCTGCTGCACTTATGAAGAACGTGAAGAACAGACTTTCCAAGGAAGTCATTCTTTTCAACAGTAACAACGACACCGAACTGTGGGTCTCAAAGTAACAGTAACCGCAACAATTTCTCATTATCGTTTCCTGTAACGGTTTTTGTAACAGTTATAAGCGTTTCAAAGCTGGTTTTTATTATAATTCTCCCTTATTCATCATTTATAACCCTTTGATCATAAATGAAATCAACTTTTGAGCGTGTTTCCAACATGATGAGCGGCTAATTCTCTCGTAACCAAGGCAATGGATGAATCTATTCACACATGAACAATGGGTAACTATTTTATTTTCTCTAATATTTAATTATAATTCACTCAATCACTGCTTTTGCAGAGTTCTTCAAAGTTTACATAATTTTCTTCATTAGTTGTGATCAATTAGATAGGTTATGCTTTGGTTAGATAATCTATGCTTAGGGGATACAATTAATTTTTGAGAATATGTTTGATTATTTGTGGATTAAGAAATGAAGGATTAAAAGGATAATTAGAGTTATGAAATATTTGACATCATTCATGTGTAATAGTGGATTCTAGTGTCTTGGTTATATTCCTAATATCTTGAAATCAATTTTGATCTAAGTTTTCTTTACTTTTAAGTTTTATTAAATCTAAATTCCTTTGCCTTCACAAGTTTCAAAAGAACCTTTTACTATCACTTTCTACAACACATTAATTTTTGGCGCCGTTGTCGGGGATCTTGTCTTTAGGCTAGTTTTTAGATTTTTATTCTTTTTTTTTAGGTTTTTATTTGTTTTACTTTATTTGTTCTTCTTTACGTTTTTGTTTTTGTCATTTTACTACAGATTTTGGTATTTGGAGCGAAAGAAAAATTTGCCAAAGCTTTTGGTGAATACTTAAAGTTTGGAGTTAAAGACAAAGCGAAAGGAGCGAAAGAAGAAGATTTTTTTTTTATTATAAAAAGAGAGAAAAAAAAAAGAGAGATTATTTTTTTTAGATTGTATTAGGATTTCTTTATTCTTGTAATTTTTTTTTATTTTTTTTATTTTTTTTAGCACTTTACTTTTTTTTTGGACTTTGGACTTGGACATTTTTTTTAAACCCTACGGAAGGTTAGTATTAAATATTAAATTGTTTGTAGAGAAGGACAGTGATTACGATATCACCTCGGCCCCTCGGGTTCGTACACGACATAGGAGTCGTGGCCCGAGTCGACTTCAGCGGTTCATCCCCCGTCTGGAACGGGAGGTAAGTTTATCGAAACACTCGCGAATCCCCTGTCAGCGAGTTACTTTCTTCCTTCGTGTGAATATATGTTGAGGAACTGAAAACGGTTGTTTTAAATTCCTAGTAAAGGGCAAGGACTGGCCATATAAGATAAGGGTTCGGATTTCATCACCGTTCCCTTCTTGCCCGCCTTAGGAAAACGAAACTTAACGCGAACCTAAGCTTTAAAATTTGGAATAGAACGAGACCTATAGGGTAACGATCTTAGTAGGAAAGTCATTCGAAAGATATTGGTTACTCTTTTGAGCATTCTTCGAAGTTCATGAAAGTCTTTGTGAGTTGAATGCGTGACTGTGCCGCCCTGTAATGCGGCGAGGCCTTGGGTATCAAAGCTCCAGGAGCTTCCCTCGCCTCTATTCAACTTACTTAAATGCGGATTGATTCCAGATGGGTTTGCTCAGATTGTAACGAATTCCCTTTCGAAGGATTAGAAGCTGGTCTAGAAAACAATCTAAGTGGAGCCATCATGCTTTTTGTTTGCTAGAAATCTCTAGGTTTGATTTAGTGGAGTCAGCCTGCTTTGTGTTTGCTTAGAACCTCCCTTCCTTTTAGGATTTTTATTTTTATTTTGTTTTTCTAGTGTATGCCCGAGGTCATTAGAGAACGGGCTTGGAAAAGAAACACTCTAGGTCGTTTGATTAGTGACAGACCTAGTAGTTCTTCTTGTGAAGGCGGGGAGCTCGAAGACTCATCTTTTGAGAGCCCTGTTTTTGGAAACTTCAGTTTTGAGAATCTGTCTCTTTGTGAGGAAAGTACCCCTAGTACGTCAGCTGTGCTAGCAATGAATACTTTGAAAGATTACATGTTCCCAACTAGGGCCAACCGAGCTTCGTGCATTAAATTTCCAGCCAATACGGCTAATTTCGAGATAAAACCTAGTATTCTTCAGATGATCCCTATATTCTTAGGAAAAGATGATGAGAACCCTTATTTTCATATTAGGGACTTTGAGGAAATTTGTGGGACAGTTAGAATAAAAGACCTTACTGATGAAGTCTTGAAACTTAAGATGTTTCCCTTTTCCTTGAGAGATAAAGCCAAGACCTGGTTTAACAACCTACCATCTGAATCCATTGAAACATGGCAGGAATTGATTGCAGCTTTCTATATGAAATTTTACCCTAAGCATAAAACTGCAGCTGTTAGGCAGAAAATTAGTGCTAGTGTGCAACAAGAGGGAGAGTCTCTTTATAGGTTTTTAGAGAGATTCAATGATCTCCTATCCCAGTGTCCTCACCATGGATTTGATAAGATGAAACTTGTAGAGATTATTTATAATGGTTTAGACTATTCGACTAAATCCATGGTCGAGTCTATGTGCGCTGGTGAGTTCACTAATAAAAATGCTGATGATGCTTTTACCTTCTTAGGAACTATCGCTGAAAAATCCCAACAGTGGGAGCCTTGTGTTGAACCTCCTAAAAGACTATTGGTCAATAGAAGTAGCACCAATGTGATAGATACAAGCTTCGAGTCAGATGCTAAGTTTGCTGCTTTGTCTAGAAGGTTAGAAGCTTTGGAAATGGGTCAGTCTAAAAATAGGTACCTTGTTGAACCTAATAGAGCCTCTCAAGTCTCTAGTTGTGGAATAGAGCCCGATAACTCATTTTTGGAAGGTCATGTTAGTGAAGAACAATCCCATGCTGTCTATAACAATGCTAGGTTTGAGAACCGGCAGAAGTTTGACCCATACTCAGAAACCTACAACCCTGGTTGGAGAAACCACCCTAATTTTTCTTGGTCTAAGGGCCAGAATCAAGGTCAGTCTAGTAATTCTCAGCTTCCCCTAGGTTTTGGTTATGCGAAGAACCCTTCCGGTCAAACCCAGTTTCAGAATACTTCTGAAAAAAAGATATCTACCTTAGAAGAAACTCTTGCTTTGTTAGCAAAGAACCATGATATGTTATCAGCTAACCACCTTAGATTTCAACAAGAAACCAGGCAGAATTTGAAGAATAATTCCCAGACTCTTGCTAAATTAGAACTTCAAGTTGGCCAGATAGATAAGTTTATTAATGAGAGAGAAGAAAGAAGGTTCCCTAGTCATACTGATCCTAACCCTAAAGGAGAGAAACCGTTCAATCATGTGATTTCTGTTACAACCCTTAGGAGTGGAAAGAAAGTTGACAATAAGGTCTCCATGCCTGAAAGTGAACATGCTATAGTTCACCCTTCTGAACCAAAAACCGAGGGGACTGATAGAGTCTCTAAAGAGACCAATGAGGGTCATGTTGAGCCCGACTTTGTTCCCAGAGCCCCGTTTCCCCAGCTGCTAGTTCCAACTAAGAGCGAGTCCAACTTTAAAGATATTTTGGAGGTTTTTAAGCAGGTTACTATCAACCTACCGTTGTTGGATGCGATTAAGCAGATTCCCGCTTATGCCAAGTTTCTCAAGGACTTGTGTACACGAAAGCGTAAGCTCAATGTTCAAAAGAAAGCCTTCCTAGCTAGTCATGTGAGTTCTATTATTCAGAATACCACTACTCCTAAGTACAAAGACCCAGGGTCCCCCACCATTGCTTGCACAATATGTAAATACCGTGTTGAGAAAGCGTTGCTTGACTTAGGAGCCAGTGTGAACTTATTTCCATACCATGTGTACCTTAAGCTAGGACTTGGTGAGATGAAACCTACCCAGATGACTCTTCAGTTAGCTGATAGGTCCGTTAAAATTCCTCGTGGTGTGATCGAGGATGTTCTTATAGAGGTCGACAAGTTTATTTATCCAGTGGATTTTGTTATCCTAGATACCCAACCTGTCCCTGACCCAGAGAACCAGATACCGGTAATTTTAGGTCGCCCGTTTTTAGCTACATCCAATGCGATCATTAACTGTCGAACTGGTATTATGAATTTGTCTTTTGGTAATATGACTATTGAGCTGAACGTCTTTCATATTAGTAATCTACCCACTGAACTAGATGACTCGAGCATAGAAGAGGTGAACATGATAGGAACATTAGTCGAGGAGTCATTACCAAACTCTTTGATGGAAGATCCATTAGAGAAATGCCTAGCTCACTTTGGGATTGATTTTGATGATGATGATGTGATTAATGAAGTAAATGCCTTGTTAGATTCAACCCCTTTGATAGACACTAATAATGGATGGAAACCAAAGTTCGAACCTCTACCCATTTCTGAGTCTACCCTAGTTCCTTCGTTGGAAAAGCCTCCTAAATTGGACCTTAAACCATTACCATATACCTTGAAGTATGTGTTTTTAGGCCCATCTGAAACTTTACCTGTGATTATAGCATCCGACTTGGATAGTGATCAGGAAAATAGGCTAGTAACTGTCCTTCAAAACAACAAGGAAGCTTTAGGGTGGACCATAGAAGACATTAAGGGTATAAGTCCTACTGTTTGTATGCATCAGATCTATTTAGAGGAAGACACCAAACCTTCTAGGGAGATGCAACATCGACTGAACCCTAATATGAAATAAGTAGTTCGAACCGAGGTTCTGAAGCTGTTATATACAGGCATTATCTACCCCATTTCACACAGTAAGTGGGTCAGCCCCGTTCAGGTTGTTCCCAAGAAATCCGGTATTACTGTAGTCCAGAATGATAACAATGAGTTAATCTCAACCCGAATGACCACGGGTTGGCATGTCTGTATTGACTATAGAAAATTGAACAAGGTCACTAGGAAGGACCACTTTCCCCTTCCCTTCATCGACCAAATGCTAGAAAGATTAGCTGGGCGTAGCCATTTTTGATTTTTAGATGGATTTTGCGGCTATAATCAGGTTCCTATTGCCCCAGAAGACCAAGAGAAAACCACTTTTACCTTTCCCTTTGGTACCTTTGCGTATAGACGCATGACTTTCGGGCTATGTAATGCCCCTGCGACCTTTCAGCGTTGTATGTTGAGCATATTTTCTGACATGGTAGAACGGTTCTTGATGGATGATTTTTCAGTGTTTGGTTCGTCTTTCGATGAGTGCTTGCATCATTTGTCATTAGTTTTGACTAGGTGTAAGGAAAAGAATTTAGTGCTTAATTGGGAGAAATGTCATTTCATGGTTCGTTCAGGAATCGTTCTAGGGAATATTGTTTCTTCGAAGGGTATAGAGGTAGATAGAGCCAAAGTTGACCTTATTAAAACTTTACTGGTCCCAAAAACCGTAAAAGATATTAGGTCATTCTTAGGGCATGCAGGTTTTTACCGTCGATTCATTAAGGATTTTAGCCTGATTTCTAGACCTCTTTGCAATTTACTTGCAAAAGATGCTAAGTTTGTCTTTGATGATGCTTGTTTAGAGGCTTTTGAGAAGTTTAAGTCTTTACTCACTACCACCCCCATAGTCCAGGCACCTAACTGGAACCTACCCTTTGAGATCATGTGTGATGCTTCAGATTATGCTATTGTTGTTGTGCTAGGTCAGCGAGAAAACAAATTACTTCATGTGATTTACTACGCTAGAAAAACTCTAAATGAGGCCCAGATGAACTATACCACTACCGAGAAGGAACTTTTGGCCATTGTGTTTGCCTTAGACAAGTTTAGATCCTACCTCTTAGGTTCTAAGATCGTAATCTATACTGATCACGCTGCTTTGAAATACCTTTTGTCTAAGAAGGATACCAAACCTAGATTGATTAGGTGGATCCTATTGTTACAAGAATTTTTTCCAGACATTAGAGACAAAAAGGGTGCAGAAAATGTAGTAGCAGACCACTTGTCTAGGTTAATTGTTAGTTCCCCTGATTATTCCCTTCATATAAGGGACAGCTTTCCTGATGAACAATTGTTCTCTGTTTCCCAATCACCTTGGTATGCAAATATAGTGAATTACCTTGTTACTGGTCGGATTCCCCAACATTGGGGTAAACAAGATCGTTCTAGGTTTTTAGCCGAGGTCAAGCATTTCTTTTGGGATGATCCTTATTTATTTAAGTATTGTCCAGACCAGATTATTAGGAGATGTATACCTGAGAGTGACCAGTCCAGTATTATTTCCTTTTGTCATGATCATGCTTGTGGGGGTCACTTTAGTGCTAAGAAGACTGCTGCTAAGATATTGCAGTGTGGATTCTAATGGACTTCGTTGTTTAAAGACTCCCACAGTTACTGTGTTACTTGTGAGCGTTGCCAGAAATTAGGAACCATTTCCCGTAGGAACATGATGCCCCTGAACCCTATTTTAGTTGTTGAGGTCTTTGATGTGTGGGGTATTGACTTTATGGGTCCGTTTCCTAATTCTTTTGGTAATCTTTACATCCTTGTCGCTGTAGACTATGTCTCTAAGTGGATTGAGGCGGTTGCGTGTAAAACCAATGACCATAGGGTTGTGCTTGAGTTTTTGAAAAATAATATACTTACACGTTTTGGTACTCCGCGAGCTATAATTAGTGATAGAGGGTCGCACTTTTGTAATGGACCTTTTAAGCTTTTAATGAAGAAATATGGTATTACACATAAGGTAGCTACCCCGTATCATCCACATACTAGTGGTCAGGTAGAGGTTTCTAATAGGGAGATAAAATGTATATTAGAGAAAACAGTTAATCCTAATCGGAAAGACTGGTCGTCTAGGCTCACTGATGCCTTATGGGCTTATTGTACTGCGTTTAAGACCCCCATTGGAATGTCGCCTTATCGGCTTGTTTATGGCAAGGCATGTCATTTACCTGTTGAGTTAGAACATAGAGCTTATTGGGCTGTTAAACAACTAAATTTTTCACTTGACAAGGCAGGATCCCATAGGAAACTCCAGCTCAATGAGTTGGAAGAGATTCGTATAGATGCTTACGATAGTGCGAAGGAGTATAAGAATAAAATGAAACTTGTGCATGATAGAAATATTTTACGGAAGTCATTTTCTCCAGGTCAAAAAGTTCTTCTGTATGATTCCCGCTTGCATCTTTTCCCTGGGAAGTTACGTTCTCGGTGGACGGGTCCTTTTATTGTTCGCACTGTCTTTCCTCATGGATCTGTTGAAATTGAGACAACGGATGGTAGTAGTTCTTCGAAGGTTAACGGTCAGAGATTGAAACCCTTTTTAGAGCCCTTTCCTACAGGTAATGTTGAGGAGGTCCCTCTGGAGGACCCTGTTTACCATTGATTGACCATCGAGGCAGTTGTATGTTGTATACTAGTTTTGTTTTTCTCTCTCTTCACCCAGGTACTATCTTTCCAACTTCTCCTCGTGTTATTTTACTTTTGGTTTTGCTCTTTCATTAGAAACATTGAGGACAATGTTAGATTTAAGTTTGGGGGTGAGGAAGAACTTTTTAGTTGCTCTTTTGAAACTTCTAGTGTCACATGGTACCCGGTTAGCTAAGTTTACATACTGTTTCTCACCGAAAAGATAGAAATTGGAATGCTAGGTATAACAACCTATTGAGACATTAGAGAAAAAGACATTGAGATCCTTGAAATATAGGAGAGAACTTGTTCCTTTCAGAGGGTAACCGTGATGGACCTAACCATCCATGATGGAAAGGCAAGTAGGTCAGGAAATGCCAGAAAGACAAAGCAACCTCACAATGTAGTCTTAGTTACTGGATTACAACTCTCTCTCAGTAGAAACTTATCATCATCAACAAACGAAGCGACATCAAAATCTATGAAGAAAGTTGAAGACGTTTAAGAGCAAATTATTTAAGTTGTTGGAATTCATGATACCAAGACATCACGAGTTGCGAAGATCTAAGTTTTTAAGTCCTTCTCTCTTGGCCATGTAAAGTTTTGTCGTGTAATTTTTGTGCTTCCAAAAAATAAAAAAATAAAAAAATAAATATATATATATATATATACGAAAAAAAATCATCATTACGTCCTTTTTATTCTATAATTAGTTTTGTGTTCAATAAGTCCATAGGGAAGCAGAAGTTTTTATGTCAAGCAAGAAATCGAAGAGAAGAGTTAATTATCAAGGTTCTATGAGGTTCGATAGTTTATCATCAACATTTGAAGACCGAAGAAGACGTTGTTTCTACTGAGCACTATGAGAGAGTCGAAGAAAGACACATTTGGTTGCTTTGTTAGTCCGCTTTCAATCTGACACAAGATCTTTCCAGCACTGGTTCAACTCATCACACGTAATTAGTCCAGCTGTGTAGCATATGTCCCTCTCATTTTTATCTCTCTCCTAATCTTATCCAGCTGTAAATCAATGGACGTATCTTACAATGTTTATCTAGCTATGTAGCAGATATCTCTTTATCTAGCAGTGTTGCGGATGTGTCTCCCCTTTTCTTCAGTCAGCTTTAGAGCTGGCACCTTTAATTTCTCTGGCATTCTAGTCACTTGGAGATAGGTCGAGAATTTTTATGTCCTCATAGCTCTTTGGATACTTGTGACCAATTAGAAGTACAGGTTTTGTGGGTACACCTCTGGTAAACCATCCGGAGACGACACTCCGCCACTAGGGCCACCTAGCGGTTTAACGGCTTGCTGCACGTGCTAAGTGCAGTCATTTTATTTTCTAGATTAGATTTGATCGTGACTAGCAAATAATAAGTTTGGGGGTATTTGATAGACATATTTTTGTGTCTAAATTGTCCTCGGTGTCTCTATTGTTAGTACTCGTTTTTGTCCTTATTATGGTGTTTTGTGTGTTTATAGGTATTTTTTTGGAAATAAAGATTGTTGGAAAATTCGGCTCGAAAAGTTGCTCGGAACACCCCCAGAGGACATTTTCTAAAGGCACCCTCAATTTGGATAAGGGGCACCTCAGGGCACCCCATGTGTTAAAGGCGCCCACCTTTTGGATCGGGGCACTTCTTCTTCAACATTCAAATTTTGGTTTTGGCGTGAAAATAAGTTGCAGATTAGGGTTGGATTTTTTGTGATGTTCTAGCGAGATTCAATGGCCGAAACTCTTTGGGTTTGTTCCTCTTGGCTAAACAGGGCTGGTATGGGCCTTTTGTTCGACTATATTTGGCTGGATAACTCACGAGAAGAAATCAGGGAGTCACGTACATGAAAGAAGCTTTTCACGGGTATGCATGAGTCTCGGAGAATTCGAACGTGTTTTGTGCGTGTTTGTTGACTCTAGCAACAACCAGGAGCGTGTAAAAGAAAATATAAGGAAGTTTGGACAGCTGCGGGTGAATGGATGAAGCAAGAAGGAAAGAAAATATTCCGAGAATATTTTCTTCACTGCCGGAGTTATGGAGATTATATGGAGTTATTGCGCATGATTTCTTCGTACTGTTGAGTATAAAAGAGGAGTAGGGGATGCGTACAAGGGATATAGAAAGATTGGGAGAGTTACAGAGCACCGCAAAGTCAAGAAATCAAGCTTGGAGAAATTCTGCTGCTGCGCTTCTGAAGAACGTGAAGAACAGACTTGCCAAGGCAGTCGTTCTTTTCAACAGTAACAACGACACCGAACTGTGGGTCTCAAAGTAACAGTAACCGCAACAGATTTCTCATTATCGTTTCCTGTAATGGTTTTTGTAACAGTTATAAGCGTTGCAAAGCTGGTTTTTATTATAATTCTCCCTTATTCATCATTTGTAACCCTTTGAGCATAAATGAAATCAACTTTTGAGCGTGTTTCCAACATGATGAGCGGCTAATTCTCTCGTAACCAAGGCAATGGATGAAGCTATTCACACATGAACAATGGGTAACTATTTTATTTTCTCTAATATTTAATTATAATTCACTCAATCACTGCTTTTGCAGAGTTCTTCAAAGTTTACATAATTTTCTTCATTAGTTGTGATCAATTAGATAGGTTATGCTTTGGTTAGATAATCTATGCTTAGGGGATACAATTAATTTTGAGAATATGTTTGATTATTTGTGGATTAAGAAATGAAGGATTAAAAGGATAATTAGAGTTATGAAATATTTGACATCATTCATGTGTAATAGTGGATTCTAGTGTCTTGGTTATATTCCTAATATCTTGAAATCAATTTTGATCTAAGTTTTCTTTACTTTTAAGTTTAATTAAATCTAAATTCCTTTGCCTTCACAAGTTTCAAAAGAACCTTTTACTATCACTTTCTACAACACATCACTTATTGTACCGTAACTACCCCACCAGTGTTTAATTCAAGAATTTTTTTCAAACGACCGTGGGACTGCTCTGCAATACTCGTGGACTCATTTTGGAAGTGCTTGTACTTATTGGTCCATGCATAAATGATGAGCGTCGTTTACTCAACAAAATAATAAGATGTTTCCCACTAATTAACAAGTAATAAAGCGGTAGTAAGGATCGTTCCCACGAGGAGTAATGCAATCGATATGTTATCTAAATCAGCGAGAATGTAAAAGAAGGATAAAAAGGATAATAATATAAAGATGATGAAGAAATCCTTCGCTATTACTAACCGTTAACTCAACATTGTACCTGTTTATCCCTTGTTAGAATCAATTGTCACCAACCGTAAAATAGCAGGTACGCTTAGCTATCCCCAAAACTCCTTGTATTACCGAATACGGAAGCGCTCGACTACTGGATTCTATTCAAAAGAACCACCTTGAGGTTCGCTTACAAGATGTAATTCCCCGAACGAATTAAGATTTATGAATTTCGGTTTGATCCCAATAGTTAAACTCGGTACGCTCGGTCCACTTACTGGTGTTGTCTTTACTCCACAAAATCCCTCCACAAGGTCTTGCGATTTCTACTTATGTAGGAGGTAAGCGATAAGTACAGATCGACTCAACTCTCTACTAGCATTAGAATGATTAATAGACTAATCTAGTTGGCCACCCAAACTAATCTAAGAATCAATCATAAACCTCTGATATAGTAAAAACAATCCACAATGATTAACTTTAAAACTTGAAATAAACTTGTAAATAATTGAGCTTCACAATTAGAACTTTGAATTCATCCTTAACAATAAAAAGAATATAGAAAAGAGATAGTTCTCCCCCCTAAGGGGGAGAAAAACGGTAAAAAGAAGATATCCTAAATTGTATCTAAGCTTCCCTATATATAGAGTTTGGAACCTCTTCTTGAAGAAACTAGGAAACCTATCTAAAATAGGAATGTGCACCTCCTTAAGAATTGTGTCAGTGCATCACACCCCGTGCAAAGTGCAAACTCCTTCCAAAACTCGTCAAATATCGTTCACTTCCAAGTCTGGCCATGCAAAGAAGTCACCCCATTGGTCGTGTGCAGCAGCTTTAGAAGCACAGCCCATTTTACGTACTTGGCTAGTCAGTTTTCCAAAACTGACAGCCTAACTCTCCTTTGCTTTAGACTTTCCTTCGTATAAATGCTCCTTCTTGCTCCTGACTCCTCCCTTGCTTCCCTGTTCTTCAAACTCCGTCACTGCAGTCCTACCCGATCATATCAGTATCACCAACTGCCACAACAACATCCTCCATTTCATCATCAATGCCATCGTACAATCACTGTTCAGCAAAACCTAAACCAAATACCGATTATCAACAACTCAAGCTCCATTAACACCACAGACCCATTAATATTCTCTGTCCATTTCCATTGAAACAATGATCACAGACGACGCCCCTTTATCACCGACAGTCATTCCCATCACGACTCGAGCTCAATCATTATTCACTATCAAACACCGAGTGGGATTACCATCTTTCTATCGAGCTCATTCCATTTGTTCGATAACCAACATTACTTCTATTAATCCCGAAACTCCATTTTACTGCCAGGATCATTCACATCAGCAGCAGCAGCTGAACTCATTTCTCCCGTCAGTTACCAGCATCACTGCTCTTGTTTAGCCTTAACAGCTGCCAAACAAACCCATGTACTCAGCCAATGACCATTCAATCTTCATTGCCTGATAATCACCACCACTGCCAAGCTCAACTCTGTCCAACTCGGAAAAACCATCATGTACCGAGCACAGCATCAACTCCATCAATTGCCAACAACGCCTTGGACTGACCTCGACCCCTTTTAATGGCAGCGGTCATCACTCAATCACCGTGAATCTCTGAACATCACCACAACAAACCATAAGAGCCCATGCATGATGCATACTCGAAATCGAGCTTAACAGTTACTTCCCTGTCCATCAACTACCGATCTCCATCATCATTGTCATCTTCATAGTTACTATTAATGGAAGAAACAAAGACAACTATATTGTCGTCCCTCTCTTTTCCCATCAGTGTCATGATTGGGTTCTCCTTGATCATTCTTAGCACCATTAACAACGACCCATACATGGTATACATCAACTCTAAACAACGATAAGTAGCTCAGCTATTCCTTTCTGTCCATCTCCATTCGTACAATCAACCATTACATCTCAACCATCCTTCCATGACCTTCATCACTACTCCCTGTCTTGAATAGATACCTTTTATCTCCTCAATCCCATAAATTCATAACCATAAGCGTCACTTGAAACATCCGGAGCTCTGTTACCGAGGTCAGTCACCACCAGAGAATCGAGTAATCTCCATTTCCATCACACTGCCTTTTTTCATTGATCACTATAGAAACAGCAGGCCATCACCTTACCCATCTTCCCAGCTCACTGATCTCGAGAAGAAAACAACTAACCATCATCCCAAGTTCTATCTTGACTCGAGATCCTCCTAATACCTCAAGCTCAACCATCATAAACAACAACACCCTTCCAGTTCCATGCATCGAAATTAGTTATAATGCAGCAGAACGAGAATGGCCAGAACTGGTGATGAAACTCGACCAAGTTCTATTCTTCTCGAGTATAAATGGTAGAATACGGTGGCCAGATGGTCCCATGCAATGATAATTCCGCATTTATTTTGGCAAATTGGACGATTTCTTGTTGTTTTTGGGAATAAGCTCCAAAATTCCCATAAAATATAAAAGAAAGCTAATAATACAATTTTGCAAGAAAACTAGCTAAGAAAGCATAACCAATCGATACTTAGAGAGGTGTTTTTAAACACCTATCAATAAAAAAACTTTTCCTTCCATGGATTCAACCATGTATCAAGGCAATAGTCGACCACCTTCTTATGATCCGTACTTTAATCATCAATAAACTTCTGCAAATTAGCATAAAACTTTACTTCGGTCTTGGAATGAGCCAAATGGTCCCAATCTTTGTAGAAATCCGTCCATAGATACCCCTCTTCATCATATTTTTCCTTATCTTTCATTTTCTCTTCCACTCTTTTTTTTTGAAAGTTGACTTAAACTCTCGTCTTCCTCCTTGGAACGTTCCTTACCCTTGGGAGGTTTGATATTTTGGATTTGATTCTTGCAATTAGAAAAAAGATTCATTTGGATGTGCCATGTACAAAGAAAATGTTGAGAAAGTGGAAAAACTTGACTTACGACACTTGTAACTGCAAAATCCCTATCCGTAAATATAACCTGCGATGTTTCTTCGCCACGGTAAATTAACCTCACTTGTTCCAATGCCCAAACATTGTCCTTTATTTCTTCTTTTTCCATAAAGCACCATGCAACGTTGAATGATTGTTTATCCGAAGTATGACTAACCACATTCAACAAAGGCATGTTATACCTGTTAGTCTTATAGGTGCAATCTATGAACAAAACTTGATAAAAACACTGAGCCAAATCCACCATCCTAGGATGGACAAGAAAAATATGACTCACTTTGTTGCCTGGACCCACCCTTGTTTGCATGGCATACTTAAGTTTTTCTGCCAACCACTCTGACTGTTGCATAATTAATCTACCATCCCATTCGGTTCTCTTGATCGTTGCTTTGGCAGCCTAGATAGTGGAAATAATAGAAAAGTTTGTCTTATCTTCAGCCTTCATTGCATTTAAGATCTTAAGGGGCCTACATCCCTTCATCTGCCGGACCTTTTCCATTTGATGTGGTTTCAATTAGGCTTATGTTGGGTGTCCTAAAATACTTTTAGGTGGAGGATGGTTGTGACGACCCTCCGGTATACTATACAAACTCCATAGACGGGTTTCAGGATGCCTTTTGAAAATAATCCTGAACGGGCATTGAATCTTCTTCGACGAAGTTTTGTACACCCTAGTTGTCTTCTTCTCATACTTGTAGTTCTTCCCTTTGTAAATTTCTTCCTTGTCCCCCGCTCTCTCGCATACCATCTCTATTTTCTTAAAATCGAAGTGTTTGCTTTGAACAACTATGCACATCTTCTCTTTTGCCTTGGAAATAATCCATTTCTTGACCTCAACCTTAGTTTTCCACGTCTACATTGAACAAATAACACGTTAATGTGAACACTAATTCAACAATTTTCAAAATGATGTACAACGATTCAAACAATAAAAACGTACCAAATCGGTCATATAGTGTTGGAAGGTATCCGGCCCGATAGTGGATACGGGTTCAGGTTGAGATCTCGTCTGTACAACCAACTACATCAAAAGTGAAAAATTATCATTATAGAATCGACAGTTTATAACATGTTCAAATAACGACCTTGGTTTTTTATTTTTTCCTTAATAGGGTCGTCATCTATTCATCCGTAGAACGACGACCCATAGAGTCGTCACCTTTTTATACAGGTTAACGACTTGTTTTCCCGAAACTCTAATACCGATTCGTCATGGTGTATTTTACCAGAACACCCTATTTCAAAAACTAATGACCCAACTTAAACATTGATGACTCCAGAGTCACAAACATAAACAATTATGTTCAGTTTTCAACTAGAGTCGTTGCTATATATAGATGTAACATAACGACTCTAAATGCAGTTATTGCAAATTTGGTAAAGCAACGATAACTTTGACTAATACCAGCAGTTAATGAGGAGTTGGAAAGAATGTAATCGTTTATTTATTTTTTTAAAGTAGCCGTTGGGTGTTTTTTTCCTATAAAAGGACACCTATCCCAATCAAACTTATTCACCTATCACTTTCAATCTTCCCAAATCAGTCACCCATCACTTTCAAAAACTAAAAATGGCTCCAACTCCGTTCAATAATCAAGAAGAGGTTGCTTTTGTTAGAGCGCACACCACTCTCACAAAGCACGACTTTGAAAGAGCGCAATGGGTGGCCAGTAATGAAGACCCAACCGTTAATCCATACCTTGACATGGATCAAACATCTAATGCTTAGTGGAAACGTGTATTTAAGGTTTTTAAGGCATTAGACGGAAATCGTATGTAGGATCAGAATATCGCCACAACAATGTTCTTGCGAAATTTACAATATTTCCGCGAGTTCTTCAACAACACTCTGTGAGCGTCGCAGAGTAATTCAAAGAATGACATAATGGATGACGGTAGCAGAAACACAAGAAGAGCATGATGATCCTGCAAAGATTACAGCATCTGCGAGATTTAGCATTACAACTACTGCGAGAGTATCGCGAGTTAGATCCGAAAATAAGGGATAGCTAAGTTGTCATCCACTATGTACTTACCCTATATAAAGGGAACCAATAGATTCAGGAAGGAGAGATCAATTTTTTAGAGTGTTAAGAAAGTCTTGAAGAGAGAGAAAGTTCTTGTGAGCAATTATATTCTTGATTTCTTCCATTTCTTGTATCATTCCGGAGAATTCATTAATAAAAGTGTTGTTCTTAATCTTCAAATATGTGTTGATAATTGTGGATTCTTGTGCGGGGTGTAGTGTAGGAATTCCTGCAACTACATCGTAATAGAAGGATGGTCCAGCAGATAAGGGAAAGGTAAGATTTTATATACAATGAATGCGTATTGCTAAGAGACGAATTGAAAGCTCAGAAAGAAGCTCTTCCCAACGAACCCCGAATGGATAGAGTAAGTTTGTGAATCAATAGGCCGTTCATCGAAAATCATTTCTTTGGTTATGTTTATTCAAAAACGCTAACTTATAAAATATTATGTTTCTCCAATACTCTTTGGTTCGCATCCAATACGAATTAAAGTACGTGCATGAGTTTTTGCACGAGGAATGCTATACTCTCTTGGAGGAAACCGAATGGGAATTTTCCTTCTATAATTAAACTCGTTTAGGTTTTCGATGGAAATGTATTGAACTATTTTATGTCTTTTCATTCTATTTTATTTCATAGTACATGTATGTTTTATTTCGATTCAATAAAATGACTTCAAGTATTTGGTAAGTAAATATCCACAATAAGAGTCGTCAGGGTTTATATACACAAGATGGACGACTCTAAAGTTTATTCGACATATTTGTTATGAGTCGTCATTATGTAGAAATTCATTGTTAACGACTCTAAATGTCTCTTCACATATATAATCTTTTATAGTAGAGTCGTCAGATAATAAACAAAACAGAAGCGGACTCTTTTTAATCCTAAAGAGTCGTCAGTTTCTATATTTTACCTGTAACGACCCTCTTAGCAGTTAATGTGAATTTTGAATTCACAAAATGTGGTTGAGTTGGGCAACGGTTAAAAATTCAAAAAAATAATTTTTGGGTCGTTAATTTCTATAAATAGAGACCCATATCTCACATCTTCCCAACCCGAACCATAATTCTCAACCTTTTATTCCCATTCTCATATATTTATCATACAAGAGGGAAGAAAAAAAGGAAACACCATGGCTACTCCCTACATTTGTGAAGAGAATTGTGTCATTACGAGATCTTGGTTGATAGTCACAAACCACTTTGAATATCTAGGAAAAGACAATAATCAAACATCGAATTCTTGGTGGAACCGTGTATTCATCATTTTTGTGGCGTTAGACGGGAATTGCAACTCAAGGTCTTTGAAACTCTTCAAGGAACTGTTTGAGGAGATCAAATTGGAATGTGAAGCTTTCAAAAGAGAAATCAAGTCCGTAAGGAAAGTCATGCCCAATATGTTGGGTGCTATAAGAGTAAGTATTTAAACAAGATGTAAAATTTATCGAAATCTTTGAACAACACTAACTCAGTTTTTGTTTTGCATTTTCAGTTGGGGAAGGCGTATGAGCGATACGAGGTGTTAGAGCACTACTCGGTCAAACTCGCATGCGTTGCTATCTCAAGCATGTTTGTTAATCTTAGTGATCAAAACTATAAAGTCTTGATTTCGAGTCTACTATAGCTAAGGTCTCAGAGTAGGATAGAAAGTGTAGTTGAGCTCAAGAACTCCATGGCGATCATCATACAAGACAAAGGACTACTCAAGGAACCAGTGGATCTTCATCGAGTAAAAGGTATGTGGAGACTTGAACTTATCTATCACTCAAAAGTCTATCTACTCTATCTCCTATCTTGAGACAAAAGTCATTGTACTATATAAACTAAGAATATGCACATGTGACATTTCGAGCTGAGTATATCTTGCTTATCTATTTCTCGAAATAGGTGTTGGTAAAGCTTTCGCTTTAGCCAAGTTCATCTTTGCCTAGTGACGAAAGTCATGTTATGTTTCAATCACTTTGGAAATCGCTCGGACGAAAAATAGTTTGTGAATAACAACTATATAACGCCCTCTGAGAATGTTTCAATGATTGAAATGAGAGTTTAGACTATATAACCATTGTGGGATATAAACATTGTTATGGTAACACATATATGTATAAGTCCTTAGTACTTGAACCGAAGTTTGCAAACTTTGTTGATCAAGTGAAACCGGAACGTGAGCAGTCATTGCTGAAGTTGAAGCTCAGGTGCAGTCCGTGAACCCAGTCCGAGAACTGACGGAAGTTCTTGACCTGAGAAATTCTGCTGGAGTTTATTAACTTCAACCGGTTAACTTGAGTCCGCGAACTCAAGAGGTTATGTCTGAAAACATTGTTCGTGAACTTATATTAAATTACTAAGGAATGCTTTTGCAAACCGTGGCTTTATAGTTCATAAAATGATTCGACTGAATCACATCATTTTTGATTCAATTGTGTCTTGTGTAGTATATGAGATCTCATAGCAACTGAACAACTCTCTAACTAGTTCATTTGAGTCATTTGGACTAGTTATGGTGATGAAAAATATGGTTGATATGAAAGTTATCATTTGGATAACCATTTGGTTGACTATTATTGAACCAACCATTGTATATGTGTACGGTTACACAAACCCAAAACATCAAGTATATGTGTGTATGGCAAGCTAAGTTTTCGATCTAACGGTTGAGAGATATTAGATTGTATTTAATCAGGTTTTCATCTAACGGTGAATATTGAATGCTTTGTTAGTAAGCTAACATTGATTGCAAACCCTGATTTGAAAGACTATATAAGGGAGAACTCTATCAACTGGGAAACCTAATCCCCACACATTCTTTGTGATACTAGTTTGCTAAATCTAGAGTCGATTCTCCTCTAACCTTTGTTTTTCTTCTTCTAAAACCAGGTTATCTACTTAAAGACTTCATTGGGATAGTGAAGCCCGATCGATATTACTTTTCATGTAGTTGTGTGATCTGATCTTGCTGCTTTTATCATACGAGTATAATTGTAATAATTGGCTTGAGATTTCTATCTTCGATAGGCAAGATAAAAGTAGTCACAAACATCTTCGTCTCATTATTTGTAATTCCTCAATAATCTTCTTGGCTACGTCGATTAAGTTTATTGTGAGGTGATTGATGCAACTGAGCTGTTCTTCGGGAATATAAGTCTGGTTTTATCTATTGGTTCCTGTTCACCTTGATTTATCAAAAGACGGAACAAAACCTGTAGGTTTATTCGTGGGAGACAAATTTATCAATTACCTGTAGACTTTTCTGTATGAGACATATTTGTTTATTAAAGTCTTCGACTTTGGGTCGTAGCAACTCTTGGTTGTGGGTGAGATCATCTAAGGGAATCAAGTGCGCAGTATCCTTATGGGATCAGAGGCGTAGGAGCATAACTGTACATTGGATCAATGTGAGATTGGTTGGGGTTCAACTACAACCCAGACCGAAGTTAATTTGGAGTAGGCTAGTGTCTGTAGCGGCTTAATACAATGTATGTTTAATCTGGACTAGGTCCCGGGGTTTTTCTGTATTTGCGGTTTCCTCGTTAACAAAATTTCTGGTGTCTGTGTTATTTCTTTTCCGCATTATATTTTTATATAATTGAAATAATACAGGTTGTGCGTTGTTCAATCAATTAGAATATCCGACCATTTTGATTGTTGATTTAAATTGATTGACACTTGGATATTGGTCTTTGGTACCATCCAAGTTATCTCTCTTTGATTAGACTCGCGAATCATATTTACTTGAGTAAATCAAATCAAGAGATTAAGATAATAACTCCTTGAGTATTTTCTATTGATTGAGTCTAACTGTCTAGTTGATTCTCTAGAAAACAACTTGGAGTTGTCCATACAGATTGCTAATCAAAATATTGGTTGGTGTTGTTAGACCCCCGCTTTTTCAATTGGTATCAGAGCAGGCAAACACGTTAAAGACCTCACAAGACTGTGTTTGTAGCTATCTGACTCTATGGACAAAGGTGCTATCTCAATAAACGTACCACCAGTCTTCGATGGCTCTAATTACTTATGTTGGAAAATTACTATGCGAGCTTTTCTTCAAGCACGTGATTTTCAATCATGGGTATATGTTATTAATGGCTATGATCCCCCCGTTGCTGCAGAAGGAGAAAATGTTCCAAAGAATATTGCTGAATATAGTCCTACAGAGATTCTTGCTACAAAGCAAAACTACGACGGTTTGAATGCAATCATACATGCCATTACCCTAAATCTTCAGCACCATGTGTGTAATTGCACTAAGTCGCAAGAAACTTAGGATATCTTAGCAACCGTATTCGAAGGAAAATCCAGTGAAAAGGATGCAAGGCTTCAGAACCTAAATTACGATTGGGAAAACCTTCGTATGGCAGATGGAGAAACATTTGATGAGTTTAATCACAAATTGTCTAAAATTGTTAATGCATCTTTTGCATTGGGTAAGACTATTCCTGAAAAGGACATTGTATCGCATTAGTCGTTTATTGCTACAATCTAGAAGACTTATACACACAGCATCTCATAATCCACCAAGTGAAGCATTAAAGAAAACAGTATCAGAAATGAGGATGAAGAAGAATTTGAATCACCGTAATAAAAAGAATGAGTTTTTAGTTGATGTACCAGATTCAATGGCTTATTTAGATACACTTAAAATGCCTGTGGTTCTTACTGCTGTTGCTGTTGCTCTGTTCGCTAAAGTTCTCATGATGGTATTTAATGCCCTTTTTATCAAATAATTATTAAGTTTTTTGCTGTTTTGAATTCTGTAGCCAATTCTTTGTAGAACAGCATCAGCCATGTATGCCCCTATGTTCAAAACTTTAACAATTTCTTTATTAAGTTTTTGCTGTTTTGATTGTAGACCATCATTAGTTAACCATTTAAATGTATTTGTATGTTGTCGGGTGTGGTGTTGCGCTTGGTGCATTGTTTTATTGATATTATGTATATGAAGTTGATAGGTGTTGAATATATAAGAATGTGGATATGTATGTACCTTAGCTTGTAATAAACCAAGTCATATGTTCTTAGACCCCTTTGAATGTGAAAGAGCACTAGGATAATGAATCTTCTCGATAATTTTTGAAGACTATGAAGTTATATTGTAGTTATGACTTATTGAAGTTGAATTCTGTAGCCAATGCCTTCATAGAACAACATCACTTGACCATTTAATCGTATATTTATGTTGCGCTTCGTTGCATTCTTGTTGTTATGTCTATTGAAGTTGATATGTGATTGAAAATATAAGATTGTGGATGCGTCTTAGTCTGTATAAGCAAGTAATAAACCAAGTCATTTTTTGTTCATCCCCTTATAATGGGATAATGAGTCTTCTAGACATCCTAGAAGGGTACATCGTTTTTGTTACAAGTCAATAGCTAGATACCTCTAGCGTCTGTATCAGCAGGGAACATTATGTTGAAGATAAAATGTATATAATGAAAACTCTCCGTAGTTAAGGTTCTAAGTTCCATAATTAGAGTGGAATTTAGTAAAAGCACTGTGGAGTTGATAGGTGATTTAAAGTAAACGAATGTGGATACCTTACGTTCGTAAAGCAAGTAGTGAACTTAGTCCTCTGTTCGTCGACTCCTTAGGATGTAGAAGATCAATGAATAGTGAGTCTTCTAGACACAAATGAAGCCTATATTGATTCTATCCTAAAATAGTAGCTAGATGCCAGAGGTTGAAAACTCCCTCAAATTAAGCTTTAAAGTTTCGTAACATGGAAGGGGATTTAGGAAAAGCAACATGTAATTATTAAAGGGTAAGTCTGGAACTTCGGGAAGAGAAAAATGGCATTTACCACCTTACATCCGTACCCACTTCTTCACTGTATACCGGTGGAAGAAATCTTTAGTGCTCTTTATGTGAACAACTCTAGCTTATTTTTCATCTCCTCCTTTGTTTATTGCTTTGAATGAAGATCCATTTTAGGACTGTACCTTTAATATTTCTGTTGATCTTCTTTTTCGGCAGTATGATGAATCAAAATCTCAAGAGAGGATTGAGCGCAAAATTAGGAATGCTCCTGAAGGTCAGGGGACAGTTAGGATGCTTAGTCCTGAAGAATGGGAGGAAATCCAAGAAGTGAGGCCAAGGACTCCTTTCGAATCCAAGCTTGCTCGCCCAAATGCACGCTTAAGAACAGATGAGCCACTTCGTTTGGTGAGTCATCTGTACAACTTTGTTTGATAAGTTCAAACTCCAGCACGTTAACACTGATTTGTTCTTTGTTATTATTTTGAGTTCCTTTTATTGACCAGAAGTTTGTTGGCAGTGACACAAAGTTGGTAACGTTTTCATCATAACTTCAAACTTGTTCATAATGTCTCTAGCACGATTGGTCCATTGGTAGGTTGACTCACTAGGGTGCATTTTATTATGTATGCTTGAAACACTGAAAGTTCCAAAGTCTTATAATGAAGTAATTATAAAACAGTAGGGGTTATCATGGCTGCTGTTCTCAGTTCCTATCTATAAGCTCTTGCCAAATGTCAACAGCTTCGCTGACTGTTTCTTGTCGATGTGAGCTTGTATATCTCTGCAATTACACAATTTCAGGATAAATGTGAAGCATTGGAAGTTAGAGTTAAGATCAACATGATATTAGTGGAAATCAGTTTCCAATAAAAAAAAAAATTAGATTTAAGGTTCTCTGCAACCTTGGAGGTGCACAGGGATACTCTCCGAGGAAACTCCAACTTAGAGAGCTTACTGATGAAGCAGAAAAGAATAGCTTATAGTGATCCAAGTAACAATTATGGCGAGCCTCTATGGATGGCCGCTAGGGCTATCCTCACCGCACCACCTATTTTATTGTTAAGATGCCCGGCTTCCGGTAATCAAACTAAATAATTTTCTCACTCTCATCCTCCTATTTTGCAAAGTAGGTCAGTTCACTAGAAATCGTTTGTAATTAGAATGTTTGGTTCTCCTTCATGGACATAAATGTTGTAGTTTTCTTGTACTATGACATGCTCATTTATTTTTTGTGCCCCAGAGAACAAATATGGTGTACTTATATGGTGATGTGCAGGGGGATGTTAAGGATTGGGGAATTGATGTGCTCACAGATGCACTTACTAGAGTAGAAGAAAGCGTCAGACATGGTGCCAAGTAATCATTTTGATTTCTAACTACAACAATTGAATGCAAATTTCCAATTCCTGATGGAGCATTGAGGACTCAAGCATGTGAGGCCTCACGTTGATCAAAGTTCTGCGTCGAAGCATTGAGCTCCTTGTGGTCATATGAAGCAACAGGATGATGGATCAGATGGTTGGTATAAATACTGAAGAATTGTAGTCACCTCTTATTGCATACTATAAAGAGCAGTATAGTCAATCTGAACACTTATTTTGTTCTCTTATTTTCTGGAGGAGCTCCGTATGCTGCATAAGTTTCAGTATTTGTTTTGGCTGTTTCACGAGCAAATGATTGGTGGTGGCTATGTGTGGCAACCTGGTTTTGGATGACAGATACCAGAGTGATGCTCATGGGACTAGTCTTATTTCTTGTTTTCTTTGTACCCACGGTGCTTTGTATAGAGTTTCCTTACTCTAGTTTTGGGGCAGAAACTACTTTTGCGATCCTTTTTCTATTAGTTATATTGATAGATTTTGTATTGGAGACTTGGAGGGTGGCAAGCATACTCTTTGGTA
The DNA here is from genome assembly GCA_023529315.1 of Papaver bracteatum. Taxonomy (NCBI): domain Eukaryota; kingdom Viridiplantae; phylum Streptophyta; class Magnoliopsida; order Ranunculales; family Papaveraceae; genus Papaver; species Papaver bracteatum. The sequence goes on from JAJJWX010002978.1 coordinate 325,884, forward strand.
GGTGCATTTGCTCTTATCATTATGTTGTATTTGTCTGCGTCGAGATTCTTGTTTACAAACTACAAACTTATAGCAGTAGACAGCTTGGTGAAAACACTGATTCAGATCATAAAAGACACCATGATGTTATGGTGACTCTATTTGTAGCCCCACATAATAGTTGAGATAGTTTCTCTACATTTGAAGACTACATAGGCAGACCATAAATGAACCAAGAAGTCCGGCAAAAGAACACAAACAATGACAAGAAAAGTGGCATGGATTCCATACTCCTTGTAATATAATCACAGCAACGCTGCAAAGACGAAAAGTGATGTGAAGTTGAGCATATTTAATGAGAACAAAATCACATAAACAGATGCCATCGCGGTTCTCTTCAGGTGCAACCAAGGTCTAGTGAATGAGTGGGTGTGCTGGCACAGCTGTTGATACCAAAGATAGCAACGCAGCCCTTTGGACTGACGGGAATTAAACTGCGTACAGGTGTGACGAAAATTCTCCATTTTTTAAATCAAATCCTAGGATCATTTCATTTCCGCGGATGGGTAATCTGGTCGAAGTGATGCTCATTTCAACTTATTGTGTTTTTATATTACAGTGTTGATAAACTCGTGCGCACATTACGATTTCATAGCTTCATGTGCACTCAGAATCTCAGATTGTAACATTTTGGTAATTTCAACTCACTTAGGTCGGTAAATTGGGTTCATCCATCATCTGGATACCAGATAATTTATTTTGGATATATCGATATTATTGGATAATTCTTTTTACAATATTAGTATATATCTAATATCCAAAAGTCTGGATATACTACATATCTACAATAAGATTTGGCCGAATTTAATTTCTTAAAACTGCATATCTAGGCTTTCTCCATGCCCCTGATTTTACGTACATTTAAGACTCTTGATTAACCAATAGAATATACTGCAAATCATAGCTTGGCTAATACGTAACTTGAAAAATAGATTTAAGGGATAAGGACTTGGATAAAATCATAATACAGCTAATAAAATCTGAAACAGTTACAACTTAGTTTATAATTATATACCACGTTAGTAGGAGAATCTGTCTAATATATCTGTTTATCCAATCTTAATATTTGTTTTATCCAAATCCACTGGAGGTCTCGTTGTATCTATAAATACACACTCTCGTTCACCTCATCAGTCTACATTAATAGATCTCTAGCTAGGGAACGAGAAGAGAAAGTTATACACAGTTTTTATTTATTTATTGCTTTTGTTTATTATCAGCAATGGCGGGTGGAGACTTTTCTGCTTCCGCAGGAGGGAATAAAGAATACCCTGGAAACCTTACGGGTTATGTTTTCTTCACTTGTCTTATTGCCGCTTGTGGTGGTCTTATTTTCGGATACGATATTGGTATCTCTGGTAAGTTTTCCTGGGTTCTAATCCATTAATCCATATGTTGTTGATATCTGTGATTCTCTTTTCTGTTGCATGTTTTTATAACTGCACTGGATATGATTTATGATTTCGTTTTTAACTTTATTTTTTACGTGTATAGGTGGAGTTACTGCAATGACACCATTCCTGAAGGAGTTTTTCCCAAAAGTTTATAGACAACAAAGTGGTGCTGAATCGGCTAACCAGTACTGTAAATTTAACAGCGTACCGTTAACACTATTTACATCATCTTTGTATTTAGCAGCTTTGGTAGCATCAGTTGTTGCCTCCACTATAACTAAGAGGTTCGGACGCAAAATCACAATGTTTTTAGGAGGTTTAGTTTTTCTTATTGGTGCTGCCGTCAATGGTGCTGCTATGAATATTGCAATGCTTATTATCGGACGTATGTTGCTTGGTATCGGTGTTGGTTTTGCTAATCAGGTAACGTTTATTTTCTCTTTGTCACTGGCTTTAAGTTGTATGTGTAATTATGGTATTCGGAGGACGGCATGATGTTAACATGGGTTTGTTATATATTTTGGTTCGCAGTCTGTGCCGCTATATCTTTCGGAAATGGCTCCATATAAATACAGAGGAGCACTTAATAGTTCCTTCCAATTGATGATTACGGTTGGAATATTCGCAGCCAATTTACTAAATTACTTTACGGCCAAGATGCCTAATGGTCAAGGATGGAGAGTAAGTTTGGGTCTAGCTGGTGTGCCTGCGATTATAATGACAGTTGGTGCAATTTTCCTACCTGATACTCCTAATTCCATCATCGATCGAAACAAACCAGAAGAAGCTAAGAAACATCTCCAGCGTATTCGTGGCCCAGTGGACATAACGGAAGAATATGATGATTTACTTGCTGCAAGAAAGGAATCTAAGAAGTATGAAGGAAAGAGCCAGTGGTCCAACTTAATGCAGAGAAGATACAGACCTCAGCTAGTTATGTCCATACTTATCCCATTTTTCCAACAATTTACTGGTATTAATGTGGTTATGTTTTACGCTCCGGTTCTCTTTAAGACTATCGGGTTTGGTGAATCTGCCTCGCTTATGTCTGCTGTGATTACTGGTCTGGTTAATATGGTTGCTACAATTACTGCAATTGTTCTTGTGGACAGAAAGGGAAGAAGGTTTTTGTTTCTTGAGGGTGGTTGTCAAATGTTTATCTTTCAGGTATAACTGTAGCTACATCTCATTCTTTCTTCTCCTTATTTTGTTACACCTATGTGTTCACTGAATCGTATATGTTAATGTTTCAGATGCTTGTGGCTATTTTGATATGGATTAAATTCGGAACAGACGGCATCGGAACGATACCTAAAGGGTATGCGGGCCTCCTAGTTGCCTGCATTTGTATCTTTGTGGCAGGATTTGCTTGGTCCTGGGGTCCTCTCGGATGGTTAGTACCTAGTGAGATATACCCACTTGAGATCAGATCAGCAGCTCAAAGTATTACTGTCGTGGTGAATATGTTGTTCACATTCGTAGTTGCTCAGATTTTCTTGAGCATGTTATGCACTATGAAGTTCGGATTGTTCTTCTTTTTCGGAGGTTTTGAGGCCATCATGACTGTTTTCATCTACTTCTTTTTACCTGAGACCAAAGGAATTCCGATCGAAGAAATGTCTAGAGTGTGGAAAAATCACTGGTATTGGGGAAGATTTATTCCTCAAGATGTTGAGCTGGAGAACAAGCGCAGATCTTTGGATCCTTGAAGGAATGACACCGGATTCAGTGTTCACTGAAGAGTAGTTTTTTTTTTTTTCTTTGTTTTCTATCAGTTAATTTTATTTCATAGACAAATTTCTTTTCTTTTTTTGTTAGCTTACTTAGATAGCCAATTTTCCTATTTAATTCTTTTTACAAAAATATATTATCTTTTAGAGGCTGTTGGATGGTACTTAAGAGTTTAGTTATATGTGAAAATGCGCATAGTTTTTTCTGAATCAAGTGCAACTATTGAATGCGTCTTCTAAAATTGACTCTTATCGCCAATTTGCCATGTACTAAGATTTTTAATATAACTACTACTTGAAAAGGCATCCCGCCTCAAAAAAAATTCCCTCCTCTCTCCTTCTCTCTCCTATACCCATCTCTCTCTCGTCTATTCTAATGGAGTAATCCATTAATAACTGAATTTTCTCAGGAAATCCCTAAAAGTATGCAGCTCAAACTACTATAACGAACCTTGGATATTTTTTTTTTTTTTTGATCAATACAACAAAGAATTTTATAGAAAAGAAGAAGTGTTACAAACAGAGAAGAAGTGTTACATACAGAGAAGAGGAAAAGGATAATAGTAGGAGAAAGAAGTGAATGCTAGAAGCAGTGCAACTCCCCAAACAGATTACCAAGAAGAAACCAAAGTTTACGATCTACTGCCTATTCACAACAAGACCCCAGTTATGATACAGGCTTTGGAAGGTAATGCCTCTAAAAGAAACAGTTGTAGAAGTCCAATACAATAAGAGAGCCTTTATCTTCAAAATCAACTTTTCTTGCGAGTACTCTACATCTTGAAAAGTACACTTATTCCTTTGCTTCCACACTCCCCAAACGAAAGCAAAAGGTAGCAGCTCCCACAGCTTCCTACCAACCTCAGTAAGGCCATTTGCCCCTTGCTCGACAAACAAGTCCGTGGCATTATTGCTAACAACCCAATCTCGGTGGAACTCTTTCATGAAAACCATCCAAACCGCATGTATGTTAGGGCAGTGAACGAATAGGTGATTAATTGTTTCTTCATTAGCCTTGCAAAGGATACACCTATTTGCCAACTGCCTTCCCTTCTTAGTGAGATTATCTAGTGTTAAAATAGCTCTATGATGGATTAACCAAACGAAGAAGGACACCTTTGTTGGAACTAACGGTTTCCAAATTTGATCAGAGGGGAAAGCGATACCTGAGGTCTTTGCCAACCCATGGTAACACGACTTGACCGAGAAGACTCCACTAGCCTCCCACCTCCATCTTCTTGTATCTTCAGCATCGCATAAGTGAATACCCTCTAAGAGATGGGAAAGGGTTTCCGCCTCTTCTATTTTCGTGTCGTGAGTCTTCGTCTAAAATTCAAGTTCCACTGATCTCCCCTTCACGGTTGGTAGTAGCAACTTCACCGATCCAAAGACCGTTGATTTCTTGTAACTAAGAAAAGGTTTGGGAACTTTTCCATGAGAAGTTCGTCACTTAGCCATCTATCCTCCCAGAACAGAGTTCTTCTACCGTTTCCCACTTTGTGTTGTATTCCACGCTTGTACTTATCACCCCTATTGCAGATCCCTCTCCACACCCCCAAGCCATACGGTTGTTTTGTTTGTTTTGTATCCCACCCATTGCTATTACATCCATGCTTTTCCTCCATAATTTTCCTCCACAGCGCCTCAGGCTCATTCGAGAATCTCCACAGCCACTTGCACAACAGAGCATCGTTCAAGACTGAAATAACTTTTATGCCCAACCCCCCTTCCTGTTGTCTATGGCACACTTTGTGCCACGCCACCAGTGCCCCTCTATTTCTGCCATCTATTGTTCCCCACAGAAAATTTCGCATAGCTCTTTCAATCTTCTTGACCACACTAGTTGGAATTGTGAATGCAGACATCAAGTAAACTGCAAGAGAACACAAAACACTCTTGATAAGAACCAATCTCCCCCCCATATGAGAGATACCTTTTTTTCCAGCCTGCCAATCTCTTCTCAACTTTCTCCACCACCGAGTCCCAGATCTTCTTGCACATATATCGTGCGCCTGCTGTCATCCCTAAGTACATGAACGGTAACTCTTCAAGTGTACAACCTAGAAGATCTACCACCAGTTCATCTTGTGTCGTATTTCCAATACTAATAGCTGTGATTTTAGTAAGATTAATGCTCAACCCCGACACTAACTCAAAGCAAGTTAATATTGCCCTGATTGTTTGTAAACTTTGGTTGTTGTCAGCACAAAAGAGCAAGGTATCGTCCGCAAAGAGCAAGTGGGAGAGCGCCTGACCAACACGAGTAACCTTGAAACCCGATATCATTTCGTTCTCTTCAGCTTTCGCAATCAGCCGACACAACCCTTCCATAACCATGGTAAATAAAAAAGGAGACAAGGGATCACCTTGCATGAGACCTCTAGAACTCCTGAAATTATTACCCGGTAATCCATTGACCAAAATGGAGAAGTGTGCGTGTGAGATGCATGAACGAATCCAGTTTCTCCATGTAAAACCAAAACCCATCCTCTCCATTACCTTGGATATAAATCATGGATATGGAGAGGAAGAAGGTAAGTATCATCAATGAACCTTGGATATGGAGAGGAAGAAGGTAAGTATCATCAATGAAACGGAACCAGTTTCTTCATGCATCTTTATCTTTTTGAATTATAAATCATGCATCATAACCTTACAAATTCATTAATTTTGCAAATACATTGTTTTAACGCATAAAACTTTAATAATAAAAAAAATAATAATCATGAAACTACCAGCATTACATCCCTTATTTTCAATCTTTCTGCTTCATTCATTCTTCATGGCTGGTCCAAATACATTCGAAAACCACAATCGATTTCATGTTCTAGATAAGCACGTGTAGGCCCGGTGTAGAGAATCAGAGCACTATGAGTGCTAGGTACCTGTTTGGAAATCTCAAATTCTTCTTGTTGTGTGTAAAAAGTACGAATAGCAGTCTCGTTTCGTATATGAGGTCATTTGAAGCTTCTTCACGGAGGGATGGTTGTTTGTTTCCAATACTGACCTACTTATGGATCAGAAAGTTCAGTTATACATGCATTCATAATTAAGAAATGAGTCGATCTTTAAAGAACTTTAACTGTGAAACAGACCCTATTTAATGAGCTTGTTTTAAAAAAAAAAAATTACATTTGGAGAAACACCTTTCCTAAATCTGAGTTATAATCATGAGTTTTTCTAACCTGTTTTGATCACATTGCGTCCATATTTTGAATAATTCTTTTGAACTGTGAGTAGGCTCGAAGTTTGGTACTGTGGCCGGTTCAAAGGTTTTTTTTTAAAATTGTTTTTTTTTTTTTTTTAAAAAAAAATTTATAAAACTATTACTTTCATTTAATTTCCAAATTCAGACAAGAAACTAGTCGGAAGCCTAGCAACAAGCTGGGCTCCAACTCCTTTTTGAACTACCACACTTAACCTATGAAAAAGGAAATCACCTACACGCACGTTAGCATCATGACTAGCAATATAGTTGTTGAGCCGCTTGAACGAAGTCTCGTTGTTCCGTCCCCAAATTCACCTAGAGTAGTGAAAGCCAAAGCACCAAATCCATATCCTTGTGCAAAGTGCATTTTTCTAAATACTTGGTATTTTTGCGACCGACAAAGATCCTTGATAGCCTCGCCCCCCTTCCAAAGTACGACCATTACTCCAAAAAAAGGGCGACACAATCGTAACATCGAAGCAAACGTCCCGACCATTGTCCCAATTGAGCACAAGAACATCTGCCGGTCTCAAAGAAGTACCGTTGTTCGCAAGCATACCCAAGTCCACCTCTTTCCGTGCAGCCACCCCAGCTCGATAACAGATGTCTGCAATCGTGTCGCGTACTAAATCATGTCGAAATTTTAAACCAACTTCATTTGTACAGTGCACTGCATGGTCACCAAAAGCATCCATCTCTCTCTTGCAGAAGGGGCACAAACTACCCGGTTCAAACAAGGGAATACCAAGTCTATAACATAATACCGCACTAAACTGCCTCGAACCAATTTGCTGATTTAAACCAGGGATGGGGATAGCCATTAAGAAATCCAGGGCATGCTTCATTTGGTTGCTCTTCCATAGGAATGAATCACGTTCAGACAACTTGAATTGGGAAGTCAAGTTCTTCTTTACTGCATCAAAATAAACAGTTTCCAGAGTTGACATAGAATGGTTGGCAGTGTTATCGACGCATATAGGAGAAACAGGACTACACAGAGAGTTGAAAGAAGCTGCAGCACGCTCAAGATGGGAGCTAAAACCACTGATGCCTGTGTGCCTCAATATGACAGATTGCAGTTCTAGTGTTTCCAAGCACGACGCCAAATAACAAGTAATTCATAGTGTCTTGCATCGAGTAAACACCAAAACCACCTAGTCCGAGGGGCGCGTGGAAAATCGCATTTGCAAGGGGCCGAACCCTGGACCATCTCCCGTTATTATATGTTGTAGGAACTTGTAGAGACGAGAGTCAAACAAATCTTGAGCCGCAAAAGTGCAGTCTGGAAAGGTAGTGCGTAAAAAAATATAAGCGAGAAACTCCAAGACAGCTTTCTAAACAAAAGAAGCTCACACTGTGGATCTTCAAGTTTTTCCACCGAATCAATGAGCTCTATAGTTTTTTTCACTCTTTTAACAACCAGATCCGCATTAAATTGGGCATCAAGGCTAACAGAGCACCTAGCAGCTTAACTCCCTTCCCTGGCCTACAAATATTAGGTGGAAACATACCCGCAACGGCTGTCCCGGGGTCTATAGAGGGCCAAAACAATTCAGATCTTCTTGATGTTCAAAAACAGCCCCTAGCAACACCTTCTTCTTGAATTATTCTCGAGCTCTAGAAACCATCATAGTGTCCCCAATCACCGTACCATCATCAAGATACCAAGCCTGCAGTTCTAGATCACACCTTTTCGAAATACTCAAGACTAGCGGGTGGAGAGTAAGAGAGAACAAAAGTGGCCCTAAAGGATCACCTTGTTGCACTCCCCGAGCGTAAGAAAGCACATGGTCCATATAATATAATCGTTCCGGTGAAGCGTAACAAAACTCAACCCAACGAGATATCGAAGGACATAACCTACGTACCTCTAAGATCATGGTTGTTCTATCTATGAGATTGAACGCATTAGAGAAATCTACCAAGAAAGCATGGAAAGCGTATTTTGGTCCCCTTTCTCTTCCAACACGCGATTCACAAAGATGTAGAATTGCTTCTCCACCACACTTAGCCCCCACTCCAAACGGAAATCACCCAAATATGAGTTCATTTCCTTGCCAACAAAAGATGCAGCGCATTTAGAGACAAGTCTCCTCCATATTATGCCAACCGCTATAGGCCGCAAGCCACCACCAGGGTTTGATGAGTGGGGTGAGAGGAGCACGGCCACATATTCTCCCAAAACCGACGGGCAAGAGCCTGATAGCCATAAGTTAACCACTTCGTGATGGAGGCAAGTAACTCATCTGAAAATAACTGCTGCTTTGGCCCACCGAGAACATCGAGAAGATGTTGTGCCCGAAACCGTCTCTTCCACAAGCTGTCCCCTTAGGGAAACTCTTTAGTCTACTTAGCACAAGATCCTTCGTAGCTACCATAGCCTCCGTGAAGGTGAAGAAGAGGGGATGACCGGCAAGGCAGCGGTGGGATGTTTGGAACGAAGTTCAGCCCGTGTACCTTCATTATTGGACGCAACTCAAGTAGAAGTGAGAGTGCGAATCGCAAAGCAAAGATATAAACCATGTCGGAGCTTACCCCTACACAACCTCAAGTTCACAGCTTCTCGATCATCCTGTTTAGGTTTCTTCTTGGCTTTATCTTGTAATTCCTTCATCTCGGCATGTTTCTCAAACACACATTGAACCAAAGACCATACACCCATTCGGTTCATTCCATATGCGCAATGCATGATTAACTAACTTAATCTGCAGCTTTCTCCGGGTGTCGGCTTTCAACTCTTGGTACTCAAAGCAACATGGAGAGTACACACATGGAAGAGCATTAGTTTGTATCCATGAAGACAGATCATTAGGTGCAGCCACCACTTTTCGCAACACAGACTTGAAGGTTCGTGCAAAGTGCAACCTACATTTAGCTGGAATACTAGAGATTGTAGGGATCTAAGCTAGAAACACCATGTTCAATAGCTCAAGACTTAAAGTAGGCGCAAAGAACCTCAACATCAATAGGATCGGAAATATTAACAAAGCAGTTAGAGCAAAGAATGCCGTGAATTGTAGCCGTAGAAGGAGCGAGCTCACCTTTCTCAATGTGTGTACACTTTTTATTCCAGGAATAAACATGCATACAAGCGATTGCACAACCAACTCTCGAGATGTAACAATAAGGACTCCCAGGCGTGGTAGACTTCTCTGCAACAGCGCAATCTTTCACGACATCTCTCAGTCCCCCCTTCTCTCTTGTAGTGTAAATTTCTCAAGTGATTGAAAAGTGAAACCTTCAATAACCCCTTCCCTCCAGTCCCGTTTTTGCACCCATCATATCCTTTGAAAGGACATTGAAAAAGATCAGCTCTGCCATCAGAAACATCAAAGCCATGGTTTGCTTAGGGGGTAGCATAAGCAGCGGAAGATTTAGGGTTTGCAGAGGTAGAACTTCCCGTCATTGAAAAACTTGAAAAGCTTTAAAAAAACCTAGAAGAGAAAAATCTACTTATGCGACAAGTGTGGTTTGATCAGATGAAAAAGATGAGAAGTCGAAGGCAGAAAGAAGAGATTAATAGGAAATGGTTTGATCAGATGAAAACCAATATCCTAGGAATCACATTCTATCGCCTGGAACGGCCTCTTCGGAAAATTTGATTTCAAAATTTGTCTTTTAATTATATAAAGTTAAAAATTACATACTAGGCAAGCGAGCGACAAGCTGTGCCGCTATCCCTTTTTGAATAGCAAAACCTATCCTATTAAAAATAAAATCTCGTGAGCCAGGGATCATTACATTGCTGCGCATGACTTTCTGGACAAGCAATTCATGGCGTTTTCAAATTTAGGATTCGGAAAATTCATTTCGTTTTCAAATCACCGACTATAAACTACCAGCAACAAACTCCCATTTCCACCACCATCATCTCGATGGGTTACAGTGGTTTGGGGGGTTTCGTTTTATTTTAGTTTTTATGTTTTCCATGTTGGTACTCTCATGGTGTGTTGATGGGTTAGTTTGTTCATACTCATTTTGGTTGATTGATTTTGTGCTTTTGAATAGTCATACACCTAGAAAACTGCTTGTAATCGGGTGCTACTCGTGTGTTTCGAACCAAAGAGTGGATAATTTATTTAAGCACTCAAACTGTTTGTCATTATGCTTCAATGACAGTTGCAAGTAAAGGAATCATCGGATGTCCGTTTAGAGATTTTCATGGTTGTCCGAGATGGGGGACCGGGAGTAAAGGTTTTTCATGTTTGATTCCCCACCCGAAGAGACAACACCTCTGCAATAAAGAAAAGAAGACCGCACTCCAACAGGCCATAAGAACGATGTTGATGTCTTCATGAGTTTAGAGGAAACTCGAGAACCTTAAGACAATGGTTGTGCTTCGAATGTATGAGTATTCAGGCTTGGAGCGAGCGTGCAAGCATGAAGGGAACAACGATATTAAGCCCGAGATATGTGCGAGTTCGGTGAAGTAGCTGAAATAATTTTTGGAGTGCCTAAGCCTCGTCTACAGGAGGATTTAGTGCATCTTGACAAGCGACTTCGAATTGAATGAAGCAATTGTGGATGCGATCTTTAGAGCCCCGGTATGTACGGTTAAGAGCATTCCAAGAGGTTGCAGGTTAGCTTTTCTCATGCCCCGAAAGCGGCACTACGTAAAGTCGCGGCTGAACCTAAATATGTTAAACATTGGGTCAGGCTTTTGCTGCTCCCTCGATGCACTTTGAGAGTGTTCCGACCTAAGGGTAGAGCTGAATGCAGGTCTGGTAATCGCAAGGCGACACAACATACACAAATTCTTAGAGCGCTGGCACTTTGGGGTGAACCTAGTGGGACTATAAATCTTGTTCGTGAGATTTTTAAGCTTCCAGCAATGATTAGTGTTAGAGATGATTACACAGAGAAAGACAACAAAGATGAAGACACGGGGAAAGACAACATGCTCGGTACCAATATCTCTACTTGTTTGCGCAAGGTGGCGGATGGGCACTTCACGGGGTCGTTAAAGCCATCGGTTCGTCGGGGTGGCGCCATACAACGAGAACACAAGGAAAGCACTTGAGGATAAGCATCCGACGATGCCGCCTCCACGGAAACCAACCTGTACGGTGCAGGAGACACCGTTAGTGGCCGAAGAAGGTACCATTCTTAGTTGTATTAAATCTTTCCCTAAGGGAACTTCGTGTGGAAGGGATGGCCTTCGGGCACAACATTTGTTGGATGCTTTCGTGGGGAAGGCTCAAGCGTGGGCCGCTGATATGGTCACGGCCATAACTAGGGTTGTTAATCTTTGTCTTGGTGGGAGATTCCCTCTTAACCTAGCGGAGTTCATTGCATCGGCTCCCCTAACACCCCTCCTTAAACCGGATAAGAGCATTCGTCCCATTCTTTGTTGGGACAATTTGGCGTCGATGGTGTCCAAAGCGGCGATAAAAGGGGTTGGTAAGGACATGGCGGCGTATATCTACGGGATTTCCGGTTTGGTGTAGGTGTTTCGGGTGGTGCCGAGGCAATCCTACATGCTGTGAATAGGTTTGTCAGTAAACATCATGTAGACGCTAGCCTCTCTATGCTAATGGTTGCCTTTACCAATGCTTTTAACCTAGTTGACCGAACGGCTATGCTTTCTAAGGTACGTAAGCTTTGTCCATCTATATCGCCTTGGGTAGAATACTTGTATGGTCAACTCCGCACGGCTCTATGTGGGGGACTCCTTTATCTACTCATCCACATGAGTACAACAAGGTGACCCTTTAGGGCCTTTGTTATTTGCTCGGTACTTCATCAGCTTATAGCTAAGATAAATGAGCACCGCATATTATCCCTACATGCCTGGTATCTTGATGATGGCACTCGTTATTGGCGACACCGAAGAAGTGGCAAAAGCACTCACTATTATCAAAACAGAAGGGCCTGCTACTGGGGCTTATCCGAATATTAAGAAAACTGAAATATTTTGGCCCTCTTGTGATGGACGAAGGATAAGTGATGGGATGTTTCCTTGTCGAAATCTCAAGACCAGATAAGGGAGTCAAACTATTAGGTGGTGCAGTTAGCCTCGACGATGGTTTTGTGAAGGGCCTTGCCATTAAGAGGGTGAAAAAGCGGTGGATTTGATGCGAGATTTTATCCAAGCTCCATGATCCTCAAAGTGAATTGTTGCTTTTACGAACGTGTATGGGTATCTCCAAGCCGCTTTTTGGCCTTCGTATTTGTCACCCGACTATATTATGGAGGCGGTAGATATATTTGATAGAGGCTTGCGAGAAGTGGTGGAAGGCATCGTGGTGTGGGGGACCGTTCTTTGGAGAGCTACACAGTGGAGACTATCTACTCTACCTATCGATATGGAGGTCTTGGACTTTGCTTTGCTAGGGAGGCGTCCGAGTATGTTTTTGTGGCTTCACGTGTGCAATCTTGGGGATTACAGGGATCACATATTGAGGAGTAGTGGTGTGGACGGTATGGATGATAATTTTAATAAGGCTTTGGAAACGTTACAAGTGACTCTTCCCGATTTTGATCTTAACAACTTCACCAATAAAGACAACGCCCCCTAAAGCACAAAGCATCCTGGAGAGTGCTCTTTTTGGTAAAGTGGTTAAGGACATTGATAGAGTTTACATGCTAACGGAGAGACAGAAGCGGTTTTTGGTTGTTTGCAAGCAGACATGCCCAAGATTTTCTTGGCTATTCCGATTGAGGGGGCTGGGGCAGAAGATGTCTCCTTTGGAGTACCGGTCTATCCTCAAATACAGGTTAATGATCCCGCTTTATCCCTCTGACTCTCGCTGCCCTGCTTGCATCACAGGTTGCTTGGATTCATATGGTGAACATGCAGTTCATTGTAAAGTAGACCCTGGTTATAAATATAGACATGATCATGTGAGGGATATTTTGTATGATGTACTGTGGAGGTCCGGCATTTCGGCAAAGAAAGAAGCACATGTGCATTTCCTGACAGACCCACTTGAAGGGAGATCGACACTAAGACCAGCTGATGTTCTTATTTTTGGATGGGCTAATGGGAAACACACATGTGTTGACATCACCGGGGTATCTCCTTTGGTAGGCATTGGACATGGCACCTTTACAGTCGGGAGAGCAGCGCTAAAGGCTGCCTCAGGTAAGATATCGAAGCATGAGAAAGCATGTGTTGACAATGGGCATGCTTTCGTCCCCTTTGCTTTTGATACTTTTGGCTATTTGGCTCCAGATGCAGTTAGACTACTCAAGAGGGTCCAGAAAGTCATGCGCAGCAATGTAATGACCCCTGGCTCACGAGATTTTATTTCAAAATTGATTTCAAAATTGAATTTTTAAAAAATTAATTTCAAAATTGATTTTGTTTTAGTAGTACTAGATTTTCAACATTTGGAATATCTCAGTTGAAACTAAATTTCAAAATTGAATTTTTTTAAAAAATAAATATATATAAAATAGATAAAGAAGGAAAGAGAGCAGTTGGCTCTAAGAAATGGGTTCGGACCCGACTATGGGAAATTGGGTGAAAACAAATTTTGCAGCCCATGGGTGAAAGGTGGGTACAAATAAACGTTTAAATGCGCTAGAGTGGGGTGTAATTAGAATTACATGGAAATCAGGAATTTACCGCAGGTATGGCATAAGCATGGCCATTTTGACAACTGTCGATAAGTTAGCGGGGTACGAATTGGTGATTGTTGATTGGGGGAACGTGGCGATTTTCTGATGGAGTACCATCAATTTAGCCCGTTCATTAGCTAAAAGAGCTACCCAATAGAAGTGTACGGAAAATAAAAAACAAATCTAACCTTTCTAAAGATTAAAAGCGGCAATAGGATAAGCCAAAATTCATTCTTATTCTCTGTATGTTCTTTATAACTGCTAAAAGAAGAAGAACATTTCTGTTAAGTCTCTTTCATTACATTTCTTTTTCTTTTAAACCTGTTTTGTTTAGAAAACAGTACTCAAGCAGTGGCTTCAGTGAGTAGGCTATGTCTTAACTTCTTTAGAACTTTAACTACTTTTATTTGCATTTCTGCACACTTCAATATTAATGGCCTCCTCATCTTTGATTCAACCTTTTCAAAGGATGAGGAACAACTATGCCCCAGTGGGGAAAGCTTCTTCTAAAAAAAGGCTTTTTAAAACACAAATGCTGCCCTTTATGGCTCCATCTGTTAAGGGTTTTACTCATGAAAACTCAGTCATTGCAAGGATATTTTCAACTTCTTCTTTTAACAAAACAAACATTGCCAGGGCTTTAAAATTTAGGTGGGGAAAAAACAAAAACTTTAAAGTAAAACAAATAGGGATAAATGTCTTTATAATCTCATTTGGGGACAGAGAATTTATGGTTGAAATCTTAACAAACACACCTTGGCATTTATATGGAGATGCATTTCCATTATCGAAATGGTCTCCAGGTATGATTATAGAAAGAAATTCACTTAAAACCATTGCTGTATGGGTAAGATTTTTAAATTTACAGCATTTTCACTATAATGAATACATTATTGCACAAATAGGAACCCACCTGGGGTTTGTCTCTAGTATTTCTCCAGTTAACGCAATCCCTTTGCCGGGTCATGATGTCTTTACACGAATAGAGATAAACATAGAAAAAACATTGATCATTAATGCTAGAGTCAAAGTGGGAAATAACCCTGAGTCGAGACTTTACTTCACTTACCTAGATTTGCCGTTTAGGGTGTGTGATTATTGACGTCATCTAGGCCACATTGAAGAGTATTGCGCTATTAAGAATAATTTACCTCTAGAAAGAATTTACGAGGATGGACCATCTTCTTTCTCTGAATATGAATCTCAAATTTGGGAGACTGACTACAAGGTCCGAATAAATGAACAAATTGATAGAGAAATCTCAGATGCAACTTATGGATATCCATCTGGAAGGCTATCACCTGATTCTATCATCCAACTGTTAGAATCTCTTTCGCAACCATCATCTCTCAGCCCGATTCATGTACTTTCTTCTGGTGAAGGGGAAGATGTAGAAATTATTGAGGGAATTAATTCGATCCTGGGAAAATGACAACGTCAATGGAACTCTCCATCTCCACCGAGTTACTCTATGATAACGCCATACCATGAGAGTTCTGATTCAGGTCTCCTTCATGATGTAGTTAATCAGATCTTAACCACTCCAACAAATTCTGAGGATTTCATACCACTAGAAATGGGTTCTCATCATTCTGATGAGCAGATGGATCGGTTTTTTACACCGGAAGAAGAGCTCTCTCATTCCTTGGAACCGCTTAAACCGACTTTTTGCATAACCTTCTCTGCCTCATCTGCATCTATTGACTCTCCTAAACCGGGTTATAGCATGGTAATTTCTGATTCATATGCATCTTTAGACTCAGCACATTCATTCATTGCATCCAATGAATCGATCACCTTGATGGTGGAAGATTATCTTTTTTCTGCATCCAGGGAAAATATCTTTGACCCTAGTTCACAAAATCATTTTGAAATCGGTGACATAAACCAATTTGGTTCATTTGATGTCGGTTCATCTTCATTGGCTAATGATACCCTCTCCATAAATGAAAAGATTGAACATTTACAAGTTAGAGCTGCAGAAAAAGGGAAAGAGAAAATTCAGGTATGTCCAAATCCCCTGCCATTTTCTAATCTTTCTAGTTTAACCTTCCTGCCTGGTTTAATTTTGCTTTCTACTCTATTTTTGAAGTCTGCGTTACATTCATTTGATTTTCTGGGTACATCGCTTATCTGTTTTAGACTCCAAAAAAGATCTTTCTACAAGAAGATTCATTTAGGTTCTTGCTTATTTTATCTTGTCTTAATCATGAAAATTTTGGCATGGAACACTCAGGGGTGTGGCCAAAAGAAAACACAACAACACCTACAAACTTTAATTGATTTTGAAAAACCAGATGTTTTGTTCCTCTCAGAGACTAAATCTAAGAGGAACTTAATGAGAAACATACTAAATTACTTTCCAAATACACACATTGTAGACCCAGATGGAATAGCTGGGGGGGCTTGCAATTTCCTGGGTAGATGGATTTCACTTTGAAATACTTCAATCTAATCTCCATATGATCAATGTAATTGTAAAAAACAACTTCCATTCAAAGGAATGGTTACTCACTTGTTTTTATGGATCACCAAAAACAGATTTAAAACTGCAGGTGATGGGATACTTAGAAGATATATCTCAAAGGGTTAACCTGAACCAAATGCCTTGGATGGTAATTGGGGATTTAAACATCATCTTCAATGAAGATGAAAAGGAAGGAGGATTACCTTTTAATAGGAAAAAAATTGAACCAGTCATGAACTTAATTCAAGGGCTGGATTAGAAGACATAGTATATAAAGGAAACATTTTTACCTGGAATAATAAGAGGGAAGGTAAGGCTAATATCAAGGAAAGGTTGGACAGAGTAATAGCAAATGCAAACTGGATTCTAGAATTCAGCGAAGCTTCCTTAGAGAACTTAGTTGCAATAGCCTCAGATCATAGTCCAATAATCTTAGCATTAACACCTAGGATTAGACATCTGCTTCCCATTTTTAAATTTTATGACACTTGGTTAAAGGAACCATCTTGTATGGATGTTATCAAGAACTCTTGGAATAATAATATTGATGAACCAGTAATAAACCTATTAGTGAACTTAGCAACTCTAGGAGAGAATCTTAGCAGTTGGAAAAAAAATGTCTTCGGAAAACCTAACAAGAAAATTAAATTTTTGATCAAAAATATTGAAAACTTGTCTGCAAAACCTTTTGATGAAAAGACAATCACTTTGATTAAAAAAAAACCCTTGAACTAGAAGCCTTGTATGACACACAGGAAGCCATTGCTAAGCAACAGTCTAGGAATAATACAATATCTTTGGGAGAAAGAAATACCACTTTTTTTCATGTTACAATACTGAAAAGAAGGAAACGAAACCACATCGAATGCATACAGGATAAGAATGGCAAAGTGGTAAAATCTAGAGAAGAAATTGAAGAGGTGCTGATTTCTTATTTTAAGGATCTGTTCACTAATACTAGTTCAGACATTGACACACAAATCTTTAAACACATAACACCTTGCATTTCAGTTGAGGAAAACTTAGCTCTAACAGACATTCCTTCTAGAGAGGAAATCTGGCGGGTTGTTAAGAACCTAAAATCAAATAAATCCCCTGGACCAGATGGTTTCCCGGTTAGCTTTTTCAAACACAACTGGGGTATCGTAGGAACACAATTAGTGACAACAATACAAGATTTTTTCAAAACTAGACAGCTAAACAACAACCTAAACAAAACCTTCATGTTTCTAATTCCTAAGATAAAAAACCCGAAATCACCAGCAGATTTCAGACCTATAGGACTATGTGACACACCATATAAAGTTATAGCAAAGCTAATGGCAAATAGATTAAAACAAACTCTAGAAAAAATAATATCTCCCCTACAATCGTCCTTTCTCTCATCAAGACAAATCTCTGATAACATAATTGTTGCACATGAGATAGTACATTCAATGAAAAAAAGTAAAAAAAAAGGGTAACATTGGTCTGAAGATTGACATGTCGAAAGCTTTCGACAGAGTCAATTGGAATTTTTTGATAAACACTATGAAAGCTTTCGGTTTTTCGGAGGAGTGGTGTCAACTGATTTTTCAGTGCATTTCATCATCTTCTATAGCTGTTCTTCTCAATGGAAACCCCTGTAAGGAATTTAAGCCCTCTAGAGGGATTAGACAGGGAGATCCATTGTCTCCATACTTGTTCATTCTATGTATGGAAGTTTTCTGGCGCCTTCTTTGTCATCTTCAATCCTCAAAAGAAGTACAAGGAATCAAGTTAACACCAAAAGCTACTCCAATATCCCATTTATTTTTCTCAGATGATCTGCTTCTGTTTACTAGGGCTGATCTAGTCAGCTGCAAAAACCTCCTAGATGCTATAAATATTTTCAGTGCCGCCTCTGGACAAGTTATAAACTTTTCCAAATCTGGCTTGTTTTTCAGTAAGAAAATACACAACAAACATCAAGGGATAATCTGTAGGTTGTTAAAAATCAAGAAAATAAACATAAAAGATACACATCTAGGTGTTCCACTTTTCATTGATAAATCAAAGTTAAAAACTTTTGATGGTATCATAGAAAAAATGGAACAAAGGATAAAAAATTGGTTAGGGAAAATCTTATCTCAACCTAGCAAGATGGTGCTAAATAAGTCTATATTATCCAGTATGCCTATCTTCTCTATGAGTTGCTTTGTTCTACCAAAAAAAATCACTAAGAGAATAAATGATATTCAGCGAGATTTCTGGTGGGGAAAACACACAAATTCAAAGGGAATCTACATTAAATCTTTTGATTTCCTGTGTAAACCAATAGAACAAGGAGGCTTAGGTTTCAAAGAAGCTAACAAAATAAATCAAGCTATGATAAGCAGAATAGCTTGGAGATTAGTCAGCAGACCAGATGATCTGTGGGCACAAATTCTCAAAGGTAAATACTTCAAAAAATCTGGTGCTCTTCTATCCAAAAAGAAGTCTAATTCTTCATGGATATGGAACTGCATACTACAAGGAGTACAACACATAAAAAAATATAGTGTCTGGGAAGTGGGGGATGGTACTTCCATTAACATTTGGGAAGATAAGTGGCTACCAACAAGAGAACATGTCTTGCCCAGATCAGTACTCAAAACAAACTCCAACATAACACTTGTATCAGAGCTAATCAACTCTGAAACAAAGAAGTGGAACACAAACTTACTACACTCGATTTTTGAAAAACCATTAGTAGAAGAAATCTTGAACATTAACCTTTTTACCTCCAAAGATGGGTCCCTGAAAAGAGATAGCATCAGATGGACTCTAACAAAAAATGGTGATTTTACTGTAAAATCACTATATGCTAAACTACAAAACCTATCTGCTGATAATAATGTCAAAACAAAAAAGTTCTGGAAAGGTCTTTGGAGTATGGATACTTCGCATAGAATAAAATTATTCATCTGGAAATGCCTACAAGATGCCTTACCAACAAGAATGAAGCTAGGGATTGATGAAAAATGTGTGTTCTGCAACCAAAAAGAAGAATCAACTTTCCATCTATTCTTTGACTGTGACTATGCCAAAGCAATTTGGAAATTACAGCCTTATGCTGTGCAGGGAGTATTTCCTAACTCTAACACTATCTCTTTCTTAGATATATATAATGTGTGGAAGGAAGGTGATATAAACTCAATTTCTATGGCTCTAGCAGCAACTAAGTGCTGGTTCATCTGGAAAGAACGCTTCCTGAGAGTGTTTGAAAACAAACAGAGATCAACTGATCATCTGGCTATGGTTATAGCAAAACATTATGAATACTGGCACCCGATTACACAAAGAATAGCAACTACTAGCCAATGTAACCCAATTAAGACCAATAAGGATATTTGGGAGTTCCCAAATCATAGGACATTGAAAGTAAACTGTGATGCCTCTTGGATATCTTCTAAATCTAATGCAGGTATTGGTTTCATCTTAAGAAATTGGACAGGGGCTTACAGAGGAGAAGGATGGGAAAGGTGCAGAACTTCCTCAGCTGAAGAAGCAGAAGCTCTAGCTCTGCTGAGAACAACAGAATGGGGCATTACAAATGACTTACAGAATCTGGTCATTGAAGGGGATAACAAATCAACTATTAACTATCTACAAGGACAAGACTCTACAATCAACTGGAAAAGTAAGGCAATTTTAGATGAAGTAACAAAACAAGCAGCAAAACTTGTTTCTTTTGGAGGATTCCAGCTAGTCAACAGAAAGGGAAACAAGGTAGCAGACCTCTTGGCTAAGAAAGGAAGAACACATAACCCTACTGTTTTAAGTTTTTATGATGCACCAATGTTTTTAATTCCTGCAATGACCTATGACTCTGTCAAGGCTTTAGATTTATGTAATATGAATGCTATCTCTGTTCCCTTTTCAGTGGATGCTTATCACACAGATTCAGCCATCGGACGGACTGCTCAATTTGAGCTGGTTCCAAATGAGACTGAATCTGCAGATTAGCTTTCCCTGCAGTAATCTATCGGTCTTTTATCTTCAAAAAAAAAAAAAAGGCATCCCGCCTTGGGATTTTTGTACCAACACACCAGTATTAGAAAGACAACATGGGTTTTGACACATTACTTGTGGGCTTGCATGAAATTGCACAGACTACTAATGGTAGAGAGAATTCTAACAATTTCCTGCTATTACTTTGCTTCGCTTCTTATCTTATCTCCATCTCAGGCGCTAACACTATTGCTGATTAATGGTAGAAATCAATAGTGAAACTTTCTCAGTAATTTTACTGTCTAGGACTTGAGAGCATTTTTTATTTATCATTTTTAGTGTTTCGGCTAAATCCTTTAAGAGTTGATTTTTTGGTCTCCAAGTCGCGAATTTCATCTCCACGAGCTATGTTTAAAAAAAAAAAAAAAAAAAAAACATCTCCAGGAGCTTGTTCCTCAGCTTTCTTAGTACATGCATCTAGTTTTATACTCTCACCGTCCTATTTTACTTGAAGGTTTAGGGGTTTTTTCTATTACCAAAATAGATGAGGGTTTCCATAATTTTTACATTTTCTTCCTAATTTGACCATACATAGGAATTAACCACTAGAAATAAGGAACAAAAACTAGGAGATTTAAATATTTTAACAATTATTATTAAGGGATATATATCATATATGGAAAAAAATTAATCTCTTTCAATTTTCTTAATCTTCGTGAAAATACATATACCTTCAACTAAAAACTAAATGAGGACAGAGGGAGTAGTTTTTTTTTTTATCATCAAACCATAAGTATTTCATTCCACAAGAAAAGTTTACATGATGGTTTTAAAGAGAAACAAGTACATCATAACATGAAACAAATACAAATAAAGATACAAAACGTAAATAAATCGCAAAGAGAAAGAGCGATCTACCACGATCGCACCCAAATCTTGTACTCTGATATTGGAGAAGAAATGATATTCGAAATTGTAAATCGACCATTTTGATAGATTTTCTTCTTGGAAAAGAGATGCTCCTATGAAAGAGGAGTGATATGCCCAAAAATTCTTCATGTGCAGCGACTAGTCCGAACCCAGGATTTATTTTTCTGATGAGGAAAAAACTGATCTTCACTCGTGCCAAATCGCCGATGTACTTTTATCAAGAAAACCAAACACAAACAAATCCGTAGAAAAAACACTATAAAAGTGTAGATAAAATCGTCCAAATAGCGAAGATAAAAATCGCTCTAATAGCGAAGAAATTATTGAATACTACAAAAATAACTAAATACAAGAAATCTTTGCTCAGATCTAGCCCCTAAAGGACTAGATCTGAACAAAGGAAGAAAAAGTTGATGGGTTTTTCTCTAGTTTTTGAGAAGTTTGAGAGAGGAAGGAAGAGAAAAAAAATATATTCATGGTACCCAATTTGCATTTGGTTTTGGTTGTAGGTATTGGTTTTGCCGTATCGGGTGTCTTGGATTATGAGACCTTGACAGTTTTACTAACTTGTAATTTTTTTTTTAAAGGGATTAAGAATTCGGAAAATGGGTTATTTGTTCAAATATTTTTAAAACATGGTTCAAATGAACAAGTAAAAATTAGTATGGGTGAAATGGACACCAAAAAAAATAGCAAAGATGAAACTGGATTCATCCTGACTTAAACTTTAAAAATAGCAAGATTGAAACTGGATACATCCTGATATAAATAAAAAATAAATAAAAAATATCTGAAAATGGGTAGGATGAAACTGTTTACATCCTGGCTATTTTTACATTTTTGTCCATTTAAATAGTATCAAAATCTAAATGTCCTTTTCGCACAGAAATTGTTGATTTTGGTCTTTTTAACCAATTTTATGTTTAAGAATTTGATATTTTGGAACTCAAGTCATCGTACAATAACTTTGTCATTGTAGTAGACTTGACATCAGCAGTTTACTAACTTGTTCCCCATCTTCTTAACTAAGCCACAAAAACCTCAAAATACTCGGAAATATTATGAGTAAAATTTATTGGTCCAATGTGATTTGGTGCTTCTGGTTCAGTATGGGTGTCGAATTTGACATAAATCCCCTTTTAAATTTATTCTCAAAGGAACTCGAAGATTCGGAACTAGTATTGCAAAATAAATAAAATTATTTAGGATTTCTAAAAAACACATAGTTCCTTCAAATCTATTCTTAAGGATCAAGGAAGATTCAAAACTAGTATCTTAAAATGAAAACGATTTTCATGTCTAGAACACTGTATGGCCCCTTCAAATCTATTTTTACGGAATATGAAAGACTCACGGCTTGTATTGCAAAATAAAAACAAATCAACTTAATTCAAAATCTTACAAAGTTAAAAATTACATACTAGGCAAGCGAGCGACAAGCTGTGCCGCTAGCCCTTTTTGAATAGCAAAACCTATCCTATTAAAAATAAAATCTCGTGAGCCAGGGGTCATTACATTGTTGCGCATGACTTTCTGGACCCTCTTGAGTAGTCCAACTGCTTATGGAGCCAAATAGCCAAAAGTATCAAAAGCAAAGGGACGAAAGCATGTCCATTGTCAACACATGCTTTCTCATGCTTCGATATCTTACACGAGGCAGCCTTTTGCTGCTCGCCCGACCGTAAAGGTGCCATGTCCAATGCCTACCAAAGGAGATACCCCGGTGAGGTCAACACATGTGTGTTTCCCATTAGCCCATCCAAAAATAAGAACATCATCTGGTCTTAGTGTCGATCTCCCTTCAAGTGGGTCTGTCAGGAAATGCACAGGTGCTTCTTTATTTGCAGAAATGCCAGACCTCCACAGTACATCATACAAGATATCCCTCACATGATCATGTCTATATTTATAACCAGGGTCTTCTTTACAATGAACTGCATGTTCACCATATGAATCCAAGCAACCTGTGATGCAAGCAGGGCAGCGAGAGTCAGAGGGATAAAGCGGGATCATTAACCTGTATTTGAGGATAGACCGGTACTCCAAAGGAGACATCTTCTGCCCCAGCCCCTCAATCGGAATAGCCAGAAGAAAATCTTGGGCATGTGCTGCTTGCAAACAACCAAAAACCGCTTTCTGTCTCTCCGTTAGCATGTAAACTCTATCAATGTCCTTAACCACTTTACTAAAAAGAGCACTCGCCAGGATGCTTTGTGCTTTAGGAGGGGCGTTGTCTTTATTGGTGAAGTTGTTAAGATCAAAATCAGGAAGAGTCACTTGTAACGTTTCCAAAGCCTTATTAAAATTATCATCCATACCGTCCACACCACTACTCCTCAATATGTGATCCTGTAATCCCCAAGATTGCACACGTGAAGCCACAAAAACACACTGTAGCTCTCCAAAGAACGGTCCCCCACACCCCACGATGCCTTCCACCACTTCTCGCAAGCCTCTATCAAATATATCTACCGCCTCCATAATATAGTCTGGGTGACAAATACGAAGGCCAAAAAGCAGCTTGGAGATACCCATACACGTTCGTAAAAGAAGCAATTCACTTTGAGGATCATGGAGCTTGGATAAAATCTGCATCAAATCCACTGCTTTTTCAGCCCTCTTAATGGCAAGGCCCTTCACAAAACCATCGTCGAGGCTAACTGCACCACCTAATAGTTTGACTCCCTTATCTGGTCTTGAGATTTCGACAGGAAACATCCCATCACTTATCCTTCGTCCATCACAAGAGGGCCAAAATATTTCAGTTTTCTTAATATTCAGTATAAGCCCCAGCGCAGGCCCTTCTGTTTTGATAATAGTGAGTGCTTTTGCCACTTCTTAAACAAATCAGGCTTTGTAAAATAAGACACTTATTATGGTTTGACTTTGACTTTTGACTTTTTGAGACATATGCGGAAAATTAATCAAAAAGTTAACCATAAGAATCTTATCAAGAATCTGAAAGAAAAGAGTGAGGATACGTAGGCTTAACTTATCAAATCTTTTGGAGTAACTAGCTAGTCTAAGTGGGTTTCCTACATCCAATTTTTACTCAACTAAAACCGAAACCAAGAGGAACGATTTTTAAGAATTTAAAACTGTACTAACGGAATTGTAACGGTTCGGTGCAAAACTGTTAGCTTTCAAAATCCGACAGATTTGTTAGCTCCAAGTATTCAACAATTCAAATTCTTTACACAAGACTTAAAATTTAATCAAAAATAGTAAAAAGTTTGCAAAATTGAAAATCTAGAGATGACAAGTTTGATTTCTTAATATAAATATTATAAATTATACGGTGGCTAAGATATTACCCACAACTATCATCCTAGTACTTTTAAAATTTTGTTATCTTCCACCCATTTTCAGTTTTATTCATATACAAACAAAAGATGAGAAGATTTCAATTAAGAAAATATTAAAATTTTATTAGCAACTGTAATAAAAAATAAAATAGAAGAAGAATGCAAACCCAATTAGAACAAACCAAAGTCGAGGCAAGGATTTTATCCTCTGGCCTTAAGACAGATTCACACTGCAACGGTGCTCATGAACTATCGATGTCTGTCTTTCAGGATTCAACGGCTTTACTTCCCAGTGTAGTAGCACTCCAAACTTCGAGAAACGGCGAACCAAAACTTTAGTGATGAGCTCTCTTAATTGACACAAGCTTAATTAATGATTTTTATTGAATGCAATATGATGATTATTATATTTCTAATTGTGACTCTAACCTAATGGAGTGCAGAGTATTTATGGTCATTACCAGTACCTCTTCAATAAAGAGTCATGATGCGTCTCCTGAATTCCAAATTGAATTCTCCTTACGTTTTTGGTTTTAGGTTTCGTTTAGTTTCAAATTTGAAACTTACTTAAATAGACATACCAACTTAAGATTAAGCCAGGGCCATGTTGTACAACCCAAAATCCAAATAAAAACTGGTTCTAGACCAAGGATTTAATTTTCCATTCATATATACGATAGTTATATTTAATTTTCCGATAATTACATTCACTCACTAACAATTCAATTAACAATGTAGACAAACACCTAAGAGAGTTCAAACGGAAATAAATTGCATGGGTACTGATAACTTTCACCTTGAACCTTCCTTAGTCAGTAGCTATTAGGATTACTACTGGGTCAGTGTGTCAAACGCTTTGAACTGCTAGTATTTAGTTCAAACCAAAGCAACAACTATCACACAATCTATTTCCTTATCAAGTTGATTCTCATGGTTGTGTTAGCTTTGTCCCTAAACAATTCCCATAATTCATGTATATTGCTAATTGTTCCAACTAGTGAGGGAAGAAACTTATGTTGGGAAATACCGTTTCAGAAGAAATTTGCAACATCGATATGATCTAGATATTCGTCTTCATTAAGAAATGGGGCGTGATTTCAGTTATGGTAGAGACATTTTCTAATGTTTAAAAGTAAAGCAGCATGTCTCACAACACTAGAACCTCAACGTGAAGATGGGAGTCAGATCAAATTAGCTAGAATCATAACCCCTCTGTCCTATTTATTTTTAAATTTGTCCCACTAATAGATGACCTATATCCTTAAACAAAGGATATTTCTAAAACTATCTTTTTAATTGATTATTGTCAGTATAAGTGTTAGAGCATTGCTCAGTCGAACTCGCATGCGTTGCTATATCAAGCATGTTTGTCAATATTAGTGATCAAAACTATACTTCTTGATTTCTAGTTTACTTATGACTAAGTCTCGGTCTAGGATAGTTAAGTATAGTTGAGCTCCAGACTCCATGGAGATTATCTTACGAAGACGAAGAACTACTCAACCAGTGGAACTTCATCCGACCAAAAAGGTGTGGAGACTTGAACTTATCTAGCACTCAAAAGTCTATTTATCTCCTACTCTTGAGACAACAATCGTATAAGTATGATAGTTTTCAAACATACACATTTGCTATTTTGAGCCGAGTTTACTCGCCTATCTTTTTCTCGAAATATGTGTTGGTAAGCTTTCGCTTTAACCACCTTTCATCTTGAAGTCATGATGATGTTTTAATCTTGAAAATACACTACACCATTTTTAGGAAATAGCAACGGATCCTGGCCGTTGCTGACTGGGTTCGCAACGACAGTTCTCCATTCCAAAACAAGGTGTTGCATTTTTTCGCAACGTCATAAGCTCCGTTGCGAATCTTGGTCAGCAACGGGGATTCACAACGTACTATGCCGTTGCGACTTTGTTTATTAGAAACCAAATTCTGTCGTTGCTAAGATGTTTCTAATTACAGGAATACCCCTAGATGGAACTAAAATGTTATTGGTTTTGGTTCTAATTAACTGGTTCTGGTTCTAATTTAGCAACAGATTAAAGACGTTTCTAATATTTTGCAACATAAAAAAAGGTCAAGTCTTCATTGACCTGGTCAAAATCCATTTCCCCCCATATCCCCCCCCCCCCTGCAGTTACCCAGTTCCCCACATTTATCATTTCCATATATATACATTCATTCATTCAACATAAATTCATTCATTCATTCAACATACAAAACTGTATCAAATTATGAAAATTAAAACGGTATAATTGGACTCACCTATTGAATAGTTGTTTATCAATTATGGAGCTAGCACACCTTCCTCGTCAAAGCTTTTTCATCATAACTGCGAGGTAAACAAAAACAAAAACGAAATCAGCACTTGACGACGATGTCTGAGACATGTAAGACATTAATAAAGTATATGCTATATGACAAGGACAAACAAGGATACTAAATTCCAGAGCTAAACCTCACCAAAAAGATTATGAAAAAGAGAGTTAATGCTCAAAAATGGAACTGTTGAAGTAATAATTACCTTCCGTCCATAAGTTCCAGAGCTAACAGACCAAATTAAACGATCAACAAACTCATAGTAACTCATATAGGTATACAAAACCTGCAAGACTTATACGAACAACCTCTAGAACACCCTGAAAATAAAAGCCACCTACTGTCAATAATTTGGTGTTTAATTTGGAAGCTACTAAATTTGTTCACAAGAAAATATAAAATTAAACTAGCAGGTCCAGATAACATTAAACCATGAGAAACTTAAACTGTATTATTTTATTAAGATATGAAGATAAGAAGGAATTAAACTCACCCCACATCGTAGCTGATGCAAAACACTCAGATTCTCAAATCTCGATTCAAAGAGTTAGGCTTCACACAACGAATGTAATGAGGTTCTGTGGTGTTGAGGGTTTCCATTAGTGATTAAAGTTGTTACTGGAATAAAGAAAATAAAAAAATAATTGCACGTAATTAGCAAGTCTTTATAGCAATAGTTCGATGGATATTAGAAAATCAAGAAAAATGAAAAACTGCACTGAAACTGCACCCAAACAACAATACAAAGAAACCTTGACTATTTATAAGTCTAATTTTCATCCCAAGAAGACGAAAGAAATCTGTTTCCCCACGCTTTACTTAGTAATCAAACTATAAATTTCTACAATATCCATTAATCTTCAAAGCTATAGCAACATGCCAACATCTTGATCCATTTTCCGTTCTTTCTGAAGATTATCCCATAAAGCGGAAAGTGTATACCTTGAACCTGGAGGACACGGAAGAGAACTTGTATGATGACCTTGAAGGTTCCTCTGGCGATGAAGCAAAGAGTTCAACAACAAAAAAGCACCTAGAAGATGATAAGAGATTGCAGTGCTCCATCACCACATAATCTCTGTTTTTATCCAAGAAAGAATCAGTTTGATATGTAACCTGCAAAACAAAAACAAAAGAAACAACTTGGAAACTTCACTAAAAAGAATAACTATATGCATATCAAAAGTTAATTGGTGTAGCAAGTAAAAGTATACAAAACAATAACACCATCATTCCTCACAATTGCGTAGAATTATAGAAGATAAAACATCCATAAACTTGCAGTTGTGATACCATTACAACAACTATAAAGTGGAACTAATTTGTAGCTGAAAAATATTCTGAAACCTAAGTAGATATTTAACCTGGGTAGAGACAGATTTAGGCCATGTTCATGCTAGTTGCTGAAATGAGATAATTTTCAGCTGCTGCTCACCAGCAAAATTATTCTCTTGACTGGTCTTACTACCCTAACTGGCCAAATCTATCTGCTCGCCTGCTGTACACATTAAGGCTCACTCTCAGCAGCACAAGTATCACCAAGCTCAAACAGCTGGACCACTGAGTGCAACACCTTAGGTGATGTATTGCTAAAGATCTAATTAGTAATCTTTAAGTGAGTTTTCAAGGACAAAAATATATTAATAACGAGTATGATGGGGCATCCCTGATTCCCCCCTCTTCGATTCCATCAAAGAGAGCTGGTCTATTGTTCCTGTAGTCCCTACATTCAAATAATTCCCATTAGTTCAAACACATAATCCACCAATTAACAATCAATTCTCATTACAAAGCCAAAGCACATTTTTAGTTAAGAGCTTTGAGAGATGGTTCGAGGTATGACAAAAGTGTGAACTGCACAAATAGAACAAAAAAAAACCATATAAGTTAAGACAGTTGTTATGAAGACCCAATGGTGTAATGAATAAAATGTAAATGATAATGTAACGAAGATCACAACAAAGACTTACCAGAGTACCAACAACATAGTTCGTAGCAACAACACGAACATCATTGTACCTGAAAAGTAATTACATAATAAAAATTAATATCCATAAGTTTGAACTCAATATGATAAGCATAAGCAAAATAAGTGTACTTACCAGGGATTGATATTCCCCCGGGTGGCTACTACCGCTTCAATTGACCTGCATTGCAATCACCTGCGCAACAAAATACAACAGAACCCAAACCACACACATTCATAAAGAAAAACTGATTATATTAATACTGCCGGTTCACATAGATGCATTACGATTCAAAGTTTTTTAAGCACAACTGCCTGGGAGTCTTCCTTATGCACAACTGCATAAGAATCTATATGATAGTATGCTAAGCACATGTACAAAAGTGTTTCAAAAAAAGCAACAAAAAAACCGACGGAGCAACTGCCTGAGAGTCTTCCTTATGCACAACTTCATAAGAATCTACATGTTAGCATTCTAAGCACATGTACAAAAGTGTGAACATATATAAACCAAAAAAGATAAAGCCATGTGTTGTTAATAAAGTGATTATCGAGCATTATATACGATGGCTGAGATATCTCCAAAAAAGTTAGTCGAATGCCGACCAGACTAGTCATTTCTGATGCATTTCTTTGGATGAAGCACGTACCCTCCAATTCCAACATCTTGAAAGGTTGAAACAAACTTGTTAAATTTCAGGACTGGTTCATTTGGGAGGAGAATTTTGTCCAACATCACCTTTCCAAGATTAGATGGTACAATACAGCCGTGACACATACGTCCCATGGCACTAGTACATAGTCTACCAATAGAAATGACTTCCTCATCAAGGTTCAACAATGAACATGGAGTCATTTCAGTACCTGCTACTGATAATCGAGCTGGTGAAGGTGTTTGAGCAGGTGAAGGTGTTTGAGCAGGTGTAGGTGTTTGAGCAAGTGAATCATTCTGAATATGAGAAGTTGTGTGACGTTGTGAACAACTGTTGTTGTTTGATGCAACAAATGACCCTAGCATTGCAGTTTGAATTTCCATCACAATGTTACATACTCATCCTAAACCTGTGATCTGAACCTCCACCTTTGTACTTAGATCCTCCAACTGATGCTTAACAGCTCCATCCTTGGATTTCAATTCTTGTACTTTGGTACGCGCAGAACAATCATATTGTGTACTAGTAACATGACCAACAACACGAACCCGTGCTCTATATTCTGTCCCAAAATATTTAGTCACTACATCTATGTCTGGTATAGGAATACCCGCAACATTTTTCTGGTTGATGTCTTCTTGCACCTTCTTAAGCTCATCCTTCCATGTTGAGCATAACAGTGCATATGTCAGATATAAAATATATAAATGACTAGTAGATAGTATACATATGAGTTCTAAAATTCATATGAAACAAAAGCTGACTCACAAAGTATTTTTGCGCACTAGGTAGAATTTCCCCTCCCTCTTGAGTATGAGCTTTAATCCACACATCATAGGTGGTGATTTCCACATTAGGATTCTCGCGCTCCTACCAATATAACGAGTTAATTTGTTTTAATCAATCTAAAGAAGGATAAGAATAATCATAATGCACATTTTTGAGATTCATAATACTAAAATCAATATACATACCAGTTCAACTTTGACCAAAGAATGAGGTTTATGACCGGAGGTGTGAGAGTGGTCATATAGATGTTGCTTCCTCTTGTGCTCAGCTCAACTTTCCCGTTGTTTAACAGTGTTTTCATTCAAACATAATTCTATCCACTTCTCTTCGGTTACACCAGGAGGAATATGTGCAATCCTTTCCTCATGAGTTGGATAGGGATCATAATAAGCATATCATAACTCATGCTTGCGTCTCCTCCATATAGGAGCCATCGACTTAACCACGCCAATCTTGCAAGGATCAGTTAAAGGATATGTTTTCTGAGAAAAGAGATTTATTTAGAATGTATATAGAACTAGCTAATTATGTCATCATTTTAGCGATCAAACCATGGAAAAAATCGAATCATCACCAAAAATAAAATACCTTAATAAAAAGTGTGAACATAAATCATTTTTGTACCTGCAGTGCCTTCCAAATATTATCTTTGTAAGTATGGTGCACATGTTTCCATGTTTTGAATGAGATAGGGACATGAGTACGAGTCAAGGCGCCTTTCAGGTGGGCGTATGATGTTGCATTTGCGGAAATGGGAAGACCATTCTCATCTACTTCCATTGCTGCCATAATAACTTGCAAAATAACAACCAAATTCTATGTGAGAAAGAAGTTAAACCTATAACATCTAGCTTTTGTCACTATCCACATAAACATATCAAACAGAAGATATAACAAATGAACTAGTGATAACACAAAAAATAGGAGAAAAGAGAAAAAACAGAACATATAATATAATCCGCAAGTGATAAAATATAATTCATCAGAAAAAGAACACAAACAAGCAAGTATAAACTATCATTGTCACATGTCTTTAAACCACAGAATCGACACATATAAGCTTCTCTAAAATGTCATTGTCAGTAAGAGCTGAATGATAAATACTAGGAATTTCAATATCTATAGAGGAAGTCAATCCTTGCGATGAATGCCACACCAAAGACCACCCTTTTTCAGACAGATCCTTTGAGTAGAAAAATTGTGTCGCTTCAGATGAAAGAATAAATGGCTCATACATAACTCCATCAATGCTTTTCATCTTCGACAAGTTAACCTTTATCAACTTTGTAATTGCATCAACCTTGCACCCATTAGTCTTGTCTTCAACCTTCACCCAATCACAATAAAATATAGTTTCTTCAAATTCCATAAAATTCAGCTTAATAATCTTCCTAATGACTCCATAATAGGTCATTTATGTTTCCTTGTAATTTGTGTCTGTGGACTTCGCTCTATAACTTATAATATCTTTCATCGACACACTACTGTTTTGTGACACAACCAAACCCTCGTAATCTTCAGCACAAAAAGTAAATCCATTCACTTGGTATCTCTTATACGACTGCGCCTTGAAGAGAGGTCCATGCACTAGTCGCCAAAGTGTTGAGTTTGCTTCATTAACTTTTAACAACTGCAAGAGAACATGTGTGAAATCAAGCTAATTAGTAAAATATGAATTGTAATTACATAGATTAGAGAAAGAGCGTCAAGGTACATAATTTAGGCTAATATGTTACCTCTTCACGTAACCACAAAAGAAAACTCTTTAAGGGATAGTTTCTCTGACCATTAACATTGGATTCATACTTCCTACAATTAAAAGATAATTCAAAATAATTATATCGATATACATATAAAATCTCAAAGGTGTAAAATTAAAACTCTTTGAAACCATCGTACTTAAAACACTTAAAGGTGTAAAATTAAAAATTTGTACCTTTGACAATCATCTAATCCATCATACTTAGAGAGAAGCCATTTGCGAGCTTGTTCAAACTGCACCTGAGTTAGAATAATATCTCTAGCTTTACTTAAAGGCATCTCATCATCAAACTCATCGTCATCATCAAAAAATGCCTGACGAGTATGCTTATGAGTACCATCACCATCCTTTGATAGGCCCTCCATGCCATACAAGCTTGCTTCTCGCAGTGTATACCCTCTTGCGATGCACCCATCAATATACCTTTAATTGTGCACCAACACTTTGAAACTTTTCATTAACCTAAGAAGTGGCAATTAAACAACAAAGTCAGTCAGGACATGACACCACTCAAGCTATATACATTAAACCACATTATCAGTTAGTCAAGTTCTAGACATTACTCAGGTTATATATATTAAACAACAAAGTCAGTTGTGAAATTTTACCTCTCAAAGGGAGACATCCACCTGAATCTCACCGGACCGGAGATTAAAGCTTCATCTGCTAGATGAATCATCAGGTGAATACTAATAACAAAGAACGACGGAGGAAAATGTTTCTCCAGAATACAAATTGCTTCTACAAGGTTGTCTTTTTCTTTTAACAGATGTTCTCGGTTTACAACCTTCGCGCGTAAAATGTTGAAAAAGATGCTGATCCAGAGAAGAGAAACTCGTAGCTCTTTAGGTAGCGATGTTGCAGTATGAACCAGCAGCGGAAGAAAATGCTGCATTACTACATGGTAATCATGAGATTTAAAATTCCTTAGCTCCGGAGGATTAAGACTGACGCAGTTGTGAAGATTTGAAGAGAAACCGGAAGGCACCCTTGGATTCTTCAAAACTATACAAAAGTCCATTTTATCCTTCTTCGTCATCTCAAATGATCCTTTTTCCATTGTTGTTCTACCAGTATCAGCATCCTCTTTCAACCACAACTTATTTTTTATCCCCATATCTTCCATATCTTGACGTGCAGCCGGACTATCTTTTGACTTGTTGTTTCCCATCATAGTATTCAGAAGATGCTCCATTATATTCTTCTCTGTGTGCATGACATCTATAATATGTCGAATCGCATTTGAACCCCAATTGGGCAAATCAAAGAGAATAGATCTTCGGGTGAACATAAAATAGTCATTAACCTCATCTTCAACATTGGCATCATCTTCAACTTCCTGAAAATAGATAACATAAGAACGAAGGTCAAGTTATTGAATTTCAAACCACACCAATGACTGTGAGAAGAAACAAGGGAAAGCAGAATCGTCTTATGCCATTGCTGTTCAATTAAATATACACATCAACATGAAGATCACTATTTAGTATTACCCCTGACCAAAGACAGACAATGTTAAAACACCCATGGTAGACATGACCGAAGGTGGTACAATATTCTCATCGTGTAGATCAATCCATATTGCACAAACAATTCAATATAGGTTCAAATATCTTAACATGATCATCATTGTAATAGAAAAACTCGGTACCTATATAGCATCCCCCTAGAATCAATCCATTTAAACAAAGTGTATGCTAAACAAACAACATTGCTCAATCTAATTAATTAACTTATCTTTTTAATCACATCAATTAATGGAAAACCCATCAATACCAATTTATTATGTGCTTGATTTATGATATTTCTCATTACAAGATTCAAAGTTCAATATAGTAAATCACTAGAATAGTTAGAAGTTATGATTAAACAAATAGAATCGATCTTTTCTCCTGTTCATCCACCAAATCAATTCAACTACAATCTCAAACCAACTTTTGAAGTCAATCAACAAGAAACAATATGAACATCAAAAAAGATTGAAAAGAAATATGGCTTCATGGGAATTCATTGAACATAATGTGCTAAAGCTTACTAGACCAGCTT
Source organism: Papaver bracteatum (assembly GCA_023529315.1). Classification (NCBI taxonomy): domain Eukaryota; kingdom Viridiplantae; phylum Streptophyta; class Magnoliopsida; order Ranunculales; family Papaveraceae; genus Papaver; species Papaver bracteatum. Next base: position 360,009 of record JAJJWX010002978.1, read on the forward strand.
CAGAGAAATAAAAATTTCTCAGCAAATCTAAAGAGCCAAAGAAATTAATTTCGAGCACAACAACATCCTCCTTACCATTGTTTTTTAATTTGCAAGGCTGAATTTCTACTCGTTACTCCATCAATTCGTAAACATATTAAAGATTCAAGGAATGTAAATCATAAAAACATGAAGGTGTCAAACCAAGCCCACAAAAAATGAAAGGGTTTATATATCCAGAATAAGCACTTTCAAAAACAATGCGAATCTCTAAGGTAAAGAAAAACATAAATCAAATGAAGACAGGACAGAGGACTAACCTTGATGGTATCATCTTTCCTTTTACGTTAGAGACTTGGTTGTGGTGGTTGTTTTCTCTTGCCCTTCTTGGAACTGATTTTACCTAGAATCTCTTGTATCTACATGCTCCACCCGTCTATCGAAATTTGTCCTATCATCGCGATACTTATACTTCGATGGTAGTCATCTTCGGTGTCCCCTGTAGCAGATCTTCTTAGAAAATGGCAGATAATTAGCAATAATGCCTTCTCCACAAGTAGGACAAGCACAATATCTATGAGTTACACATCCTGCTAAAGTTCCTAACGCTGGAAAATCGTGAATATCCCACAACAACCGTGCTCTCATCAAAAATTTAGTTTTTCTGAAAGCGTCAAATGCTAGTACACCATCCCATAACTTCTTCAACTCATCTACCAGTATTTCTAAATAAACATCAAAGTTTTTACCGGGTGCTTTTGGGCCTGATATCAGCAACGACAACAAAGAGAATTCCCTCTTTATACACAACGAAGGAGGCAAATTATAAATACACATAATCACCGGCCAACAACTGTGTCCAAGACCGAAACACCCATTCGGATTGAAACCGTCAGTTGATATTCCAAGTGTAACATTCCTTGGTTCCTTAGCAAACTCTGGCGAAAAACTATCTGCACATCGCCAAGCTGAAGAATTGACGGAATGACGCATGACGTTTATATCTGAATTTGCTATAGAATGCCAAGTCATTGCCACCGCAATCCATGGTTCGCTGTAAAACCTTTTCAGCCTTGTAATCAACGAAAAATGTCTAACCGTCTTCTGAGCAACAGTAGTAAGCTTCCTCTCATCATTAAAAACCTTCTTATACTTAGATTCTTGATAAACGGGACACTTCACCAGTGATGCATGATCCTTCCAATATAAAACAAAGTCATTTACACAAGCATCATTTGTTATATAATCCATTCCTAGTTCTTGGATCATCTTTTTCACTTCTGGGTACTTAGATGGCAGTGTATTCTCTTCGGGAAGCAACTCCTTCATCAACTCTAAGAGTGCAGTCATACCATTATCAGAAAATGTTAACCCATATTGTGTTTTTATGTGATTAAACTTGATAAAATCATACAATGTTGTCACTCCTTTAGGACACGACAGAGCTCATAGACAGATTGCTTTTTATTCTTTTTCCTAGTTCCAGCATCATTATGAACCCCATTATATATTCCAATATTGTCATCTACTATAGCATCACCATCCTCCTCAACAACATCTCCTAAATTTTCACCCTCACCTACAGCTGGATCAACATCTACATCTCCTACATTAACATTTTATACATTCTCAGCTACATCGCCATTACTAGTGTTATCCACATGTGACAGTGCTTTTACTTCTAACTTTTCCCCATGAAAATGCCATGTCGTGTATGTAGAAAGAATACCATACTTAAGAAGATGCAATAAAATTTCACTAAGTGGCCCAAATCCTTTACCATTCTTACATCTACTACAAGGGCATGATAATAAGGTATTTCTGCCACCATTTCTATTAACAAACTCTATAAATGACCTAACACCTTCTATGTACTGAGCATACTTACATGTACATTTCATCCATCCCTTATCAACCATAGATGACATACCCTAAAAACAATATCTATGTTAAAATTCTTTCAGTATATGTACACTATATCAATACAAAATCAGCAACATTTTTTGATATGATATCTACTACAATTCTAACACATACCTATGAATATGATATGTACACAGCATCAGATTGATGAAAAAATACTATCATTTCAAACTATACTAAATCCATTCTACGAAATTTATATATCTACTTCAATTATAACCCGAGTGTACATTTCTAACAACAAATGATACAACCAAACAATAGATCTAGTTGTCTATCCAAACCATAAAAAAAATACTTTCTTTTCACCCAAAAATTAAAGCTACATGTTAGAATTCAAGTGTATATCATGTATTTGATATATCCACTTCAATTCCAACCTGTAGCTTCAACTGAGTCATAGTAAATTGCTAACCAATTCTATTTTTTAATATATCCACTTATGCATAATATAAAAGAACATATCAAACTTATACCTTCAATGTTATTCAGATCTCCAAAGTACTTCAGTTCTTCAACCTTGACAAACCCTAAAATGGAAAGAATAAAATCGTATTAGATTCACATAGAAAACTAAGTTACAGCCTTCACACTTAAGAAAAAATCAAGAACAAAAATTAAAAGTAGCACAAATGTACATTCAAGTCGCCACTAACAACCAATCTAAATATAATTATTAAGTGTACATAAGTCTACATAAAACATCTGATCAAATACAAAAGCATCTATGGACGAAGTTCGGACATGGAAAAAGAACTTATGCACTTAAGGGTACATAAGTCTTAACATAGATATGCAAGATAAGAAATGAACATAGTAGCTGGTATAGTAAAAAATTCCAACAAAACTAAAATGTCAGAGCATAGATTGATGGACATGTATAAGGATAAGTTGTAACAAAAAGTGGTTAATCTACAGTCAGGCAAAAAATATTTATGCCTTGAGACCTTTCTAATGCAAATGCATTTTGTGATATAATGTGTTATACAAGTTTGCACACATTCTGCTGAAACTATCAAGTATCCAAGGGACAGGGAAAATATGCTATTTGGCCAAGTACTTTCAATGACATACAGAACTTTAAAAATTAATTACTGTAGTACTTATTCCTTCCTTCTCCAACGGTGGAGTCAATACTTTTCTAAATAGTTTATTCATCTGTTTTTTCATCAGACTGAATTACAATGAAGAATAAATAACGCCAACACCTATAATTCACAAGCTGAATAATGGTATACCGGATAATGTACATCCACCTTGAATACCAAGTCAAATAACATGTCTTACTTATGTTACCATCTAATTCAAACAGGTTACTCGCCAATGATCACAAAATGGTTACTTTATACAAATGAATTATCAGTTAAGTTCACTAAGCTCTTATTTAGACATCTACTTTCCCTATTACATGTATTACAAATTTGTTCATATTATCTACATGGTTATTCTTATTCAAAATATGGTATCAAAGATAACCACAATCATGCAAGAATGATAACTTCATACCCACAAAAAGATAATGCATGAGTGAATAAAGAATAACAGACCAGTAGGCATCAATTCATACTTAGACTGAATATCTATCATCTTACATTAACATCCTTATGAGAAAAAGTATCATTACCATAAAAGAACCAATCCAGAACTACAGATCATTAACAGTAATGCATAAGAACTTGTGTTTGTTATTATTTAGCTCCTAAATCATTATATTTTATATATTACTATAATAAAACTACACCTTATGCTGAAAACATAAGTATTAATAGACTCTGCGATTGAACTGAATAGACAGCATCGTAAACGGCATAAACAGTTACAATTTACTAGCAATACTATAGGGATAAAATTAGCAAGACAAAAATAGAGAGAATATCTAATTACTACTCAAGAGCTACATGGATAGCGCATTACTACTTAAACTTGATGCAACATCAACTTTAATCAAAGCTCAAGTACACAACAAGAACTTAAACCAGACTTTAAGCAAGGGATATACCAACCCATCTTAACTTAAACTAAGCAAAATATGATTTACGGCAAAACCATAAAATAGCCAACAATATTTACACCTTTCCTATCTAGAAATCTTGAAAACACACAGAAAAAAGGCCCCTAAATTTTGAGGAAAAAACTACTTAAAACCCTTTAAACCCGAGTTCATTAAGAGACAGATTGAGAGAGAAAATCGAATATAATTTGATAAACCAACTGAAATGGGGACTGATCAATTTAGTCGACTTAAGAATAGAAATGAAATTTAAAAAAAAAAAAAAAGAAAGAAAGAAAGAAAGAAAACCTATAAGATTTGTGTATGAAGATCAAATACAATTTATGTATTGACTTGCTGTTGACAACAAATATTAGTGCGCGAACTGAGAAATAAGAAATGAGTTCACTTACTTGATCATGACTCTTGAGCAACCGAGAAATTTATACTTGCGGTGGAGATAAAAAAGTGGGTTAGAAAGAGGGAAACACCAGGATCTTTAGGAATGAATCAAATACAATCTTCGACTCTTCAGGCATTACTACAAAATTACCCTTACTTATAGGTCTCAAAAACATAAAGCTGATACTCAAAACTCAATGACATATTTCACAGAGCACTACCATTGTTTTGTACAAGATATAGTAATACAAGATAAGCAAAAGGGGACATGGGTATTCAAAATACGGACATATTTTAAATTTTTTTTACCAACACTAGGAGACTATAACTTACACTCTTCTTCTTTGTTTCTACCGGAGCTTTAACACCTTTCTTCGGAGCCTACAATAAACATTAACAACAAAGAAATAGAGAGATTCAGTCTCCTTGCATAATGAAGAGAGAGATATAATCAAACAACATAAGTACATAACAAGTACATTTCAAGATTAAAACAAAGAAATTGAAACTTAAGACTAGCTGAATGTGAAAAAAAACAACACCTTGTGTCCATAAGTAGCTGTAATACTAAGTACCCCCAATCATCAGATTGATCACAAAACCCCCCATTTTTTTAAACCCAGGGTTTCATTTTCATTAAAATTACCAAATTTTATGTATCTATAGCAATGAGAATAAAAATTAACCAATGATTAAGCTAACCCAAATTTTAATGAACTTAAATCCTATATTCAATAAACTTAAATCAATTTTTTTTAATCCTAGACATCAAAGTCTCTGATCCCTTAAATAGGAACTGAAACCCTAGATATCAAAATCTGTAAACCCTAAAAAACTCGTTAAAGATTATACCTGATGATACACTTCTACACGATGATAGAGTTTAGAGATTGACAAGATAATACAGAGATCAACTGAGAAGATTGAGATGGTGATGAAGATAGAGAGGAGAATAAATACTTGGGGGAGTCGGTGTCTGTGGAGGAGAAAAAATGAAGATAAAATCGACTAAGGGGCACGATATAGGATAAATTTGGCTTAAGGGTGGAATCAAAAAGAAGCATACTTGACCGAAGTTTGACTTGGGTGTAATTATCAGTCCTAGTGTTCCCGTCCACACACGTGCTTCAAACGCTTGAACTCAGAGTAGTTGTTATTCCCAACCTTACAAGCGCGGTTGCTGAATTCGTAACGTATATTAGCCGTTGCAACAATTTAGGAGCGGGGATTAGCAACTAAAAATTTAGCAACGACACTAGAGCCGTTGCAAAACTTGGATGCAATTTCCTAAAAATGGTGTAGTGATAGCTTTGATGATGATAGTCGATTCTTATGTCTAACGACTATTATAACATTATATAAGAATGTTTCAATGATTAAAATGTAGAGTTGAGATTACGTAACCACCTATGGATATAAGTATATATAGTATGTTCGCACATTAGTGTATAAATCCATGTACCGGAAACCAAGTGTGTGCATATGTATGCATGCGATATTGGTGAAGGAAACATATTGGGTACGCGTACAGGTGGGAGTTCTTGAACCGAGAATTTCTGCTGAGTTTGTAGTTTGCAAACTAGTAAACCAGTCACCTTAGTTATGCGTACCTGTACGTGTACCCACAGAAGTTTTCAAACCGAAAATTTCTGCTGAGTTTGTAAACTCAAATCCTGTAGCTAAGGTACGTATACCCGTACGAGTACTCAAGCAGGTTATATTTCTCAAATCGGTTAGCTCATGAACTAAAACAATAAATCAATAAGGAATGCAGTCTTTGCAAACCGTGGCTATATTGTTCATGAATTGATTCGAGTGAATCAAACCGATTTTGTTTCAATTATGTCTATGTATAAAAATCTAAGCAATTGAATAACTCTTCAACTAGTTCTTTTGAGTCATTTGAACTAGTTGTGAAGAAGATAAATATGGTTGATATGAAAGTGCTCATATGGCTAACCATTGGTTAAATATTTGTGAACCAACCGAATGTACACGTTTAGGTACGGTTACTCAAACCTAAATGAAATACATTTCATGTGTCTGTGACAAGCTAAGTTTCGATCTAACGGTTGAAAGATATTAGCTTGGTGTTTATGGGTGAAAATCGTTTCTGCCAATTTCGGTAAATTCGGTAGGTGAGTGAGAAACTGGTTCAAACCCTAAACAAATGTGTTGCACGTGAGCACTTTATCGATTCGAGAGATCAATCTGTACAAGTCCGGCCTAAACCAAGAAATGTCCGTTCCAGACTTGCTTCGGTCACAAAGTAGAGGAGAAGGGTTGATTTGGGGAGGGAAGCAAAGAAAGGTGTTGAGACCAGAATAATTCTGGGAGAGTAGTATCTCGACTTGTATCATAAAGTAGAAGCTTGGGAAGTTTGAAAGAGATGAAAGCTTTTGGGAGAGCTTGCAAAGTTGCCTTTCTTAGAATGTAGTATTTTTCTCCTGACAGAGACTTGTTGTCTGGTGGAAATAGGTAAGACCTATTTATACAAGTCGAGATTGAAACGTACCCTGGCCTCATGAAGGAAGAGAGTAAAGGGTGAAATAATGAGAGGAGGTGGTAACCGCAAGGTGTTTATGGGTGAAAACGTTTTCACCATTATTTCCTCATTTATTTGACCGCTTTATTCCTTTTCACGCTTTCTTAATGTGAGCGTAGTGTACGCTGCAAGCTGTGACCGCCAAACCAAAACCCTGGAAAGTATCCCCCAGTTTGTGTTGATATCTCGAGTGTTGGTTGCACCTTGAGTGCAAGTGGCGCTGCTAGTGGCGCGTGTGGCATGTGCCATTGGCATGTGCGGAATTCCCTTGTTGCGGGTTGTACTTCGAGCGCAAGTGGCAATGCCAGAGCTGCTAGTGGCAATGCCAGAGCTGCTAGTGGCATGCGTGGCATGTGCCAATGGCATGTTCGGAATGCCTTGGTGGTAGGTTGTAAGTGGCAATGCCAGAGCTGCTAGTGGCATGTGTGGCATGTGCGGAATGCCTTGGTGGTAGGTTGCACGGTTTGCAAGTTAGGCTACCAGCGTGTGTGTTTGGCATGTGCAGAATTCCTTGGTGGTAGATTGCACGGTTTGAAAGTTAGGCTACCAGCGTGTGTGTTTGGCATGTGCCAATGACATGCGTGGCCGTTAGGGCCGTGGCCTTGGTAGGAAAAGCTACCAGCGATCATGTTGGCATGTGCCAATGGCATGCGTGGCCGTTAGGGCCGTGGCCTTGGTAGGAAAAGCTACCAGCGAGCATGTTGGCATGTGCCAATGTCATGCGTGGCCGTTAGGACCGTGACCTTGGTATGAAAAGCTACCAGCGAGCATGTTGGCATGTGCCAATGGCATGCGTGGCCGACTTGGCCTAGGTTGCATGGTTTGCAAGCCTAGGGCGCTATATTTGGCATGCGCCAATGGCATAGCGGCTTGGAAATATGGCTTGTGGTACGTGTTGGCATGTGCCAATGGCATGTACGGCCATGTTGACCTAGTTGCACGTTTTGAAAACCTAGGGCGCTATATTTGGCATGCGCCAATGGCATAACGGCTTGGAAATATAGCTTGTGGTACGTGTTGGCATGTGCCAATGGCACGTACGGCCATGTTGACCTAGTTGCACGTTTTTCAAACCTAGGGCGCTATTATATTTGGCATGTGCCAATGGCATAACGGCTTAGTTTGGCATGGTTGCCAATGAGTGCGATGTGTAGTTTGGTTTTGGCGTCGCTGCCATGGTGCGCAGTGTGCGGCTTGGTTTTGGCGTTGTTGCCATGGTGCGCAGTGTGCGGCTTGGTTTAGCATTGTTGCCATGGTGCTCAGTATGCGTCTTGGTTCGGCATTGTTGCCATGATGCGCAGTGTGCGGCCTGGTTTGGCATTTTTGCCATGATGCGCAGTGTGCGGCTTGGTTTGGCATTGTTTCCATGATGCGCAGTGTGCGGCTTGGCTTGACACTGTTTCCATGGTGCGCAGTGTGCGGCTTGGCTTGGAATTGTTGCCATGGTGCGCAGTGTGCGGCTTGGTTTGGCATTGTTGCCATGGTGCGCAATGTGCGGCTTGGTTTGGCATTGTTGCCATGGTGCACAGTGTGCGGCTTGGTTTGGCATTGTTTCCATGATGCGCAGTGTGCGTCTTGGTTTGGCATTGTTGCCTTGGTGCGCAGTGTGCGGCTTGGTTTTGGAATTAGGGTTATGTGTCGAAAACCCTAATCTGGTATTTTGAAAAAATACCCCTATTAAATATTGACATCTGAATTAAATGCTTTCAGTTAATGTGTTTGCGGGTAACACTAGGTCATGGGGTTTTACGATTTTACTCCTTGTCTAAAATCCACCATCAACATTAAGTCCCCTGCTTAGCTCGTGACGGGAGCTTCGTTTCGAGGTAAGCATAAGATGGTGCCAAGACAAAATCTTAAAGAGGAGTGGGGAGGTTCATCTGACCTTTTTTGAAACACGGATTGGTCTTGGAGAACAAGTGATGCTGGCTGGTTGGTCTCAGTGTAAAAGTTAAGGAGTCAGCTCGGGCGGCATGGGCGCAAGGCTGAGAAGTTAGCATGGTGGGACCCATTCGGAGCATGCTAGTTGACTTTCTTGGGGGGAGTGCCGTTGATGAAGCTCTGGGTGGACGTTTTTTTGGAAGCTGGGCGTTTATGGCGGGGCCAGTGGACGACGGGCGTGATGAATGGTGTAGCTTGGACGGTTTTGACAAGTTGGCATCATTGATGGGCCCAGCGGAAGGCAAGGAAGCATTTTTTGACTTTCTTCATGCATGGATTTTAAAACCAGGGAGCCATTTATGCCAGAGAGTTACGTTTCTCATTGCTCCCTTTCCTTTTTAGGATTTCGCCATTCATTCCCAATATGACTACATCATCTTCTTTTGATAAAAGGGGGCATCTTACTGAAATCCTACCCTCTTTTGCTATGCCGCTTAGAGACGAGACTTCCTCTAATCGTCCAGATTCTCCAGGTGAGAGTTTGAGATCCGACTCTTGCGAGAGCGTTCCAACTAGAGTTATGCGAGTCAAGAAGATCATACCACCATGGCAACTGAGTGTGCTAGCCGGTGGGAATTGATCTTGTGTGCTGCTATGATGGCTGGTGGGACCACAAGGTTGGGGAGCTTGGGAAGTCGTGCAAGCTCGATAGGCTAGATGGTGGGACCGGCACAAAGTTGGGAAGATGGCGTCCTGTCGTGTTGGCTGGTTGGGAGGACTCCGAAGCCCTAATTGGCGCCCGTTATTGAAATTGCTGCAGAATACTCATATGAACTCGGATTTTGACAGTCCGCATATGTATCCTGAAGCCCAGAAAATTTCCAAGCTTTAGCAAAGAAGATTTTTGAAATTTGAGGGTGTCCAGGGGATGAAAACCGCTAAATAATAAACTTCCAGGAGGTTTTCAGAACTTTCCCAGGTTGCGTGTTGTCTGCTGTTTTGGTCACTTCTCCTTGCTCGTTCATCCGATAGCCATGAAATTTTGACATGTTGTATGTAACTTCCATACGAAGAGAATGGTACAAAAACCACCACCATATTTCACACCAATTGTTCCCAGTTCGTAATTTAACATAGGGTAATGTAATCTTCCCTCAGCTGAGTTTGTTTGGAGAATGTGTTTCACGACTTTGGTACTTCTTGGACATGTCATGGAAGTATAATAAGGAACTTAAATGATGTTAGTTCACTTACTTTCTCAATTTTATGATCGTACTGATTTTCCGCACTTGAATTATCCCAATCTCATGTAATCTTCGTGTTAGGTGCTTAACAGCGAAGTTGGGAATCATGGGTCCCATTAATATGAACAACCCTGAAGTTGTTGACGATGAATTACTTGCGCTTCCGGGTTATTAAGTATTGATTGCCGATTTAGTGACAGTGGCGGAAATCCCAATTGAGCCTCGGATGGTGGAACCCGAATCGAAAATAGTAGAAAATGCTTCGTCTGAAGTTGACTGTATCTTGTGAGATTTAACGGTAAAGGGATCCCGTGTATATGATCAGTCCTCCAATATGGTTTACATGCTTCCATGGTGTAGTAGCTGTTGTGGTGAAGTCCCGAATGAGCGGCAACGATTCTTGGTAGGAGATGTAATCAGAAGAGAGTATGTTGTCGCGGTAACAAAGTGGGTTGGCGTGCTTCTTGTAGAAAATGTTGTGCATATGTACCCGAAGAAAATACTGCACACATGATTTTGAATCCAAAAAATATATTGCGCATATAACTTTGGACTCGAAGAATAATTCTGTATATGCACCTGAACCCGAAAATATATTGCGTATATAACTTTGAACCCGAAGAAGAATTCTGTATATGCACCTGAACCCGAAAATATACTGCGCATATAACTTTGAACCCGAAGAAGAATTCTGTATATGCACCTGAACCCGAAAATATATTGCGCATATAACTTTTAACCCGAAGAAGAATTCTGTATATGCATCTGAACCCGAAAATATATTGCGCATATAACTTTGAACCCGAAGAAGAATTCTGTATATGCACCTGAACCCAGAAAATACTGCATGCGAATCTCAAAGAAGAATAATATATGTGTTTCATGTAACCCGAAAGACGTGTTGTATATGAATCCCGAAGAAGAATACTGTGTATAATTTTGAACCCAAAGAAGTATCTTGTCATGCTCGTAGAGAAAATGCTGCGCATATAACCTTGAATCTTGAAGAAATGCAGTATATGCGCTCTTGAATTCGTAGGAAATACTGTATACACAATTTTGATCCCGAAGAAGGATATTGCATATGTATTTCAGAAACCGTAGAAAGTACTATTCTTCCATGTCTCAGGAATCTTCTCTTGTTGGGCGCGGTTATGTGTCAGGGAAATAATTTCATATTTCTCTGTTTCGTTTTGTGCTGATATCTTGTTGCTAAATGAAGAAAACCGGCAAGATGTTACCTGAACCAATCCTCGTTTTGTCGAAAGATGTTGATGGTTCGGAGCCAAGCATTGATGATGAGTTCTTTACCAAAGCCTTTGCTCCATACGATTTTGTATTCACAAAGGGGTGTATTCTCCTTTCAATATCACCGGTGATGATGGAGAAAGTTTCCCTGGTGCAGTGCGGCTGAGGGCTTGCGAATATTCTTTGACATTGTGAAGAAATACAGTTTTCCACACAAGCGCTTTATAACGGACCGCACATTTTTGTGGACGAAGTCCCCAGAAATCGTGCGTCTCTTGTAAGGAAGAGAGTCTTCGTGAAACCATGGGGTTTGATGATTTGCCTCGATTTTGGGGAAGTCGTTCGTCTTTACATGTGATGAAATTGTGATTGTTGATCACATCCGAGGCGTTTAAGTGCGACGGTAGAAGGATGTGGGCTGCCAGTGCTGTGGGGAAGCAAGCTAGCAAGTGTGACGCAGGCTTTCAATGATGGGAAAGATGCAAGCTGCCGTGGCCGGAAGACGAAAATTGCTGGTGCTAGCCATTGAGCAGAGAATCTAGCATTGGAGAGACGCCATCTGCTGGTGTTTTCCAGATTGTGGCTGGTCATGTGCGTCTGTATGTGTGACTGACATGTGCGTCTGGTAAGCGCGTCTGGTGTTGTCTTGGACGCGGACTGTTTGCACTGGAACTTTGGCTATCAAGCCGTGACGATAGCGCGGGAGGCTCCTTTCTGTGGGATGGTGGGATCGATACTTGGAAGGCATGCAGGGCGGATCATGAGATATTGGTGCTAGCAGCATCGTGGTAGCAATCAAAGAGTTGGAGATGAAATAAACGGTCCTCCAAATGTCGAAGGACGTCTTCTTCGAGAAAAGTAAACCACTATTGAATGACTTCTTTTGTGTTTATGTCTTCTGAAATTCTTCTGTGTTTTCCTTTTCGAAAGGCAAAAGAAACACTTGCTTTGTGGTTTTGATTTTTTCTGGATTTCTGGGTTGATAGGCAAGTGTTACCTATGAGGGTTTTGGGTTATAATTCGGGATGAACCGTCTTAGGATATGGAAGATATAAAAAGATGAATATTTGTCTTTTCTGAAAGACATACTTGATGCCGGGTTTAAAGTTCATCCGGTTTTGATAGACAGCTGGTAGCTGTTGAGGATATTGGATTATTTCTGGGATGAATGGTTTTGATAATATAACTCATATTATATCCTGTGAAGGAAATGTGTTTTCTCTTTTATTTTATTTTTTATATGAAGGTGCGTGCTAGAAATACGCATGATGTAAAGGTAGGAAGGTTTTACCGAGAACCCAAAATGGATCAGATACTTTGCATGAGTCAGACTCACTGACTTCATGTACTTCTTGTTGCAAATATACCCATTTCTTCTTTTGCTGGTGACATTGCCGGCAAGTCCCCAGTTGTTGGTAATGTTTTCCGAGACTGCACCCAGTAAAATATTTCCAACAAACTTTAAACCGTCAGTAGTAATTTTGCTGGTAAGGCTACCAATAAGTCCCCAAATTGCTGGTAGCATCTTCGGAGAGTCCCCAGTTTTCCTGTGCAGTTTTTATGACTGGTAACTGGGTGGTACGGTAGTTGAGTTGTAGATCCCCAAATCGATTGCATTCTTCTGCTATTGGTGCTTGTATCAAGGCGCTTGATCGATTTCTGAAAGAGGCTATTGTAACCGAGAGATTGAAACTCCCACTGTGGTCGCCAATTGTTTATGGGTGAAAATCGTTTCTGCCGATTTCGGTAAATTCGGTAGGTGAGTGAGAAACCGGTTCAAACCCTAAACAAATGTGATGCACGTGAGCACTTTATAGATTCGAGAGATCAATCTATACAAGTCCGGCCTAAACCAAGAAATGGCCGTTCCATACTTGCTTCGGTCACAAAGTGGAGGAGAAGGGTTGATTTGGGGAGGGAAGCAAAGAAAGGTGTTGAGACCAGAATAATTCTGGGAGAGTAGTATCTCGACTTGTATCATAAAGTAGAAGCTTGGGAAGCTTGCAAGAGATGAAAGCTTTTGGGAGAGCTTGCAAAGTTGCCTTTCTGAGAGTGTAGTATTTTTCTCCTGACCGAGACTTGTTGTCTGGTGGAAATAGGTAAGACCTATTTATACAAGTCGAGATTGAAACGTACCCTGGCCTCATGAAGGAAGAGAGTAAAGGGTGAAATAATGAGAGGAGGTGGTAACCGCAAGGTGTTTATGGGTGAAAACGTTTTCACCATTATTTCCTCATTTATTTGACCGCTTTATTCCTTTTCACGCTTTCTTAATGTGAGCGTAGTGTATGCTGCAAGCTGTGACCGCCAAACCAAAACCTTGGAAAGCATCCCCCAGTTTGTGTTGATATCTCGAGTGTTGGTTGCACCTTGAGTGCAAGTGGCGCTGCTAGTGGCGCGTGTGGCATGTGCCATTGGCATGTGCGGAATGCCCTTGTTGCGGGTTGTACTTCGAGCGCAAGTGGCAATGCCATAGCTGCTAGTGGAATGTGTGGCATGTGCCAATGGCATGTGCGGAATTCCTTGGTGGTAGGTTGTAAGTGGCAATGCCAGAGCTGCTAGTGGCGTGTGTGGCATGTGCCAATGGCATGTGTGGAATGCCTTGGTGGTAGGTTGCACGGTTTGCAAGTTAGGCTACCAGCGTGTGTGTTTGGCATGCGCCAATGGCATGTGCGGAATGCCTTGGTGGTAGATTGCACGATTTGCAAGTTAGGATACCAGCGTGTGTGTTTGGCATGTGCCAATGGCATGCGTGGCCGTTAGGGCCGTGGACTTGGTAGGAAAAGCTACCAGCGAGCATGTTGGCATGTTCCAATGGCATGCGTGGCCGTTAGGACCGTGACCTTGGTAGGAAAAGCTACCAGCGAGCATGTTGGCATGTGCCAATGGCATGCGTGGCCGACTTGGCCTAGGTTGCATGGTTTGCAAGCCTAGGGCGCTATATTTGGCATGCGCCAATGGCATAGCGGCTTGGAAATATGGCTTGTGGTACGTGTTGGCATGTGCCAATGGCACGTACGGCCATGTTGACCTAGTTGCACGTTTTGCGAACCTAGGGCGCTATATTTGGCATGCGCCAATGGCATAGCGGCTTGGAAATATGGCTTGTGGTACGTGTTGGCATGCGCCAATGGCACGTACGGCCATGTTGACCTAGTTGCACGTTTTGCAAACCTTGGGCGCTATATTTGGCATGTGCCAATGGCATGGCGGCTTAGTTTGGCATGGTTTCCAATGAGTGCGATGTGTAGTTTAGTTTTGGCGTCGCTGCCATGGTGCGCAGTGTGCGACTTGGTTTAGCATTGTTGCCATGGTGTGCAGTGTGCGGCTTGGTTTGGCATTGTTGCCATGATGCGCAATGTGCGGCTTGGTTTGGCATTGTTTCCATGGTGTGCAGTGTGTGGCTTGGTTTGGCATTGTTTCCATGATGCGCAGTGTGCGGCTTGGTTTGGCATTGTTTCTATGATGTGCAGTGTGCGGCTTGGCTTGGCACTGTTGCCATGGTGCACAGTGTGCGGCTTAGTTTGGCATTGTTGCCATGGTGCGCATTGTGCAGCTTGGTTTGGCATTGTTGCCATGGTGCGCAGTGTGCGGCTTGGTTTGGCATTGTTGCCATGATGCGCAGTGTGCGGCTTGGTTTGGCATTGTTGCCAGTGAGCAGTGTGCGGCTTGGTTTTGGAATTAGGGTTCTGTGTCGAAAACCCTAATCTGGTATTTTGAAAAAATACCCTTATTAAATATTGACATCTGAATTAAATGCTTTCAGTTAATGTGTTTGCGGGTAACACTAGGTCATGGGGTTTTACGATTTTACCCCTTGTCTAAAATCCACCATCAACACTTGGATAAATCAGGTTTTTCATCTAACGGTGAATATTGAATGCTTTATTACCAAGGTAACTTAGATTGCAAATCCTGATTTGAACTATATAAAGGAGACGTCTAGCAACTGGAAAAACTAATCCCCACACCTCTTGTGTGATACTAGTTGGTTTGCTAGAGTCGATTCACCTTTAACCGTAGGTTTCTTCTCGAGACCCTATCGGTTAACGACTTAAAGACTTCATTGGGACTGTAAAGCCAGACGAAACTACTTCTCTTGTAGTTGAGCGATCCGATCTTGCCATTTTCTATCGTACGAGTTCAATCGAATAATTGGCTTGAGATTATATCTCCGATAGGGCAAGATAAAAATAAATCACAAACATCTTTGTCTCATCGTTTGTGATTCCGCAATATCTAGTTTCGCTACCATATAATTTAGATTGTTGTGATGTGATCAATAATTCTAGGTTGTTCTTCATTAATATAAGTTCGGGTTATTGATTAGTTCCTGTTCACCTTCATTTTATCAAAAAATGGAACAAAACTCGTAGGTTTATCTGTGGGAGACAGATTTATCTATTATCGTAGAATTTTCTCTGTAATACAGATTTGTTTATTAAAGTTTCCGACTTTGGGACGTAACAACTATTGGTTGTGGGTGAGATCATCTAAGGGAATCAAGTGCATAGTATCCTGCTGGGATCAAAGACGTAAGAAGTGCAACTGTACCTTGAATCAGTGTGATATTGATTAGGGTTCAACTACAGTCCAGACGGAAGTTAGTTTGTAGTAGGCTAGTGTTTGTAGTGGCTTAATACATTGTGGTGTTCAATCTGGACTAGGTCCCAGGGTTTTTCTGCATTAGCGATTTTCTCGTTAACAAAATTTCAGGTGTCTTTGTTATTTCTATTTCGCATTTTATTTTGTTATATAATTGAAATATCACATGTTGTGTGTTGTATCGATCAATTGTGAAATCCAACCTTTGGATGTTGATTGGAAATTGATTGATCCTTGGATATTGGTCTTTGGTACCATCCAAGTTTATATCTCTTGTATTTGATAAAGACTCAAAGATTTGTATTTGCTTGAGTATAGATCAAATCGAGAGATAGAGATATTAACTCTCTGATATACTTTTTATTAAGATTGAGTCTGACTATCTAGTTGATTCTCTTAAAAGTATATTAGAGTTAGTCCATACATATTTCTAATCTAAATATTGGGTGAGGTTGTTAGACCCCCACTTTTTCAATAAGAAATATGTATAATTTGATAGTTATATTTATATTCATTCCTTAGCTGTTTTAAAATATTTTTCAACGGTATATTCATATTTCAAATATCCGTGATATAGTTTGAGAGATGAATAATTTCTAAATTTTACTAGTTAAAATATACTTAAAAACACTCTTATCTCCTTATTGCCTTAAAAATTGCGCAAACTTGAACTAGGTCATCTATTGAATAACAGAGGGAGTACACTGTTTGTACGCTTAAGTAGAACAAAATCACATCTTAAGTAGTACAACTAATTAGATAAAAATTAACAGATGAAGTTAATCGTTATTCCTAACTGAGTCGTATATATCCAATCTTTTTTTCTCATCATTATGCGGGAAAATATACAGGAAGAAAATGCATATACTTTCATGAAACAATAGATGTAGAGCATATGGAATGTCTAGCCTTATTAGGTGTCGTAGATTTCTCCTTAAATTTGGAGAATATCGCTCATGATTTTGATTCTTTAGAAACTTGGTGCTCTAGCAGGTTCAATAATACTATCCCTATAACCCATTTTGGGAATTGGAAAACTTGTGTACCACCATATGCTGGTTCATATGGAAGGCCAGATGTGAAGTTGTTTTCCAAAACATCAAACCTTGCCCTAAATGTACTGGAAACAAAATTACCACTCAAATCTGCAGTGCCAATAATTTGATTCCTAGAATAACAAACAGAACTATGATAAACAATGGGATAAATGATGGGAAAACATGTGGTTTGAATGTATCGATCCTTTGCTTACATGTCTTACTTTGATAATTGCACAGGACTAACAAGAGTTGATATCTTTATAACAGGTACCACAAGAGAAACAATTGGAAGGAAAACAAGCTGAGTCAAGTCCCATGGAAAATAATAAAGAGATTGCACAACTGCTCAAGATGCTTTAGAGTGGGCTTTTCAACGGAACTGCAAGGTTTTCAACTTGTTAGGTCCAAATCATTTGCTAAACAAAACAATGCAAGAAGGAAACAAAAGAACTAGTCGGAAGACCAACTCAAAAGTAAATCAGCTTATTTTGTGTTTAAACTCTTTTGAAAAAGTAACATGTAAGGACATAAAGTCTAGCGACTATCGAAATCTCCGGCCATTAGCAAAAGACAGGGGTAGACAACCAAGTCCTCAAATACAAAAGGAAAATGATCTCACAACTATCTGTCAGTAGCACTTTTTTCCTTATCTATTAAAAGAAAAAGAATAAATCTCCCGCAAGTTACTTTTCAACACGAGGGTATTAAATAGTGCAAAATATACCAGTCAGTTTTTTGGTTGTATCAAAGTACTGTGACAGACATCAAGTTTAAGCTTAGGAACACCCTAAGAGCATCTCCAATACAAAGGATCAAGGTAATCCTAGGTGGAGGTCTTATTAACACCTTTTTTGGTATGGGTCATTGCTAAATGACAAAAATAAATAAATATAAGATTTTTTAGCTAAAGTTTATCTCCAATTCACAAGATTTTATCTAACACCTTTTATTTGAATTTAGAGACAAAAAAATAAAAAAAAATGATGCGGAGTTAAGACCCAGGTCATGAAAAAAGTCTTCCTTTACGCCTACTTAGCCATGTCATCTTTCTTTATGATCTTGATTCTTGCATTTGATATAAAACTTTAGTAGAAAAGGTCTTAAATCCTATGTCATGTTTTTTTAAATACATTTACCGCTTGCATTGAAGATGTTTTAACTGGAAATGTAAAAAGTTGTTTGTGTAGTTGGGGAATGTAAAAATAAAAACACAAGAGTATGTTCATACCATTCAACCAAATCCTTCGAAGATGGAGAGAATTCTCGAAACAAAAAAGAAATTCTATCGACAGTTTTGATTAACTACGAGTATACTGAAATTGGAAAAGCTAATTAATGAAAAAAAAAAACTACTCTTTTCTCCATTCTACATGCCCTTGTTCTTGTCCAAGAGTTCAAAATCTTGCAAAGTTTTGCGCTTGCCCTCCAACTCAACATCTGGAGTCATAAATCTTCCCCAATACCAATGGTCTTTCCATACTTGAGACATTTCTTCAATTGGAATTCCTTTAGTCTCAGGTACAAAGAAGTAGACGAAAAGAGTCATGATAGCCACAAAACCACCGAAAAAGAAGAATAGTCCGAACTTCATAGTGCATAACATGCTCAAGAAAAGCTGAGCAATTACGAATCTGAAGTACATATTCACCGCAACAGTGATACTTTGAGCTGCTGATCTGATCTCAAGTGGGTATATCTCACTAGGTACTAACCATCCTAGAGGACCCCAAGACCAAGCAAATCCTGCCACAAATAGACAAATGCACGTAACAACAAGTTGCGCATACCCTACAGGTATCGTTCCAATTCCATCTACTCCGTATTTAATCCATATTAAAATACCCACAAGCATCTGAAACATTAAAAAGTACGATTTAGTGAACACATAAAACTAAACATCTAAGCATCTTTAGAGAATTAGATAAGAGTTAAAAGTACCTGAAAGATAAACATCTGACAACCACCTTGAAGAAACAAAAACCTTCTTCCCTCTTTGTCCACAACATTGATTGCGGCAGATGTAGCAACGATATTAACCATACCAGTAATCACAGCAGACATAAGGGAGGCGGATTCACCAAACCCGATTGACTTAAATAGAACCGGACCGTAAAACATAACCACGTTAATACCAGTAAATTGCTGGAAGAATGGGATAAGTATGGACATAACTAGATGAGGTCTGTATCTTCTCTGCATTAAGGTGATCCATTGGCCTTCATACTTCTTAGATTCAGTATTCGCAGCAACTAAATTGTTGAATTCTTCGTCAATGTTCACAGTGCCACGAATACGCTGGAGAAGTTTCTTAGCTTCTCCGGGTTTGTTACGATCGATGATGGAATTAGGAGTGTCAGGTAGGAAAACTGCACCAACTGTCATTATAATTGCAGGCACAGCTGCTAGACCCAAACTTACTCTCCATCCTTCACCATTCTCCATCTTGGCCGTGTAGTAATTTAATATATTCGCCACGAAAATTCCAATAGTAATCATCAATTGAAAGGAACTATTTAGAGCTCCTCTGTATTTATATGGTGCCATCTCCGAAAGATATAGCGGCACAGACTGGAACCCAAAATATATAACAAAAACGCATGTTAACACTATGCCATGGTCCAAATACCTTAGTTACTCATACAACTTAAAGCCAGCAGCAAAGAGAAATTAAAAAAAAAAATACCTGATTGGCAAAACCAACACCAATGCCGAGCAACATACGTCCGATAATAAGCATTGTAATATTCATAGCAAAACCATTGACAGCAGCACCAACAAGAAAAACTAAACCTCCACAAAACATTGTGAATTTGCGTCCGAACTTATTACTTACAGAGGAGGCACCAATTGATGCTTGTAAAGCTGCTAAATACAAAGATGATGTAAATAGAGTTAAAGTTGCGCTGTTAGATTTACAGTACTGATTAGCTGATTCAGCACCAATCTGTTGTCTGTAAACTGTTGGGAAGAACTTCTGCAGGAATGGTGCCATAGAAGTAACTCCACCTATACACGTAAAAATAAAGTTAAAACCCTCATCACATCATAAATCATATGCAGATAATAAAAAATACAAAAAAATAAATAAAAATAAATTTCAAAACTAAAAAGAGAATCAAAGCTATCAAGAACAGAAGGACTTAAGACCAGGGGAAAACTTACCAGAGATACCGATATCGTATCCGAACAAGAGACCACCACAAGCAGCAACAATACAAGTGAAAAAGACATAACCCGTAAGTTTACCAGGGTATTCTTTTTTCCCATCTGCAGAAGAGACAAACACAAAATCTTCTTCAACCGCCATTGTGGTTGATTAGAAAAGTTACTGCGGATATAACTTTCTCGTGCCCTACCTAGATTTATTGTAGGGTGACAAGGTGACCTACAGTACGTATTTATAGATGGTGATATTCCTGTTCTTCTCAAAAGGATGTTCTTAACTGAATAGGAAAACAAGATAAGTATGGAATATTTGATAAGGAGCTGTCCTACAAAAGTCCGGTGATAATATAATCTCGTTAACTCCTTACTCTTTTAGGATTTCAGAGGGTGGCGGGTAGTCAAACTCGTTCGGCCCGTAAGGGTGGCAGGCGGTCAAACTCGTTCGGCCCGGAATAATAGGAATTTGCTTAAGAGCTTCTCCAATGGGACGTATGTGAAGAAAAAAGTCATCCTCCACCTAGGATCCACTACTAATTTTCATAACATGATTCTCCAACCGTAACCTCTTTGACTAACATATAAATGACGTGGCATACTTTTGGTTAGACATCCTCTTCGTCAACCTCTTGTTTCAGAGGCTCACCAAGAGGACTTGTACTCGTCCTAGTCAGCTTTTAAAAGTCAATAAAACATATTTATCTTATAAAAATTGGTTTTTAATTTAAAAACAAAAAAAAAGGATTAACAATTTTTTTCCTTTCTCTCGTTTTACGAACCAACAAAATTTGCTTCATCTTGATTCTTGATGCTACTGGAACCAATCATGCTTCCAGTGAAAACATTTTATTATTTTAGAATATGGTAATTAAGTTCATATCATCAGAACAAATCCATTCATTGTTTGTCCGTCACCATCTATAATGTCAAACTATATCAATAGCATAGGAGATTCACTTTGTCATCTGTACTCGATCTTTAGTCTATGATCAATGACTAGCCAAACAGGTTAATTCAATTAATATCCTGCTGTTGTAATAATATTTATTTTTAAATGATTAATATATATTGTGAAGCTTGTTTTCCATAATGTTAAAAAAAAAAGGTGTTAGCCATCACCGCGAGCAATATAGAGGAACTATTTTAACACCATGTAGTACTTGATGTATGAAGACAAAAGCAAGAAAACTGCAAAAGAGCGTTCGAGGCTCAAGTGGAATGGCGAAATTCCAAATGAAAATTTGGGTAAAGGTCATCGTTCCGCCGCTAGGAAGCATAAGTAATTTGCTTTCTTCTTCTTTGGTGTTTCAACAATAGCCTGTTTAGGAGTAGCATTCTCCCTTTGATGCTGGGTCTTTCTGTTGTTGTTTGGTTTAGGTGTTGTACACTCCCTTTGTTGTATTGGTTGTCTCTGGTTAGGATTTTGTCTTCCGCTTTATTTCGCTTAGGCGCCTCTTTCCCTGTTCTCTTTTTCCTTTTTCTTTCATGATGAATGAAATTTAACCTTTCTCTTCAAAAAAAAATCCAACACCATGTAGTTCAGCTCAATGATATCAAATAAAATCCTTTATTCCATTAATCCGTTTAATAGCAAGAGACAACCAGGTAAAAAAAAAAAAAACTCAATTGGTTGGAGAAGATTTTTTATTTTTCCTTAAAGTTAGGAAAATGGGTTGCCAAATGAGATAAAGGATGTCTTCCTACAATGCCACATGTGAAGCTGACCACATGACCATCGGAGAAGCTCTAAGGTTAGAATTTGTTACAGGAAATTGTTGAGCCATAATTGGTCGACCGAAGGGAGACCTCTATATGGTCACTTCAGTGTACTTTATCAGTCACAAAGTTTGTATAAAAAATTGAAATTGGTTTTTAACAATTCACAATTTCTAAAAATTAAGAATATTTGTCACATAATTCATCCAATTGATCACAAATTTCCTTCAAATATAGTCAATCAAACAAATTATCAGTTAAGAATCATTCAAATACTCCACTAAATAGATCAGATTCATCAATTTTCATTCAAAATACCCAAAAAATAATAATAATCTCAATTTTGAAGATCCGTTTGACGGATTAATAAGAGAATGAATTTTAGGTCGACCCCCCACTGCTGCAGCACTAATCTAGCATATTCATTCTCTTTTGAACCCTGAGCCGAGAAACCCTCTATCTCTTCGTTCCACTCTAAAACCCTAGCCGAGCCGGTGGTGTTTTCTTCGACTTCAATCATGGGTACTTCAGTAAGCGAGACAAATTCTTCATCGTTGCATCTGGAGAACAACAATTCTAATGTTGCAGAAGAAGGTGGGACTACTTTGAGCAAAAAAACTGCAAAGAAAGAAGCCATGAAACAGGAGAAACTTAAACGCCAACAAGAAGCTGCAGCAGCTGCTGCTGCTCTCGCTTCTGCCTCGATAGAATCTGATCCCTTGTCAGAAAATTATGGGGAAGTTGCGCTTCAAGAAATGCAATCAAAAGCTATTACTGGCCGAAAATGGATTAGAATTGGATTGGTGAAAAGTTTGAAGGATAAAACAGTTCTCGTCCTTGGCCGAATTCAAACAATCCCATATATAATATGAGATTCTATCAATTTAAGAATTAGAAGTGATTTGTCGGTTTGACAAAAGAATATTGGATTCTTAGTTTTGATGAGTTTAATCTCTCTACCTCACTCACTCTCTTTTCTTCTTCCTCTCTTTCTCTTTCTTCTTCAAAACAAGAAGGACTTCACTATTCAGTGTGTTCTTACTGTTGCGGAAAATCTTACTAGTCGACAAATGGTGAAGTTTGCAACTAGTTTGAGCAAAGAATCTCATGTGGATGTGGAAGGATTGTATCAGTTCCTGATGCTCCAATCAAGGGCAACCAACAGTTTCTCAACATCATTCACAGGACATTGATCACGAGGTTGAAGCTTTCTTGTGATCGCTTCCTCGCTTTCCTATCACGAGTGATCTGCTGCACCCAAGTCTTTCATAGCAAAAGACTTGCAAGTGAAGAAAATCTTCTATGGCATCACTCACCGTGAAGAAATAAAGCTTTACCCATGCTTCCAATCAATATTGATGACAAAGTCTTCAGCAAGCTTTGATCTCTGATCTTTTGGGATATGAACAAATGACGTGCAACCAAACACTTTCAAGTGATCATAAGTAGGCTCTTTGTCTCTCCATACCTTTTCTCGCTACTTCTCCATCTAGCGGTCTTGAAGGAGATCGATTGATCAAATACACATGAGTATTCATTGCTTCACCCCAGTAAATGCTTATGCAACTTGGAATGAGATAACATGCACCTTATTCTCTCAAGAATAGTGCGGTTCATCCTCTCTCAACGCAACACCATTATGTTGTGGAGTCTTGATCAATCGATTGTTCATGACGTATACCCATGCTCTTGCAATACACTTCAAGTGGCCCAATGTACTCTCCCGTTGTCGAACGAAGGCACTTCAAAGGTTCTACCTGTTTCTCTTTCCACCATGCTATGAAACATCTTGAACACAGGAACAACATCATCTTTGGTCTTGATTGCATATGACCAAACCTTCCTTGAAGCATCATCTATGAAAGTAACAAAATAAACAGTGAAGCATTCAACTCACCTTTCAACACCTTCACTTGTGCATGATAAGATGCACCGAATCAACTATCCATTCTGAATCAGAACCTGCAAAACTAACACAAACATCATTACAATCTGAGAATAAAATGATATCATGCTGCAACACCATTGTCTTGGTTATCATTTCCTTTCCCCTTCTTGTGTTCTTGCTTTCTACTTCTGCATTCATTTGAATAATGACCTCTCGTATACAGTTCCAACATTCAACTTCCTTTCTGGACTTTGATTTACCCCTTGACTTGCTACGGCCAACTTGTCTTCTGTCTTTTCTTCTACCCCGATTTTCTGTCACAAGAGCTTCGAATGAGATGAGTCTAGTGACCTTCTTCTAACTTCTTCACTCAAGAACCGCTAGCTGGTGCAATCATGTTCAACTTCTTGTCGGAAGCGGAGAATAATCGAGACAATTCCTCAATGGCTCCCAAACTGTCTAGTAAAGTATTTAGCAACAAATAAGCTTGAACCTCTTCAGAATTTTGAGGTCCATAGATGTAAGCTGATTCATGATCCCCTTCATTTCATTTAAATGTTGCGCCATTGAACTCCCTTCCTTGTAACATGACTTTCCAAGCTTTTTGAATAGAAGAGCTTTTTCACAAGGAGACATTGATGATCATATATCTCCTCTAACTTGGTCCACAAAGGATATGCTAGTGTCTCACTAGCCACATGATGAAAAATGCTATCATCAATCCATGACGAATATAACCAACTGCTTTTCGATTAGTAACCTTCCAATCTTCTGCACTTGTCACTTGTCGCCTCAGGCCTACTCCCTTGCTCTCTATTGGACCATAGAGATCTTTACAATATAAAAGGTCTTCCATCTTCGCCTTCCATATGACAAAGTTCTCACCGGTCAAATTGACCATTCTATTACTAGTGCTAGTTTCCGCCATTGCAATTAGCTCAACCCAAAAGATACCACTTGTTGAGCAAAGAATACGAAACCTACACGAGCAATGAAACACAATGGAAATACACAAACTATGATATAGAAACAATCACACAACAGGATGGAAAACCTCCAAGGTGAAGGGTAAAAAACCACGCGGGCAAATCTTCCACTATAACAATAATGTTACACACAATTCTCCCAAATTTGGGGATAACAACAACCTCAATGCCTATAGCACTTGGATATCAATTTGCCTAATTACACTCACCCCTAAGGATGGATCAACAATTCATTCATATATAATATGAGATTCACGATCAATTTAAGAATTAGAAGTGATTTGAGACTACTAGGGTTTGACAAACCCTAGATTTTTCCCCTTTGAAGAGATGTGGAAATTGATCAATCAATTCTCCACCATCAAAAAGATCCTTCAACAAGAACCCTTTCTTCTCCTCTTCAAGATGCTTCAATCTCACAAAAAATTGGTGGTTTAATCTCTCTACCTCACTCACTCTCTTTTCTACTTCCTCTCTTTCTCTTTCTTCTTGCTCACTCCAAAATGAGTCTCGGATGTTTTGTAAACATAAAGGAGAAAGCTATGCATTCTGGCGAAAAATTTGTTCACGTTAACCAGGATACACGTTTAAACTTTAGGGTTTTAGATTTTCGGACACCTGCTAACCAAGGGATTTTTTGTATTCAGTCTCAAGTTGAAACTGCATTTAGGAATTACTTGTTATCTAAAAGATTTTGTTGGAATCCATACACCAAAATTAATAGCAGGCTCAAGTGAAGGTGGTGCATCTGTCTTCAGACTTGACTATAAAGGCCGCCCTGCTTGCCTAGCACAATCACCACAACTTCACAAGCAGTTGTCAATTTGTAGTGATTTCATGTGTGTCTTTGAGGTTGGCCCTGTATTCAGGGCAGAGGACTCCTTCACACACAGACATTTATGTGAATTAACTGGTCTTGATGTGGAAATGGAGATTAAGGAGCATTATTTTGAGGTGATGGACATTGTAGATGGCCTATTTGTGGCAATATTCGACAGTTTGAATGAGAACTGCAAGAAAGAACTTGAGGCCATTGGGGAGCAGTATCCCTTTAAACCTCTGTAATAGACTTTATATTATCCTCTTACCTTATTTACCTTTGGGAGATTATTTCTATTTATTTTGGTTGTAAACACAAGAGATATTATTATGATTTTAATATATATTCTATCCTTGGAGAACTCTTCTCCTCAAAGGAAGTCATCATCAATCCAAGATGGTATCAGCCCCCCTACGATCCTATTTTCTCTAAACCATTAAAATCAATGGCGACGGAACTACTGCAGCTCACAGACATTGCTGAGGCATATAGTTCTATGCATCTTCAGCAACCCGATGATGCTTTCTACTTGGATACTGGCGCTACCTCGCATCTCACTGCTGATTCAGGTACTTTACATAACGTTTCCAATTCTAGTACTGTACGGTCTATCTTAGTTGGCAATGGCAATAGCATTCCGGTTACTGCTAGTGGCACCAAGCTCATAAACCTCCCTTCTCGCACCCTTGAATTAAAAAATACTCTTGTTGTTCCCGATATTATCAAAAACTTAGTTTCTGTTCGTAAGTTCGCCACTGATAATCGTGTGTCTGTTGAGTTTGATCCGTCTGGTTTTTCTGTGAAAGATCTAAGTTTGAGAAGGATTATCCTTCGGTGCAATAGTTTTGGGGAGCTCTACCCTATCACCAACTCTACCGTGTCACAACAAATATCGTCCCAGCCTTACCAAATCTCTCTTGTTGTTTGTTCGCCAGATATTTGGCATAGCCGCCTTGGTCACCCCGGCAAGGCTGTTTTAGATGTTCTTCGTAAAAATAATTATATTCATTGTAATAAGAATCAACATTCTAAACTTTGTCATTCATGTCAAGTTAGTAAACATGTTCGATTACCTTTTTATGAATCAAATTCCAATACTTTTGCTCCATTTGATATCATTCACAGTGATTTATGGACCTCTCCATTACATGTTGATACCGGTTTCCGTTATTATCTTATCTTACTAGATGATTTCACCAACTATGTTTGGGTTTATCCTTTAAAATTTAAATCCCAAGTCTATGAAAAGTTTTTGGAATTTCGTTCTCTTGTTCAAACCTAATTTGAGTGTCAAATAAAAAGTTTTCAATGCGACATGGGACGTGAATTTGACAACTATTCTTTTCACAGTTTTGCTCGTACTAATGGTCTAGTTTTTCGCTTCTCTTGCCCCCAAACTTCCTATCAAAATGGCAAGGCCGAACACATGATTCGCCGTGTCAATGATATCACCCGCACTCTTATGTCCCACGCTTCTGTTCCACCAAAATTTTGGGTTTATTCTCTCCTTATGGCTGTTTATCTTCATAATATTCTTCCCACAAAAATCCTAAATTTTTCCTCTCATGTGTCTATTCTCTACCAACGCCAACCAACATATGACCATCTTCGTACGTTTGGTTGTCTATGCTATCCAAATCTCTCCTCTACAACTCCTCACAAACTTTCCCCCGCTCCACTAAATGTGTCTTTCTTGACTTTCCTCCCAACCATCGTGGATATCGCTGCCTTAATCTTACCACAAATAAAATCATCATTTCCCGTCATGTAACTTTTGACGAGAACGTTTTTCCCTTCACTAATCCTCCAACACCGTCTGAAAATGAATCATCTTCTTCTCATATTTATTCTCCCTACATTTCCTACAATATGCCTCCTTCAAATCCTACTCCACAGCCCTACACACCACCTCACAGACGGCGTAATACTCTTCACACCAGCCCCACACCACCTCGCAACGCCCCTTCACCTTCCTCCATGTCCCCTACTCTCCCTACACCTCTGCACATCCAATAATTACATCCCACTACTGCCTCTGCCCCTGTCTCCTCTCTAACTCTCACTCCTTCACAGCACTTCAGCTCTCTTCTACGTCAGCCCCACTATTTCTCCAAGCCCTCTTCTACGTCTGTACAACCCACTACGTCAGCATCTACTATTTCTCCTACTTCCTCTCTATTATCTCGAGTAACCTCTCCATTTTCTCGAGTACCCACTTCGTCATTACCAACCACTACTCCTCTCTCACCAACTTCTCCGTCCATCCCTACAGCTCCAACTCCCGCAATAACTCGAGTACCCACTTCGTCAGTACCAACCAGTACTGTCTCCACCCCTCCTCTCTCACTAACTGCTCCGTCCGTAACTACAGTTCCTACTCATACTTCAGATCCTACACCCACTACAGCTCCTCCTACAGTTCCTTCACGACCTGTCACTAGAGCCTCCCGTGGCATTCACAAGCCCATCCACCGTCTCAATCCTTCAACACCTTCCTTTAACATCCGTAAGACTTTGCTTTTCCCACGCGACCCTCATAGGATCAGTCCCTAATTTTTTTTCTTCTATTTTATTAATGCGAAAAATATCGTTTGGTCCTTTTTTAGGTGGTCCCATATCTGTTTAGTCCTTTGAGAAAATATCTTTACTGTTTGGTCCATAATAATTTAAAAATATAAAACAGACAAAATTACTCTTCCGTGTTAATTTTTACTTATTTTCTTGTAGCAATCCATTCGTCAAAACGAATTCCTCTTAATTTTTACTTATTTTTTCAGAAAACATATAAACCAGAGTTCATTCCAGAAATGAACTCCATATAAAAACCTAAAAAACCAGAGTTCATTCCAGAAATTAACTCCATATAAAAACCTAAAAAACCAGAGTTCATTCCAGAAATTAACTCCATATAAAAACCTAAAAAACCAGAGTTCATTCCAGAAATGAACTCCATATAAAAACCTAAAAAAACAGAGTTCATTCCAGAAATGAACTCCATATAAAAACCTAAAAAAACAGAGTCCCTTCCAGAAATGAACTCCACACAAATCTTCATCTTTTTCATCATCTTCATTGATTTCAACAGCAGCAAAACATCAAAATCAAGATTCTTCAACAAAGTTCATCACCAACACGAGCAACAAACATCATATTCATCTTCATATTCAACACAAGCAGTAAACATCAAACAACACGAAAAAGATGAAAAAATCAAACAAGAAGAAAAAAGATGAAAATAAAAGTTAAATCAACCAGATATGAAACACGAGTTTATCTAATCTTCAACATGATTTCATCTCATCTTCAAAAATATGCAGCAGCAGAGAAACTTCACAAATCGTTTACATCTTCAGCAAAAGCAACAGTTGACGAAAACTAAAAATCTCCTGCGTCTTCATCATCATACTCAACAGCAGCAGTAGCAAATAAAGAAGAAGAAAAAAATCGTCGTTCTTCATCGTCTTCATCTCTGCAAGTCGTAACCATCATCTTTGCAAAACTGAAACCCTAGAACTCACACAAATCTTCATTGTTTATAGCAGCAGAAAAATTAAATGGAGAGAGAAACTAGATCTGCAAATATGGAGGTGAGAGAAATTAAATATGAAAATGATTTCCTCTTTCTTGATAATTGAGTATATATCCCTAGGATGACGTCATGGATGATGTAATGGTCTTAAAAGGGTATTTCTGCCATTACAAGATGACAATTACATCATCCATGACATCACCCTAGGACCAAACCATAAATTTTAGGATCAAACTATAATATATTTTATCAAAAGGGACCAAACAGATAGTTGACTGGGTCAACTGTACTAGACTCATCCTATTATATTATTTATAGGACTATTAGGTATTTCCTACTTTATTAATAAGATAATTTCACAGTTATTCCAATGTGAACTAGCTAGGATCTTTTTGGATTTACGATCAAATTATGATGATGTTGATTTCTCCTTCAACCTCATGTGAATAATATTAGGCTGGGTTTGGTAAAAAAAATAACAAACTTTTTAAAAAGCACTTTCAAAACCTATATATGTCAATAATTTTTAAAATTAGTGTTTGATACAAAAAGCTAAAGTGCTTTTTATCCGGTGAGGAGAAGCTTTTAAAAGATACAAAAGCATAAGTTTTGGTCTCACATAAATTTAACGGTCGTGCTAGGCGGAACGCTCTTTGCTTGCCACTTTCACGCACGCTGATTTGGCTCAGTGATGTGGCAGGAGAGTTGTATTTTATGGATTCCACGTATCAGCTTCAGGAGAGTGAAATAAAAAGAGTATTTTTCATGACCAAAACACTATGACACTATCTCAATCAATGTTCTTCGAATTTTTTTCCAGATTCTTGTAATTCAGCAACAACTTTAATTCAGTTTTACTTCAAATTCTATTGACTTTGTCGAAATACATCAATCACTAATTTCATTTTGTTCGAAATTACAAAAATCGTGTTCTCAATTGTTTGCTAAATCGATCGAATTGATTCAAATCTGAAGAAACTCAAATCTGAAAAAGCAAAAAAAAAAAAAAACAGAGAATGGTTGGGAATGGAGTTGATATTTTTAGGATTAAGGTCCAAACAGTTTTCTATTTGTTTTTTCTATGGTGGTGATGGAACTGCAATTCTCACTGGTGTAACTGGTATGTAACTAAATTCCTTATTTGGTTTTTATTTTATTTTGATTGTTTTCTTTACGGGGTTCTTATTAATTTTTCTTACAATGTAAATTAATGAATTATTTACGTATGGATGTTGTTCGATGAGATTCCTGATAGTACCAAGTATATGGGTAATGGGTTGTTTTAGGGAGATCTTGTATGGGTTTTATTGATTCATACCTGAAGGAATATATAATTTGAATGGTATCGGTTCATATAGAACTTGATGCATTTGTACTTGTAAAGATGCTTCAAGTGGTATATGTATTGAATATGTTGGTTCAATTTAGTGGAGAAAATATGGTTTGGGCAGACAGTGAAAG
Organism: Papaver bracteatum; assembly: GCA_023529315.1. Lineage (NCBI taxonomy): Eukaryota > Viridiplantae > Streptophyta > Magnoliopsida > Ranunculales > Papaveraceae > Papaver > Papaver bracteatum. The sequence goes on from JAJJWX010002978.1 coordinate 390,428, forward strand.
GTGAAGAAAGATTTAGTGCCGCAATGTACAATTGCGCATCCATTGGTGAAAGTGATCATTGGTTGTGAACTTGATTATGTACAGTCTATGCTCTGCTAAAAAAGCTTGTAATTCTCATGCTGACAAATGATAATAAGCTGCTATCAATTTATGTCTATGCTCTGCTAAAAGAGCTTGTAATTCTCTTGCTTAAGTGGTAATATACTGATTGTAATCTATTGTTTATGCTCTTCTAAGAGAGCTTCCATCAAATACAATTTGCTACTACTGTTAAAGCTTATAATATATCCATTCAAAATCAAAAGAAACTTGCAATATATACGTCAGTACAAGTATCACTAAAGTTCCCACTAACTCAAAATGTTGCCGACCGTATTACATAAAAAAGAAGTTGAACCTCCCAGTACGACTAAACTTCCCAGTATCTCAGAGAACTTAGCTGTATAATTTGTAATTAATTTGAAGAAAAGTTGTTGAGATTTGAGATTTGTTGTTTAAGTTTTCTTAGTATGAGTTCTAAATCATTAAGTCTTGGTGAGAATATTAGGGTCAAAAGATTTCGCGGGACTTTGATATAAGCGAGGGAATGAGGATTTCACTTTAATTTGAATGAAAAGCTGAGATTTAGATCTAGTTTTTCTATGTCTTATACACTCATCACTGACGTATAATGTCCTGAAACTCCAGCTAACCACTTCCACAATGGAGTACGTGGAAACAACCAGAATTAAGCATGTTTTCTATCATTTCCCTAAATTTAATGCTTGATTTATCCGTTTTATCCCTATATTGTTTCATAAATGACAAAAATTACCGTAAATTTAGTTACATATTACAGGGGAAAATATGGAGAAAGTAAAGAGGCAAAGAGAGATTTCTATTGATCAGGATAACAGGGTTACATGGATACAATTTCCTTTATATACATGTAAAGGTAAACTCTAGGTAACTAGATGGATTGCGCATCCATGGACCGTAGGCCCTGTAACACTCCCCTTTGTGCGGTTCAATAACAAAACTTTATACATAGTGCTTCACATTTAGTGCTTTGAATGTAGTTCTTCAAATGTCGTTCTCCCCCTGATTACTTTCAAAGTTGTTCCAGAAAGTTTCTTTAGTCATGTACTTTTTGAAACTGAATATCGATAATGACTTAGAAAATAGTCTACCATATCTCCCCCTGATTACTTTCATTGGAGAAGAGATTATTGTTCCTCCACAATCAACAACTTTTGGATTACACTTTCATTAGCATTCATTTTAATGTCTTTGCAGGGATAAAATCAAATTTATGGAAATGGTTACTTTTAAGTACATGATTACATTCACCATACCATTCCAATGACATCGCTTTGGTGCTGAGCTATATCTAGCTAACAAGTTCACTGAGGATGTAACATTTGGTCGAGTACATTATGATAAGTACAATAATGCGTGTATTATACTTATATAAGGAAAGTTCATCTCCCGACACAACTTCGTCATCTTCCCTTATACGAATTGGTCATTTATGTACATTTGAAACTCGACTAATCATGGGAGTGTTAACAGGATGCATGCCCTTGTTAAATTTCCTGAAAATGGACATATGCAAACTAGTGGAATAATATACCACAAGATCGGTCTTCTAGTTCAAAACATAGATAAGATCGATATTTCCCAGGATTTTCATCTCAAATTCAGATTTTAAATAGCTTGTAGGATCTCTTATTCTATTAAGAGTATTTATTATGTTTGTACCGTCAACATAGATAGCTATAATTATAAATCAGGAAATTATTTAATAAGCATGGAAAAAAACCTTACTTGTTTATCCCTTCCCAATCAAATAGTCTCTTAGACGGGTATACCACATCCGCCTGATTATTTAAATCAATAAGTGAGTATTCTAGTGTAACTGCAAACACACTCCGTGGTTTAGAGTCATTCGACTTGTGAAGCAAAAGGCCATCATGCACTTTTGAAAATATCTTTGAGTCTAAATCTCCAGAGATATAACCACATCTACTATGTTTCAAGTTCTTTATAAACTACCAAGCAAACTAATTAACTGAACATTATGATGTTCAAAAGAGTAAGTGATCCAGGGGTTTGTGATAAACCTCGCGCCACAAGGTGATTCTTTTTTACTTTAAGACCTCATTCTTCTCACTACACTTCGTTACAAATAACCACATATGTCCCACAAGCTTTACACTTGATTGGTTAGTACTACCACATCGAATACCCGTATATTTGTCAAAGAACTAAGTTCTACCAGGATTCCGTAGGCCAAATATGCTCTTTATTTGAAATTAATCAAAATAAAGCATGGTTCGATCTCATTGTGCTCTATTTCTGGAGAAACTATTCATGGATTATATCATCACTGTGCACGCATGATCCTTGCATTGACTCATGTGCAATCTTATAATCCGTAAGGATTTCATTGTTGTCTAGAATCATTTTAAACTTTGGAGCGTCCTCCCGTTTTATTCATGGACATATTTAGAGACAATCTTATGAGATGATTTCTGATGATATAATTAGGTTATTCTTAACTCACCTATTTCCTTTCTAGGTGAGCACTAATCGAACCTATTGGTCTAACCATCTTCCTTTATGGATCCATGGCCTCAACCACACTTACACTAAGTGTATTTATAACACCATAGTTTAAGGTGCATATGCTTTACTAAGGATTTTAAAGCTTACAGACACGTTTGCAATTGGTATGTGCGATCTTGTAAGTTTAGCGATATCAGTGTACATTCCGAAAATCGATAATCATTTTTCACTCCACATTTCCATTTGTGGAGTATATGAGTCTATATGGGGCAAAATGGGAACCCTATCGCTCCCTCAGAAAATACTTTTTCCTGTTTCCCCTAACGACGAGAAGACTATCCCATTAGAGTGACTATCCGAAAATCAGCGGTAGATAGATATCCTGTCAAAAGGTTTAACAATGTGGATAATTGTTGGAAATTCTTGTCCAACATAGTCACTTAATCATTTTGATGACCCATAATAGTACGATGTGGATTCTTAAGGGCACATATATTGTGCAACCAAAAATACATAAGAACACAAAATTTCAGGATTATATCTAGTTACCAACTTGTACGCAAAGAATGGTTGACCAATTTTGGTTCTAAAACGAACAAGTGAAGATGCGTGTAATATTGCATATTCCCCAAGCAGTTAAAGGTAGGTTTGTACGCATAACCATGCCTTAGGCACTATCTGTAACCTTTGATGATAGCATTTGCGAGACCATGGGGTATTGGATGCTCTACATTGATCCTATTAAACATGCTTTTGATGTATACTCTCTAGCATTTAAAAGGGGTGGTGAGTCCTTACATGTATAATATGTGCTAGTATTTTTCCAAGAACAACATTACTTGGGAACTATAACTAGTCCAAAATTTCAAAAATCCACAAGAGCCATAAGTCACTTTAATGGTCCGCGTTCTGCATATATATTTTTCTAAATATCACCTCGTTTTCTTTGTAATATGGATTGTTTGCCATTTGCATCTTAGGATGGTCTCGATCCTGTTTTACTGAAGACTTTGTAAAATAAGTGATATGCTTTTTACTTAAAATAAATAGTAATTGTGTGTGTGGGGGGGGGGGGGGGGGTATCTAGTACTTTATAAAACACTTATTGAGAGATATGTCGTCATTTCGCATTCTGTCAATATTTCTCCCTTTTTTGTTTGAATCATTTCAAAACATCATCATGTCACAACCAAAGTGGCTTTATGGTTATGCTAAAGACAGTATGAGTCAATTCCCAACATTTCATCGTCAGAGTCGATATGGATTCAATAATACAAATACTATAGTGATTTACATTTCACTAGATTGACTCATTAGTTTTTCTAAAATATTTTTCCTTCCAAATATATTAGAGACTATAAAAGATGCAATCAATTACATTCTCATCACTATGAGGTTCCACATGATATCCATTTGCATGGGTTTCTTTGGAATTTAACAAGGTGTGATTATCTCTCGGTACATATAGAGATTTTTTTACGTCTTTGTTCTATCTTGAAAAAACAAATTTGAGCAGTGTTGCGCTCGATGATCCAATCCTTGTAGTCACATTATAAGGAAATAGTTCAACAACTAGTTTAAATTCCTTAAGCTGGTGGTAGGGAAACCACTATATGTTAGACATTGAGTCTTGAGATATTAAATAAGTGGTGTGGCATTATTAGTAACAAAAGTGAGATTCAACTCAAGTACTTTAGAGTGAATATATGTTACATTTCAGGGGGGGGTATATTTTTCATCCAGATATATCTCAAGTGTTATAGAGAATTTATGTCTCGTGGGAATGATGTACTTTTCATTTCATAAGCGCAGACATTGGATCTAGTTCAAGTAAATAGTCAATTGGCCAGGCAAAGTTCTTATTGTCATTAAAGTTGATGTCTAAAATATGACCTTCTCATGGAAATTGGTTGCTACTATGGTACCCGCATTGCATTACTTGTACCAATACCAGTAAGAAGATTCATTTCCAACTATTTGGTGAGAGTGAGAGCTAGAATTACATCTTAGCTTCATCCCAAGTTCATTTGATACCTGTACTTTGGTTTCATTACTACCGACACAAAAAATACATCTTTTTCTCATGATATATATATATGTCCCTTTTCACATGATTTATATGAGTCGGTACATCTAACCCTCATTACTTCTGGGTTCTTTCCATTTTCAATTTTTGCTACATATAACTTAATTTGATAAATTTCTTTATCTCAACAGGCCAAGAGAATCTCACTACACATGTCAACCACTTACTTTAGGTTGAATACATTACTAAAGATAGTTTGTTGTCATACTTCAACATATACTGGTTCGTTGGTATCATGGATGAAATAGAGAAATTGAAATTTTCTGACTCATCATCTTTTGTGAGATCTTCCACAAAAAATACATGTGATTTTATTTTAACGTATCTTTTGAAACTACTAACGGATTAATAGTCGAGTAAGTGGATTACATTCCACAAAACATTCAAATTTGGGAAGAAAATATCAAGTACGCAATAATAGTGTTCAAGTACTTCTAAATCCCAAATAAATATATTTGAATCGAGTTGGTACAACCAATTGAACAAAAGACACCATTATATAGCCGATATCACATTCGAAAGAAAAAAATAACATTAAGACCAACATTCTTAATGATCGAGATCAGCACTCATAATTTAAATTTATTGTTTATGGACTTATCATAAGAAAAAACAGAACTAGGCATGTTCTTAAAAAATAAATAAATAAGCCCAACATGTATTCAATGTAAAAACCCACGTTACATTAGTTACATACCTCATATATTGGTCCCCGTTGTATATACATGGAACCAGAACGGCCTTGATCGTGCGCGGCCTAAACAGATCCAGAACGGCCTTGATCGTGCGCAACCTACAACCAGGATGGAACAGGTCAACCAGAAACCAGAATGGAACATGTTGGACCGAACCGGGTTGGAGATTTTACTTACACGGTTTTTCTTCTCCTCGGATCTAAATAAATCTAGATCAGCAAGAAAATACCAAATTACAAAAAATGATGATTAATGATTAATCAAAGTAATCAATCCCAATCCCAAATTACTTAGTTAGATTAATTAATCAAAGTAATTCCTGATTAGTAACCTAATTAGTTAACGTAATGAACATTACCAAAAATAATAAATCAAAATAATTCCTGATTACAAACGATTAATCAAAATAATCCATAATTCCTGATTAAATAAATTTTCGCCGCAAATTTAATATGAAGGATTAATTGGGGGATACTTTACTGTTCATATCGGCATGGAAAAACCATGTCGGTTTTGATTTTCGGCATTGAAAAACCATGCCGGCATGAACAGTAAAATATCCCCCTATTACTTTCCATATCCCTCAATTAATGGTTCTTTAATACAAGGTTTGAAAAACGGGTCACGGCTTAGGTCACGGACACTAGGCGTGACCGTTATAAAGTGTTTTCACAGGTGTGAGCACTTTTTGGGGAAAAAACGCGTTAGATAGGAAAAAAAATGCGTTTTTTGTACGTTTTTTTGAAAATAACAGGTGTTGTAACGGTTAAACTGAAGAAAAAAAAAATTATGATCTAAAATTCCTATGTAACGGTTATAACGTGCGTGAAAATATTTTAACGGGTCTAAAAAATGTTGTTACTAGGTATTTTTATTTTTTAATACTCCCTACTTCCCTAAATTGATGCGACCTATTAATTTTTAAATTTTGTCCAACTAATAGATGACCTATATCATTAAGAAATTCTAATACTACGATTTTATTTGATTATTGTTAGTATAAGAAATGTGTATAATTCGATAGTCATGTTTATATTCTTTTCATAGGTGTTTTAAAATGCTTTTCACTATACAATTTACGAAAGTTTGATAAAATTCGTGTCGGTAAATTATAGACACTAAAATTTCGCCGGCAACAATTAGCTAGGTATACTTGTCCCTTTATTAAATTGCAGAATTTCCATCAAATTCCAAGAAGTAGGCAGGGTTTTAACGAGTCTATATGGTACTAGAGTACTAGACTACTAGTTTCTAAAAGTAAATCATTGAATGCTTAAAAAACTCGGTAAAGTAGAAATTGCATGGTGAGTTAGGGTAGAGTCAATCAACCCATTATCAGGTTCGATCTAAAATTGCACTACTTATAAGATGAAATAATTATTACGTCCAAATCATGTACCCACCACCAATGCATGATGATGCATATATAGTTTTTTTTTTTTTAAGTTTTAACAAAGAAGTGAAGAATATTATTTCAAATGAGATGTTCTGGACGACATGTGAAAATGCATGCATAATGGTTGGTCCTTTATTGAAAATGATTCGTTTCTTGGACTCATACAAACCCACCATGGGCTATTTGTTCCATGGACTTGCTACATGTGTGGAAACTATACAAATGGGTTTGGGATCAAATTGAAATGCTTCTATCGTGGGTGTAATAAAGAAACGATGGAAAAGTCAGTTGAGTTCTCCTCTTCATGCTGCATCGTATTTTCTCAATCCTTATTACATCTTAACATCAACTAATCTCATCAATAATGAAATTTCTGAGCCGCAAATTTTTCTTACTGAAGTTATATCAAAAATGGTTAGTGGACTGTAAGAACAAGCAAAATTCATGCTAGAGGTGCAGAATTACCAATACTATCTCCAAATATGTATAATTAAGTAATTTTAATTTCTACTAACAATTGTACTTTTCTTTGTAGGCAGGAAGTATGCGAATGATGCAAGGTCAATTTGCATCACCATCAGCACGTATTGCAGCTCAACATGGTGATCCTGTAAGTTGGTGGTTATCTTATGGTGCTGAGTATCCATCCCTCCAAAAGATTGCAGTAAAGATATTAAGTCAAACAAATACATGGTCTGGATCAGAGAGGAATTAGAGTGTGTTTGAAATAATCCACACCAAACTACGCAATCATTTACTTTCATCGAGAATAAATGATCTGGTGTATGTCCAGTACAATTTGAAGTTGGAGCAACAAAGAATTATAGGTAAAGCAAGGAGACATAACATTGATGTTCACGATGTTCATAGTCTACTAAGGGATGAAAATATGCTTGACTGGATAGTGGGGGAAGATGAAACACCGGTTTTACCTCAAGAAGAACAATGGTTAAATATACTGGAATAGGAGGGCGTTAATAATCCAGTGCATGTCCCTTTACCATACAACTAACATAATCCTGAAGTTCAAATCCCATACGAAAGGTTACCGGTGAGTGACTTTGTTTATGACTTTGGTAATCTTTCATTTGGAGACAATGCACAAGGTTATGAGAATGTGAATCCAACATATGATTCTTGTTACACACCCGATCGTTCTGACCATGGTGTTCAACATATGAACGAAGGATATATTTCTAATATTGATAACAATAATGAAGTAGGTAAGGATAATGATGATACTGAAGGAGATTATGATAACGATAATGACGGTTATTATGATGATGATACTTATTCAAACGAAGATAGACAGTACCCCCACAACGATGACTATGATGTGGAAAGGAACCTTCGAGAAAATTAAGAATATATGAACAAATCAAAAAAAGGTGGTGGTCTTAATTGGTTCGCGTAGCTTTTTAAATGATGAATACTAGTTTAACAATCATATGTTTTTTTTAAATTTGAAGTTTTCAATCCTGTAGTTACTTTCCTTGTATCATTTAAACAAAATTTAATTCGAAGTTTTCAGCTTTCAATCCAGAGAAGAAAAAAAATCATAAAAATGGTAAGAAAGTTATTTACATGATTATAACGTGCGTGATAACAGGAAAACAGTTCTAAAAAATGCACGTTGAAATGTTATATAGAAGAAATAAACATTCAAACTAATTTTAGAAAAACGGTTATAACGTGTATGAGAACGGAAAAACAGTACTAAAAAACTACCGTTTTTTCCTATTTATCGGCATAAAGGCACGGGTTCAGGGACCCTCACGGCCACGGTATATGGGTGTGACCGTTTTAACAGTCGTTTTTTCGGTAAAAACAGGTGTTTTTCAAACCTTGCTTTAATATACCCAATGTTAGGGCTGTCAATGGGTTCAGGACCTCCTGTGTATCACTGGATCCGGACCCTACATATAATATTCGGGTCCGGTTCCGGTTCTGGTACCTAAATTTGTGGACCCAGAACCGGACCCGTTAAAAATCCCGGGTACCCGTCGGATTCGGGTACCCAATGGGTATCAAGAAAACTATATAAAAAAAACTTCAAAAACTTGATATCTTTCTCTTTTTGGCTTGAATCTAAATTTTCTTTACAAAAATTTATTATTGTTTCTTCATTAATGTATTAAATAAAGATTAAATGAGAGAAAAAACGAAAAATGAAAAACAAATCCAAGCCAAAACTAACAAAATACTTATAATTTTTCTAAAAAGATGAATGAAAGTTAGAATAACCGGGTACCCGTTACCCGCGGGTATCCGACGGGTATTACCCGTTTGGACCCGTTAAGATTCGGGTCCAATCGGGAAATTACCCGTTGGTTCCAAAGTTGTTAATGGGTCCAACTTTAGGACCCGAAACCGGACTCATTTCTACAGGGTACGGTTTTGGGTCCGGGTAATGGGTACCCATTGAGAGCCCTACCCAATGTATATGCCAAAATCAAAAACAATGAAATAAAAAAACAATATATATGAGCAAAAGTAGATCCAACTTAGCTAATTTGATTCCAGCAATTTGAACATTAGCTTGATGATAATTGCATAACCGCGTTGATGTAAACCATCCATGTAGAAAAAAAAAATCAATCGATCCTATGTAGCTCTGCGGTATAGTTTCGTGCATGATAACGTATTGCAGTGGAAAATATGGAGAAAGTAAAGAGGCAAAGAGAGATTTCTATTGATCAGGATAATAGGGTTGCATGGATACAATTTCCTTTATATACATGTAAAGGTAAACTCTAGGTAACTAGATGGACCGCACATCCATGGGCCGTATGTCCTGTAACATTACAATCAATTTTTTATTTTTTATTTTTATATTCAAATTATTTTATATAACATTACATATAACTTATCAATAGTAAAAAAAAAGCAAATATTAAATAATTACTTAATTTTAGTTTGCTTTTTTGTTTGAAACTATATACAATACGATCTCCATATATTGATACTCTATATATTAATAAACTCATATTAATAAAAAATCAGAGTCCCACCTTGGCCCAGTTATAAATGGTAATAACCTCCACATTTTAATATTAATAGCTTTTTCTAGTCCCGTCATAAGGAATTTACCTCCATATATTAATATAATCGTCACTATTGAAAACTTATAGATCTTGTTACATCAAAATTTAAAACGAAACAAAATTCTGATCTATAGTTGTTTGAGAAAATGATGTAACTTTTTAGATTCTTATCGCATCTTTCGATTTGCGAATGTGTAAGACCTCATTACTATTAGCACCTTCTTGTTGAAGCCAAAACATTTACGACTTGTCGAGCATGTTTAAAGCTTCTTGGCATGAAATATTTGGTATCTCTGTGTTATCATCATCAGGATTATCTCCCCCCTCTTGTTATCTAGTTTCATCGTTCTTCGATTAAAGCATATACGACTTAATTCATTATCATTTACATACTTTGAGTTGGGAAATTTTATTTTGGTATACTTCCCTATATTAATAATTTTGTGAAATCCCAAAACTATTCATATATGGAGTTTTTACTGTATATTAAAAAGTGGTAAAGTGAAATAAATTTTTTAACAATCATAATAATAGTGACAATTAGTAAATTTAAATTTAATATTATATTTATTTTATATTTAATGGTAAAAAATATTAAATATTTTTAAACTCAATAAATTTGAATAAAACTATTTTCTTTGAGAAATTTTAGATATGTCATATATGGAGTTTTTATCTGTATATTAAAAAGTGGTAAAAGTTTTTTTGGTAAAAATATTAAATATTTTTAAACTCAATAAATTTGTCTTTGTCATTGCTACAACAACAATGGTTGAATATGATATTTTACCAAATACATTTTGATTGCTTTTTTATTCAGCTTTAACTTTAATTAATTTTTTACCAAATGTTAAACTGCTTTTTTCTCACAGCACAACAACGCACAACAGGAAAATGCTTTTAAAAAAGCCGCAGCATACCAAATTAAGCCTTAATATACTACCATCAAAGATTGTCATTAAGATTTTTGCAAAAAAAATTTTATAAAGATTAGACAACTTATAGAAAAAGAAACAATCAAATACTAGACCTTCAATCTCGATTTGTAATTTGGTAGACCGTGTAACCTCATAGGAAGTCATCTTTGGGTTTTTCAATGAACTAGTTCTAGATTGGGTCCGTGTACAGAGATAAAGAGATTTGGAATCTTCATCCTTGATCCTGTCAAGCCTTTCTTTATCCTTCACTAGTGATAACATATGTGCGATGCACATGCTTGAATTTGATTTTTTTAACAATGCCAAACTCGATAAAAATGATTTTTTTTCGTAAAGTATAAATTTAATAATTTTATTTTGTACTCATTAACTCAAAGATCTTTACAAATATATAAATTTTCTAAAAATCGTTGGTGCATTTTCAATTTTTTTTTTTTATCTATTTTTAAAACAGTGGCATTTCCATGAATATGTAAATAATGATTTAATGTACGCTTTTACCCTTGAATACATATGTATACGTATACTCACTAATAGCTAATATTGAAGGTCATATTAGTAATATCAAGGTAACACCAAGTTATTCTGTCTTTTTGTGACCAACCAAAAAGAAAGCTTCCCAAAAATGGGACTTTTTCTTTATTATAGTATTGTTTATGGGTAAAAACTACTTCTGCTGGTTTTGGTAATTTGGGGTGTGTAAATGAGAAGTGAATCTAAACCCTAAACAAATGCACTACACGAGAGTGCTTTTGATTCGAGAGATCAATCTATACAATTCTGGTCTAAACCAAGAAATGGTCGTTCCATACTTGTTTTGGTTACAAAGTGAAGGAGATGGGGTTGATCTTAGGGAGGGAAGCGAAGAAGGTGTTGATATTGTGAAGGTGTAGGCTTGTTTATGACTTGTAACAGAAAGGTGAGCAGGCTTACGAATAATGCAAGAAGGCTCTGGGTTTTTGAATACGCCGTGTATTAACACTTGGTTTCTATGTTGTGTTCTTGTTTGTTTGGAAATAGGGAGGAGAACCTATTTATACAAGTCATTTAAGTCTTATTCACGTCTCTCGTAGGAAGTGGAGGAAGAGGAGTGATGGAGTAGTGGAGTGGTGTGTTAGTGTCACACGATCAATCTTGCCCACTTCTCCCATCATAACTAACCGTCCATGTCTTCCTGACACGTTCTTGTGATGGCGCGTTGCACGCTGTAAACCGCCAGACCAATACCCAAATATGTATCCCCCAGTTTGTGACTTGATTGATGTCTCAAGTGTGTGGATCGTGGGACCCACATAAGGTAGCATGTAATGCTAGTTAAATAACTAAGTTATTTAGGAAGTCGATACTTGTAAAGCATCGTGTGTATTCTATGCATGTTATGCATCGAATGTATTCGGCATATATGAAGCATCGATGTTGAGCACCATGCCCTGCCTGTTTCACGTGAGGGTTTGGAGGTTGCGCTAGCAAATCCTCCCTTGGCCGACCACATGGTGTGGTATAGTGGCAGACGGTGATCACGGTGATACTTTACTGGTCGCCTAACTCTTATCCTAGGCCGTCCGTCTGAGCTGGCGAAGTTGGGCGGACGAGATGATCAGCGACCCACATCTGCGACCTTCGAATTAGGGTTTAGGAGGTGCGCGAGTGTACTCCTTCAGCTTGGTCGAATCCAAGCATGGGAGGCATTTCATGGAGAACCGATCAGGCATGCGTATAGACGACATGTTGATGTCCATGTCCATGCTTCACTGTCCCATGAAGGTTTAATCTAGGCCACTCGAATTTACCGGTGAAGTTGAGTGGATGAGATCGATTTGCGACAGAAATCCTATGCCGCAAAGGATTCTTAAAGGGGCGCGGTATGCCACCTTCAAGTCACACATTTTGAGACGACCAAGCTTGGTTGGTCTCGGCCGTTTGGTCCGGCGTGTAGGTGGTAGGATGGTACTCACGCCTATACCTGACTGTCCCATGGAAACGTGATCTAAGCCACTCAATTTTTCTGGCGAAGTTGAGTGGTCGAGATCAGTTTGTGAATTGGGAAGCGTGACCACGCTAGTTTGGGCATGCGTTTTGGAGAAACCAGGCACGGTATGCCTTGGTCGTTCGGGGTGAGGAGATAGATGGTTCCACGGTGGTCATGTTGATGCTTACTGGACCTGCTCAATTGTCTCCTAATCCCTTCATTCGATCAGGAGAAAACGGATGCTCATGATCGATACAAACCCTAATTAGGGTTTTGGCCGGCCATGCTTCATGCATTGTTTTGCGCACACGAATTGGGACAACCAAACATGGTTGGTCCTGACCGTTTGTTCATGTGTGTAAGATGGCCCACGGTGTGTGTGTTGACATGCTCTGGGCCCTTTGAATTTACATCTACACCTTTCATTTATGCCTGCGAAGATGGATGGTTGAGATCATTTTGCGACACATGTAATGTTCCGCAAACCCTACTTTAGGGTTTTTTTGTCCATTCTGCTTGGTTTGGACGGTTTGTCAAGCTATGCCACCCCTTTTGGGGAGGCTGATCATGCGGGGCCCTCATTGGGTCGGCAGTGAATGTTCCAATACCTGCTTGGGGGTATTGGATTCGATCTGGACCATCCAATCATGCTGGTGAAGTTGGATGATCGGGATCGTTTATAGAATGTTATGGACAGTCTAGACGCTCAATCGGGCTAGTATAACACACCGAGAGTTACATACTCAATCGGGCTAGTATAACACACCGAGAGTTACATGCTCAATCGGGCTAGTATAACACACCGAGAGTTTATAACCTGTACGGGCATTTCGTGCATGCCTCACTGTTGGTACTTGAATATTCATGTTACTCTGCTGCGAGTAACAATCAGTCATCATGCCGCACCAATAATGAGAGTTCTGCTAGGAACAGCACAAGAAATACAAGGCGTTTTTATGCATTAATCAATAATGCTAAAATTCACAGAATATTCGGGGGATTGTTGCTACATGCTCCATTCTAGGTGAATTAGTAAAGTGAAGAAGTATTCATCACTTATAAAATAGTCTCATCCTCTGCAGGATGGTTACACAAAAATTGGTTTTACTACTTTAGCCCTGAACTAAAATCCACCATCAACAAGTATACGATTTTCTCATTCTGGTTCATTCCCATATGTAAAATATTATAACCATCACTCATTAACAGACGTATAACATAATGTTAAATGTTTTACAATTACAAATACAATATTACTCACGATGATCATAAGCTTTTCCGTTGCTTGAACTCTTTCCAGCCGCTATGTTGTTCTTGCTCTAGGATTGGCTTGAGTTGTGTGGGTAAGTCGACGGTACCATGTCATGCAGTTTTCTGCTAACCTTCCCAAGAAATTCAACAACTGGTTGCTGCTCATTTTGGTTACACAAAGAGTCCAATAACAACTATAATCAACAACTACGGTCGCATTCAAATTACTCTTCACAAACCTTGAATTTGACACGTCTATGGGGAAACAAGGTTCATGATTCTTTTAGATATAAAAATACTGTCTCACAAATCTATATGGATAGTACATCTCTACAATTTCAAAATCCATAACAGGTCCAACGTACCAAGAACAATTTTGAAACTCAAAGAACTGACTTCTTCTGGCAGGAGGTCATCCAATCTCCCCTTCGGAAATACCAAGTTACTCTCAATGCATTCAGTTATGATGTTAAGAGCGCATATCCAATTTTTATTGAAGTTCATGGGCATAACTAACCTCGAAAACCATCTTTCAAGGTTAGGGTTACCCAAGGCTTATAAAATGCATGATCTTAGGTTGTCGTACGAAGCTTTCAAGGTTAGGTTTTCCCAAGTCTTATAAACTATAGGATCTTAGGTTGCCCATACAATGTGGGACTAATCCTAATGTGCCCTCTCACGTGTAGCCTCTTTGGGTCTAAACATGGACTTTTAATCGAGTGAAACAGAATACATATATGGTCAAGTGACTCGTCAGTAATAAATTGCTTGCTTTGATACCATCATGGACCTAAATAACCTTGAAAACTAGCTTTCAAGGTTAAGGTTACCCAAGACTTATAAACAGTATGGTCTTAGCTTGCCGATTCGATGTGAGCCTATCTCAACAATTTCTTATCAACGCCATCTTACAATCATAAGAATAATAGGAAACACTAATGAAATAAAACATAAACTTAGACCTCTTACTTGTAGGATAGATTTATTTCCAACAATATAGTCTTTGGCATATCCTATGCGAGACTCTTGTAGTTGTTTAAGTGATCGAGATGTACCATTGGTCATCAATATTTGCAATTAATCTTTGCAAATATTAATATTTGCAATGATACAACCCTAGTCGCAACATCAATATTATATAAAACATGAGGAAAGGATCCATTGACAGCCTTGAGTTTTATAGGATTTGACAATGTAATGTCAGCCGTCAGATCATAAAATAAGGTTGGTGCAGAGATGGTCCAAATTAAAACGAACTATCCGGCTTTATCTGTATCAATAATGGGGATTCTGTAAGATATCTTCTAAATTATTTTATCTCGTCTTCCTCCCACCTAATACTGGAAGAGCAAATCTAAGATCAGAAATATTGTTATAGTATATTTCTTAACTTTCCTGTCTAATAGGTATAAAAACACAAAATTGGAATTGTCGAAGGTTTAATTAAGGCTTAGTTTTGTTATTCAAGCGAATTAAGATCTAAAATTTTAAGAAGAGTCTTAAATGAATCTTAGAAATAAATGTCAGAGTTTCATAAGAAATGTGATGCACTTGGATATATTGATTATACCGAATATGGTGGTATGAAAATGGAAAATTTGGGGTAAAATGTTCTAATTATTGATATTAGATCTGAAAGTGGAAACCTTAATATTTGAATCGTAATAATCGATACTTCAACCATAGAAACAAATCATGTGCATGGTGAAGAACCTACCAACAAAAAGTTTATAACAAACCATTTTTAATTCTACCATAATAAAAATACAAAAATCCTTTTGGTGCATGAATTCAAAAATGACATTCATTGATATTGAATCACGACTCTCTATGATCACTACAGAAAATTTATTCGAAATAAAAAAGAGAAGAAATTCAATTTTTCATGTGGAACATTGGAAAGCAAAAATCTCCATGGATATGTCTCTGTAATCTATCGCAAAAGGAAAGAAGTAAAGTATCATACTGGTATCTGGTAAACCCGGGATACCCATTTTAATTTGGAATAATCTGGACCGTTTCTGTGCTTTTCTATATTTTATGATCCAACGGCTAACAATAGACTGTCAAAAACTGTAAAATATGAAGGTGTCAACGGATCCCTCCTCATAAAACATTTATGGTAAAACTTCAATAAATTAATAGTTTAATAAGGACCGCTAAATTTTTAGCAAAATATTAATTTATCAATAAATTAAATTTGACAACATATTTCAAAAATAAGTGTGTCGAATTTTCCTATAATAAAAAGAATATCTAGAGATTTTATTTTCAACCAGGTATCACCCCGGCCTACGGCCGGGGCTCAACCTCTTCACCGGTTTGTGTTCTACTGATTATTTTTATACTTCATAGATAATTTATGAGTTAAAGCTGGTCCATTTTTACCGGAATGGCTCGAAAGTCAATGGTAGTTAAAGTGCAGTGTTACTTATGGCATTCACGGTTAACACATGATAGGTTTTATCTTGTTATTTTCTTGAATATGTGGCCATTTAACATGTTTAATCAGTCCGGTCATAATAATTGGGGCCATTTTTTTGTTTATTAGGTCGTATAAGTCAGGGCTTCCATTTAGAGTAGGTCCCAGTGATTAGTTAGTCGCGTCATAGGGTCGTTGATTAGGTTATTTTATAGGTTCAGTATTTTGTTCACTCGCTTTCTGATTGAACCTTCTTTAATAACCCACCAAATGTCTCCCAATCGCATCAATAGAAATGACAGTAAATTTCTAATTGTGCAGAAATGACTTAACTTTCTAACACTAAACAATTTCTTAAATGTAAATACTATAACGTTGAGAGCTTTAAATGAAATAATAGCTTTCGAAAAGAAATGTTCACCAACCTGTTGGGAGCTTACAAAATATCTTTCCTGCCTTTACCATCCGGAAAGAAGAACGGACAATAAGCATAAGCTAATCCAAGCAAATCAACAGAGCAAACCCATAATTAGTATTGCAATAAGATTCATGAAATATTGAATTAATGTGCAGTTGAGTTCAAAACAAAAATGTTCCCTATAACTGACCATAGACAACTTACATTGTCTTCATTAACTTTTTTGGTCCTTCCCATATTAGTATCCTCAACTCCAAACTCTTTGAATTCCTCTTGAAGTTGTGTTGGTTGAAGTACGTAAAGTATTGGTGTCAATTGTGATGAAAGCATAATTATTGGTGTCACACTGTTTTATACATTGGGTTTAGTACGTAAAGTACGTAAAATGTCATTTGTTCGCATATAATAAACTTATAGGTATATGATCTCAATTTTAAAGAAATAAGAAATGATTCTGCTTGCCGGTTATTTGCAGCTTCACAGTTTATTCAAAAGATTGTGTACTTCATAAACATGAGACTCGAGATGGATTTTAATATATCAGTCTAGCCTATGTAAGGTTTCACTCAAATAATGGTGCCATCTGTGGGAGTCGAACCCACAACGACATGATTGAGAACCATGTGCTCTGCCATTCGAGCTAAGACAGCAAGTATCATTTCCAAGTATAAACGGGATTAAATATAGTGATACTTAAGCCATGTCATTCATAAGCATAAAGGGTTAGCAAGCAGAGAATTTACCTTTAGCTTACTTATTGCAGGTTGGCGGTATCTTTAGAAAGAAACAAAATCATGAGAATCTTTCCACATTTGACAGAGTAGAGTGTAAAGCTCTTCAAAGTTGATTGAACCCCGTTGAGGGACCTTGTAGCCAAGAAAATGTCTACAACTTGGATCCTGTCTTGTCTAAATACGTGGCAAGACCCCAGGAACAAATATTGTCTCAATTAAACCAAAAAAAAAAAAAAAACATTGTTTTTTTCCATATGTTGAACTACATGCATTTTAGTTAATCTCGCATTAGGGGTCACTATATAATATCACACTTATGAATATGGGTGTCAAAAAAAAAAAACAATAGATTGCACCTTCTTTAAAGTATGGTTTTTGGGAAAGAGACTTCATGCTAGCTGCAGCAATTTTATTATGGAAAAATATAGATTTGATAATAATGGAACTCTGGAAAGACAAAGAACAGTGGAAGTTTACACACTATCAAATTTCCAACTGCATATCAGCCAAACTGCAGTTTCTCTGTAATGAATAGGGAAGGTATAGCAATAAGAGAGTCATGCAAACAAACTCCAAAGTACACAATAAACTAATCACTCATTTGCATTTACTTACCAATCTATATCTGTTCCTGCCAATGCCGCAGCGACAAACATAATTTCCTTAGCCCTCCGGACCTCAGTTTTTCTTTGTTTGGAACCTGACAATGAATTGATGAGAAAGATTTAAAATTTGCTAAAAACATAAGCAGTCATCACGCTCAAGGAAAGGTACCGCACTTGCAGATACTTGTATCATCACCCTCAAGGAAACAATCAAAAGGGAAACAAAATCAATGCAAATATTGAACTGAAATTGTACAACTTGCTAAAAAGGTAAATCTTTATATGACATAATACCCAATCATTGTAGAGCATTGATCTTAATATAAAAGATTATATCTATGATGTGATGATATAACCCACCCTAAACGCAAAGTCGCAAACACGGGACACCTTTTTGATAACATTATTCACATAAAAAAAAATCAATAAAGATAGTTAAGAGAAGAATTCCAAAATAGGCTTGCACTAACAGACAACGGACAAAACTATGATTATTTCAGTTTCTCTCAAATCAAACTTTGGTGTATCAAATGTTGAGAATGCAGATCTACACCAACTTCATAACAAAGGCCCGTCAAAATCTAAGAAGCTTATCTAAGTTGGTTTGCTGGATCTCTAGATACTTCAAGAATATGTGTATCAACTCAATCTACTGAAATTTAATTAATCATAAAATTTCAGCAATTTTATGGTATGGGTATGAATTATACAATCAAGTAATAAAATAAACTTACTTTAAATCATCCTGGAACTAAAACTTCAATGCGATACTTCAAATTGATTGTGTTACCTACAACAACAAATCAAAAAAAAAAATTATTCGAGATTATAGATTGTTCGTAATTTGAAATATGGGAATAGAAATTTAAAATAGGTTTAGAAATGTTTTACAAAACCTTCAATCAGTTCAACAAAATTAAGAATTTGAAGAAAACAAATATTGGAAGAGACATCTGCCATGAGCATCCCTTTTTTCAAATAACAGCCCCTATCATAGATAGTATATGGCAAAGATTTATAAATGCTGTAAGACACACCGACAGAATAAATCTTCTTATTTCCAAGTTCTAACTTCCAACTTCACTCAATTCCCCATATGCAAAGTTGTTTAAGCCTAGTTTTACTTACATATCTCCGATTACAAGTATAGAAGAGCCCTCTATTCTGTTTTTGTTTTTCTAATGAAATAATCCTACCCACACCAAATATTTGATATTTGCTTCTTAAGATTAACCATGGAGACCCAGGCAAGTAGTCATTTTTATACTCTTAATTACCAACTTTTCATATTTCACACCTATTTCACAGTGAGAACAGGATTCTGAGGACAGACACATATACTATGATTGGATTGCATGGAAAAGGAAAAACAGGTCATTTGTAACATGAAACTTGTGATGAAGAAGATACCCAAAGAAATCCACTGTTCTTGAATTACATTCTTATAGAAATATCCACGGTGAAAGGACAAACAAAAATAAGACACAAACATGTAGGACAAAAAGGAGTAACACTGCCATATAAACTGGCTGCATATATTAGCACCAACAAAAAGAATATCTACGCAATATGATTCCCACTAAAACTTATAGCTCATCAATGTGAAATGAGAACTACTCACCGACAGGCGAACCCGTTATATTGTTGAACTATCATTGCCATAGTGCATTCCCAAATGAAATATTCCTCACCAAGGGACTGCAGACTATTAATATTAAAAGAAGGGTCCTCGGTTAATCAATGATTACTTTTCATGACCATTCGAAACTCAAATGATTGACTATTGAACCCTAGACAGTAACAGTTATACAAAAGGGTAAACCTTACCATATCTTATCCGGTCCATCCTCTTAAAACATGACTACCTTTCTTCATAAAGATCATATCCATGTTAGTGGTGTCACTGAAACTAATTGCGTCACTCATCACCATCTACATCTTGGTAAGTGGTACCATTACATCCAGTTGCGTCACTCATCACCACCTCTTGACAGGTAAGAATTTATCGAACAAATGTATTAGACCTTCACATTAAGCCTAAAGATGATTAGTTTATCTGATACAACAATAATGCAGATATGTACAGATTTTAAACACACTAATAACCCTTACATATTCTACATCTCGATAGCTTCTTTAAAAAATACTGCTATTGCTATGATTTACCACATATAAGAATAAAATTTTGTACAAAAACATTACTCAAACCTAACCTTCTATCCTAGTTCTATAGTTGAACTCATGCCTGTTGAGATTTGTCTTTCTAGTTCTGTTTTTTCGCCATATTTCTTTTTCCTCTTCTAGTTGCGGAGATTTAAACTAAACCAAAAAGGAAGAGATTTAAACTAAACCAAAAATATCCAAATATTAAGCAACAACATCACAAACTAACAAAATTCTTCAGCTCTTCAATTATCTTAATACATTCATCAGCTTTACCCTAATAGATTCAATTATCTCAATACGTTCATCATCTTTAACTTATTAGATTCAGTTATCTCAATACATTCATCAGATTTACCCTATTAAAATATTAGAAAAAGAGGTTTAATGAGCTTACCAAAGAAGTTATATTGAACAAAAAAGAAGAATAAGATCTTACCTATGTTGTCAAGCAAAACAATAACTATCTACGAATTTTCGCCACTGAGTAAGGAAAACAAAAACCCTAACTACTTCCATTCTGTGAATGAAATCTCAACAAAAATAATCAAATTGGTTCATGTTGTTTAGGTTTGTATGCATATCGTATTTATCCCAGAAAAAGACAAAAAGAGATCGAAGAAGAATAAGAAGAATTAGAAGGACAGATTAAAAATTTACCTTAATTTAGCTTCATAAAAAAGATCATAATTACATATTTCCATGAACAGGGAATAGCAATAACTCTGAATAGAAAAACCTGATTTCAAGAGCCGAGGTTAGATATAGTAGGAACTGTTAGCTTAGCACCAACTCTGAATCTAAACTTCAAAAGTGTAATATTGGAAAAGTGTAATGTTATATAGTAATTCGGAAAAAATAATTTAATTTTTAATTCTTACTTCAAATTGGTTACACAAAGAATGATATTATCATACAGGATCAGTGAATCAATATCTGCAGTAGTAACTGCAGTAGTCAGGCAAGAATAGCTTAATTAAGGAAACGACTCTGAAATATGAAATTGTATTGTGATTCAATCTAATCCTTAACAAAGTAGAATCATCTTGAATGAAAGATGTTAAGCCATAATTTGAAAACTAATTGTGTTGTACAAAAGAAGAATCCCAAATAAACTCTATTTATTTGACTATTATGAGATTGAAATTTGTACATATGTAGTTGGATACATTCAGAACGTCGAATAAGAAAGAAGAAACTGCATACCTAGTATTATCCAGTGATGTTTACAAATTTTCAGCTTTTCCAATCTTCCAAGCTGACATGATATCATATGTTCTATAAGATTTTCATTTCAGCTTCCCCTGCAATAAAGATTTGGAAAATGAGGATGAACACGAATGTGAAGATGAAGAAACAAAGTTTAGCTTTGTTCCAAAGTAAAAAATACCTCGCTCATCATCTACACCTAACTCAAAATCTAAGCCCAATCATCCAGAAATTCATATTTTGTTCTGTTGTGACCACTGTAGTCATTAAATGTAGGGTGCATGGTTTTCTGATAATAGTGGTGTAAAACATGATCGAAAGTCTCAGGTATTGATATGTCCAGGAAGCACGCACACGCCAAAAATAGCCACTTGTCCATGTGAGACTCCCATGGACATTTGAAATAGCACCCAAGTATTTAAAGCCCAAATATTTTTCACCTTTATAGTTGGGCGTCTAGGTACATTTGAAGTATTTGGACCCCAAAAATTGGTACCACATCTCATGTTCGCATCTTTGCTTCCCATATTTTGTTCCCATTAGAAGGCTATTAATCGGAAAGTATATTATGCAGCACTAATACGTGACCATAGATATCGCAGGGGTTCGTCAATCCCCGGAGTTATATTTCGATGAACAATCTGTGCATGCAATCTTGATGTTTTCTGGAATAGTAAAGTGCCATTCTATTGACACAGTTAAAAACTCATGTTATTTGGAGTTTGCATATTCAGAAATTGTCATGCCGCCCATGCCCATGTGGTTTGTAGTAGCAAGTAATGGTTAGGATCATAGTTTTCTAGTCCTCGCTTGCGTCTTTATAATGCTTTGTTCTCATGTCAAGAGAGTTTGGTTAACATCGAGGATATTGGGATGAATTAAGAAACTTATTTATGATTAGAAATCTCAATTTTGTATAAGTTTAATGTCTGTTCAAATAGACCATGTTTCAGGTGAAAAGTAACTCAGAAATGCCTCCAACCGATCTTTATCTTTAACAAACATGACCTTGACATTACCAAATATATAGGCTATAAGTTCTACATATTGATTGTGTTGTTAAACCTGTATAAAAATTTCTGATGATCTCCAACATAATAACTATTGAAATTTTGGGTTACCTCTTTGGTTCCCTTAAGTTCTAGCTCTAAGGAGTCCAAGAATACGACAACAAAACTACACCAAGTTTTTCCTTCCCAACAAAACTGCCTCAGGTTTGCGGGATAACGATCGCAATTCCCGAATCATTGTTAATCTCTGGAACAAACAAAACAGTTAATCAGATCATGGTGCAATTAAAACAGAGAAAGAAACCTCAATTTACTTCAGTGACCTAATTAAGAAACAAAGGAAATAAAATTATTTGTATCAATGTTCGTTCTTAATTAGGAAACACGAAAAAAATAAGACAATATACGAACAGTCCCAAGCCCCCGGTTGTCTCTTGCGGATCGATGATCAGCTTGAATCCGCAATCTGAGTATACACAACGCTAATGATTGAACACCAAAATTAGTAAAAAAAAAATCTTATGCGAATCGAAAGATAAAAAATGGTATATGAATTGAACACAAAGTTTGCGAGCAGAAAATCTCCTACGTAGAGCCGTTTAAACCCTACAACCGATTGGAAGATTGGGATTCATCACTTTCACGTCTCTGTTGAAGAATACTGAATACTTTTTCTCTGATTCCTATTGCTCGGACTCAGCAAGGCGAAAGAGTAAACGGGAGAGTGTTGATAAAATTAGGTTTTATTTTACACGAAGAATTCGGAGCCACCGACACCTCCCCACTTAACAAATACCGTAAGTTTTCCTTTGTTCCCTGTGATTCCCGATCCTGATGCCATCTCGATAAAAAATCTCTCCCGATGGAGATTGATCGATTTAATTTCCGAATGAATCTTCTAGGTGATGTCAATGGCTAAGTTTATGAAGAAAGAGATCAACGAACGACGAACTTGTTCTTTCTTTTCGTGACTATCAATGTTTTATGACAAAAAAAAATTCCGTGAATTGTTAAAACCGCGAGTCTTCCGTAACCGGGAGTCATTTGTAGCCGTCTAATGACTCCTCCATCCGGAGCATCCTGACTTTCATATCGGGTCTAAATTAAACGTCGTCTGTCTGATAGCTTTTTTCATCGTGGACATAAACCTCATACCTTTTTATAACAATGATTTAATTATTTGATGACATAATATAAGATAATATATTGCATACACATACGTATACACTTTGATGTTAAGAAGAAAAACATCATAAAATTACTCCGGAGCTTCCAAGGAACGACAAAAAATTAGAGATAAAGTCCAATATTATGCAAATGTGAACAAGAAACAAACAATTCAAAATTTATTTTTATAAAAGGTACCATAAGATAATGGTATTACAGTGATTATTAATTTATAGTCCCTCCTTTTCAAAATAATATGCTGGTTTCATGAGTAAAACGGAGGGAGTATATTAGTTGGTCCTTATTGGAAACTTAATTAAATTTTTTTATTATCTTATAAATTTAGAGAGGTTATTAATTTGTCACACTGGCCCAAGTCGGGACTGATAAACATTATTATTTTAGAAAAATTATTAATTTATCATGGATTAATTTAACGAAGTTCAATTGTAACCAAAAGTTTAAAGTCGGAATTTTTTTATCTTTCACAAATTTTGGAGTTCTTTTCATTGTACATACTCATGCTTTTTTTATACGAAAATTAAGAGAAGTTGCAGAGATCCATCCCTTTGGATACATTGAGTTATCCAAGAAGGGATCTGGTTTGTCCATTCATTTAGAATAACACTATTTATACCATGTTTAGCAGGTTTATGAGCAACATGATTAACCTCTCTAAGCACATGAAGGCATTTCCAACTAGAAAAAGAATTTAAAAAACTGCCACAATCCTTAATCAAGTTTCTTGTGGTCCATTTTGCATCTAATACACCATTCAAAGCACTAACAACATTCTGGAAATCCCATTTCAGGTGCACATTCTGGTATCCTTTCCGTCTGGCCCATAATGGTGCTTCCAGTAAGGTTAGTGCTTCTGCTTGCTCAGAGTATATTGGTTTACTTTTGCAACATCTAACTCCATATGTACTACATGCAAAAGTTTTACTGATTAGTCCAATTCCAACTGTATGATTCAGTTTATTATAAACATCATCACAAGCTATTTTTGTACAGGGAATTTCATGCTTCTTCCATACTCTAGATATTTGCTTATTGTTAGGATCAACAGTTATATTTTAATACAAGCAGCCCTATTCCAATTTGCAAAATCAAATTCAATCATATTAGTTATCTGGTGAAGATTTTCTTTCAAGAAGCGGGGTTTCTAGAAGAGAATGTTCAAAGCTTCAATTGTTCTTTAGAAATCTAACTTTCATATCCTTAATGTAATTATGGTGAAAAGAAATGTAAACCGTTAAGGAAGCTTTATCTGGACGTCACGGTGAGAGGTAAAATCTTTATTCTAAGTGCACCGATGATTACCTTTAGAGCTCTAAGTATAAACCCAGTTATCCCATTATGTGATGTTTTAGTTGAGTCTTCTATCCATATCATTAAGCAATGTTATTTCTTCCAAGAGGTTTGGTTCGCAAGGGTACTCAAACATTTCTACTATGGTTCATCGAAGGATGTGTCTACTACATAACAATATATTTCATGGCTACTAATAATGTACCAGATTATTGGGGAGGGAACTAATTTCATATAAGACAAACTAGAATGTATTTTGTCTTATACTAATTTCAGGTACTCTATTAGTAATGTTGAGATATTTCTGTGAATAAATAGTATAGATTCATGATATGCAACAACAAACACGCATATACTGCCGATGAATCTTAAAAACAAAATGCTTATCAGTAAAAAGTCTAATATTTACCATGTCATTGACAATTCAAAGTGTTTAGTTCTCATTACAAAAATTCCTCTAAGGTTGTGTTTGATATCAGAAAAATGAAACAATTCTATGAAAAGTGTATTTCGTGGAATGAGTAGACTTAGGAAGGTAAAAAAAGACTTTCCATAGAATTAAGTTAAAAATATACTTTACAACGTACTTTTCAATTAATGGAACCATAAATCCATGGAATAAATTTATAATCAAATGACGTGAAACACGTTGTTTCCATGAAAAAATGACTAATTCCATGAAATGAAATCGTATTCAACACAACCTAAGATATTTAGATTTAGGAAGCTAAATACTAGAATCGTCATCAGACGACCCGACTAGGTGTGGGACCTGGGTTGCACGGATGCTAAATTTTTAGAGCCGCGCGTCGGACATGGGACACTGACACAGTGCATTGCGCGTCCTGCGCGCATCTAGTTTGGACGCACTGATGGCTAGGATTTGACGCATTTTTTCCTTAATTTTCATTCAAAATTCTTCCTTTATTTTTACTGTTATTAGATAGATGAAGATATCAATCATTAAACTGATTCATCCGATTAGAATACAAAATAATAAGCTTAAGGAAACATAACTGAAACATTAATTAATTATATTATTAATTGAAAATGTATTGTGTATACCCTTTTTTTGTTTTTTTTCGGAAAAGAGGTTAAACTCAGCAAATACATTGATCAAACTGATTTAGGAAATCGGAAACCTTATAGAAAATTTTCAAGCTTCCAATAAATTCATTCAAGCTGTAGTATCTCCATTAATTCTTGCATGTTAATTTTATTCTTTCAGACCAAGAAACTATTTCATAGGACCTTCTTCTCTCTCGCAAAAGAGAGGGACAAGCAATTAGGGCCAAACTGGTTTTGAAACCAAAATCAGTATGTATCAAAGCACAAGGCAATGACTGGATCAAATTCAACCCAAAGTTCATTAGAGCATGTAAATAACATGAACTGGAGTTTTTAAATTTTAGATTGCCTAATACAATCAAGGTAGCAGTGACCCAAGTAACGACATCCAAACAGTAACCTAATTGGCTTGAGTAGCAGTAATATCTAACGTGTATTGAGTAGAAGTGGTAATCTGAATCGGTCTTTAAGAGTCTTAATCAGAACAAATCGGGCTGTCTCGGCATTAGAGATGTGGTAACAGTTATATTGATTGATGAACTTGAAGTTGATCTTGAATAACGAATTGCTGCTGTCTTTGAAAAGGCGAGGCTACCTAAATATACCTCAAGCTAAAACTTTTCCTTCCTATAAGTCCTTTCTCCTAAAGTGATTGTCTATGGACTGAGTCGAGACAATACAACAAATTGGTTCACAATTTGTGTTATTGTCTATGGATACGAGATCGAGACAATACAACGACAAAGTGTGTTTACTTGATACAAAGGTTCGGACTTAACCAAACTCAATAGGATTACGTATCAAGTAAATATAAATTAACGTTTGTGCAATTTACTTTAATTATAATAAAACAATTATAATGCGAAAATATAAAGTAAATGACACAGTAATATTTTGTTAACGAGGAAACCGCAAATGCAGAAAAACCCCGGGACCTTGTCCAGAATTAAATACTCTCAGGATTAAGCCACTATACAAAATAAACCAACTTCGTATAGTTGAGACCAAGCAACTAAACCTATAGTTCACCTAGTTTCGTCTATATTCCCACGCCTCCGACCTGTAAACAAGTCACGTATTTGGACCAATTTCTTTGGTTCGTATTTCAAACAGTAAAGGAACAACAAATCTATTTGGTATCAACTCTCTTCAACCAAGTGATATGAGTTGGACAAAGGCTCTTCTGTTTATCTTAACATAAACTCCTTTGCCAGGTTCCAAGATCTATATTATGGTCAATCACCAAAAGGTAATCGTTAAGATTTTGCTATCAATACTTGTAATCCCAAAAAAAATGTATTGATGCCGATCTACACAACTATTCTATCAAAATACCACATGGATAGATCGATTATAGTTGGATCCTCTATTACCGAAACAAGTATTGTACACACCAAAGATTTATATAACCAAGTGAAAAAGCGGGGGTCTAACAACACCACCCAATATTTCGATTAGAAATCTGTATGGACAACTCCGAGTTGTTTTCTTGAAAATCAACTAGACAGTTGGACTCAATCAATAGAAAATACTCAAGGATTTATTATCTCAATCTCTCGATTTGATTTACCCAAGAAAATATGGTTCGCGAGTCTGATCAAAGAGAGATAACTTGGATGGTACCAAAGACCAATATCCAAGTATTAATCTTAAATCAACAACCAAAATAGTCGGATATTCTAATTGATGGAACAACACACAACCTGTATTATTTCAATTATATAAAAATATAATGCGGAAAAGAAATAACACAGACACCAGAAAGTTTGTTAACGAGGAAACCGCAAATGCAGAAAAATCCCGGGACCTAGTCCAGATTAAACATACACTATATTAAGCCGCTACAGACACTAGCCTACTCCAAATTAACTTTGGTCTAGACTGTAGTTAAACCCCAACCAATCTCACACTGATCCAAGGTACAATTATGCTCCTACGCCCTTGATCCCAGCAGGATACTGCACACTTGATTCCCTTAGCTGATCTCACCCACAACCAAGAGTTGCTACGACCCAAAGTCGAAGACTTTAATAACCAATTCTGTCTCACACAGAAAAGTCTATAGGTAATAGATAAATTCGTCTTCCATGAAAAAAACTACAAGTTTTGTTCCGTCTTTTGATAAATCAAGGTGAACAGGAACCAATCGATAAAACCAGACTTATATTCCCGAAGAACATCTCAGTTTCATCAATCATCTCACAATAAACTTAATAGACGCAGCGAAGAAGATTATTGAGGAATCACAAACAATGAGACGAAGATGTTTGTGACTACTTTTATCTTGCCTATCGGAGATAGAAATCTCAATCCAATATTACAATTGTACTCGTATGATAGAAACAGCAAGATCAGATCACACAACTACAAGAAAAGTAGTATCGGTCTGGCTTCACAATCCCAATGAAGTCTTTAAGTCGTTAACCTGGTTTTAGAAGAAGAAAACCAGTTAAAGGAGAATTGACTCTAGCTTTAGCAAACTAGTATCATATAGAATGTGTGGGGATTATGTTTCCCAGTTTCTAGAGTTCTCCCTTATATAGTCTTTCAAATCAGGGTTTGCAATCAATGTTAGCTTGTTAACAAAGCATTCAATATTCATCGTTATATGAAAACCTGATTAGATACAAGCTAATATCTCTCAACCGTTAGATAGAAAACTTAGCTTATCATACACACATGTACTTGGCGTTTTGGGTTTGTGTAACCGTACCCAAACGTGTATAATGGTTGGTTTAATATTAGTCAACCAAGTGGTTAGCCAAATGATAACTTTCATATCAACCACATTCTTCTTCACCATAACTAGTCCAAATGACTCAAATGAACTAGTTAGAGAGTTGTTCAATTGCTATGAGATCTCATGTACAACACAAGAAACAATTGAATCAAAAATGATGTGATTCACTCGAATCATTTCATGAACTATAAAGCCACGGTATGCAAAAGCATTCCTTAGTAATTTAAGATAAGTTCACGAACAACGTTTTTAGACATAACCTCTTGAATTCGCGGACTCAAGCTAACCGGTTGAAGTTAATAAACTCCAGCAGAATTTCTATGGATGAGTACTTCCGTCAGTTCGCGGACTGCACCTGAGCTTCAACTTCAGCAGATATTCTCGGTTTCGAGAACTTATGCCATTTCGCGGACTGAGTTGACTGCTCACGTTCCTGTTCCACTTGATCAACAAAGTTCGCAAACTTCGGTTCAAGTGTTAAGGACTTATACATATATGTGTTACCACAATAATATTTATATCCCACAATGGTTATATAGTCTAAACTCTCATTTCAATCATTGAAACATTCTCAGAGGGCGTTATATAGTTGTTATTCACAAACTATTTTTCGTCAGAGCGATTTCCAAAGTGATTGAAACATAACATGACTTTAGTCACTAGGCAAAGATGAACTTGGCTAAAGAGAAAGCTTTACCAACACCCATTTCGAAAAATAGATAAGCAAGATATACTCAGCTCGAAATGTCACATGTGCATATTCTTAGTCTATATAGTAAAATGACTTTTGTCTCAAGATAGGAGATAGAGTAGATAGAATTTTGAGTGATAGATAAGTTCAAGTCTCCACATACCTTTTAGTCGACAAAGATCCACTGGTTCCTTGAGTAGTCCTTCTTCTTATGTGATGATCGCCATGGAGTTCTTGAGCTCAACTACACTTTCTATCCTAGTCCGAGACCTTAGCTATAGTAGACTAGAAATCAAGACTTTATAGTTTTGATCACTAAGATTGACAAACATGCTTGAGATAACAACGCATGCGAGTTTGATCGAGCAGTGCTCTAACAATCTCCCCCTTTGTCAATTTTAGTGGCAAAACTATTAATACATATTGAATACAAAAAATATATAAATAAACTTTGTAGCTCCTATTTCACATGCCTAATCTTCAACAATACTCGAAATCTTCGTCACTTCCAAGTAGTCCCATGATCCCAAAGGTTGTAAGTTTAGCATCATCGTTTTCGAAAATCCGTAGCTATAACAATGAGATAAGCATCAGTTCTCAATCATTGTTATACAGTGTCATAGTATTATTACACAGCATCAAAGTTCAATTGGATCACAACTTCAACAACAATACTATGGTGATACTTCACTCCCCCTTAGTCAATACTCCATCTCACATGGAAACCACTCCCCCTTACATAATGATCCGAAAACCATATGTATTTGTAGTATGAACTATAATTAATTCTCCCCCTTTTTGTCAATAAAATTGGCAAAGGTACAAGAACGGTATCCTAATGAAATTTTCGTAAGAGACATTTCATGACCAAAGGTAAATGTTCTATCATCTTGTTTAGATGCAATCATAAATACGAGGCTAAATGCATTCATCAAGGAGTTTATAAAGATACAAGATAACCCCTAAAAGTTCCACAGCCGCACTCCTCACAAAGATTTGGAAATTAAGCGCAAGTTCAAAAGAACTCTCCCCCATAAGATGTCATTCCCAAGGGAACAAAAAAAGCGACCTTATTTTCAAGAGAAAAGAAGGATTTCTTTAAACTCAACAAATTACATACAAGTATGAATTTGGAATCCAAAATATTCAATCATATTAACCAAAGTGAACCACGATTAATTTGACTAAATATGCTCAACACAAGTAAACTTATGGAGACTTAATACATCGATTTGATTATTCACAAGAGAACCCATAAATACTCTAACTGGATTGCACAATTTAACTAATCACAAAGTAATCAATTCAATTGTCCACACTCGACATGAGAAAAATATATGGAGTGCTAACTAAATAATCACACTAGATGATTGATTTAGTTCATTTGGGCTCTACATAATAAATTATGGAACCCCGACTAAAATTATCATAGAAAATGTCAACATTAACCGTCCATGTACTCAACATGAGAGAACTCACAGAATACAAACTAAATAACCACACAAGTTGATTAAATTTGTTCTTAATGCTCAACATGTTGTATCTTTATAGAACAACCAACCATGCCAATACGAAATCGACTTAGTGCATAAGATACAAGATGGAACCTTCATGGTAATACATAATAATATGGAACAATTAAACTCTAAACCATGGATTACAAACCAAGGACCTATTCTATGTTTCCATCACAAAGTGACATAATAGACTTTATCCTTGAATCACAAAAGATTTTAACCTATCTTACATCAAATATTGACAATATAGGCTTAACTTTTGTTTTTTGCCAAAAGTCCATACATTCCTCTATCAATATTTGCATACCAATATGTGAACGACTTTACTTTCGAAAAAATATGGGACAATCAAGTTCATGGACGTAAACACACATATCCAATCAAAATATTGGAATATACAAAACCATAAAGATTAATACTGCAACCATCATCTTCCAAACAAGTTTAGAATTAAAACCAATAAATCTAAAAATAATAAGATGAAATCATTGGATATAGCTATGTGTAATCACAATCATGGCTATTCCAAAACACTAGTTATTCTTCTAAATAAAACAGAAAACATAGAAGATTTACTAGATTTACAAAATCAAAAACAAGATAAACAAAACCTCCATGCCACAGAGAACTAAAGTCAAATAGACAGTTCAGGACCAACTTGAGTCTTAAGGTCTTGTATCTTGTGAATCGCAGCGTCCTCTGCACCTCTGAAGAGGATATCCTTAAAGGGAATATCTCTAACACGGGTTTTCATGAGAGCAAGGTCAGACTTAAACTTTCTCAACTCAGTTCTTACCACATCAAGACTCTTCATTGTATCAACAAGTTGCTGCTTAGCCTTCTCAAATTCCTTTAGGAAGTCGAAAACTACATCCGATAAAATCTATTCAATCTCTTCTATATTTTTGAAAGTGAATCATAGGATTGAGGAAGAGAACCTTAAATTTCAGCAAGAGTTTCCTTCTCTTTATCGAGTTCGCAATATACCGCCTTATCAATGACATCTTTAGACAAATATGATGAGAACGAAGATGAAGAAGCCATTGATAACATGAAACCTAGAGTAATTAAATATGATATGTGTATAAAGAA
The DNA here is from genome assembly GCA_023529315.1 of Papaver bracteatum. Classification (NCBI taxonomy): domain Eukaryota; kingdom Viridiplantae; phylum Streptophyta; class Magnoliopsida; order Ranunculales; family Papaveraceae; genus Papaver; species Papaver bracteatum. Next base: position 422,501 of record JAJJWX010002978.1, read on the forward strand.
AAACTCGAGAGATTTTGGGTTACAAGATAGGTTTAAGGGATAACCCGAACCGTACGTGTACCCGTAGGATGTTTTTTCACAAGTCTCTACATGGAAAAGTAAAATACTTTTAATTTACAAAGTTAAGTTTAGACAAGGAACATCAAAAAAAAAGAAAAATACTCACGAACCAGTGTTTGGCCAATTATCCTTCTAAAAACGATAAGATATTAGCTAGATAATTAGAGTCACTTAGTTACGGAGTATACATATTCAATTATCTCACAACTAGGATTTTTGTATGTGAGATATTCAACCTTGTGATTACTTTACACAAGTATGAGCATTTAGATCATCAAATGAATGATTTTCCTTTTTATCCTTCTGTCTTTGATATGTGCTCTTTCTAAAGAGATGAGCCACTGCTTGATTAGCATACTTATCAGAACGACTAAATCTAGGACCTCTTGCAATTGAATTAAGAGGATCAGAGTGGATGGGAATCCATGTTCTAGATTTAGATTTATCAGAAACATCCTTATAATTACAGGAAATGTTCTTATTAATACTGCAAAAAGAATTGCCAGAAAGAACTTTATCCCTGTGATGAGTAGAGATCATTCTCATAAGGTTTCTAATTTCTTGTGGGTATACGATTCACTGCTTTAGTCGACTGACTATCTGTTCCATTGACAGTGAAGATAAGCAAATTACAAAGCTTAGAAATTTGTTTCCTTCTTGCAAAACAATGAATAACATAGTGATTCTATTTCCCACAAAAGGTACAGGTTCGTGGAGGTGAAACAATAATTGGCACCTGTATAAACTTCATACCCATACCAGAAGACTGAAAGTTTTGCAACATTTTCTTGTCACAATATTCTTCCGGAGAACATTTCTTCGCATATGGTAATTCCTGAGAATTAGTCTGATAAGTGCATTTTGCACATATATTTTGTGTTAATTCCATGCTAGTATTTGTTGGTTTTCTTGCAAATTATTGTATGTTATGTTTGTTTTCTCTTATTTGTGTGTTATTAGGTGAATAATCCAAAAAGAAGTGAATTTGAGCTTAGTTGTGCAATAAAAGAAGCTAGCTAAAAGTGAAGAAGGGCCAAAGATCAAATGGAACTCGTTAAAATACAGGATTTCTACTTTTCATTCTGTATAAGACGAGAAGGCAAAGGCAATGGCGAAAGAACGGAGTCATTCGGATTTCGTATGAAGAAGTTATGGGCGAAACAAGAATGAAGTTGGAACTAAACTGTCAGTCTTCCAGAACTGACAGTTAAACAAATATTATTAAGGGCCACTACTATTGACATCCCGTCGTTCGTTAAAGGGCACCCTGGTTCAAAGGGAATTTCTAAAGTCACCCGTCTTATTAATCAGGGCACCACTTCCATCATCAACCCTGCATGTCCGACGAGTTCAGGGAAGTTCAGGTGATGGTGGTGTTCGGGTGTGCTATGATGTTCATTGCTGCCATGGTTGGGAGCGGTTAATGAAGACAACTTAGTAGTGTCGCTGCCATTAACCGGACATGACAATGATATCTGAAACGAGATGTTGGAAGGCTGTGGTCATCGGTGATGAGAAGAATGAAGCTGCCATTATCGAGATACTGTTGGAGCTCGAGTTGAAGTGAAGAGCTGTGGTTTGATGCAGAGGCTGGTGATGGAGCTCGGGAAGATCATTGGATCATTGATGGAGTTGTTGTTGTCATCGAGAACGAAAACAGCGAAGGAGAATTCGGGTTTGCTGTGGTAAAGCTCGAGCAAGGTGCTGCCAGAGTTGAACTCGATATGGGAGGTAGTACTGGTGTTGTTCGGTGTTTGGTTAGGATGACGGAGCTGAAGAAAGTTCAGGCATGAATGGGTTCATCAGAGGAGAATGAGTAACAGAACATGGCGGTGATGACGAGAGTTGATGCTCATCCCGCGTCTGCGATCGTGAAGGTGCTGGCAGACAAGAATAATCCCATGCGCTAAAAGAAAGAAAAAGAAATACCACGATCGGCGCCGAAAGCAAAAGCAGTACCCACTCAACAGAAAAAAAAAAAACAAATGCACGCGGGGCGAGAAATTAAGGAAATAAAAATGAGTCGGGTATTTTACCCTATAAATAGGGTTCGAACTTCTCTCCCAAAACACACCAAGACTTCTGTCTTCTCTTCTTCTACTTCTTTTAGTTCTTCTTCTGCTCTCGTTTGTTACGAGATAAGAGGGAAAAATAGTGGGAAAGCCTAATTTTCACTCTGAGATTTTATTTTAATTCCTTTTTTATTTATTTGTTAGTATTTTAAATTATGAGTAGCTAAACTTTTAATTGATTATGGATAATTTCAAAGTCCTGAACCATGAAGTATTATTTTCTTTAATCACGTTTATTTCAAGTTTTATTTAATTGTTGAGTATCGTTATTATTTTTAATGTCTAAGAATATTGAGGGGTTATTTAAAATGATCAATTAAATTAACCAATCAATATTTCTTCTACTAGTTTAGGGTTGTGTGATACGTGTAATTGTCACATTAGCTCTTTACACAGGTAGTAAATCGCAAGAGCTGACAGAGGGATTTTGTTAAGTAATTGTGTGTAAAGATAACATTAGTAAGCAGACCGAGCTTATGCGTCTGATGCTAGGATCAACCTAATTCACAAAACATAGTGCATTCGTTTGAGTTACACCTTGAGAGCTTATTCATGGTGGCTCAGATGGATAGAATCTGGTAGTCGAGCGCTTCCGTATCCAGTGGCAACAGGAATTCCGGGGGATAGCAGAGCTTATTGCTATTCTACGGTTGATAACAATATAAATTTAACAAGAAATAAATTTGCATCTATTTAGGCTTCGATTCAGTGACGGCGAATGATTCCCTAGTCATCTTTCTCCATATTACTTTTAAATCAATCTTTAATATTTTCTTTTTATTAATTATTTTTAAAATCTAAAAAACCCCCATTTTGGTTACTTTAAAACAGCTAGAAACTCCCTGCTCTTCGTGGGAACGAACTCCTTGCCATTATATTACCAATTAATTGTGTGAAAAGGAATAATTAATTTAGTGCATAAACGACACGCACCAAATTTTGGCGCCGTTGCCGGGAGCAGTCGGTAGCTTTTAGTTGTTTTATTTTATTAATAATTAGATATAAAAATTAATTAATTAATTAATTAATTATTTATTTATTTTCTATTTTTTTTTTTTTACTTTAGCTTTAGCTTTATCTTTTACTTTTTTTTTTTATATTCTTTAGATTTTATAATTATTATAATTAATATTTTTGCTTTTTACTTTTAGTAATTTTAAATTTTAATATTTTTACTTTTTACTTGGTTTGAGGTAATTAAATCTCTGTCATCTAAACGGTGGGATTACCCAAGGTGCGGAATTAAAACTCGCAGGGGAACAATACTGCAAGAGCATCAAATTCCCGTACAAGAATCATCCACTGAAAAGATGGACCCTCCACCTCCACCTCCGGTGAGGAAGACGTTGAGAGATTTAACATCACCATGTTTGGAATCTCAACCACTGTGCATTACTCTGACCGACACAGTGGAGCTTAAATCAAATCTTCTACATTGGGTTCCAAAGTTCAAGGGATTACCGGGTGAAGATCCTAATCGACACCTGCAGTAGTTTCAGAATACAGTTAGGAGTATGAAAAAGAGCGATGATGACGATGATACAGCCTTTCTACAAGCTTTTCCGTTTTCACTAACTGACCAAGAAGAATCATGGTTATATTATCTCCCTTCCGGAAGTATTACCACATGGACCGGAATGAAGAAACTATTTTTAGAGAAGTATTTTCCTGCTTCTAAAGCTGCAGCTATTCGTAAGGAAATCAGTGGAATTGTGCAGATTACTGGAGAATCTTTGTACGACTATTGGGAGAGGTACAAGAGATTGTTGGCGAGTTGCCCACACCATCAGATATCACCACAACTAGTCATTACACATTTCTATGAGGGGTTACTACCGCATGAGAGACACTTGATTGATGCGGCTAGAAGTGGTGCACTAGCTAATAAAACTATCGAGGAGGCTACTAGTTTGATTGAAAGCATGGCTGCAAATACGCAGCAATTTTATACTAGAGATTCATCGGTGGTTAGAAGAGTTAGTGAGATGGGAGATTCGTCACATACGGAGCAGAGAATGGGTGACGTGGAAAAGATGGTCCAACGGATAGCTTCTGCAGTGGTTCCTACATATGAAGATGATGCTGAGGTGAAGGCTATATTTCCTAATCAAAGGCCAAGGTATGATCCATATTCCAATACTTATAATCCAGGTTGGAAAGATCATCCTAACTTCAGTTATTCCAACAAGCAAGCTGCAGCTCCTAATCCATATGCAAGACAAGGTGGTTTTCAACAACAACAATTCCAGCAGCCTCAACAAGATAAAGAGCATGGTTCTTCCATTGATGATAAACTCAGTGCTATGATGCAAGGGATTACCTCGTTGTTTCAACAAAATCAGCGGAAAACTGATTCCGCCATTAAAGATCTGCATACACAAATGGGACAGTTGGCTACAGATGTGAATCAACTGAAGGCACAAGCATCAACAAAGTTGCCATCACAAACTTTTGTGAACCCAAGAGAGAACATCAATGCAGTAACTCTAAGAAGTGGAAGACAAACTGAAGAACCACAACAACAAAAATAAAGAAATGACGACATTGAAAAGGAAGTGGAGGCGGAAACCTTACCCAAGGAAAAGCCAACCTCAACCGGCCAACCGAAGGACACGGTTCCTACTTTTACCACACCACCGCCTTTCCCGAGTCGTTTTGCCAAGTCAAAGAAGCAAGTACAAGACAAGGAGATCATGGATATTTTCAGCAAGATACAAATCAACATTCCTTTTATTGAGGCCATCAGAACCGTACCCAGGTATGCTAAGGTTTTGAAGGATTTGTGTACAAGGAAGGATAAGTTAATTGCTAATCAAATTACGTAGGTGGGCGAAAGTGCTACAGCTATGTTACTAAAGAAGATGCCTGCAAAGTGTGAAGATCCAGGTGGCTTCACAGTACCAATTACTATTGGTACCCGACGATTTGAGCGCGCTTTACTTGACTTGGGAGCATCCATAAGTGTTATGTCAGCTGATGTTTATGATTCTTTGAATCTTGGGCCTTTAAAAGAAGCAAATATTACGATTCAACTGGCAAACAAGTCCAATATATATCCTAAGGGAGTCGTGGAGGACGTGTTAGTTCAGGTGAATCAGTTAATTTTTCCAGTTGATTTCTATATTGTGGATATGCAGAATGGAGATAATTGTTCATCTACTTCGTTACTTCTTGGGAGACCGTTTATGAAAACTGCAAAGACGAAGATTGATGTGGAAAATGGTACACTCACTATGGAATTTGACAAGGAGATCATTCGATTCAACATATTTGAGGCCATGCGATATCCTAGTGATGTGCACTCCGCTTTCTCGATTGATGTTATTGATTCGTTGGCACAACAAATGTTTGATTTGAGCAATGAGGATGAACTTGGAGTTGTGTTGGAAAATAGCATCGATTTGGAAATTCATGGGAAACCAAACTTGGATGTTGACTTAGTCAAAGAGCTAGTGGAGATGTGTGGTGCTTTAACATCATTACAAGAAGCTAAAACAGGTAATATCTCTTATATTTCTTTACCTGTGACTAATGAGGTTCCTTTACCTTCTGTGGTGCAGGCACCTAAGCTAGAATTGAAGCTTCTTCCCGACCACTTAAAGTATGCTTACTTGGGTGATAATGAGGAGCTTCCGGTGATTATTTCAAACAATATCACTGCAATACAAGAAGAACGTCTACTTCGGGTTCTGAAAGAGCACAAAACGGCTATTGGGTGGACTATTGCTGACATCAAAGCCATTAGTCCATCAATGTGCATGCATAGAATCCTTATGGAAGATGATAGCAAGCCAGTACGTGATGCTCAGCGTAGGCTTAATCCCCCAATGATGGAGGTCGTAAAGAAGGAGATCCTCAAATTACTGAGTGTGGGGGTGATTTACCCAATTTATGACAGCAAATGGGTGAGTCCGGTGCAAGTGGTACCTAAGAAATCAGGTGTCACTGTTGTCAAAAATCAGGATGATGAATTCGTTCCTACAAGATTTCAAACAGGATTTCGAGTATGCATAGATTACAGAAAGCTCAATTCGGCTACCCGCAAGGATCACTTTCCTTTGCCTTTCATTGATCATATGTTAGATAGGCTTGCGGGACATGCATATTATTGCTTTTTGGACGGTTATTCGGGCTACAATCAAATTGTTATTACACCGGAGGATCAAGAGAAGACTACATTTACTTGTCCTTTTGGTACATTTGCATATAGAAGAATGTCGTTTGGTCTTTGCAATGCGCCTGCCACTTTTCAGAGATGTATGATGAGTATATTTTCTGACTACGTGGAAAACATCATTGAGGTATTTATGGATGATTTCAGTGTTTATGGTGATTCATTTAATAGATGTTTAAATAATCTTGAACTTGTGCTTAAAAGATGCATAGACACTAATCTTGTTTTAAATTGGGAGAAATGCCACTTTATGGTAAACCATGGTATAGTGCTCGGTCACATCGTATCCTCTCAAGGGATCGAAGTAGACAAGGCAAAGATAGACTTGATTAGAAACTTACAATACCCCACTTCGGTGAGGGGCGTTCGCTCGTTTCTTGGTCATGCAGGTTTTTACAGGAGGTTTATCAAAGATTTCTTCAAAATCTCAATGCCGATGTGCAAATTGTTGCAAAAGGAGGTTTCCTTTGACTTCGACCAGGAGTGCAAAGATGCCTTTGAAAAACTGAAGGAGATGTTGACTACTGCACCAATTATTAAGTCACATGAATGGAGTTTGTCGTTCGAGTTAATGTGTGATGCAAGTGATTATACAGTCGGAGCTGTTTTGGGTCAGAAAGTAGACAAGAGGTCGTATGTGATTTATTATGCATCAAGGACCCTTAATGAGGCTCAAATCAACTACTCAACCACTGAGAAAGAGTTGCTGGCTATAGTATTTGCATTAGAAAAATTCGAGCTTATTTAGTGGGTACAAAAGTGATTGTATATTCTGATCATGCAGCACTTCGTTACCTATTGAAAAAGAAGGAGGCCAAGCCAAGACTCATAAGATGGATTCTTTTGCTGCAAGAATTCAATATTGAAATTAGAGACAAGAAAGGTGTTGAGAATACTATTGCTGATCACCTTAGCAGACTTGTTGTTTCCGAAGACAAACTTCCCTTACAGGATCGTTTTCCAGACGAGCAACTCTTCTCGATTGAAGAATCAACACCTTGGTATGCTGATATAGTGAACTATTTGGTTACAAGGAAAGTACCTAGTACGATGTCTAATTTTCAAAAGCTAAAGCTTAAGAAAATAGCCAAACAATATGTGTGGGATGAGCCCTACTTGTGGAAATATGGTGCTGATCAGATTATCCGCAGGTGCATACCTAACTCTGAATTTCAATCAATTCTGTCATTTTGTCATTCTTATGCCTGTGGTGGTCACTTTGGTTCTAAACGTACCGCTCTCAAAGTTCTTGAGAGTGGATTTTATTAGCCTACACTGTTTGAGGATGCATATGCTTTTTGTAAATCTTGTGATAGATGTCAACGAACGAGCAATCTAGGTGCTCAAAATCAAATTCCACTCACACTGATTCTTTCTGTAGAAATATTCGATGTGTGGGGTATTGATTTTATGGGCCCTTTTGTTAATTCAAATGGAAAATTTTATATACTTCTTGTTGTGGATTATGTCTCAAAATGGGTGGAAGCTAAAGCCACCCATACTAATGATTCTCAAGTTGTTTGTGAGTTTGTGAAGGAATATATTTTCTCTCGACATGGTACACCACGAGTGGTTATCAGTGATGGAGGTTCGCACTTCAAGAAATCCTTCCATGCTCTTCTCAAGAAGTACAACATAACACACAAGGTTGGCACGCCGTATCACCCACAAACTAGTGGGCAAGCTGAAGTTTCAAATCGGGAAATTAAGTCAATTCTGGAGAAAACTGTCAACACTACAAGGAAAGATTGGAGCTTTAGGCTTAATGACGCACTTTGGGTGTATAGAACGTCGTATAAAACACAAATTGGTATGTCTCCATATCGGTTGGTCTATGGAAAAGCTTGTCATCTACCAGTTGAACTTGAGCATAAGGCTTTTTGGGCGGTAAAACTGTACAACATGGAGTATGATGAAGTTGGGAAACAAAGGAAGCTACAAATCAATGAGCTAGAGGAAATACGTAATGATGCTTACGAGATCTCTCGTATATACAAGGAAAAGACGAAGTTATTTCACGACAAAATGATTTCTCGGAAAAGTTTTGTTGTAGGACAGAAAGTTCTTTTATTCAATTCTCTCTTAAGTTATTTCCTGGAAATCTAAGGTCCCAATGGGTTGGACCATTTGTTGTTACTAATGTTTTTCCTCACAGTGCAGTTGAAATCTCTAGTCCCAAAAATGGGAAAAGTTTCAAGATCAACGGCCATAGATTGAAGCCATACTACGAGAACTTTACTACAGTGAATGTAGATGAGATTGGTCTTCGTGATTTTCTCCCTCTGGAGGAGTAATCTGAATGTGTGTCAAGTCGGGCTGAGGACAATAAACTAAGCGCTGAATGGGAGGCAACCCACTGGTTTTGTATTTCTATCTTTATCTTTTGTTTTTCATAATATATTTGAATTTCCCACCTTATTTTACTTTGGACGAATCAATTACATTGAGGACAATGTAAAGTTCAAGTGTGGGGGAGTATTTGGATATTTTGCATATAGAGTTTTTAGCCTTTTTGAGTCAAAAATTTCAAAAACATTTGTAAATAATTGCATAAAAATAAATAAAAACCTTCAACTTGTAGAGATTTTAGAGTCACTAGCATACTTCTAGGTATGTTTACATAGAGAATTCTGACCGACATAATTGAACTTGGAAGTGTTAGAGAACTACGTTCGGATTTCTTGCCAATTGGAGTGTTAAATAATGGATTTAATCATGCCAGTGATGCAAATTAGGAGCAGAGAGAAATGCATTATTAGAGTTGCTGAACAATCATTAGTGGAGACTACCTATTTTCAAATCAACAGAGGTACCAGACCAAATTTTCTTAGTAGATGACTAAAAAGCTTTCTTTTGAGTGTGTGTCACCGTACGTAAATTCTGGGTAGAATGGTGAGCTACCCAACTTCACACCATTTTCAGCACTATTTTTGATCTCTTGAGTGCTAATTTTATCAATCATGAGGGTGACGTCTACAGATGAAAACCACCTTCTTGTAGTTTGATTTGCAGTTAGCACCATTCTCTCTCGCCAACAACAGGTCCATAGAAACACATCATCAACAAAGGAGCGACATCAAAATCTACAAGGAAATGTGAAGACGTTTAAGGTTTTTAAGCAACAATACAAAAGAGCAAATTTTATATCTAAGTATGAAGACTTGTTTACAAAATCAGAGAAAATCAAAAGATGAGAGTTATTGAAGTTTATGATACGAAGACATTACAAGTTGTGAACATTCAAGTGGTACAGTACTTCTTTCATGGCCATGTTAATTTTATTATTATAGTTGCAATCTTATTTAAAAAAAAAATACAAAAAAATACAAAAAATACAAAAACAAAAAAAATATACAAAAAGATTTGCATTTAGGATTTATTTCATCAATAAATCCATGTGGAAGAAAAATCTATAAATAAGTTTTCAAGCAACAAGGAAATAGAGGAAAAGAGTTACAAATTGTCAAAGTTTTATGAAGTTCAAAAGTTTATCATCAACAGTTGAAGCCGAAGACCAAAGATGAAGAAGACAAGCCGAAAGAAGACGTTTCTATTGGATGCCGTGAGAGTGGTGTTATCATCAGTGCAATCATATGTGAAGGTGGTAAGTACTCACATCCTTGCTATAGTGGTTGATTTCCTTTCTTAGAGATCAACAAAAAAAGTCTTTTACTTCCCACGATTTTGTGGGGTCTCCAGAAATAATTCGGAAGGTTTCCTTCCCACCATTCAACGTGTGTAGGAGTTTTCTCTTCATTACTACCTACACACAGGTGAGACCCATAAAAAAAAAGATGTCTTATTGAGTGCAATAATCATAAAATCCGTTTAAGCGAGGCGAAATGCTTATTGGTCGTTTCTCAAACACGCGTTCTCTTATTATGGTGTGATTATTTCTCACTCAATATTTAAGAATGAGAATATGTTCTTTGGTATTTCTAACTTCTTATTACTAGCATGCAGAAACTCTATGTCCTCATAACTCTTTGGATGCTTAGGACGCTGGAACGCTTTGAAGTTGGAGTAGGTTTTGTGGGTATACCTCTCGTAAGCCCTCACGAGACTATAACTCGTCCACTAGGGACACCTAGGGGTTTAAAAGGCTTGTTGCACATGCTAAGTGCAACCGGGTCCTCAACGACAGATATTTGTTTTGATTTAGGTTAGATAGTTTGCTCGAGGACTAGCAAAAGTCAGTGTGGGGGAATTTGATAAGTGCATTTTGCACATATATTTTGTGTTAATTCCATGCTAGTATTTGTTGGTTTTCTTGCAAATTATTGTATGTTACGTTTGTTTTCTCTTATTTGTGTGTTATTAGGTGAATAATCCAAAAAGAAGTGAATTTGAGCTTAGTTGTGCAATAAAAGAAGCTAGCTAAAAGTGAAGAAGGGCCAAAGATCAAATGGAACTCGTTAAAATACAGGATTTCTACTTTTCATTCTGTATAGGACGAGAAGGCAAAGGCAATGGCGAAAGAACGGAGTCATTCGGATTTCGTATGAAGAAGTTATGGGCGAAACAAGAATGAAGTTGGAACTAAACTGTCAGTCTTCCAGAACTGACAGTTAAACAAATATTGTTAAGGGCCACTACTATTGACATCCCGTAGTTCATTAAAGGGCACCCTGGTTCAAAGGGAATTTCTAAAGGCACCCGTCTTATTAATCAGGGCACCACTTCCATCATCAACCCTGCATGTCCGACGAGTTCAGGGAAGTTCAGGTGATGGTGGTGTTCGGATGTGCTATGATGTTCATTGCTGCCATGGTTGGGAGCGGTTAATGAAGACAACTCAGTAGTGTCGCTGCCATTAACCGGACATGACAATGATATCTGAAATGAGATGTTGGAAGGCTGTGGTCATCGGTGATGAGAAGAATGAAGCTGCCATTATCGAGATACTGTTGGAGATCGAGTTGAAGTGAAGAGCTGTGGTTTGATGCAGAGGCTGGTAATGGAGCTCGGGAAGATCATTGGATCATTGATGAAGTTGTTGTTGTCATCGAGAACGAAAAAAGCGAAGGAGAATTCGGGTTTGCTGTGGTAAAGCTCGAGCAAGGTGCTGCCAGAGTTGAACTTGATATGGGAGGTAGTACTGGTGCTGTTCTGTGTTTGGTTAGGATGACGGAGCTGAAGCAAGTTCTGGCATGAATGGGTTCAGCAGAGGAGAATGAGTAACAGAACATGGCGGTGATGACGAGAGCTGATGCTCATCCCGCGTCTGCGATCGTGAAGGTGTTGGCAGACAAGAATAATCCCATGCGCTAAAAGAAAGAAAAAGAAATACCACGATCGGTGCCGAAAGCAAAATCAGTACCCACTCAACAGAAGAAAAAAAAGCAAATGCACGCGGGGCGAGAAATTAAGGAAATAAAAATGAGTCGGGTATTTTACCCTATAAATAGGGTTCGAACTCCTCTCCCAAAACACACCAAGACTTATGTCTTCTCTTCTTCTACTTCTTTTAGTTCTTCTTCTGCTCTCGTTTGTTACGAGATAAGAGGGAAAAATAGTGGGAACGTCTAGTTTTCACTCTGGGCTTTTATTTTAATTCCTTCTTTATTTATTTGTTAGTATTTTAAATTATGATTAGCTAAACTTTTAATTGATTAGGGATGATTTAAAAGTCCTGAACCATGAAGCATTATTTTCTTTAATCACGTTTATTTCAAGTTTTATTTAATTGTTGAGTATCTTTATTATTTTTAATGTCTAAGAATATTGAGGGGTTATTTAAAATGATCAATTAAATTAACCAATCAATATTTCTTCTACTAGTTTAGGGTTGTGTGATACGTGTAATTGTCACATTAGCTCTTTACACAGGTAGTAAATCGCAAGAGCTGACAGAGGGATTTTGTTAAGTAATTGTGTGTAAAGATAACATTAGTAAGCAGACCGAGCTTATGCGTCTGATGCTAGGATCAACCTAATTCACAAAACATAGTGCATTCGTTTGAGTTACACCTTGAGATCTTATTCATGGTGGCTCAGATGTATAGAATCTGGTAGTCGAGCGCTTCCGTATCCAGTGGCAACAGGAATTCCGGGGAATAGCAGAGCTTATTGCTATTCTACGGTTGATAACAATATAAATTTAACAAGAAATAAATTTGCATCTATTTAGGCTTCGGTTCAGTGAAGGCGAATGATTCCCTAGTCATCTTTCTCCATATTATTTTTAAATCAATCTTTAATATTTTCGTTTTATTAATTATTTTTAAAATCTAAAAAAACCCCATTTTGGTTACTTTAAAACAGCTAGAAACTCCCTGCTCTTCGTGGGAACGAACTCCTTGCCATTATATTACCAGTTAATTGTGTGAAAAGGAATAATTAATTTAGTGCGTAAACGACACGCACCATAGTCACAGAAGAATTTCTCTTTAGGACAGAGTTTTCCTTTTCCAAGGATTTACATTGTTCATGGGCTAGAGTAAGAGATGCACAAAGTTTCTCTTTTTCAGTATGAAGTCTATTGAGATCTGATGAATGAGTCTCGAGCAAAGGTTTTTCTTTAATTGAGTCCTCTTTAACAACTTCCTCAAGAGTACTAATCTTTTCCTGTTGTAGAGTAGTTTCTTGTAGAAGTTTCTCAATGTTCTTAGAGAAGGACTTTATTATATTATAAAGATCACGTTCTCGATTAAGAGACTTTTCAAATTCATCAATGAGCTGGTCATGATCATTAAAATCAATATCTTCAGCTGTATGTTTTGAAATTATGGTGAGTTCCTTTTCAGCTTCTGCCAGAGTGTCACAAACCTCATGAGAGGAAGAAATGTCACTATCACATTGAACATTCTTTCTAACTCGGGATTCGGAAGAATTAACTAAGAAATAATCCTTTGAGGAGTTTCCAAGACACTTGACATGGTCAAAAGCTTTAGGAAACATTTTGGTATGTGCAACAGAGATTCCGTCCACAAACTCAGATTTCCATAAACACAGACTTGTAAGGTCTTTAACGTGTTTTCCTGCTCTGATACCAATTGAAAAAGCGGGGGTCTAACAACACCACCCAATATTTCGAGTAGAAATATGTATGGACAACTCCGAGTTGTTTTCTAGATAATTAACTAGACAGTTAGACTCAATCAATAGAAAATACTCAAGGAGTTATTATATCAATCTCTCGATTTGATTTACTCAAGCAAATATGATTCGCGAGTCTGATCAAAGAGAGATAACTTAGATGGTACCAAAGACCAATATCCAAGTGTCAATCAATTTAAATCAACAACCAAAATGGTCGGATATTCTAATTGATTAAACAACGTACAACCTGTATTATTTCAATTATATAAAAATATAATGCGAAAAATAAATAACATAGACACCAGAAATTTTGTTAATGAGGAAACCGCAAATGCAGAAAAACCCCGGGACCTAGTCCAGATTAAACATACACTGTATTAAGACGCTACAGACACTAGCCTACTCCAAATTAACTTCGATCTGGACTGTAGTTGAACCCCAACCAATCTCACACTGATCCAAGGTATAGTTATGCTCTTACACCTCTAATCCCAGCAGGATACTGCGCACTTGATTCCCTTAGCTGATCTCACCCACAACCAAGAGTTGCTACGACCCAAAGTCGAAGACTTTAATAAGAAAATTTGTCTCACACAGAAAAGTCTACCGGTAATAGATAAATTCGTCTCCCATGAATAAACCTACAAGTTTTGTTCCGTATTTTGATAAATCAAGGTGAACAGGAACCAATTGATAAAACCAGACTTATATTCCCGAAGAACATCTCAGTTTCATCAATCACCTCACAATAAACTTAATCGACGCAACGAAGAAGATTATTGAGGAATCACAAACAATGAGACGAAGATGTTTGTGACTACTTTTATCTTGCCTATCGGAGATAGAAATCTCAAGATAATTATTATAATTGTACTCGTACGATAGAAACAGCAAGATCAGATTACACAACTACAACAAAAGTAGTATCGGCCTGGCTTCACAATCCCAATGAAGTCTTTAAGTCGTTAACCTAGTTTTAGAAGAAGAAAACCAAAGGTTAAAGGATAATCGACTCTAGCTTTAGCAAACTAGTATCACACATAATGTGCGGGGATTAGGTTTCCCAGTTGCTAGAGTTCTCCCTTATATAGTCTTTCAAATCAAGGTTTGCAATCAATGTTAGCTTGCTAACAAAGCATTCAATATTCACCGTTAGATGAAAACCTGATTAGATACAAGCTAATTTCTCTCAACCGTTAGATCGAAAATTTAGCTTGTCATACACACATGTACTTGACGTTTTGGGTTTGTGTAACCATACCAAAACGTGTACAATGGTTGGTTCAATATTAGTCAACCAAATGGTTATCCAAATGATAACTTTCATATCAACCATATTCTTCTTCACCATAACTAGTCCAAATGACTCAAATGAACTAGTTAGAGAGTTGTTCAATTGCTATGAGATCTCATGTACTACACAAGACACAATTGAATCAAAAATGATACGATTCACTCGAATCATTTCATGAACTATAAATCCACGGTTTGAAAAAGCATTCCTTAGTAATTTAAGATAAGTTCATGAACAACGTTTTCAGACATAACCTCTTGAGTTTGCGGACTCAAGCTAACCGGTTGAAGTTAATAAACTTCAGTAGAATTTCTCGGGATGAGATCTTCCGTCAGTTCATGGACTGGGTTCGCGGACTGCACCAGATCTTCAACTTCAGCAGATATTCTCGGGTTCGAGAACTTACGCCAGTTCGAAGACTGAGTTGATTGCTCACGTTCCGGTTCCACTTGATCAACAAAGTTCGCAAACTTCGGTTCAAGTGTTAAGGACTTATACATATATGTGTTACCACAACAATGTTTATATCCCACAATGGTTATATAGTCTAAACTCTCATTTCAATTATTGAAACATTCTCAGAGGACGTTATATAGTTGTTATTCACAAACTATTTTTCGTCAGAGCGATTTCCAAAGTGATTGAAGCATAACAAGACTTTCGCCACTAGGAAAAGATGCACTTGGTTAAAGCGAAAGATTTACCAACACCCATTTAGAAAAATAGATAAGCAAGATATACTCAGCTCGAAATGTCACATGTGCATATTCTTAGTCTATATAGTAAAACGACTTTTGTCTTAAGATATGAGATAGAGTAGATAGACCTTTGAGTGATAGATAAGTTCAAGTCTCCACATAACTTTTAGTCGATGAAGATCCACTGGTTCCTTGAGTAGTCCTTCGTCTTGTATGATGATTGCCATGGAGTTCTTGAGCTCAACTACACTTTCTATCCTAGTCCGAGACCTTTGCTATAGTAGACTAGAAATCAAGATTGACAAACATGCTTGAGATAGCAACCCATGGGAGTTTGACCGAGCAGTGCTCTAACACCAAGTCAGAAATCTTCTATCTCTTTTTTGTCTTCAAATCTACTTAGATCTTCAATAAACACCTGCATACAACTACTTGAATCTTTTATGATCAATCACACACAGAACATAGTCTGTTCACAAGATCGTCTTTAGATCTAACAACAGTCTAAAGATCCCTGTCGAAACTTTGAACTAGTTTGAGTTAATCTTATATATCAGAAGAGAAGATCCTCAAGCATAAACAAACTAGGTGCAATCAATGTTCAACCACCATTAGTCAATCAAATCAATATGAAAACTAAAGATAAACCGCAATTATCTGGTTTCCCACCAATGGTACGCACTAGATCTTCTCAATCCCAAAGAAAACTTTAAACTGAGCGGTTTTACGAGATTTCGCCTAATTAGGTTACTGTCCTCTCCGAATAGGCGGCTTCACCAGTAACAGTACAACATAGGAAGTTTAATCTCACGAAGGATTAGTTTGCTAGAAATGCAAACTCAAAGTATTTATAGACAGGGAAGTTTGGACACCAAGGAATTTCCAAAACCGAAAATATTCTCAAGATATTCATTAATAATTTCAGATTCAGTTTTTATAATTCCCGAGAATGCACTGTCCAAAAATAATGATTGAAATCTCCTTGGAAAATCTTTAACTAGTAAATGGACATTACTAATTCTTATTTTCCATATATAATTAAAAACCTTAATTAAAAGATTCTTAACTTATTTAAATTCGATCCTGGGATTTACTTCCTTCTTAGCTGTTAAGTAATATCTTTGAACAATAAAATATACGCATTAATGCACGCGTTCAAAGTGTGTCGATATCCTTTCTCATGTAAGTCATTTTTCATACTTACTCACTTGAAACCGATTTACCACGCTTCCAAACAAGTTTAGAATTGGTTCATCTGACTTTCAAGAACTATGTGATTGATCAAGTAACACTCAATCACAAATAATGGGTTTAACGGTTCTACCAAAACAAGTTTCAGTTCTACCTCCATGTGAGTACTGTGCATAGTTATACTAGCTTACCAAATTTGGTTGACTAGGTACTAGGATCGGTTCCCCACATATATATGGTATCTAACTCATATGTGTTGCACATGTCCATAGGAGCGGTTCCGTTTTGCCTAAAAACGTGTTGCACAAGTCCATTGGATCGGTTCCCCTTTCTGCTATAAACCTTGCTGCACCTCATACAAGGATCTATTTCCCTTTGTATGTGTTGCACCCTTACTAGAATCGGTTCCCCTTTACCCAATATTAGGTCTTAAACACACAAACTCGATCATACCGTCAGGTGATTACTTAAGATCGGTTTCACTAATAAAAGTCATACAAATACATAAGTCAGGCCTCATGTGAATAGTTTTACCAAGAACACGAACAAGTCATGAGCGGTTATACTAATCACACATATTGGTCGTTCATAAGATATGCAATGAAGAACAGCCCCAATAATGCCTGAAGATTTCCTTTTCGGTTCACAACACAAGTTCATGAACTTACTTCCTTAAAACACATGTAAAAACATTGCTTCCTAGGATGAAATCCTCACCTCATACCATACATAATCACAATAACATTCATACGATTATGTTGATGTCTTATATACAAAGTTTAATGGTTAAGCAATAAACCTCGTATTGTATTCCTTAATACTATGTCTATCTAGAGTGTTCATGCTTTGCAGTTTTATGTTTTCAATATGCACAACTTGAAAGATACGTTAGGGAATGAAACAGTTCAAGTCAAATATCACTAACCTCAAGTGGAAGGATGATGTTGTGGTTGTCGATCCGTACTTCTTCACTTCTTCAAGTCTTCGCAATACTTGTAATGTCTCATATCCTAATACTTTCAAGCTAACCTATATGAAGTTGACTCTAGTACATTTAATCAAGCGACTCTTAAATGAGTTTTGGTTCACTAAAATATGACAACCAAACTTGACATACCAACGCTTGGTGGGTTCAACCGAGCTATGCTCTAACAGTATTGGTTTATCTAACTTGAGTTGATGTCGTTCCTATTGCTGATGGTGACCGGTAGTGGTAACAGTAAACATGATCTCTAGCAGTAGAACATATAGTTAATTTCTCTTGAAAATCATGACCTTCCAAGAAAGGTTTATGAGAATCATTTCCAGCCAGAATATGAAGAAATCGCCAGAAATTTCGTCGGAGTTGTTGTTCCTGCCGGAAGTTTTCATCACCAAACTTGGAGATAATAATCAGAGAGTGGCACAAACATAATAAACTCATTACAAAGACAATACGCATGAGTGAAAAAAACAAACCAGATCTAATAATCCTAGAACTAAAACATACAGCTGAAACAAAACATAATCTAATTAAAATTAGATCAAAGATAATCCCTAAAAGAAGAATTAAAGGATATCTAGAGCTGTCACACATATCCGAACTTAACATAGACGCCGAAGATGTTGTTGTGGATGCGATTTGCTTGAAGATCTGAGTTGCATATGGTAGTATGCTCTAATAACTTTTCTTCATTAGATCCCATAGGATCCATATCGTAGAAAAACCAACATCCCAAACCCCAACCAAACAAATCAAAAGAAGTTCAACAACAAGATCTAAAAAAAAAGTATTAACCGAAAGTAAATCTCACCATACAGAGCAACTAATACTAGGAATAAATTTTAAGAGAGATATGGTAATTACCCAATCACATGGCTACTCAGATCTGCTCCGAAAGAGCCGATCTGAGCAGTCGGCGATAGGCAAGTTTAAAGGTTTCGTTTAGAGCAGAAAGGTGAGGAAAGAGAAATTATTGAGCAAAAAATGTGCAAAAATTAAAAAATTATTGAGCAAAAAATGTGTATACCCTTTGTTGGGCATGTGTTGTTCTAAGAATGCATTTTAATTGTGCCATGTGTTTAAGTAGTGATTGATTGCTTGATCTTTTGGCGTGTATAAACAAACGATCTCTTCTTTTCTTCTGAAAATTGTACAAAAAAACAACATAATGTATCATCATTTTCTAATTTTCATGATCGAAACACTTGACTTTGTTGTATAAATACATGATTGTATAAATAAATTATATATATACTAGGGCTGTCAATGGGTACCCATTACCCGGAACCGGAACCGCTAGATTCGGGTCCGATTTTGGGTCCTAATGTTAGACCCATTAGCAACTTAGGACCCGACGGGTAATTACCCGATTGGACCCGAATGTTAACGGGTCCAAACGGGTAATACCCATCGAGTACCCGCGGGTAATGGGTACCCAGTTATTTATCCTTTTGTTCATCTTTTTAGCAAAATTATAGGTATTTTGCTAGTTTCGGCTTTACTTTTTTTTTCTTTTTCCATTTTTCATTTTTTTCTTACTTTTTTTTTTTTTTGAAACTTGGGATATGCCCGTCCTGCCCCTGGCAGCGTAGCCACCGAGCCTACTCCCCTGAGCAGACCCGACCCATTCCCACAACAAAAATATAAGTATTTACACAAGAGGGGTATTTCATGAGATCTCCAAACTCGTGAGCGGTGACTCGATCCGCTGACCTCCTACTTGAGAGTCGGGCTCCTGGCCAACTGGGTTAACCCCTGATTAAGTTTCTTACATTTAATCTTTATTTAGTACATTAATAAAGAAATAATAATAAATTTTTATAAAAATAATTTAGATTCAGATTCAAGTTAAAAAGATAAAAAATTAAGTTTTTAAGATTTTCTTTATAGTTTTTCTAATACCCAACGGGTACCCAGGACTTTAAACGGGTTCGGTTCTGGGTCCACAAATTTAGGACCCTGACCCGACCTTTATAAGTAGGGTCCGAGTTACCTGGGAAGACCCGAACCCATTGACAGCCCTAATATATACGTGTCCGTATCCTAATTTATTGAGAATTTTGTAGTGTCCGCGTCCGCATCCGCATCATGTCGTGTTCGCGTCTGTGCAACCCAATGTGGGACTAAAAGCATCCGACATATATAAGAAAAGATGTGGCGTCCTTCCCCACCGTTGATTAACATGGATGCTTTTTGGGTGAAACATGGATAGGCCACATCACTTTTCTTCTCCTTTATATCAGTCCTGCATCTGTCGGATGTTATTTTGTTTGTTGGTCAAGTGCATTGTGGAAGTGCTACGTAACCCCATATTTATCCCCCAGATCTGTCACCCCATTAGATAGGGTTGCTCTCGTCCATTGATTTCACTAGTAAGGTGGGGCGGGGAAAAAAGGGGTTCATTATTTTGTGTTATGTGAGGTGGGGATAAATTTAGGGACTAATTTGGGAGACGGGAAGCAATTTCGGGTGCATTGGCTTAGCTTTCAGCACATGCTCAGTGGTCACATCATCATGGCCTCATATTTGATGTATGGTACTACACGTAGCACGTGACTTAGTATGATAACTTCAAATAGTATTTTTTTTTCTAAAGTCCCCATAAACTACAGACATTATTTTCATCTCCAAATTTCCAAACCAAAGAAAGAAAAAGATCTTTCATTAAAATTTCCAATCAATTTTTGTTACCTTTAATCCAAACCCTAAATCTTAATTAAACCGCAAATCACCATTTCTTGAATCTTTATTCTATTGGAGTTATTTCCCTGGTGTATGGCATATGTTAATCACAACAATAAACACAACCAACAACAACCAGTTTGTGTGATAAACCCTAATTTCCACTTAGTCAGACCTTTAATTCCCTTAAACCCTAGTTTCTTGTTACATATGGAAGAAGAAAGAACTCAATCGCTCATTCAGGTATACTGAAAATGAAAAATAGTTTCAATTTATAAAGTTTTTAATTGTATTTCTGATGTCTCGATATAAATTTGATTTTGAGTTTCTTGGGGATTTGTTAGTTTATGTTGGGAGAAGGGCTTGTTCCATCTAAAGAAGAAGAATTGAAGAGGAAAGATTTGATCTTGAAGCTCAAACAGGTCTGTTTCTTGAAACATTTATTTAATTGTTTTGATTTTTGTGCAAGGATTTGGGGATAATTTGATGAGTAAATTAGTTGCTGTAGTTGTTAATGAGATTAGGGTTTAACTAAATCATTAGTTTGCGTTTAGAAGGAAGTGTAAGATAAGTGCAAGAAAAGCATGATATAGGCAGAATGAGATGTGGATACTGCAAAGGAATTTTGTTAATGGTGCTTGTTAGATAGTGTCATGTGAAGAGTAGAGATGAAAATTAAGAAATTTGAAAGGGCTTAGGTTTTCCGCATCTTGGACTCGATTCTATACTCTATAGGTAGGATGTTGCAAAGGGATAGGAAAATCTAAGGCTAAGGAACAAGAGAAGGAGTACGGTGCCCAACCCCAAGGAAATATTTGACAAATCTCTTACACCACTAGATGAAAGAAATCTAAATGCTATGATGATGTAGCAAATAAAGAAATCCTAATGGATCGTGGACTATTTGTAGAGAAAACATGGGTAGATTTTAGTTTTTTCTTTTAAAATTATGCTCAGCTAAAAGACCCGAGTGGATAAAGGAGGTACTTTTCCTTTAAATTTATTTTATCCAGTGGAGTAAAAGATTTGACCCAGATAGTAATTAGTAAGACTTGCCTTTAGAACTTATTTTGTAGATTACTTTGATGGGCTTTGTATAATATCTGACATTTTGTATGGTGACCGTCTTGTAGATAGTAATGGAATGGATAAAAAGGGTTGCTTGGCAACGTGGTTATTCAAGAGAACAAATTCATAACACTTCCGCCACAATATTGACCTATGGTTCTTACGGACTTGGTGTAAGTATTTCAAATTTGAGTTTTAATTGGAATTGGCATTCTTGAATGTATTTGTTTCCATTTGAAATGGTGCTTATGATTAGTTTTGGAATATAGCTTAATGCTGCTTCTCTGTTCATTTAATTGATGTCGCCACTTGCTCACTTATCAGCACCTTCACATTTTCAAACTAATTGTCTTTAAAACCTCTTTTAGGTTCATGGCTCTGATTCAGATATTGATGCTTTATGTATTGGCCCCTGCTTTGCCAGCATGGATGTAAGTTCCCTTTGCTTGTTATTTTAGTCCGTTAAGCTGGATATGCAATGGGTGTGGCTTATTTCAAGCTAACACCTGAACTTAATCAAGATTTCAAGAGTAGTCCACTTTATTGATTCTTACCCTTTGATTTGTTTTATCTTAATGTTCTGTAGGGGGATTTTTTTATTGTTCTGCGCCAGATGCTTGAAACTAGGCCAGAGGTATCAGACCTTCTCTGCGTGAAGGATTCAAAAATTCCTTTAATGCGATTTAAATATGACGGGATCTCAGTCGATCTTCCATACGCACAGCTTCAAGTCATGTCAGTGCCTGATGTAAGTGTTTGGATTGCATTTACAATTTGAAGATGCTGTATGTGGTATAATCGGTGCTTTATTGATCTATTTGAATTTCCCTTGTTGATTCCTGACATCCATGTTGTGTGGAATCCTGCAGAATGTGGATATTCTCAATCCATTCATCTTAGCAAACATTGATGAAACTAGCTGGAAATGCTTGTCTGGAGTACGTGCAAACATGCAAATTCTTCAACTTGTTCCAAACTTAGAGGTAAGTCACAGTTTCCTGCATTTTACGGAAATGGTTTTGATAGAATTTGGTGTTTCTCAAACCATATCTTCCAATCGCCTACGTATTTGGGGTACGTTACTCACTCTGGGGCTTGGTCTGGCTTCCCCAGTCATGAGGGGTTGCGAAGTCAATCTTTACTCAAGATCCTTAGGCTGATGTTCTGGGCGTAGTTGTGCAGTTTTTACTTCGTACATTTCTAATGCTCCATTTGTTTGATCAATTCCAGAAGTTCCAGTTAGTGCTGCGGTGCCTTAAATTATGGGCGAGAAGGCGAGGAGTATATTGCAACGTATGGGAAGCTTTCATTCCTTTAAAGTTTAACTTTTATTTTGAGCAGTTCATACCTGTTTTTTGTTATTGGTGTTCCAAATGCCTTCTTGAATACATTTCAATGGATTTTTACATTTATGTTTGCAGTTGGTTGGATTTTTTGGAGGAATCCACTTGGCTGTTCTCACAGCTTTTATATGTTGTCGGTTTCCTAATGCCAGTGGTACTGCACTTATCTTAAAGTTCTTTGAAATTTTTGCATATTGGCCGTGGCCTACCCCAGTGATGCTACAAGATATTATACCACCAATGAATACAGAACATTCTTTAATGCCCATTCAATTTCCATGTGGGACACTTGAATTTTGCCGTTCCAATTTCACAAAAAGTACATTCCAGAAAATCAGGATCGAATTTCTGCGTGGGCATACAATGACAAGGGTATATATCTTTCCCTGGTTTTGATTTTGTTTTTTGCGTCTCTACTTGGTCATTATATTTTTCTATCAGTGTGCAGCATAACGGATTTCATTATTCCATTCTTAAGATTTCAGTTGTTGAGTTCGCATAACAGACACCTAATTGGCTATTCTTGGTTGATTATAGGAAATTATGAGACCTGATTTTGAGTGGAGCAGTCTGTTTGAACCTTTCCCCTACACAAAGAAACACAAACGATTTGTGCGTATTTTTGTTGCCGCCACAAATCAGAATCAGTTGGGAGACTGGGTTGGTTGGATTAAATCCCGCTTTCGCAGCCTTCTTCTAAAGGTGAGTTCTGTTGTTTTTTGGAGAGGGAGAGCTTCGTGATGTTCTGTTGATTTTTTTTTTCTTTCTTATACATATCTTTTCATACTACCACCATATGTTTTAGTTAGAAGTCTGAATTCTAAATCTCATGTTTGTTGCAGCTGGAGGAGGTGCAAGGACATTGTGATCCTAATCCAACTGAATATATCGATGTCGATGAAGCATCACCAAATGTTGTATTCTACTGGGGTTTGCAACCTGGTCGAAGTAGCTTCACCGATATTCAATCAGTTGAGAAGTACTTCAGGAACTACATCAGTAATGGGTGTCGAGGCTCTATGGGAAGATTAGATATTTCAATCGTGGAGTCTTCTCAACTTCCAAAGGATGCACAATCTGAGTATGTAACAGGGAAGGAATCAAACGGTTATTGGACCTATCCGTGTTACATTCAACCAAGAGCTCCCATTTTCTCTCACTATTTGCCACACTATTTTGTGGGTTATGCAGCGGTAAATTCAGCCGTGGACTGTCCAAGTGCCGGATTTTGACTGTGTTATACAATTCTTTTTCTCAGTCTCTGAGTTACTTAATTGAAGTTCTCAAGGAGATCCTCTGAGGGACACATTTACGAAGTTAAAGAAAGTGGGTGTGTATTGGAAAAAAATTTACACGAAACTAGTAATTGTAAATTTTCAGATTACATTTTAGGGTAGTCTTAACAACTGTTTCTTGTTCAACCATTTGATTTCCGTATCTGTTTGTAAACAATTTTAATAACACTCTTCCAACCCATCTTTCTTCCATGTAAATTTGTTCAGATGTATCTGTGATTTGAGTAAATATTAGTTTGGAAAGAGTCTTGATCTTTTATTTAACGAGTTCAGAGACTCTTGCAAGTGAATTTTGGTCGTGTTGAAGTTACTGTGAACAGAAACTTCTTACTTAATTTTGCTTCTATCAAATTATTAGAACCATTTTTTTGGGACTAGCTTTTTTTTTTGGGACCATTGTTTTATTTTGGGTAAGACATTAGAAGTAAATCTAGGTCACCCCTTATCTAGATATTTATATTAATACCTAAATTACCCTCATGATTAATTTTGGGTAATGATTAGTTAATGTTAATAATAGTTAGTGTAATGATTAAGTTAAAGATAATTAGTGAGATTAAAAAATCAGATGGTTTTTTATTTTTTAAAGAAGTAGAATTACTAGAGAGTAAAGTTAGAGAAGATGAAGAAGAAAAACATGGATTTTACCGACCACAACCGGAGGAAGAGTATTTGGGTATCTAGGTATGCATCAAACTTAGATAATGTTAGTTGAACTGATCCAAAATTTCAAAAAAATGTAAATTTTTTAAGTAGATTTGGGCTTGTTCGGTTACCTTATGTGAAGAACAGGTAACCGAACACATCTGAAAGTGTAGTTCGGTTACTTTTTCCAAACACGCAAGTTACCGAACTCGCTCTTAATGGAGGTTTTTAGTCGTTCAGTTAACACGCATGTTACCGAACTTTGTTTATAGGATTTACAGAGTAAGGTTCGGTTTGCCCGCAATGTTGTCGAACTTTAGGCTCTAAAAGTTCGGTTGGTTCACAACCTATATCTAACCGAACTTCGCGTTGATTAAGAGTTTACCAAGTGTATAAAGTTCGGTTGTTTCGCAAAATTCATACCAACCAATATCTAACCGAACTTCATGCAATATTGGTAAAGTTCGGTTAGAAAACAGTTTTAGCCTTCTTTGCGAACCAACCGAACATAGTGGGCAAAGTTCGGTTAAATCAAAACTCAACATAGTGGGCAAAATACCACAGTTCGGTTACATTGGAATTTTTTTTATTTTTTTTTTGTTTGTAATATTGGTAAAGTTCGGTTAGAAAATAGTTTTAGGCTTTTTTGTGAACCAACCGAACTCAACATATTGATTTTCAGAGAAGGGTTCAGTTCGGTTAGCAAATTATTATTTTTTGCGAACCAACCGAACTCGGCATTCGTTGTTCGAATACAAGTGTTCGGTTAAAGGAAAAAAAAATCCAATTAATCTAACCAACCGAACACAATATATTAGTTTTCAATGAGGAGTTCGGTTAAAACTATTTTTGCAAACCAACCGAACTCGAAGTTCGGTTACGAAAAATTAAATTGGTGATAACCGAAGTGTTCTTCGTGTTCTTGGTTTCAGAATGTTCGGTTACAAAACTAGTTTTTTTTTTAACCATTCCTAACCGAACATGCCACTTTAACTTCCATTTAAACCATATTTTGATGATTTCTACTCAATTTTCTCAATAAAAAAACAAATTAAAAAGATTGATGGGTTTTTCAATCGAACGAGGAACGTCAAGGAAAGAGAGAAGAAGAAGAGAATATTTTTTTTTTCAAAACTAAAAAAATTCGATTCCCCTCCTGTTTTGTTTTTTATTTTTATTTTTATTTTGATTTGATTAATAGATTCATTTAGATTACATGTATATGATTAGATTTATATAGTTATTAGGTTAGTTTTAATTAAAATTAAAATAAAGGGTAAATGTGTATTTACCTAACTTTAGGACACCCCTTATAAGTATAGGGAGGTTGGCCTAATAATAAGACCATGGTCTCCAAAAAAATCATGGTCCCTAAAAAAGAAGGATTAATTGGGGGATATGAAATAGTAATGTTACTGCTCATACTTGCATGGTTTTTCTACAATTTTTTTACTATGCCGATATGAACAGTAACAATACTATTCATATCCCCCAATTAATAAAAATATCCCCAATTGCATGTTCCTAAAAAAAAAATGGTTCAATTATTAGGTTGAACTTGAATGGTTCACTCTTTTGAAGTCGGTTGGGCTTTTCTACATCCTCAGTCTCATCTTCATCTTCATCTTCCTAAGCTTCCATTTTGTTATGAACCATTTTTTGGGGACTACTCAAAAATGGAGGGGGACTACTTTGCGATAGGAATGTCTACCCTATACTTATAAGGGGTGTTCTAAAGTGTGGAAATGACTAACCTACCCTTAACATAATTAAAATTACCTAATCTAAATCATTAACAAAACAAAATCAAAATCAAAATTATAACAAATCCGTTACTTTTAATTTTTCATAAATCAGTTACTATTAGAGGGTTCATTTTTTTTTTCCTTCTTTCTGCTTCATCGTCTCGATTCAAAAAAAATAAATATCCACAAACCCATTACTTGGTTGAAAAAATGAGTAGTAATCATCAAAATGAGTTGAAAATGGAAGTTGCAGAGAGAAGTTCGGCTAGGAATTATGTGAAACAGTTTGTCGAACTAGCCGAACTCAGTTTTAATGGAGTTTTTTCTTTCAGAGAAAAGTTCGGTTACCTCGCAATTTTTTTTTCCCAAACGTCGCAACTTTTTTCTTTTTTCTCCTAGCCGAACTTTTAGTTCGGTTACGTCGCAATTTTTTTTCTCCTAACCGAACTTTTCTCTGAAAACCTATATAATGAGTTCGGTTACGTCTTTTTTTTTTCCCTGCCAAACTTTTTGTTCGGTTACGTCGCAATTTTTCTTTTCCTAGCCGAACTTTTCTCTGAAAGCAAAAACTCCATTAAAGCTGAGTTCGGCTACCTGTTCTTCAGATGTCGTAGCCGAACTTTATTTCCATGGTCGAAATTAGTTTATAAATTTTTCAATTTTTCGAAAGTTTTTGCTAATTCAAGCAACATTAACTAAATTTGAAGTATACCTAAGTACACAAAATCCCCATTTCGAAATCAACTAAAAAAAAAACTTCTTCTCAAAAATTATTCTTTAAAAACAACCAACTAATTAATCTAACCTCATTAATTAATCATTACACTAACACTAATTAATGATTATACTAACTAATTTAATTACCAAGGGCAAATCTGGTATTAAAAAAATAGATAAAGGGTGACTCATTATTACTTCTAATATCTACCCAAAAAATTGAAGAGTAGTCCCATCCATTTTTAAGTAGTCCCCAAAAAACCGTTCTTATGGGAGATAAATAACAAATTTGGCAGTTGGTCCTTGGTAGAAACATTAATCCCTCTGCTGATTGATTAGATTCAACCTTGTTGCTGTACTGCCCAACAAACTCCTACAAAGGTGACAACTGATTTTTGTTTGCATCTTATTGTTCCAAATTGTCTTAGGAGGAGGGAAGCAACGACTTCAGTAAGAACTCTCTATACACCAAAAATTATATCATTCGTTGACAGAAAAACTAGTGGTGCCTTTAGATTTACATCTCACATAAGTAGATACTATAGAGAGGCAGCCTGGACTGTTGCTCATTACAATCAACAAACAATGAGCATACCGGGAGATCTCTGTCTCGATGAGGGAAACGGCCAAGTTACAAGTTCTAGCTATTTTGTTTTCCGATACAATAATAGCAACGCAGCCAGCCTACACAATGTAGGAGAAGAATAATGATGAATTGTTGGTTACTTTGGGCAGGCTTACCTAGCTTTGTTTGTTCGTTTTTAAAGAGTTTCCAGTAACTCTTTCCATCTAGTTGCTTACTCATGGCACAGTTTTACAATGCTTATAACCTTAAGTACCATAGGTGAAAACTCAGTGTGTACACTGCCAATTAATCAAATTCGTTTGATTATTTATTTGCATTGATTTTTTTTTTTTTTTTGAAGCATGAAATTTATTGAGAGAAATTAGTTTACAATTTGTCGTGGGTATGTGATACCCACAGAGTCTGAGAATAAAATTTGAGAAATGAAAGATGGGATTGCCTGGTCCCAAATTTTGGTTGATGAGTTTCCTGTTTGACTTCCATCTGCCGCGTGGTTGGCCAATCCGTCGGCTGCCTGGTTTCCTTCTCTGTAGTTGTGTTGGATAGCCGCCTGTGGGATCCGTTGGAATCTCATTTTTATTTCTTCAATCATTTCCGCTATGTGCCAGGGAGGAGGGGTAGATGAGGTTATGAAACGCAAAAGGTTTTCAGAGTCGGTTTCAAATATAACTTTTGTCCATCGCCTGTCTTCTGCTGTTCTAGTAGCTAAGAGCATCGCCCAGGTTTCTGAAGTTAAAGTAGTCGTAATTCCCAGTGGTTGAGCCAGAGCTAAAAGAGTTCGGGCATCTGAGTCCCTGCAGATGAATCCTGCTCCAGCAAATCCTGGATGACCTCTGGCTGCTCCATCCGTATTAATTTTAATCCAGTTGATGTTCGGTATTGTCCATCCTACTAATATTGTGGTTAGCCCTCTATCTCTTATTGGGTGATTAAATTTTGGTGTATCTCCTGGAAAAACTGGTGGTGTGGAGTGAATGGCTCTGTAGTATTCTTGTTGCAGCTTTTGTGCAAAAGATAGGATTTCTTCCGGAGTTGTTTGTTTTTGTTGGTATATTAATTCATTCCTAGCTAGCCATAAGGTCCAGAAAAGAAAACAGTAAGTGGAGATTATCCGAGTTGAAGCAGGTTGTTGAAGGATTTGGGAGATGGTTGTGTGTTGTGTTAAGGTGAATGCTTGGAGAATATTGGAGTTTGAAGAATTTGTAGATTGATTAAATAAGGTGCACTACAGGAAAAATATACATCTACAACTGTCAATTTACAACTCTTAGCTAAGTATTGTAGAAAGTCCTATGTTTTACAACTGAATTCAAAGGAAGAGTTGTGGTATATCATCACTTCCAACCCTTAGGAAACAAGGGGTTGCGCTAAGAAAACCAACGACAACTCCTTAAGCAAAACAGTTGTGACGACATTTAGCTATAACAACTCTGTTCCATATATGTAGTGACTTATCCTATCACAACTCTTACAAGTGTTGTTGAAGAGCACAAAAATATGATAACGGAAAATATGTTAGAGGGGAGATTCGAACATGAACCTCGACATTTAGCTATAACAACTCTGTTCCATATATGTAGTGACTTATCCTATCACAACTCTTACAAGTGTTGTTGAAGAGCACAAAAATATGATAACAGAAAATATTCGAACATGAACCTCGACATTTAGCTATAACAACTCTGTTTCATATATGTAGTGACTTATCCTATCACAACTCTTACAAGTGTTGTTGAAGAGCACAAAAATATGATAACGGAAAATATGTTAGAGGGGAGATTCGAACATGAACCTCGACATTTAGCTATAACAATTCTGTTCCATATATGTAGTGACTTATCCTATCACAACTCTTACAAGTGTTGTTGAAGAGCACAAAAATATGATAACGGAAAATATGTTAGAGGGGAGATTCGAACATGAACCTACTGCATGGAAGTATACTGATCAACCACCCTTTTAGTTCACAAGTTTTGATTTTTTTTCTTTTTTTAAATAGAAACCTACAACAACACTTATAAGTGTGGTTGAAGTAAAAATTTATAATGTTATTTATATGTAGTAACTTAGCCTATCAAAATTCTCACAAGTGTTGTTGAAGAACACAAAAATATGATAATGAAAAATATGTACAGTTGTTTCCATATATGTAGTGAACCTATCATAATTCTCACATGTGTTGTTGAAGTAAAAATATATAATGTTCGTATGTAGTTACTTAGCCTATCACAATTCTCACAAGTCTTGTTGAAAAAAACTGAAAAATAAGATAATGAAAAATATGTTAGAGGGGAGATTCGAACATGAACCTAAAATAACACTTACAAGTGTTGTTGAAGTAAAAATATCTAATTTTGGAAAAAATGAGGTTGGGGGGATTCGATCCTGAGCCTCAAGCATGGAAGTCTACACCACTGACCATGCTACACTATCAGAGGTTCTATCAACTTTGTGGTTCTTTAATATACTAACTATACACTAACTTTATGACAACCCTTTATAAGTGTTGTAAAAAAATGTAATGCTCAAGTGATTGAGCCGCAAACAGCGCGAATCCTTCTCTGAACGAAAAATATCACTCTTAATACACAAATATCAAAGTTATCAATATTCCCAAATGGAATAAAAGTAGCAACATAAGAGGTCAGTTTTTAAAAACAAAATAGACTAGCAATATAAGCATTTCCTTCGCCGTCATATGCCTTTTCACAATCCTGCTAGTTTCCAATGAAGAAAAATGATAATTTCACAATCCTGCCAGAATTCCAACTCAATTCCCATATGACATCATAATTGACAACCCAAAAAAAAATAAAAAATAGATAAGTAACTAGTCCTAGCAAAATCCTGAAAGCACCAAATAAAATTCAGGCAAACCTACAAAATTCATACAAATATCAGAAAAAAATGGGTGGGCCAATATAGCAATCATAACAACTGATATATCATTTACATAGGTGGAGTTAAACATGGGTGTTTACTCAGAACAAATATTACAAAGGTAACAGAGCTAGCATTCTATAAATTAAGTACCCAAATGGAGATGTTTAATGTCTATTTTGCAAGAACAATACTAGTGTTAGTAAAGGAAATACAACAAGAGCGACAATGATAGTAAAAATTCAATACAGTAAAAACAATACTATACTGACTTAACTTGTGAACTTCCTTTTCTTCTTCTTTTTGTTCTTCTTCTTTTTCGGAACCACTATGATATATTCACCATCTTCTCTTAAGTAGCTCTCGCTCTCGTCATCCATTTGTAAACCAAGAGTTGAAGTATCCACTGGTTGGCAATTTGTGTCATGCTTTTCATTGTATTCCTCTAATTCATGGAAACCCCTAGGTGGTGGTTTCACCATCACATACCAGTTAGATGTATTTGACTCTCGAGAATAGAAAACTTGTCGCGCTTGTGTTGCTAAAATGAATGGATCGTTACAATATTAGTTCTTATGCTGCTTTAAATTGACTAATGTGAAGCCATCATCTACCTTCACTCCAAAACTGGTGTGAGCCCAATCACATTTGAATATTGGAATTTGAAACATATGATTGTAGTCCAACAATAGAATTTCTTCTAAAACACCGTAGAACCCACTTGTTTCTGACCGTCCTGCAACTAAGGTTGTTGATTCAATTGAAACTCCACTGTTTTTTGTGACTCTCTTAACATCCTTGGTAATAAACCTAGACCCATTTATTAGCAAGACTTTATATGATACGCAGTTTTCTAACGGCCCATATGACAACCATTCTACCTTGTTTGATACTGACATGCCTTGTTCAATTTGCATCTTAACCTACAAATGTATAATCTCAGGACATAAGAACATAACTAAATTTGCTCTCTAAGCATGAGAAGTTTGATTTATAGTGATGTATGCCTAACATGGGTTGTTCACAGTGACAATGAAACAGAATCACACGTATTTGCGTTTTCTGTAGAAGTTTTCTGTAGCAGCAAAATGTCCAAGTGTTTAAACTATACTAAGCTGCATAATCTAACTAAGAGTTGACTAAATGTACCTTTTGTTGAAACCAATCTGCAAATGTGTCAGACTGTATGGAGTTGAGTTGGTATTCACTGGTAATTTTCCTCCCAACACCATACTTTAACTTGTCCATATGCATTCTAAAACAAAAGTAAAATTAAAAAATGAAGTATTAACTGACAGACCATTTTTAATGAACATGAATGTCATACTTACGTCATATATAGGTAAATTTCGGGTGTGTTAAAAAGCACATATCTGTGAGCTATCTTTAACTTCTCAGTATCCATACGCACTTGTACACCTTTAGAAAGAGGACGTGCTGCCGGTGTGGAACCATTTTGATTGTTTTCGTTACGCCTTTGTTGTACTGATCCTGTTTCAGCTTCTTAGGCCTTACGAATATCAAAATACCTAACACACTCCATTCCAAGATAACACTCGGCTATACAAGCTCCAGGTTGTGCATAATTCTTTACATATTCTTTGAATATCTTCATATACCTAGGATAGTCGCGTATGCAATGGTTACCAATGAATTAAATATCAGTATCTCTAAGATACAAAGGGCATAACTTTCTACATGAAACAAAAATAACAGAATTAATATAAATTAAATTGGCATACCTTTCAAATGGATACATCCAACGATATTGTACAGGTCCACATAATCGTACTTCTCGAGCTAGGTGAATTGTCAAGTGCACCATTACATCAAAAAATTACGGAGGGAAGTACCTCTCCAGCATACACAAAGTCTCGGCAACTTCTACTTCAAGTTCTACTAATCTCTGGAGATCGACTGCCCTTTGGCATATTTCGTGAAAATAAGAACATAACCTGAAAATCGCCTCCCTTGGCCCTACAGGTAAAAGTCCTTGCAAAGCAACATGTAATATTTGTTGCATAAGAACATGGTAATCATGAGCCTTAAGAACACCTAAGCAACCATCTTTCGAGAAATGCTTTCTAAGATCAGAACTATACCCATATGGAACCTTCAAATTTCTCATCTTATTATAAAATATAGCCTTTTCCTTGTCATTTAAGCAGTATGGTGCTGGTGGAAGGATCGTTTTACCATTTATCTATGTTGGATGCAATTCTGGTCTTATTCCCATACTCTTCAGATCATTGCGGGATTTTAGACCGTCTTTTGTTTTGGAATTTATATTCAATACAGTACCAATGATACTCTCGCAAACATTTTTTTCTGTATGCATAACATCAATATTGTGCCATAGTAATAAATCCTAGGAAGATGGAAAAAATCGGAACATTAGTAATTGTATAAAGAAATAAAAATCTACAAAGTAGAAAACAAAGAAAGTTGCAGCACAAGATTCGCCACCATACTTGGTCAGTAAGAGCTACATTCCTTATGCTACTTCATTGTTAGAAACATACATTTCAAAATCAACAAGTTAAGACATGAAGAAAACAAAAATGATAACATCTAATCAGTAAAAACCAAAGATACGCTTTCTAACGTCTAAAGATGTCAACCAATAAAAGAGCCAATTAACTGCAGTCTACATCTCAATATGTACCGGATACCTCTTACGCAAGCCTAATAATATAGACATGGAAGAACAAGTTTCAGTGGACATATCAATCTGTTTGAGCACCAACAACAAGTAAATATGCTACCAATAAAGTTTCATGTTTTTTTGAGTTGTAGTAAGGCTGCAGACTGACGACTTGTTAAGCAAACTAAATGATTTCAGGTGAACACTTGTGAACTTAAAAAAGTTGAGAACATAAACAAGTAATTTTGAAGTTAAGCAAACTATTACCAAGTAAATTTGAATTTATAGAACTAACCTTCCAGTAAGCTAAGTCGAAGAATATCGACCGTTTGTTAAACACCCGAAGCTCAGTTTCATCATCAAGTGCACCCGAACTAGCCGCATCAGTAACAATATCTCTTTTCCGCTTCCAATACTTAGAATTACCCACATTAGCAGTTGTCGCCACACTACTCTTCCCCTTACTCTTTTTATTCTTCTTCTTTTCCTCTTTCTTTTTCCTTATCTCCTCCTCGTTCTTCTCCGCTTTCCCAAAGTCATTCACAATACTACTCTGACACTCAAGCGCCGCAGCACCAGACATAACAAGTGGCTTTCCCTTTTTCTCAACCTCTCCATTAAACCAGTCCTTTTTCTGCCGAAGAGGATGATTATGACGAAGAAATCTCCTATGATTCAAGTAAACAGTTTTACGACTAAATGGAAACCAGTTTGAAAGTGTATTTTCACCGCAAAGAGGGCAAGCTGCCTTCCCTTTATACGTACATCCAGATAGATTACCATATGCAGGAAAATCGTTTATTGTCCACATTAATAATGCCTTCAAGTTAAAATTTGTTTTAGTAAACGAATCATATACCTGCACGCCGTTCTCCCACAACTCAATTAGATCATCAATCAAGGGCTGCAAGTATACATCAATGTCCTTACCCGGTTGTTTTTTTCCTGGAATTAACATGCTGAGAATTATGTTTTCGCCTTGCATACACGACTTAGGGGGAAAATTATAAACCACGATCATCACTGGCCAACAACTGTGGCTTGGGGAAAGATCACCAAATGGATTAAATCCGTCAGCAACAAGCCCAAGACGCAAATTACGCGAATCTGAAGCAAACTTGGGAAAGCTTTCTATCTATGTGCTTCCAAGCCAAAGAATCTACTGGATGACGCATCTTCCTATCTGAACTCTTGTTCGTCGCGTGCCATATCAACTGCTCAGCCAGCTCTGCAGATTGATACAATCTCCTCAATCTCGGCACAATGGGTAAGTATCTAAGGACCTTCACCGGTATCTTCTTTTTGGGCTTGTCTATCATGTCCGCATCATCCATGTTAGATGTGTCTTCCTTCCACCTAGAATAATGACATTTAGGACATTCTTCTGCATCTTTCAAGTCTTTTCTAAACAGACAACAATCATTCACACAAGCATGTATTTTCTCATAGGTCAATTGATAGGATTTCAGGAGCTTCTTCACTTCATATGTTGAGCAAGGAAGACAATGACCGGGTGGCAACAAGGAACAAATTGTCTTCAGAAGTTCATCAAAAGATTTCCTAGACAAACCATTTACTGTCTTGTGCCTATACAATTCAACAGTTATGGATAACTTTGTGTGTGTGTTACAATTAGGATATAACGGTGTGTCCCCCTCTTCCACCTCATTTTCCAACCCCTCATCTTGCATAGTTTCATGTCCCTGATCGATATGTGCATCAACTTCAACATCAACATCTACATACATCTGAGATGAACCCGCCGTTTCTCCATCTTGGTGTACATCATTAGAAGTGACATTCATCTCCCCGTGAAAAACCCAGTCAGTGTATGTAGGATCCATACCTCGTTTAAGCAAGTGAAGATACACTTTGTTTGGAGGAAGTGGCACAACAAGGTTTTTACAATCAACACAAGGACAACTGAACTCGGAAGGATTTCCAAGTTTCTGACAAACAATGTCTATGAACTTTTGCAAGGCCTCCTGATATGGAAGATCATCCCTACATGAAAGAACGACGAAATAATTAATCACGGTAATAACGTAATACAGGAGGGAAAACAAATGTAAAGAATGTAATAATCTACATTGAATGACATATTAACCTTGGCCAATGAACCCAATCTTTATTCATCATTTATAATGACTTGAATCTGCAAATATGTTCAGTTCTTCTAGTTAAAAATGCTTTGAATTTACTTTCTCAACCAACACTGGAGCCACTTCTTTGGTTGAAATGTTGAATTTATTAAAGATTAATGGAAGCTGGGCAATCAAAATATGATAACTAGCATAAGTAAAGAACATTGGATTAACAATCATTAGCTGTAACTTTAAAACTTTCCTTTTTTTTTAAACTTACAAACTTGGAGTTACACATTGTACTATATTTACATATACAAAATAGGGGATTGAGAATACATATTCCAGATATGCATATTTAGCTAGTATAGCAGCCATCGTGTTTAGTTTTTTATGTGCATAGATATATTCCCAGTGATCAAAAACCTGGAGAAGATATTTATAGTCCAAAATAATGCTCCAGTTACTCCATATATAAGACCTTATTTATAGCAGGAGTTACTGACCAATTACGCGATGTCAATTAACTTTAACTCCTTGCACCAATTAGGAGCTTCCAGCAACTCTATGGCATCTGCATATATATTCAGTGTTCAACACTAAGATGGTGAAGGATCTGGCAGCATAGTAGGCACGCACCTATAGAATCAAATATTAGTATTCCCACTCCAGCAATTCTGAGATGCAAAGAATTTTCAGCATTAAGTGCAGATCAACATGGAAGAGTTAAGAACAACATGGAAGCTATAAGCACATGCCTTGATCTTGTAAAAATTGAGCCTTGTAGGCTTATTTGTCACCAAAATCGAAATATTTAGATGCATTACAAGTCATGTACTAGTGCATATGTGAGCAGTAAGTCCTGTACTATGCACACTGACTTATGAACTGCTAAACAACATGGAAGAGTACTTGTAACACCCCATTTCTTTAAATTTATCATATACATCCTTTTTCTAAGATATATACATGATATATACACAGTGTGTTTACATATGCATCTTTTTACATGATATATACACAGTGTATTTTTCTAAGATAATAAGACTTCCTTGGTGCCCCATCTTTCAGTGACAAACAATTTCATGAGGAATATGCTGTGTACTTTTACTTCATATTCTGACTATGTTTCATGAAGTGTCAACGTAAAGGAAGCCTAAAAACGCATTATTGAAACAAATAATTAGGATTGAAAAGAGCATAATCATGCTTGGACATTAACGGTACTTGATGGTTACATAATTGGGTGAACAAATTAACCCATACACTAATCGAGGAATCAATGTTATACGTCTTAGACGTCCCAATTCCTATGATCATAGTCATAGAGAACATTATACCACAGAATTGTAGGTACTTCAACAAAGCAAAAGGCTTACACCGTTTTCTCCCAAGGATGGCGGGCACATAAGGTTGTTATTGGAGGATAAACCAAACACCGTCAAGTGAAAGGTAGCTAAATTGAAGACTCTCAATTCTTTCAAACTGAAATATAAAACACATTATTGCATAAGTATATATTGTAGATAGAAAAATAAAGAATTACATGGTTCAATCGTAACTTATGTTTCAGCATCCTTAAAACCAAGACTAATATGTGTATCTATAGTATAACCTCAAGTGAATTCAAAGTTCTCCGTATTTCAAAACTCTTTAATTATTTTCTTATTATTTGCATAACTCCCTGAAAATCACTAAATACAGTTTATGGTCCTTCAATAGCAAGGAATCTTAATTGGAAATCAGACGTTTATTTCTGACAACTTATGCAATATTTCAAGTATGATCCTAAGCCTCCATCTACAGGGTTGTGTTTCTATATT
The DNA here is from genome assembly GCA_023529315.1 of Papaver bracteatum. Taxonomy (NCBI): domain Eukaryota; kingdom Viridiplantae; phylum Streptophyta; class Magnoliopsida; order Ranunculales; family Papaveraceae; genus Papaver; species Papaver bracteatum. Next base: position 459,525 of record JAJJWX010002978.1, read on the forward strand.
TTGCAAGCTGACATTAAGAAATTGAATAAGAATGTGTAAATTCCATTACCATCCAATCCATCTTCAACACCTATAAAGCATAATTGAAAATCAAACATTAGCCTGTATATGAAGTATGAACACATGACTTCTTTAAGAACCGAAGAAAAACTGAGCATGATATTCTATTAGGCATTGCAACAAACATTAGAAGTATGGTGGAAAAGCATAAAATTCTGAACTTAAGCCAAGTAGGCTAGTGTGTAGCTACTGTGGGGAGCTAGGAAATCATGCTACCGCGAGAAAAACACCACAGCTTGTCGCATTTTTCAGTGGTGTGATTTGGTCGACAAATTAAACTTTGTTGTCTTCTAAGGATCATTCTTATTGGGTGAACATACTTTTTGTGTGGTACTTGGTTAGCATGGAAAAAATATAGACGAACATACTAACCTTGAAAGTGGCTTAAAAAACTTGCTAAACAAAAGGCTGCAAATACCCGAAAATGAAGGTTATGCCGAGGCGTACCGAGTAACTCGGTTACTCATATATATGTACATAATTCTACCAGATATGCAACTGCGTGACATAATATATGACAATATATATGAAATCAACATTTTAAAACCTGATTCAGTTCTATTAAACCTGAAAACTACTTAAATAAACATAAACCAAGCATAAAAGTTCTGCCAACAAACAAAATAAACTGCAACTAGGAAATAAACATGAACTACACTCAGAACCATTTAGCAGACTTCAGTTGTTACCTAAACCACCTTATAAACATCTAATGAAACTCTACAGACCCTACAATAACTAAAGTTAAATTCTATCATCTCCCTCCTCATCTATTTGCATTCAACTACGGAACAGAGACTGTTGAGATTGCAAAATTAATTGCCTGAACAATGAAAACACCTGAAATGAACCTCAGTTATGGGGTAACCTTGCTGCGTGCAGCTTAAACATTACGTCCGTGAGCATTGTCTATAGAGTTCTTGAACTCTTGGACTTTGGGCTATGGTATTTCATTTATGGATTTAAACAATGTAGAGGTGGTGTACAAGTTAAGTATCACCAGATGTGAGACCTCTGACATGAAATGGATACAGTCGTTGTGGTTGGTTGATTTTGGTTTGGCTAACTTAAGCTTGTTCTGTCTGGTATGGTGGTGAGACATTAGGATAAACAGGCAACAAATATCATTCGCAAGTGATCTATAACATTCGCAAGTGAGACATTAGGATAAAAAGGCAACAAATATCAAAATGATGAGTAAGGAAATAAAGGTAAGAAGAAAATTACCCCAAATTGGTGATTTATTTCAGCTGTTTATGGATTCCCAAACATCCAATTCCTTCAAATGAACCAGACCTCACGCCAACTTAAAACAAAATTAAAATCCAATTAACAAATCAATTTATTTGAATAAATTCCTGGGAAACTGATGGGAATCATAAGGAAAATAAAGATGTAAACCGGCACAAAGATTCAAATAAACTAAGGAATATAACCTATTACAGGGAGTTCAAATAAGAAAAAGGAGCAATTGAGAATTCAAATAAACTCAATTGTAGGCTGATGTTAACTACAGTTCAAACTCAGCACACACAATTGAACTCAGAACACACAAATGAAGCAATTTATTATAGAGCAAACTAACACGGAGTAACTTACAGCAAAAATGCAGGACATAAATATTCCTTGATATTCAAAATCCTAAAATAGTATCATAATTTGCAGAACTCATTTTTTATACCATTCAGGACATTAAGAAAATGCAGGACATTAAAAAAACAATTCGGTATTTGAGTTTTTCATACAATATGAATCTGCAGAACCCATTTTTTAAACTCAACACTTCAGTGTTATATCTCAAGTGCCCAAGCTCCTAAAAGACTTGTTATGTTTACTACTTGAGTTCAATTTCATGATGACAAGCAATCACATCACATCTAAATAATGCAACCTAATTAGATTTACTAGATTTAGACAAAGATCCACTGACCTAACAATTTCATGATGACAAGCAATTTCAATTTCGGAAGTAGATATCAATTTCAATTTCATGACGTATCATTTAATGCAAACTACCCATTTTAGGAAAATCAAATAAATTCTGCAATTGTAGTTCAAAAAGATTAGAATTTAATGCAATTGTAGTTCAAAAAACAGAATTTGATGCAACTGAAGAAAAAAAAAATAATTCCAAAAAAATAAAAATAAAAAAATTATAAGATAAGGGTTATAGTTCGAACTGCATAAAATACCTTTGGGAAATTGGTGGAGGTGATCTTCAACTCTGTGTGGTGATGATGAAGTTGGTGAAGAAATCTGAGATCGATGTAGTTGAAGACGATGGTAATAAACGGATATGCTTGAGTTGGATACGGTAAAGTTCCAATGGTTTGAGTGATGGTGGTGATTTCAGTGAATTTGCTGCTCTGTCGAAGATGATGTTGGGGAAACGAAGTTGTTTCTCTGTCGAAGACGCAGGGGAGGTGAAGTTCAGATGCAAGGAGATGAAGTTGAGGGCAGAAAAATAACGGATAAGGAGGAATTGGTGAGACTTTTGTTAAAGGAAAAAAAAAACAATGGACGGTTGTAGATGAAAAAGATTAAAGAATAAATGAATGGATGGTTATGATGTTATGAAAAGAAAAATTAATTTATTAAAATGATAAAAAAAAAACATGATACTATAAATTTTTTTTTTTTTTTTTAAAGATAGGAAAAAAATGCTTCAGTTAATTTTTTTTTTTTAGGAAATCCCAATTATAAATGAAAAAAATCACTTACAAATCAAAGTCTGACTCTTTCAACCAGATACTTTTGCCTAACTCCAGTGATAACCGAAGTCAGAATGCCCAAATACGATATATTTCGTCTCCAGTTCATCCTAACGAGAGACTCTTGTCTAACTCTAGTGATAACTGAAGTCAAAATGCCCAAATACGACATATTTCGTCTCCAGTTCATCCTAACCAGAGACTCTTTTCTAACTCCAGTGATAACTAAAGTCATAATGCCCAAATACGACATATTTCGTCTCCAGTTCATCCTAACGAGAGACTCTTGTCTAACTCCAGTGATAACTGAAGTCAAAATGCCCAAATACGACATATTTCGTCTCCAGTTCATCCTAACCAGAGACTATTTTCTAACTCCAGTGATAACTGAAGTCAGAATGCCCAAATACGACATATTTCGTCTCCAGTTCATCCTAACCAGAGACTCTTTTCTAACTGCAGTGATAACTGAAGTCAAAATGCCCAAATACGACATATTTCGTCTCCAGTTCATCCTAACGAGAGACTCAGGTCTAACTCCAGTGATAACTGAAGACAAAATATCCAAATATGATAGATTACATCTCCAGTTCATCCTAACTAGAGACTCTTTTCTAACTCCAGTGATAACTGAAGTCAGAATTCCCAAATACGACATATTTCGTCTCCAGTTCATCCTAACGAGAGACTTAGGTCTAACTCTAGTGATAACTGAAGACAAAATATCCAAATATGATAGATTACATCTCTAGTTCATCCTAACTAGAGACTCTTTTCTAACTCCAGTGATAACTGAAGTCAGAATGCCCAAATACGACATATTTCGTCTCCAGTTCATCCTAACGAGAGACTCAGGTCTAACTCTAGTGATAATTGAAGACAAAATATCCAAATATGATAGATTACATCTCCAGTTCATCCTAACTAGAGACTCTTTTCTAACTCCAGTGATAACTGAAGTCAGAATGCCCAAATACGACATATTTCGTCTCCAGTTCATCCTAACGAGAGACTCAGGTCTAACTCTAGTGATAACTGAAGACAAAATATCCAAATATGATAGATTGCATCTCCAGTTCATCCTAACCAGAGAATCTGTTCTAACTCTACCGATTACTGAAGTTTTTATATCACATTTGAAGTTTGAATTGATACTGAGCTTCATATTTATTAATTTAGATTATGTATCATGTTGAGTTTGAAGTCCGAACCACTCCCGGAGCTTCTCAGTTCATAGTTTGTATATGCCATTATATCACATTTGAAGTTCGAATCTTACCAATAAATGGTGTGATTCATCTTTCTTACGAATTCACAGATTTATAGTGGTCCTCTCGTGGCCAGGTTTCGATCTCGGAGCCAATTTATTTCTCAAACTAGACGAATTCGCGTTCATTTAAGGTTTATTAGAATTCTTTAAGTGTGTTTCTTTGTCAATCCGTATGCTTTTTTCTTGAAGCCTATTATTGGGGCTTCACATTCCAATAGAGGGGCTTCACATAGATTTCTAGTGACTAAAAAGATGGTTAGGGGATGTCCTAGGACAATTGCAAAATGTCTAAATAACCCTTCATCAAATAAAAACCTAACAACTAAACCTAAACTAACCTAATTTTATTTCAGACTCAAATCACTTCTTCTCTCTTCCTCTGCATCTCCCCAAGGACCCCAACTGTAGAAAAAAATCTACATTTCCTCTTCTTTTTTTTTTTGCCTCTTTAATTGAACACTTCTCATCGTTAATGACATCCTCCAATCAATAATGAAGGTCCCAATCAAGAACAAGTTATATTGATTTGATTTAGTTTGAAAAAAAAAGGATAAATTCAATTTCTGAATGTGTTACGGTTGGGTTTGAAAAACTTCCAACCGTAAATTTAGACATTCACGATTACGGTTAAGTTTTCTAACCGTAAGTATTCTACGGTTGGCTTCGACCAAGCCAAAACCTAATCGTAATTCATGGTTCTCGTCTCTATGGCAGTTGGTATTTTCTTTATGACTTTATTTAAAGATTATTGCTAATATATTTTTATGTCATCGTCATCATCTCTATGGAAATTTTTCTCCTCTTCTAGTTAAGCTACTATGTCGATGACTTGATGTGCACTTTGTTGATCATATGATGTAATTGCAATTTGAGAATGCAATGATACTTTAGTAACTTGTTTCGATCGTATTATGTGCAATATAAAGCACTACCAGCATTACAAATTTACAGCTCATTTTAAAGATATACTTATATTCATGTAACGAGAACTTGTTAGAGTTGGTCGACTCATTTAAGATTCGTCGGAAGTGGTCGAATTTTCTTTGAATGGAAGATTTTTCTTTTATTTCCTGGAATGCTCTTTCATCATTAAAAGAGTTTGATTGGGCCACGTGGAGTTAGTAAGCTCATCACCATCTGTTTCTTCGGCAATGATTCCAATGGATATACTGCCTTCTCCTTTTTAGGATCAAAAATTAAAATTTAACGCAGGACGCAGGAGTTACGGATGGGTCTTGTTAAAACCGTAAGTACTCTACGGTTGGGCCCAGATAAATTCTAACCATATATTTTCTAAAAATCAGACTTACGGTTTGCTTCAAGAAACCAAGAACCTAACCGTAGCCGGTTTATAATTAGGTGTTCCCAGTTTTACTAGGTTACGGTTGGGAGTTCATCATTACCTAGCCGTAAGTTAGTTTTACGGTTGATTAAGAAGGGGAAAACCCAACCGTAACCCAATAATATCCTTCTTTTTCTTACACCAATCAATGAATTTGTTAATGGTTGTTTTTTTGGGAATTTTCTCTAATCTAACGTACCAAAGTGATTGGTGCAAAAATAAATAAAATCTAACGGTGGGAAGCCTTTTGGTTTGTGTTTCTTTACCAATCCGTATGATTTTGTTCTCTCCAATCACAAAATTGTTGTCTCTCCCGCCCCAAAAGCCCTTGAGTTTTGGTCACGTGTCTGACTGAGGAATTTTCAGACATTATTAAAAAAAATTCCACCGCAACGTGTCTTCTCCAGAGTTTATTCCCCCCTAATTTTTCAGCCAAATTCTAGACGCGCCCAAATCACTGAAACAAAGCCCTCTTCACCAAAAACGTAAACCCTCTTCACCAAAAAAAAGAAAAAAATAACTCTCTCACCCTGCAACTCTGAAGCAATCTCTCGATCTCTAAATCTCTCAAAAGATAACCCATAATCAGAAAACCCTAACTCGGAAGCAATATCTCGATCTCTAAATCTCTCAAAAGATAACCCATAATCATAAAACCCTAACTCAGAAGCAATCTCTCAATCTATTCAGCAGAAACCCAAAGGATTAATCTCTCGAACTCAATCAGATCTCACCAAGGGGTAAGAATCTCTCATACTATCAAATCTTAAGAGTAATTTCTGTTCTAGTTTTCTGTTTTAGGGATTGTATATTTTGGGTTTTTTTTTGCCTCTCAGAAATTTTAGGTCTTAACATTCCTGAAGTTTTGTTGTTTCTATGATGAAATTTAAATTGGGTCCTGTTTAATTTTAGGTCTTTAATTTTGGTCTTTGATTTTGATGATGATTTTCATCATAGTTTTGGTCTTTTTGAAGATTTTGTCTCTGTAGCTCATGTTCTAGTATTTGGTATTTATGATTTGATGATTGTCCCTATAGCTCATGTTCTACTAATTTCCGTTAATAGTACTAGTTGTTTATGATGAATGAGGTTTGGTATGTTCTGTATACTTTAGACATTTTTTTCTTTGTCTTGTGTTACACTTGATTTGTGTTCATTATGTTATGTATACTTGAGGCTTGGTATGTTGAATATGTTCTGCATAGTTTTTTTTTTAGGTTCATATGTTGTTTATAGCATCTTTAACATGATATATAGAAATTAAGTTTGAGTTCTAGACCATTTCAATCTTTAATTTTGGTCTTTTTGATGATTTTGTCTCTGTAGATAGATTTATGCAAATCAACTAATTTGTTAACATGCTTTGATTGATGATAAGTATGCACAAATCAACTCAATTTTTTTTCTTTGGTTGATGATAAGTATTTGAAATGATAATAATATCAACTTGAGTGTGTCAGTAATTATCAACTCATGTTATTTCCTTGCTAGGGTGCGTCAACTCAAATTGTGTGTATGAAATGATTTTGATTTATTCACATGCTTTATTTAGTATTTGAAATGATAATAGGATTTGATTGTTAATAGGATTTGATATGTTAGTTTGTCAATATGTTCTGTATAGATGTGATTTTTATGATGATTTTAGGGATTTGATATGCTAGGTCATTATGTTCTGTATAGCTTCTTTAACAAAATAGATAGCTATTGGGTACAGTTGTGTCATTTATGCAAATGAACTCATTTGTTAACATGCTTTGACTGATGATAAGTATGCACAAATCAAATCAACTCAGTTTTATTTCTTTGGTTAATGATAAGTATATGAAATGATAAGTATGCACAAATCAACTTGAGTATGTCAGTAATTATTAACTGACTTATTGTTCGGTTTTTCTTATATTGTTGCAAATACCTATAATGAGTACCGTTTTAAGGTCCAACACTTACTGTCCAACACCATCCTGCTTTAGGTGATATTGTTTAATAACACTTGCGGACAATGTCTTTTTGAGTCAGAAAGGTTGATTTTTTTTGTTACTGAATTTACCTAGGACTGCAAGTGTTTGATTGCTTCAGGAAGAACTTGAATTTGTTGTAAGATTTTTCGCAGAAATGAACTTTAAGTGTCATCATTTCTTTTTGAGAGTATATGTTCAAATAATGGCAATTGGGATGTGTTTCTTTGAGTCTGGGACGACTACTGATATGCACAAGAGTTCATGCTCTGGATATGAAATGATGGTTTTGTGTTAGCTTTTGAGCCACATTGATAATTGAATTCTGTTTTTGCAAGGCATAACTGCAATAATGAAGACTAGCAAGGAAGCAGTAAAGAAGAAGGTGGTCAAGCGGTTGGAAATAAAGGTTAACACTTGTCATCGCAATTGTAGTGTAAACAAATTTACATATAGCTTCTCATTTTTAACTAAGCTATGGTTGTTGCAGATGAAAAACAAAGAGAAGACTGAAGAAGCATCCCTAAAGAGTAACAAGTCCCAAACTGATAATGTCGAACCATTTTATAATATAATTCAAGTAAGGCGATCACCAAGGACAAAGCAGGTTACAGAACCAACTGCTGCAATTTCTCCAACTGAATTGGCAACAACGACTCCAAAGCGTCGTCGCACTCAAAGTGCTAAACTATCGTCACCAACTCATCCAGAACCATCTCCGGCACCTGTAAGTAGGCGAACTTCACCAAGGTAGAAGATGTTACCATAACATGATGCTGCAACAACTCTAAAGCGTCGACAACCGGAATTGGATACTCTCTCATCACCAGCTACAAAGAGACAAGAAACACAGAAGAAGAAGGTGTTAAACCAATCTGAAAGTGCTCCACCTGCAAAGTCAGCAACCACAGAATCTCATTCTAATCGCTCTAAAGGAGATACTGGAAATTCTGAAGTCAGTCAAAAGAAAGTAAATCGGAAACTAGACACAGGCACCATAGGCCCATGTCCGAATGTTCTGTTGAGGGATCCAAATGACTCGCTTGCAGATTTGCAAGAGGAAGAGGAAGAGGAAGGGGAAGAGGAAGAGGAAGAGGAAGAAGAAAAAGAAGACAAAGAACAAGAGGAAGAGGAAAATCCAAATGATGTGGATAAGGATTTGGAGAATGTTAATAGATCTGATAATGAGGAAGGTGAAGAAGGAAAAGAAGCAAAGAAAAGAAAGTATGTTCCACGTGGCCCAACCCAGATGCACGCATTGAAGTTAGATTCTGTTGAGCCAAAGAGACCATTTTCCTTCAACACTCATGAACAACCGATTGGCGATCCATCTGTTCAACTGGACAGTGTGCTAGGGGTGCTTGTTCGGAAACTTCCGTTGACTTTCACAGATTGGAGACTTGTCCCTATTCAAGCCAAAGAAAACATATGGAAGATAGTAATGGTACTATAATTCATAACTCTTTATCTCTTTTCATTTAGTCAATAATTATTTAATTCATATCGTATTCTAATTCAATTTATTTACTTTTATTTGTAGAACCGATTCATTGTCCCGGAGTGTTACAAAGATTACTATTTCAGCAAAATGGGAGCTTATCTTAGAGAAGCAAGGTCAAGAAAAGCTGGTTTGGTGCTCGAGGCTGTTGATCGTCTCCAAGGGTAAGAAAGAGAGAAACGACTGGAAAAGCTAATGCCCAGGACAATGACAGTTAGGGAGTGGGAAGATTTTGTGAAACATGTAACATCTGCTGATTTCAGAGTAAGTTTTTCTATTGTAACGAATGACTGTATATTTGTATTAAAAACTTTAAAGTCTGTCAAATTATGTCTCTATTTTTCTTTTCAGGTAAAAAGACTAATAATGCAAGAAAAGCGTTCAAAACACACCACCCCACATACCATAAGTCGACAAGGTTTTGCGCGATTGGAGGAGGCCTTGGTATGTTCACCACGTGAAATCTATTGAGTTATTAAAAATATGATTGCTTGGTTGTTTGGTTATTGTCACATTATTTATGCAATTGCAAACATTTAGATGCTTATGTTTTTTCGTATAGGTTGATCTCTGGCCTTTTAACTAGTTGTGGATTGCAAAGTTGTTTATGATGAATCATTTCATAATTCTGATCACGACCTGTGGTATAGACTAGCATACATAATTTGAAATCGCTATAATATGTGAAATTCCATGAGTCACACAGGTAATTTGATTGGCTTGTGCTCTCACATGAAGATACTTGTAATATTGTCATTGGTTTACTCATGTGTTTATCTCTCATCTATATGAATGTTTGGGAGTTCATATCAATTGGAACCAAGTGCTACAAACAATTACTTACATGCTTGCTTATAAACAAACCTCTACTAACACTAGGTTCCAAGGAAAATATGAGTAGTTATCCAGTGGTCTTTGTCATGCTAACCCCAAAAAGGTAAGATGGATGTATAGTCTATTCATTTCTTATTTATGTATACACTATATTATTGTTATACATTATCCATCACGAGTTCTGGATCTGATAAGCATCTTATGGATTAGAAAGAGTGTGTGCCTGGAAGTTGTATGTTATGGATAGAGCATGTTTTTCTGATGTTTCCTTGGTACAGAAACACCTTGATTCGGTAACTAAATCTCATTCTAGATCGGATAAGAACTACCATGTGTTAGATACATTTTCAATGGGGCTTTTGAGAGCAGCATTGGTTTAGGTCTTAGATTCTCTCTGTACCTCCATATGAAGTATGCATACTTAAATATTCATTTGATTTAACACCCTGGAGATCTGATGCCCTGAATGAATCTCTTCTTTGTTTCTTTGTTATGGTTTTCCTTCATTTTGGTTATAAGCATTCCAGAGAATGAGGTGATGGTTTTGATTTCCCAAATGATGGCTTAACTGTATTAGCTCTAGCTGATCATTTTCTATACTTCTCTTTTATTCGGTCTTTTATTTTGTTTATGTGTTAACTGTTGATTTTCATGGCAGATGACAAGTTCTCTACATGGTTAGATCTTAGAAATCTTCCAAGTTTCTTTTTAGAATGTATCATGATTGTAATATGTTGTTATGCTATTCTTGATGATTATCATGTATTGATACATTTATTTGGCAGCAAAAAGAACTAAACACAACCAAGGAGATTGATACAGCCACTTTATGGAAACGTGGTCATAGACAACGCCCAGGAAAGATTCCAAATCCTGGTGTTGTACAAGCTTTTGTAAGAAATATTCTCCTCCTCCTTTGTGTGGTTTATGCGTGTGCTTCAAAAATGTGAAAATATCTGATATTTTACACACTTAAACAGGAGAAACTTGAAAAAGCTGAAGAAGATCATGGTACTGATGGTGGATCATCCGTGACAGATGATATTCTTGCAAAGGCCTTTGGCGAGTAAAAAACTACAGGGAGAGTTAAAGGAATTGGTTTTGGAGCAACACGTAAAAAGTTTTCTGCCCAATCCCACTATAAATTGATGATTACAGAGTGTCAGGAATCATATAGAGCACTGAATGATCGGCTGGTGCAGTTAGAGGTGAGAATTTAACTTGTGTTCTATTAGTTCTTATTTTCTTGATGAATTCAAACTTGATTGTGAACCTCATACTGCTGATCTTGTATTAATATAGGAAAGGAACTCAGGATGTGTCTGCAATGGAGTCTCACCCTCTCGCAGGTCAACTCCAAAAGCCAGCAACAACCAGGAGGCTAGCACTAGAAGAATTGTTCTCTGCAATGAAAGAGACTCAACTCATACCACTCCAAGTCCTATCAGCAGACCAAATGAGGTCCAAGTGCCAAAGAGATTCCAAGCTTGCAAGTCGTTAAAAATTTGGTACAAGGAGGGCGAGGTGGTTGCGGAGGCTGAAATTGCTGAAACAGATCCAAGTAAGGAGATACATGGAATGCCAATAGGTCTTGGAGCCTACATTGTATGTGTGAAGGTTGATTATGTGGAGGATGCTCATGTCTACCAGGATACTGAAGAACTCAACTATGTTTGTCAAGCTATTTCAAATTTTATCACATGGCCCAAGGATAGAATTTCCTACCAGTAGACTTCTTAAATCATCTTTGATCTTTTTGGAGACTTAAATTTTGGTAACAAACATCATCACTGCTACTTTTTTGTATCTTTTGTCTATATTACATGGGTATGTGAATGTTGTTACACTGGGTTTGGTTTAATTTCAATGAATCTTTCATCTGCAATGAATCTAGTTGTTGTTTCTTCACATTTCACAACATAAATAAAATGCCAAAACTGATATATGTAGGGCCTTATTGACATATAGACGGTTGTGTTAGAGATTTCAACTACACAACCCATATATTGTGAAATAACTTCTTTACAACATAACTATGTGTTGTATAAGATAGTTCCACAGCTCATACAACTGTAGTGAAAATCTTATTCATAATAATAATAAATGTTGTTTTATATGTTTCTAAGATACCTTACTTGTGTTTTCCAAGATAGTCATACAATACTAGTAAGAGTGGTGTTACAAAGTTCCTACTACACATAATATAGTTGTATCATGGTGGTTTTACAATTCCAACAAGTGTACTAACTGCCATAATCACAATACTAATAAGTGTTGTGTTAAAAACATTTACTACTCAACACAGTAATTGTAAAAACAAATTTTGCAACATAAGTAGGAGTTGTTCAGGATAGTTGTACAAATCTAGGAAGAGTAATGACAGTAGTATTCACAATACAAATAGATGTTGTCTTCAATTTTTCAACTACACAACCCAGATATTGCGAAAAAGTTTATTTACAACATAACTATGTGTTGTCCAAGATAGTTCCACACCTGACACAAGTGACGTGCAAATCTTATTCGTAATACTAGTATTTGTTGTTACATATGTTTCCACGATACATAACTTGTGTTGTCCAAGATATTCCTACAACACAAGCAAGGGTTGTGTTAGGCTTTCAAAAAAAATCGAAAGAAAATCACAACTTTAGGAAAATATTGTAGAACCATGAATCACATCACACTTTACAACTCATATTCAAGTATTGTAGAAAAGCTTGGACTTTGTACAATACCCCACCTACACAATACAACAAAAAGCGTTGTCGTAGGGGTACTACAACGCTAAGAAAGTGTCGTTAATGATGATTTTTCCCGTAGTGGTGGTCCAGGAGTTTGTTGCCGTAGGACAGTGAATTAGAATGTGACTTGCTAGTTCTGGATCTGTGTTACATCTTGGGCATATGTCTGAGTTGGTCAAATGGATGTGGTGTAGGAGGGAGAAGGTTGGAAGACCTTCATTGATGGATTTCCACAAGAAAAGTCGAATTTTTGGTGGACATGGTAAAGTCCATATGAACTTGGTAGGAGGTAATGGGATGTGTGTTGGTTGACCTTGGGTTAGACATTTATATCCCGAAGAGGTGGTGTAGCTTCCAGATTTTGAGTGTGGCCAGATAATTTTATCTTGGGGCCCATTTTTGGGTAGATGGATGTTTATGATTTTTTGGATTACAGGGTTGGGGAGGGTATTCAATTTTTTATGATTCCATGTGTGTGTTATTGGATCAATGATATCTGCTACCATTCGGATTGGGTAGCATTGTGTTGGGTCCAGGTTTGTCGAGTGTGGAATCCAATTGGCTTCTATTGGAGTTGATAATCCATTTCCAATACGGTGGAAGATTAGATTTTGCATGGTTGGAACAATTGCTGCTAGTTGTCTCCATTGAGGACTGGCGGAGGATGGTATATAATCAATGCCTTCTAGTATTGGCTGTTGTTTAAGATATTTTGCACTGAATATACTTCCGCAGATAGAATTAGGTTGTTCATGAAGATTCCAGATTCTCTTCATGAGCAAAGATTTATTATGTTCACTGCTCTTCCTTATACCCAGTCCTCCTTCGGATATAGGTTTTGTCACTCTGTCGTATCCTATAGGGTGCAGTTTTTTGGTTTTTGAGTCGTGTCCCCAGAAAAAATCTCTTGTGATACGATCTATTTGTTTGTGAATATTGTTAGGTAGGTTTTGTGTTTGCATGATGTGATTTGTTGTGGGTATTAAAGATGTTTTGATTAGTGTCAGTCTTACGGCTGGCGTTAGGCATTTTGTCATCCATCCTTTAGCTTTTCGTGCTAATCTTTGTAAGAGGGGCGCGAAGGTTTGATTAGAAGCCCTTCCTTGTTTGAAATGTACTCCTAGATAAATCGGAGGTTTTGATGTGGCTGACATGTTGAAGAAATGTTGAAGATGAGTTATCTTTACCGGGTCTAGATTTGGGTGATGGATGATAACCGATTTGCTGGTGTTTATTAATTGACCAGCGGACGTGCTATAAGAGTGGAGGAGGTTTTTTAGGTGTTGATTACTCTGATTTGAAGCTTTGTATGTGATCAGCAAATCGTCCACATACATTAAATGAAGAATTGGTGGTGCCTTATTTGATATGTTAAGGCCCTGAACTAATTTTTGATTTTGAAGGTTTCCTAGGTTTGTAGATAAAATTTCAGCACATATGATGAAAATATAGGATGAGAGAGGGTCTCCTTGTCTTATACCTCTATTTGGGCTTATGTATCCATGGGGGGTACCATTTATTTTTATTGAATATGTAACTGTTATGATACAAAGCATAATGTAGTTTATAAAAGTTTGTGGAAATCCTAGTTTTGTGAAGGAGATTTTGATGAATTCCCAATCTAGGCTATCATACGCTTTTTGGATGTCTAGTTTGAGTGCTATTTTTGGATCTTTAGTTAGGTTTGATGTTTTGATATGATGGAAGAGTTCTCCGGCTATATCTATATTGTCATGAATTGATCTTTGGGGAAAAAAAGAACTTTGAAATGGGCTTATTATAAAGGGTAAAATGGGTCTAATTCGGTTGACTAAGATTTTTGATATGATTTTATATGTGACGTTACATAGTCCTATGGGTCTGAACTGCGAAGGTTTTGAAGGATGTTCGATTTTAGGTATTAGAGTTATGTTTGTGTGGTTCATGAGAGGATGCATATTTAAGTCATTGAAAAAACTTCTAACCATTGCTATTAGTTGGGTGTGAGTTGTTTCCCAGAAAACTTTGAAGAACTTACTTGTATATCCGTCTGGACCAGGGGCACTTTCAAAATTAATGGAGAATAGAGCTTGCTTGATTTCTGTTATAGATACTTCCTTTGTAAGTAGTTCTGATTGTCTGGGAGTTAATCTTGGTCTGATATTTGTGAATAGATCTTCATTTATTGATGTAGGTTGTGATGTATATTGTTGAGAGAAGTGGTCTAGAACGAGATGCACTACGTCTTCTTTTTTGTCAATCCAATTGTTTTGAGGGTCTTGCAGTTGTTGTATGTTGTTACATGCTCTGTGTATTGTAGCTTTTGTGTGAAAAAAGGTAGTGTTGTGATCTCCTGATTGTAGCCATTGAATTCTCGATCTTTGTTGCCAGTATGTCGCATGACATTGTAGCAAATCCTCATGTGCTGTTCTTAGCTGTTTTTCTTGGTTTAGCCAATATTCCAGGCTGGGCCCTTGTTGGGTGGCACATTGATGTTGATCATGCTTTATCTTGGTTGTTGATTTTTTTATCATAGTTGGCAAGTGACCAAAAGTAATTTTGTTCCATTCCATGAGAGATTTTCCAGTTGTAATGAGTTTGAGTTGGAGGTCGAGGGTCGGATCATTATCTTGTTGTTGTTCCCAAGCCGATTCAACTACTTGATTGAGTTGGGGATGAGAGAGCCATAAGTGTTCGAATTTATAATTTTTTTCTCCTTGCCAGTCAATTACTTTCTCTTGTAATAATATTGGTGCGTGATCAGAAGCGATTCTTGGGAGATGAGTAACTGCTGCATGTGGGTTTTCCTTCCTCCAGTGTTGGTTTACTAGAGCTCTATCTAGTCTTTCTAGAATGGTGTCATCCCCCATTTGGTTGTTTGTCCAAGTGAAGGGGTCTCCTAGGAATCCTAGATCCATAAGCCCCATCTGATCCATTAGATTTAGTAGTGGTTGAGATTGGGCATATGTTACTTGTCTTCCCCCTTTTTTTCCGATTGATCTAAAACGTCATTGAAGTCTCCTATTAATAGCCAAGGTATGGAAGGGTTGAAATTGCTGAATATTGTCGGAAATTCTTGCCAAAGGTTTTTTCTGGTATCTGGATGTGGTGGGCCATATATACCCGTACAATACCATGGTTGCTCTGGGGGTGGTGGGGTCACTTTTGCATGGATGTAATTCTGTGAATGTAGTAGAATTCAGATATTTAGTTTGTCTTCCCACATTAAGCAAAGTCCACCTCGATTTCCAATTTTTGGCACGATGAAGTAGTTATTGAATTGAAGAGTTGAGGATAAGTTTTTCATGTGTTTCTCCTTAGCTAGGGTTTCAGAAAGGAATACTACACTCGGTTTGTATTGGGTAACCAAACCTTTTAAATGTTGAATAGCAGGAGGAAGATTAATACCGCGACAATTCAGAGCTAGGATGGTCATTGTGAGGTTTTGTGAATGAAAAATTGGGAGAAGGGAGATTTTGAGACCAAAAAAGAGTGGTATATATTTGATGTTCCAGGTAATGTGTGAAGGATAATTGATTGTTTGAAGGATGGAGGAAGGAGAAAGAGGCTTGGAATAAAGAAGAAAGGAAAATGGGCTTAATGAAAGAGGCATACACAAGAAGGGGTTAACAAAACAAAAGGGTTTATGCTAAAAGAAAAGGATGAATTGCCAAAATTGCTAATTTTGGATTAATTAAAAGGATAAAGAAAATCAAAAGATTATCATTCAGGAGCAGGCAAAGAGGAGAGAAAGCATTGAAATGAATTCTCAAATTCAAAGAGTTGTTAAAGCATAGCTTATTAGAACAAGCTAGGAGGAAAAAGCAGTCAAAACCAACAGAATTGAGATATAGTAGGAGATTTATTTCCTGAGTTTGCAGATATAGAGGAGAGCAATCTAAAAGAGTAAAAGAAATCTAAGGAAAATTCACATATTAAGAAAAACAGTAGGAGAAATTCACCTAAACAGGCTTAAGCCAGATCACAGAACAAGTTTACAGTTCAAATATACAAAGATTGTAATAAACCAAACCAGTGGCAGAAATCAAAAAGGAAACACTGATCTTAACAATATTCACTAAATTGGAATTAAAAGGAGATATGCAGATTAAAGACTTAGGTATACACAACTAGATTGATCAGGAAGTAAAAGAGAGCATATAGATTAAGCAGTTTTAAAAAGTTAAGCTATAAGGGAGAACATAGTATATTAGACAGGCTAGAGAACACAGCTTAGCAGAATGAAACACGCAAATTTTCACAGGTCACATATATATACAACTAGATGATTATAAACAAGTGGATCAAAGCACATAAAGTGGTAGGGAGAGCTAGCACAAACTAGAAAGATAAACAGAGACAAGCAAGCATTTAACAAACATTGAAAGATGATATAAACAGTGACCCAAAATATTTTGATAAAGAGGTATCCACCAGCCCTTAAATGTGTCTTTGTTGCATTTGGGTAGTCTGGGAGATGAAATGTTGGTGTTGTTAGATTATTATTCTGCTGGTGATGCAGTAGCTGTTGGTAGTGAAGTATTGTCTGGGCAGGAATCCGAACTGATTGCTTCGATGATAGTCAAGATAGCAGGGGTCTCCGGAGATTGTTCTAATGAGTCATGTTTGAACCTTTTCGCTGGCTGGTAACTATGTGTCCATTGTGAAACCTCCTCATCAGTGACTGCTCTAGAAGGATTAGAATCCAAGGAGGTGACAATGCCTGTAGATTGAAGGTAAGCTTGTTGCTCAGGGTTGAACCTTTTTACAGCTGGACTTGGCAAGTCTACATCAGAAGTTAGATCAAATTCCTCTATGTCTGAAACTAGAAAAATTGAGGGACTGAAGGGTTGTTGCAGCTCAACCGGATGATTTGGAGAGAAGGAGATAATCTCAGTGCTTGAGTCCTCGAAATTGTTGTTTTCTTATACTATCCATGCTTTTGAATTATGTGTTGATTGGTATGATGAAGAGTCAGAATGAAAGCCTTCTAACTGATAACCTTCTCCGTCGAAAAATGAAATGGTAGAATTATCCTGATCTGAGATGGCTGAGGAAACAGTATGACTTGAATCTCAATCACTCCACTCTTGATTGGGGTCTTCAACAATCATATTGTTAAGCATATCTTCATGGTAGTCATTATCGAAAGCAGGTTCAACAAAAGGTTCCAAATCTTGAAATGCAGGTTGAGGAGGTAATTCAGGAGAAGCTTGAAGCAGCAGATTTTGGAAGTTGAAAAGGTAAATTTCTATACAGTCCTTGTATTCATGACCTAATCTGTGACAATGGATGCAAAAAAGTCTGGGAAGCTCTTGAAATATAAAATCAATCCAGTTGGTATCTCCTCGATCATTAGGAGCAAGCGTACCTGACTGAAGTGGCTGAGAAATGTCTATTCTAAGCCTAATATTCATGGTGATGTAACCATTGAAGTAGTGAGTAGGGATATCAAAGGCTACTAAGGTTCCAAAATTTTGAGTGAACTGAATAACATTGGGGATTCTAGTCTGCTCATGGAAAAGTTTGTGAAGAGAGATTTCAAGGGTTTCATAAGTGATTTCAAATTGCTCAGGGAGAGTAGAAAAGTTACAAGGTTGTATTAGGAAAATGTCCCCATAAACTATCCTAGTTCCTTGCCTAAGTACAGAAAACATTTCAACACTTGATTCAAACTTAATCAGATAGAACCTTCTATCAAGCTTGCTAACAGAAATTTCATTAGCTAACTTCCATCTAAACTTAAGAGAATTTCTTAAAAAGTAAGAATTTTTGTTCATTTTTGTTAAAAAAACAGCCAACCAGCTGTTGTTGCCAATAACTAACAGGAATAAGAAAATTCCTAGCATTAACATTGAAACTAGAGTAAGAAACATCTCTATCAGCAAGGGAAGACATAGAGATAGCAACATATGGAAACAGGACACAGAAAACTAAAACCAGGCAAGGAACTAAAGTAGATGGAAAAAGGGGAATAAGATAAAAGGGATTGGAATGGGTGTTATTTATAGGAAATCACCTAGGTTTTGAATTAAAATTATTTTTTGAGACAAACTTAAAAAATTGATTTTGTGAACATGGAGTTGAGGGGGACAATGAAATGCAGGGAATGATTACAGCTAGAATTAGGTTTAGACATACCTGTTTAAATCTCATATTGCCACTTCATAAGCATAGTTGAGAAGAGAATTTTAAAAATGTCTGAAATGGCTGCAAATCTCGCCGCCAGAACAGAGAGGATTAACAGTGGAGCTTTGGAATTTGTGGACAAGACCCTTCAGACTGAAAATTCGCCGCTTGAGCAGAGAGGTAAGGAGGTACATGAAGTAATTCTTCAAGGAAGCAGACAACATCATTATGAGGCAGAATTGACCCTAATTAGATGACCATCAAAGAAAACTCTAATTCTTCAAAAGATTAAAAGGATTGGAAGTAATTGCATCACCAAAAAATTAGGGTTAGGTTAACACCAACATCCATACAGACCCAACCTAAATACATATAAGGCTACATCGTGAAAGGGCTGGTGGACAAAAGAATTAGCTGATGATAATTTGGAGATTCATGGAGGTAAATTTAGAGATTAGGGTGTTGATTTTGGGAATTCAAAGACGAGTTGGTTGACTCGTTTTCGCCCAGTCGCAGAGCTTTTGATTTTCGTTTCACCCGATATTCTTCATGGGGATGGTTGATCTTTTTGCACATTGATTGTTGAATGGGTCCGGGAATGGTTTAAAGGAATAATGTGCAATTTATGGTGCTATAATATTCTTTTCCATTATTATCTGCATGTATCAATTGCACCATGTGGTACAGAGAGCTCCGGCTGCGATGGTAGGGGCGTACACTTTCTTCTGGAGATGACATGTGTCTACTCCAATTAAGTAAAAACGTTTTCCATCAATATATCCGACACTGTACTGCACAATTAGCGTAGATAGTTATCAAATTTCAGATTAGTGGATATTGCAAATTTATATGGGAGATGCTAGACCAAACTGAAGGGAAATCCGGAGAGGACATCCTACGAGATTTTGGGGATCCCTTTTGGGCAATTCCTTTATCATTTGGACATATAATGGGCAAAATATCATTTGAATTACTACCTAAATTTATGTAAAAAAGTTAATATCACTTTTTAAATTTTGTAAATTCTTAGAATAGAATGAAAAAAAATGAGATAAACTTTTTTCCAGACAGTTAGATTAATATGAAAGGACAATTCATACAACTTATAAGTAAAGAAAAATATCTTTTGCACCCAGTGTTAAATGATCAAGTAAAAATAGATTATCTACTACAAGAAAAAAAATTAACAATATAATCAGAAACTAAAGGAAAGGAAATATAAAAAATTCAACATAAAATTCTGTTCAGCTCAAATGTTTAATTGATTAAATTACAAAGTAAATGTGCATACAATAAATAGAGCCTTTCGGTCCATGTGGAGCAATAAACATGTGAAAATCTACAGAAAAGTAAAGAAAAGGAAAAAAATAATAGCCAAAAAATAATAATATTACATTTATATGCCAAGAGTTGAATCCCTGTAAATTATCCATCAACACGGGAGAGAACACATCATAGTCAGTGAGTGTAAAATTGAAAACCCTAGAATGGGAAACAAATCCCACGGTTCAAAATGATGGTGTAATGTTGACTGTTTATATATATACTGGAAATTATCATCACCACCGTCCAAAATCTAATCTTGACGCAAAGTCATCGATTTTTGACTATTCCTTCGTTCCCTGCCAATATCAAGTACTTATCTTTTCTGGTAAGTTTAGTACATTCAAACCCTAATGCTTTACCAAGTTCCTCCTGAATATGGTTAGCTATTTTAAATCTTGATACTTCATGATCAGCATTTTCGTTCTGGCACGTCGACAATGATAACGGCGATGCTGCACCGGAAACGGTGTCGAGTAACCGGACAGTGTAAGATGGAGATGGGTTCATCAAGAAGAAAAGTGGGTCTAAGCATTTAAGACCACCAGCAGTAGTTCCATAGAACATACTAACATGAGCATCCATAGCAACAGGTACGATTTTATCACTCATTTCAGCAAATAAAGGACTGAACCTAAGTAAATATGGCTCCCTGCATGTAGTACCTTCGGGACAAACAATGAGATCACCTTGACTTAATAACTTCTCCATCATATTTGCATCTTTAACCCTGTCCCTCGTCAATCTCACAGTCTTGATGGGTGCCAAAATTTCAGAAACTCTACTTAAGCTGTACGTAACAGCAGTTATGGGTGTACATAATGCTGCTGATAAGTAAAGTGGGTCTAATAAAGTTCTATGGTTGCACACATAGAGAACACCTTTCTTCTTCTTCTCTTGACCATTTTGAAGGGTGTTTTGGTCATTTTGCTCCTTCTGCTGGTTTTGATTGTTGGTGGTGGTTGAAGATGGCATTGAATTTGTTGAGTTGGGTCTTGATAAGTTAAGTCTCAAACCGAGAAGCGCTAAAATAGGACCAGCAACCCTGTAGGGTAATGTAACACCAATGATGCCTCTGATTATAGCAAGACAGATACCCAATGGGAACCACATGAATACAGCTAAGGAATTAAGTGGGGTAGGTTTGAGAACCAATCTACCATCATGGAATATAAGAGGCTTTGGGTATTTCTCCCTTGGTAGATATTGCCAGCTTCTCTTGTCTGCTTCACTCACATAGTAGATCTCCTGATTCAAACCAACAGTTTTACAGGTAAGAACATTTAAAATGGGAGAGAAAATTAACACCTAATATCTAGCAGTTTTGGTACCATCACTTAAAGAGTATAAACTATCAATCTAGAGAGTGACTTGTAAATGAGCACCAAATAATATCCCAAATCTTGCATGGCATACAACAATGACATATCATGGGAACCCACATGCTCAAAAATAAGTTTTTAGATTTTGTTGGACAAAAGATTGTTCGAAATTGAATAGAAAGAAAAATGTAGAGAGCTGGGGGATTATGAATGTATTATACCTTGCAATGGGAGAACAGTTGATGATCCAGAGGTTTGTTGAAACTTCCAATGCCAATGACATCAGAAGGATTGTTGCCCATCAACCTATCTTCACGAGTACCAAAGATTTCATCAAAAACTGCACCACTGGATTTCTTCTTATCTTGCATCAAACCAAGATAATACCCATGGAAAGTTTTCAACTCTCTGCCAACAACAACATCAATCTCCAAATATTCTTTCAGAAAACTCTCAACCATTATCCTTGGGAAATCACTAACACCCACTTTTTTACCCCCTCTCATTAAAACACCAAAACCTTCAAGTCCAACATCTTCTAAGAAAAACTTTGGTAAAACAGCTCTACCAACTTTAAAGTTTTTTTCTTTAATACCAAAGAAACAGACCATGACCATAATTGATAGACTCATTTCTTCATCAACTAAACATATGATAGGGTACATTAGTAACAAAAGAAGTGCCCTGAATATACCACTAGCTTCAAATGCTACTAACATGAAGTAAGGAAACATTACAGATGATGATGAAGATTTCAGAAGTGATCCTTCCATATCAAAGATCAAAGTTTGGTTCTTGGATATCACTTGATCAACAGATCTTTGACTAAGTGAAGGATATTTCTGTAACTTTGCTTGTGTGCTAGTAGTGTTAATACTCACCTTTCTATGAAGCTGTGATGATTTAGTAGGGTTTCTTAACTTTCTTAGAAGTATTCTTGAAAAGAATACCAAAAGGGATTTGAAAGGCAAAGCTTTACCAGCCATTTTGTTTCTTCTTCTTGTGTTTGTTACTACTTGAGGTAGTAGCCTCTTGTTTTTGTAGTTGTAGTTGTAGTGGGTAGCTCTTCTTCTTAATACCTTACTTATGAAAGTACACTTCTGAATGTGTTTGTTTGTTTGTTTGGATTGATTTGAAAAGTTAGAGAAAGGATCAAGGGGGTTTTATAGAAGTTGAGACAAACAAAATGGCTATATAGATTGATAAATTTACGAAGATGCCACTATGCAGTATGTTGCACACTTTACTTGGAAATTGCCTTTACTTGTCCATCTCAATAAATGTCCTGTGACATTTACTACTTGTACTATTCTTTTATTCTACTCCTTTCAACTCGACGATGAATGGAAAATGAGAACATGGCCTAGTTTTGGCATAAAAAAAATCTTTTCTAGCTGATTGTAGTGGTCCTAGTGGATGGACCTTCTTCTTCTTCTTCCCTAATTCCCTTATTTGGAGGGATATCTAAATTTCCGCCTTCCTTTTTTTTCCCCATTTTGTTTGCTTTGGAGCCGTATTTCAAATTTTTGTCAAAATGGTGTGGCACTAGCAGTGGCACCTAATTATCCAGTATCATCTACGGATAGGGGGAGTAAAATGAAAACATCTCTTGATTTAGGGGTACGTGGTAAATCAGTGTGGGCCCAATTGACCAATAAGATGAGGTTTTCATTATCCACACATTACACATTTATGGAGGGGAGTTTGATTTTGGTGGAAACTTGTTGACAACAAACGCGTGTAAGGTTGACTATCAAGATTATTGGGCTATAGCTATAATATGAATGCGTGTTATAGTGACTCGACACTCAACAATCAATACGGTATACGCTTTGTTTAGTTCAACTCGGTTACTGAGGAAGTCAATATTGGTTCAATTTGTCCTAGTCCTGGATTCACATGGAGATTCAGTAGTACCATCACCCGTTCAATTTGTCATTAAATGGACTCAAGAAAAAATGTCGCACAAAATCACTCTCGATAATGTAGTTTTCGCTTCGTAATCGAGATTTTATAACGTGTTGCACAAAACAAGAGGCCTTTGTTGCTTCCAGGGATTCGGTCTTGGGGAAAATTAAAAGTTTTCCCAAAGGGTACCTCGTGCGGAAGAGATGGTTTATGCGCTCAACATCTAGTTGATGCACTCAATGGTTCAGCAGTGGCGGTCTCGGAAGAACTAATCACATCTATCACGGCCGTTGTTAATCTTTGGTTGGCAGGTAAGTGCCCGTCGGCCTTAGGTGAATTCATAGCATCAACGCCTCTTACTCCTTTGGTGAAACCAGGAGGTGATATTCGCCCAATCGTTGTGGGTACCATATGGAGACGGTTAGTCTCTAAGGTTGCGGCTTTCCACTTAGGGGGAGATATGGAAGTTTACTTGAGTGACTATCAGTTTGGTGTGGGGGTGAAATATGAAGGTGAAGCCATATTTCACTCGGTTAATAGACTGTTAGAGGTGCATGGTAATTCTAGATCCAAGTCGATGTTTTTGGTCGATTTTTCGAACGCATTCAATATGGTGGATCACAGTTCAATGTTGATTGAAGTTAGGAAGCAGTGCCCTTCGATATCCAGGTGGGTAGAGTTTTTTATGCTAAACCTGCTAGATTATATTATATGGATAAAACTCTTGCATCTGCAAAGGGGGTACAACAAGGCGATCCCCTGGGGCCTTTATTGTTTGCTTTGGTTTTACACCCCTTAGTCCATAAGATTGCGATGCAATGTTCCTTGGACCTCCAAGCTTGGTATTTAGATGGTGGTACTTTAATTGGGGATACTTTGATGGTTGCGAAATCCTTGCATATTATTCAGCAGGATGGTGCTTCTTTGGGGTTGCATTTAAATGTCTCCAAAACTGAACTTTTTTTGCCGACTGTTGACAATAGGGGTTTAGTGGATGGTGTTCCCCCCCCTCGGATATTTGTAGACCAGCTGAAAGTGTGAAACTTTTGGGTGGTCCGGTTAGTCTGACTCCCAGCTTATGTAGTGACATGGTCATTAATAGGGTATGTAAGACAATTGATTTGATAAATAATATTATTACTAAGCTTAATGATTCGCAATGGGAACTACTTCTTCAGAGGAACTGTAGTGGGGTGTCTAGGTTGTACTTCTTCATGAGAACTACTAATCCTGAGCATTTATGCGCTGCGCAATTATTGTTTGATAGTCATCTTAATCAGTTTTTATGACACCTCATTACAAGGGATGGGCCCGGTTTTGGTTTGCTCCAACATAGATTATCCATTCTCCCAATCAAGCATGGTGGTTTGGGTGTGTATACGATGGACGATACGATGAAATATTGCTTCTTGGAATCTATCATACAGACCCGAGCCCAACAACAAATACTTTTGCGTGATGCCGGTGTGGTTGATTTGAGCCCAAGTTTTGAACTTGCATTGAACACTTATAACCAGGTTTGTGGTACCACTATTTTTCCACTTTGCATTGATGGCATCTCCCCGCACTCAATGAGTTCTTTGGCGGTTAAATACTTTGATGCGATGAAGAAAGAGTTACCCTCTCTGTTTAACATGTCTGAGCGTAATATTGTGCTTTGGCAATGTAGCAAAACAAAGCACGCGCAGGATTATTTGTTGGCTATCCCCATAGAAGGACTTAATCAGAGAATTGGGCCTAGGAAGTTTTGTGCGGTACTTCGATATAGGCTTGGGATTCCAATTTTTGAGGAAGGGGAGCTATGCTCCAGCTGTGACAGGGAAATTGATATTTTTTTTGGCGCCCATGCCTTGCATTGTTCTCATGAAGTTGGACTTAAGTTAAGGAATGATCTAGTGCCTAACACCTTTGCTGACATGTGCTATCGTGCGGGCGTGCCAGCTAGGAAAGAAGTCGATTAAGGCTTACTTTCTAATAATGATCTGGCTTTGAGACCAACTGATATTCTGGTTTATAATTGGGATAATAGTCGTGATATTTGTTTAAGTGTGACGGGTGTCTCCCCTTTCACTGGGGGTGGTGTACGCACTTTTGTGCCTGGCCAAGCAATTAGTAATGTTGTAACTCGCTAGCATAACAAATATCTAGAAAAGTGCACTGCTCATGGGTTTGGTTTTGGGGTCCTTGCATTCACTACTTTGGGGGAGTTAGGTAGTGATACTATACATTTCTGAAAAGGTTGCGAAACTACATGGCTAGTCATGATGCGAATGTCAAAGTGGGAGATTTCCTTTTCCATAGGTTAGGGCCTGTTATTCAAAAAGGAATTGGAGCGCAGCTTGTTGCTCGGCTCCCTTCCAATTTTTTGGTTCATGTCGATAATGAACATGATTAATGTATTAAAAGTTTTAATACATTATTAAATGTAAACTTCCAGTCTCTCCTCTTTATTTATAGCTCATATCAGAGGTAGAAATTAGAAACAAAAACATCTTGCTTCACAAAAAATTGATTGTTCTGTGTGCAGAAATCGTTATGAAATTTTACACTCAAACTAACTTTTTATTTTTGAACTTTTAGAAGTCGAAAAATTACTTCGAGATACCTAACTACTAATTAACCTCTTTGAGGGAATTTTTTACATGGAGCTGTGTTATCAACAACTACCTTTGGCTTGTACCGTTTTTGGTTATTCGTTTCTCGGTTGTTTTGCTTTGCAACTGACCCTTGTACTCAGTCACGCTTTGGGAATTTTTGACTGAAATTGGCTTTTCCATGTCAAAAAAATTAAAATAATAATATCTACTTATCCGATTAATCCACATATTCTGATTTCTGAATGTTGCTATACTCTGCGCGCAAGAAAACTCGGTCGATCATTTTGTAAGGATAAGGTAGTGTGAGTGGTTCATGTTGTGCGGCAGTGGTGGTGATGCCTTCAATCAATCAGTTTGCGGCTTTGCGTGTTGGCTACTTGGATTTTGACTTTAGAAAAAATAAAATAAAATGCTCGGTTTCATTTAATGCCTCTCCATCACTCTTCTCTCTCCCCCGCCCAAATTTAAAGCCTTTCATGAATTCTAAACCGTTTGAAATTCTGACTTCACAGTGTAAATCATGAGAGTGGCATTTGAGTATTTAATGAATGAATATAAGGGTATTTAAGGGTCGGTTTAAATGCCAGTCAGAGGAAAGTTGGATGATATGAAAAGGGGCCAGAATGACAATACTAGTTGTGCTAGAGGCTGGCTGTGGCTGGGGATGATGAATGACCAATTAGGGTTGGCTTTGATGGTTGCCATTGAGGGTGACTTTTGGCCGCGTTGCATTAACTCCTGTCTCAACTGTATTTGCTGCGCTTTTCCACTTACGTAGTTTGGTGCGTCATGTTTTCTTAGTTTTCGATCAAAAAAGGGGTCTTGTTGCATTGTTTCTTTTGTGGGGATCTCACCAATTTTAGCTTTAAAATGAAGCTTCAACTTGCACCCAACATGCATATAATTGACCGGGATATCGTACCAAGTGGCTGGTTTGGCTACAAAAAATCTTGTTTCCCAAAGCCTCAACAAACAAAAAAGGAACAAAATAGTGTTACCTAACATACAAACGGCTTTGGCTAGGGGTTGAACTCCCAAGTGATAGGTTAGGGGTTCAATTCCCGCTGCTGTCTGATCAAAAAAAAAAACATACAAACGGCTATGGCAGACTTTTCAAATATGCCCCAAGCTATCAATGCCCTTAAAACTGATTTTGGATAGTTCGTCTTTGGTGTGCCTCATTTAGGATATCAACTTGCAATAGGGATAATAAGCTCATTTATGGAAACTTAATCCAATCGGTAATTAGTATTCTAGTTCAAAATTTAACTTCGATTTTAACTGAATAGTTCATCTGTTACCAATTTATGATATTAAACATTATCTACGTGATATCATTATGGCATGATAATTAGTTTTATTGATAGGGATTATTAAATTCCACAGAGATGAACGATACCATTTGACTATATGTAATTTGGTAATGCCATAAAAACTTAGGTAACCGCCGTGGCAGCCTGGCTTACTGATGATCTTCGCTGCTGACCCATAACACTGAAATCTTTTTTTCTTTTTGAAAGATTGTTTAATTGTTAAGAAGTTAAGCTGTAGATAACTTCCAACTCGTCATCATTATTAGATCAGTATCAATATCAAATGAGTAACACATGTTAAAATCTAAACTTGTACTCCCAAAAAACTTAAAGCCGTTTTAACATAATTTATTTGTTAATTCATCCAACTAATTGTAGTTGGTTAGTGTAATGGTGATAGGTTTACTTGCCAACCATAAAACAGAAGATTTCTCTTTTCTCGATCGACACCTAATGTCTTGATAATGGTACCCTAATTTAAACCCTAACCTAATTAGCTCAAAGTGAACTTTGACAAATCCAAAATCCAAATGGAAACTTTCAAATTGCAGCAACTGTACCCACTACTGATTAATTGCATGTATCAACTGTAGAACTAGGACAACTGTTGTTGTCTAGATATGGGACAATGAATTTGAACCCCTCTTCACCCCATTACTAATCCCGATGTTTAGAATCATTTCCCTATTAACCACTAAAATTATGTCACTTAATGTCCAAGTTTTGGACTATCCATGTTGTCCCAGCTGTCTCAGCTGTAGACGCTCCCATGAACAACGAAGTATTGTTTTGCCTACCAAGCTTGAAAAACCCGGAAAGGATATACCCCATTATTCTAAGGTATATACAGTTTCACACCGATATAGTCCTGTAGCCTTAATTGCATGATCATGGTCATCGACTCATCGAGCTTATTGACAGTTATTGTTAGACTTAAATGCGTTAAAGACCATTGTGTATGTTTTATAATTGGGTTTTTGCTAGTCAACTAGCTGTACTATTCTTTGTGTCTTTATTCTCCTTTTCTATACATATATGAACCATTTTAAATTCTCGAAATTTTGCTCGAAATTTTCATAAGGATGGACTGGAACACCACTCTTTTGCTCGAAATTTTCGATCAGGAGACTATCAATCTTATTAGTTGTGTTAGGCCAAGGTTAAATGGAGAAGATATCTATAGATGGAGCCTTACCAAAAATGGGAAATTCTCCACCAACTCGGCTTATGACCATCTCGATAAGGTAAATGTCACCATGTCCATGTCAAACCCCCTTAGTAAAATTTGGAATATTCAAACAACTCCTAAAATCAAACTCTTTCTTTGGAGATGTGCTACCAACTGTCTCCCAGTGAGAGATATCTTGGCGAATAGAATGGAAATCGAAACAGATAAGTGTCCAATGTGCGATTCCGACAGGGAAACCGTTAATCATCTTTTAATGGAATGCCCTTATGCTAGGGCAGTCTGGTTTGGTATAGCTAGAGCTTTCAGAATAGGAAATAATCAAAACCTCCTAGACTGGATAAAAACTTGGTTCACAAACCCCATAGGCTGGGATATGAATATGACGGATTGGGTAGCAGTGTGTGGCATCGTAACTTGGAATATATGGAAAGCAAGGTGTGATACTGTATTCGCGGAACATAAACTGTCTGTAAAAGATTTGATCAGCAAGATAGAAAATGAAATAATAGTACAAAATATGGTGTTTACCAATATTTCGAAAAATGGGCAAAAGCATCCACAGACGGCGGAAAAACAACCATGGTTCCCACCACCAGAAGGAACGATAAAAGTCAACTACGATGCTTCTTACAAAGAAGGGGAGACAACAGTAGGATTGGGAATTATTGACAGAGATCAACAAGGCAATTTCGGGCCGGCTCATACGGTTTCAACAGTAGCTACATCAGTACTTATGGCGGAATGCATGGCAGCAAAGGAAGCGGTTCGACGGGCTATTCAAAAAGGGCTCACATCCATAATATTGGAAGGAGATAATCATGATATAAAGGACTACATGGAAGGTGGTAATATGAATATAGATTGGAAATGCAGGAACATCCTAGAAGAGCTCAAGTAAATGGCAAAGGTCTTCAACAAATTCAAGGTTTCACACACGAAAAGAACAGGGAATGAAGTCGCTGATTACTTGGCAAAATAAGGAAGAAAAGGTAGGACGACGACATACAAAGACTCCAACATCACACAAAAGTTGCTCAATTTAATTTGCATTGATTCTAATTTCAGTACCGGAACTTCGAATGTAATTCAATCCACCCAGGTGGATAACGGTTAAGCTCTCTTAATAATATTTTGTCTATAAAAAAAAAATGAACCATTTTAAATTGTACATGATGAAACAGTGAACATGCATTGGAACCCTAGACTTCATAAAAAAAAATGAACCATTTTAAATTGTACATGATGAAACAGTGAACATGCATTGGAACCCTAGACTTCATAAAGTATGGGTCGCTAGTTTTCTAAAGTCTAAACCCCACCAAGTTTAAGTTGTATTAAGTGTTATGAATCCAAAATGCCAAAAAATGGCATGTTATGAATTAAAACATTGCACTGGAACAATGAGAGAAAAATAAAGTTTTATATGCGGAACTCTTTATCAAAAAATTTATGTATAGAGTCAAAATATATAGCATGGGAAGTTGTTTAAGGAACCATTTCTTAGAAGTATGGCCATGAGACTATATAATTGTTTTAGCTTTTCTTTTTGAACGATTTTTTTGGGCATTACTCAGAAATAGTGGAGGACTAAGTGATAAGAATATCTACCCTATAGTTATAAGGGGTGTCCTAAAGTATGGAAATGACTAACCTACCCTTAACATATATATATACATATATATATAACCACCTCCTCCCATCCCACCACCTATATATATATATAACCACCCCCCTTAACCACCTTCTCCCTCTCAATAATTGTTCTTTTGAAAAAAAAATCAACTTATTAATTTAATCTCACCAATCATTAATTAACTCACTAATCACTACACTAATTTATTTAATTACCAAGGACAAATTTGGTATTAAAAAATATATTTAAATAAGGGGTGACTCAAAATTACTACAAACATCCACCCAAAAAATGAAGAGTAGTCCCCCTTTAATTTTGAGTAGTGACCAAAAAATCATTCTTCGTTTACTTCCTTTTGCTGGGTTCACGGATATGACTTTGTACTTACGATTGATTTGAAACATCGGCAGTTCGCTATGTAGTTGCACTTGCACATACTTAACCCATGCACATACAATTCGTTCATGTCGATTTTGTACGAATCGAAAATTCCAAAATGAATGGAAAATTGCAATTGGAATGTATTGATTAGCTTCCGGATAGGTATTTAGTTAGTTGCACATAAGCAACCCATGCACACAAAACCGTCCATACCATCTTTATACGAATGAAGAACTCGAATGCAGTCGATATTGTATTGATGAGCAACGTGCATGCAACAACTAGAGACACTCACGGATGGGTTTTGTTCTTTAAATTTCAGCAGCAATGTAACTAGACACACCGCAATGTCAACTTTTGTGCGAAAGAAAAAAAAGTTCATGTTATCGTTATCTAGAGATATATGATAGCCAAATTATGAATATGATTTCATTAATTTGTTTTTTTTTTCAAGACGTCCATGCTTGTATGATTAGGTTGATTAAGTTGATTAATCAAGTTGTGGGTTTATCCAATTACTAAATGTGTTCACAAGGATAAAAGTGTACCCATGTACCGTTGTACGTGACTGACCTTTTCTATTTATTGCGAGAGTTATGTTTTATCTTTATTCACCCATTAGGCCAAGTTATGAACTTATGATTCTCTGGAACTAATTCAAAACCCTGATAAGTGATTTATTGACAATTATCTGTCCCCATTGATAAAGATGGATTAAAGAGAGAACTTAAGATATAGGAGTAGAAAAGAACGAGAGAGAAAGAGAGTTATGCACCTAGCTCTTTAATTGTACCGACAACTTGGGATGTAATATAAAGACCAAGCACAGGTGACACTTAATTTTGTAGCGCGTTACAACATGGTACACGACATGCTTCTGATGTGAACAACAGACTTCTAGATAACTCTTACGAGATTCATGTTCAGGTTTTAAGCAAAGATTAATTGGGGCCTCACAAAATTTATACCCACACCAAAAATTATAGGAGGCTTCCACAATGAGGATGAAAGTGCGATTTTACCATTCTCTTAAAATTTACCCTAAAATCCTATTAAAACTTAACCTAAGCCTTCATTTCATTTTTACCACAAAACGCTTACTCTTCTTCTCCCTCTCTCTCAACTATCTTCGGTTCTATTGACGACATGAAGGGGGAAAAAAATCAGTTACAGTTAAAAGGTCGTCAACCCGAAAATTCTAAAGCCTAACGATTTTTTATATACATGTAAAGACTATGAAAAATCGTTAGGATATATGAGGAGGGAGATAACGACCCTAATTATGGTTTTTCATTTTTTGCTCTAAATTAGAGTCGTTACCGAAACATAGAAATATATAACGATCCTTTGCGAACGACCCCATTTTGAAATTAACGACTCTACATGAAAATTTTTTGGAAAAAATGGCGCCCATGTGAAAAACAAGGACGTGTCTCTGGTAAAATACTAACGACCCTTGTTCATTAGGAGCATGATGAGCACGATGAAGATAAAGTTGAAGAAGACAACGAACCGAGCTTACGTTTGAATCACAAGGAGAAAGAAAATACGACGTCATTAAATAATGCCATCTCTAATGAGAATCCAGGTGATGAAAGGGATTACGAGGTATTTGAGAATATATACGGCAGCCTATGTGTGAAGAGAACAGGTAAGAGAAGTGGTAGTATTTCCGATCAGAAAACTAGAAGTACTTCTACTGCTGCTGATGATGATACTAAGAAAAGACTGGCTATGTACAAAAAGAAGAAGTGGATAAATTCTTGGTGTAAGAAGGGAAACAATGACAAAAGACGTTTTGTAATGCTAACGACCCCATTTTAAAACTAACGACCCCATGTGAACTTTGTATGTTTCCCATGTGATCTTGTTCACGACCCTTGAAAGCTAACGACCCCATTTTAAAAATTAACGACTCCTTGTGAACTTTGGGGTCGTTAATGCTAATTTTTTTTTGGATTTTTAAGGTCGTCATTATATAGTAAAACCAAACCAACGACCCTTAGAATAACAGCTACAGAGAGTAACATTTTTTTGAGTCGTTCGGTTATAAACATATCGAGTTAACGACTCTAGAATACGTAAAAGTTGGAGTCGTCAACTTTATCAAACTTGGCTGACGATTTTTCATAGCCTGTAAAATTTGTATAATGGAGTCGTTTATTTCTGTGCCAAATCACTGACGACTCATAAGGGTCGTTAGGTTATTATACTCTTGACCTAACGACTCTTACACTGGGGTAGTTTAGCCATCTCGAAAAATTAGGATAAGGGGTAACCCCAAAATGCTATTGGCAGACCAACTGGTGAGGCCCCCAATTATTATTTGAGGCCCCCAATTAATCCTTGGTTTTAAGCCGTGAAGTAAATAAGGGCTGGCTCTAGCCCTCCTAAAATTTCCAAAACTGTACAAAAGTCCTCTGTTTTATCTCCTTTTTTTGTTTAGTCCCCCACTCATATAACATTTAGTCCACTAAAAGTCCCTGTATTTTTAGAATTTAATTTTAGCCCCCCTTGAAGAAAAAAATATGGCTTTGCCACTGTAAATAAATAAAAAAATCTTATCTTCTTATGCTCTTTTAAGAAGTTCTTCGGAAATTTTGAAAAATCTTAACCGTACATTATTATGATTGCCATGTACTTCCTATTTTTCTGGAAAAAATTTACTAACACTTTTTAAATTTGAACTATTTTTAAGCTAAAATGAAAACGTTAGCCACATAATCCCACATTCACTTTACTGAATTAGAAAAAGGGGAAAAAGTCCATACAATGGAATGTCTTATAATCAAACTAATTGTATCTCTTAAGCACAAATTCAACATAATGAGAACGACTAAGACTATATATGTTAGATTATCTTCTCATCCTCATCCCTAAGATTACATCAACAGGGCCTAAGTCTTTAAAGTCAACGTTCTCATTCAACGCATGTTTTTAGTGGAATTAATCACATCTATGTTTGTATCAAGTATAAGCATATCATCAACATACAAGCAAACAAGCACATAGACATCCTTAACAAGTTACTTGTAAATATACTTGTCAGATTCATTAACTTAAATCCACTACTCATTATCACATGATCATATTTTCCATGTCATTTTAACGTGCTTATTTGATAACCATACAAAGATTTGTTCAACTTACAAATTTTGTCTTCACAACCTTTCACTACAAAGTCCTCAGGTTGGTCTATGTAAATTTCTTTATCTAATTCACGGTTTTATAAAATTTGTCTTAACATCCATCAGATGTATCTCTAAGTTGTTTATGACAGTAATAGCAATTAGCATCTCAACGGAAGTAATTATCGTCACAGGTGAATAAGAATCGAGGAAATCTACACTTTCTTTTTATTTTATGGCCTTTAACAACCAACCTAGCCTTATATTTTTCCACAGTTCCATCAACATTGCGATTCCTCTTAAAGACTCATTTACATCCTATGGTCTTACTCCCTGGAGGTAAACTAGCAAGATCCCAAGTCTGGTTCTGATGGACTGAGTCCATTTCACTAAATAAAGAATGGGGTTTCAGTAGATGTTATGACTTCTTTACGAGTCTGGAAGTCAGACTAAGCTAGGAATATTATGAAGTGAGGTCCATAAGAAGTCTCAGTTCTAATGCTTTTACTTCTCCTAGAATCAACTCTACTACATCTTCCTTTGAAGGTAAATTATGATTAATTGAAAAGATATCTAGGGATCAAAAACACATCCCTAAGAAGAGACAGGTTTCAAAATAAACATGTTCAAAGAACTCAACATTCCTAGACTCCATAAAAGTATTCACACCAATGTCAGAAAAAATAGAACTCACAACAAAAAAACTATATGCAGTAGGGTACTCATGATACCTTATCTAAACATCCTCCATACTTTGACGTATGTATAAGAAGTTTGTCTATCTTTCCATACTCATATGGAGTTTTATCTGATCCTTTAAAGGTTACTCTATTCAGGATATAAAAAATTTAGAGGACGACTTCCCCTCACAATTTGGAAGTTAATCCTTTAATCAACATGACATATATCATCTCCTTAATGGTCATGTTCTTACGTTTAACTGTACCATTATATTATGGTGAATAAGGAGGTACGATCTCATGAATAATGCCATTTAATTAGTAAAGTTCTCCTATATGAATTTCATAATCGCCATCACGTTCAGACCTAACCCTTTTAGTGGTAACATATACTTCACTTTCAATTTTAAGTTTATACTTTTAAGGCTTCTAAGGAATCATCCTTACCCCAAGAAAATACACAAGATAGTACCTCGTACAATCATCTACGAAAATTATGAACCACTATTTACACTTTAGTTTGATAGGTATAACTGAATTAATTTTAAGGGCTTAGAATTACTCTGGACATTTTTGCTAAAAGGTTTTATAACATATTCTAATTCTGCAAAGATTTCACTTTTATGTTCAAAATCCAAACTAAATTTGGGTACGAAGCCTATGCTAGGCGGTTTATGCATTGATTTATAAGTTTACGGTTTCAAGTCTACCATGCAAAAGAATCAAATACACACAAAAGAAAGCACAAGAATCATCTATGTTCACTTCATCAGATTTTCCTTTAAGCTTATATAGACCCTAATTCCTATAACTATTTCCTAAAAAATCACTTCCCTTAGTTATAAAAAGTTTTCCATATTTAATTAAGATCTCCAATCTTTTACCATCTATAACAGAACAAGATACAAGATTCGTTCATACGTCCGGAACATGAAAACTCCATTCAATGTGAGAATATTTACATATATGAGCTTCTGCTCGACTTTCCCCTTTTATGCAACCTATGTTGCATATGAGTTACTCATATAGAGTTTCTCGACATTCCCTATCCTATGATATGAGGTGAACATGTCTCTTTTCAACAAACATGCTTGGTGGCTATAGAGTCCACCCACCAATCTCCCACATTGGTTATTAAAATAACTTCCGACCCAATGCCATTGAACTCGTTCAAGTTTGTTTCAACTAAATTAGCATTGACTTCTACTTATTAAGGTTTTTACGTTGTCTACAATTTACCGCTGTATGACCAGGAATTACAGACATAAAAATCACCTTTAATTAAAGTAATGCTAGATTCAGGTTTACGAAACACACCTTTCTTATGAAGACTACGCTTAGAGTTGCTTCCGATTTTCTCACCTTTGCCAGCTTTGAAAGTTTTTTTTTCTGCCACATGCGCCTATTAGCCATGTCCCTTACAAATGACACCTTTATTCACAAACCAAAATTCCGAATCGGAAAGTAAAATATGAGTTTTGAAGATAACATCTAGATATTTTAAATCACCATTTCAAAAAACGCATGGTTACCCCATAAAAAACTAATTTAGTCAACAACAAATTTCTGCTCGTCAGAATTTTTCAGGAACATTTCTATGTTTTGTAAAATATCAAAAAAAAAAAAACTTTTACAAATTCAAAAATTCTGAATTTTTATGTGGGTAACTATCAGGATACATACTACATTAGGTCAAAAGGGTTAATCGAAATTCCTTCTAGGTTAAGAGATAGACTTGAAACTCTACAGCTGACCAAAAATTTGTTTTTGTTTTTCACTCCACAATTAACATCCATGATTCACAAACCATCCAACCATTTTCGATTATACAAATTCTAATGTCTAAGATTGTTGGGTGCAATAATCAAAAACAAGGAAAAATCAAATAATCAAAAGCTACTAATACTTAGCTCCTTTATAATGGAAGTGATCGATTTGACGAAACAACGAGCTCCCCAGATCTCCGCAACAACAACAAGGCAATACTATGGAAAAACAGAGTGAGTCACGTGTTCAACACGCTGTCCTTAAGACATTAGCGCACGGCTACACTCAAGAGTGATGTTATATCCCTCACAAGATGGATATCTCCAGGATAAAACACCATACTACATCTACTACTAGCATATGTAGTAGATGCTCAACTGGAGCTTGGAAAACCCGAAACAAAACCTTAAGGAAAAACGCGAATGCTTAAAAAAAAAAAATTTTTTTTTTCCTTGGGGGTCCCTCTAAAATATAGAAAAACCTCTTTCCTATAGATTTTACAAAAGTAGAGAATTTGTTTATATAATGGAATAATACAACTTAAAAAGAGAAGCTCCCCAATGTGGGACTAAAAAGTTTCATTCACAAAAGAAAATAGTAAGCAATGTTTTGGTTTAATAACCCTTGGATTTGAATTCCTGGGGGAGAAAGACAAGCAAAATATCAGTGTGGGTTATGTAGTACCAGAATATCGCTACAACACTATTCCTGCGATATTAACAACGTTTCTGCGAGCGTTACTGATGATTCTTCAACAACGCTTCACGAGCGTTGCAGAACAATTAAAAGAAACAGACGATGGAAGAAGTAAAAGAAGAATGTGTTGATCCTGCAATGTCCAACATTCTTGCGATAGGGAATATTGTAACGATCGCGATAAGATTGTAGAGTAGATCCGAATTAAGGGGAAATCTTAGATGTCTTCCATTATATGTTTTCCAATATAAAGGGCACGATAGATCCAGAAAAGGATGATGCATTTTTGAGAGCTGAGAGTACTTTGAGGAGAGAGAAACTCCAGAAAGAAAGTTGTACTTCTGAGTTTTGACATTTCGTGTAAAACTTCCTGAAAGTGAATTAATAAAGTGTTGTTGTTCATCCACAATTATGACTTAGTTTTCATAGATTCTTGACAAGGGTGTAGTGTGGGAAATCCTGCAACTACATTTTGGCGCTAGAAACAGGGATAATTAGTCTAAGAAATCTCAAATTGCAACTTGAAGATTTGAAAAAATTGTTAAAATTGGAGAAATGGCTAGAAGGAGAAGAAATACATCAGAACCACCAACAACTGTGAGGAGGAGTAAAAGACTTGCAGGTGAAGGAACATGTGAATTAGAAGAATCTTTAAGAATAAGATCAGGAAGAAATAGGACAAGAAATGAAGTAGAAAATTCAAATCAACAGCCGAATCAACAAGCACAATCGCAAAATAGGGATGAGGATTATGATAGAGTGAGCGTACACACTTGGAGGTCGGATTCAATGGAAGAAGCAGAAA
The DNA here is from genome assembly GCA_023529315.1 of Papaver bracteatum. NCBI lineage: Eukaryota > Viridiplantae > Streptophyta > Magnoliopsida > Ranunculales > Papaveraceae > Papaver > Papaver bracteatum. The sequence goes on from JAJJWX010002978.1 coordinate 496,792, forward strand.
ATCGACAATTAAGAAATGGAGAAGAAGGAGAAAGAAATCAAAGAATGGCTGGAGAATTAGTTCATGTGGGACGTGAAAATGGGACAGTAGATGATCTGAGGCAAAAAACACAGGAAGAAAGGAGATTAGAGGCGGAGGAACGTGCGAATCTAACAAGACAAAATCATGAACTAAGAATGGAGAATTTGAGGTTACAAAGAAGTAGGTCAAGAAGTACTGTAAGATCAAATTCAAGATCATTCATGGAAGAACCAAGGCGAAATTCTCCAATGAGAAATGTTAGAGAAGAAGTGCAAAATTTAAATGGAGAGCAACATCATAGAGAAGAAGAGATAATTGGCGATCGTTATAATCTGCGTGACAATAGAAATCAAGAGGGAAGAAACAACCAAATTGAAGAAGAGAATCCAGAGGAAGGTGGGAGGATATTGCATGGGCGAGAGAATCAAAGGAATCAAAGAATAATTGAAGAAGAAATTGAAAGATACTATACTGAACAAGCGCGCCTGGCTTGCGAGAGAAAAATATTAAGAGCAGAAGTAGAAGAGCAAGAATTTCGAGAGGCAGTACGATAAAATAACCATGAAAACCGAGAAATAAGACGTACACAAAATCGCTACAATGATAATATTCAAGAGGAGTATGATAGGATACAAAGAAGAATAGAGAGACAGCGAAGAGAAATGAGGAGAAATGAAGAAATTCGCAGAGAAGAATATAGGCAACTACGATTTCAAGAGGATGGTGAAAGAGAAAATCGCAGAGAAAGACAGGATGATGATGAAGAAGGAGATACGCAAAATCTCGCAAGACAAGAACGCAGAAGAAGGGAAGCTTCATTAAAAAGGCCAATGAAACAAAACTTAGTTGAGAATGAGAAAATTCTGAGAGAATTAGCAGAAATGCGAGGAATGATAAGCAATATAAGAGAAGGAGGTAGAAGGCAACTTGATGAATCTATTGAAGAAGCTGCGAGGACTCTATTTACTCAAGAAGTACAATTAAGAGGAATACCTCCAAAATGCAATTTACCAGCATTAACCAGCATTTTTATGGGACTACTTGTGCCGTTCAACACGTTAAAGCTTATGTTAGATGTATGCTACAGTGGGAGAATCATGATGCTGTGTTATGCAAGTATTTTGCATCTAGTTTAACTGCGAGGCGTTGAAATGGTTTGAGGGATTACCAAAAAATACTATAACTTCTTTTGATCATTTACAAGCTACATTCTTATGAGCATACATCAGCAACAATTCATCACGGCCGGGTATTGAAGATGTGTTTGGGATAAAACAAAGAGTTGGCGAGAGTCTGAAGCACTTAACCATAAGGTGGAAATCAATGTGCAGTGAGATGGCTGGAAGGGTGGATGAAAGATACTTGATTATATCCTTCATTAACGCAATGTTTGCGACTAATTTGATGTACATTCAAATTTTCAGAATCAAAAATACAATTACCATGACAGAATTGCGAGAGCTACAGGAAGAATATATTGCTTTGGAGGAGAAACAAAATGAGATGGAATCATATCCAATTGTGAACACCAGCTCGCTAGCAGAAAGTGGAAGTTTGCTTCCTAAAATGATAAATAATGTGGCGAGCACCTCGCAGACACAACAAGAGAAAGTGGTGATTGATAACCAGCAGAAATTAGTAGCGATGGGAAGTCGAGATCAGGAAGAATATGAAAGGGAGAAGAATTATTATAATCGCGGTGGTAATAATAAAATCAAAGAATCGATCAACCTTAAGAAACTTATGGTGGACAAAGGCAGAATAATTTTAAAGGACAAGGTAATTAGAGGATAATCAGGGAAGAAATTAAGATACCCGCTCTCAATACTAGCATAGAAAAGATTTGGGAAGCTATCATTTTAATGGAAAATATACCCTCTCCGTGGAACATGGGAAAAGAACCCCATCCCAACAATCGAAGTCAAGAATTCTGTCCTTATCATCATTTTCATGGTCACACAGTAAACGATTTTAGGAATGTGAAGAGAATAATCTTGAGAATGATTGATCAGGGAAAGTTAAATCATTTTCTAGTAGGACATCCACAATCTCAAAGAATTACCGCCGGCACCTTAAACTCGCAGAGTGAATACTGTAAAAGGAGCGGAAACATTCGTAATAGAAGTTGGAGCCAAAGCAAAGAATTTGTTTTGTAATTCTATTGTACATTCACGCAGAACTATAGAGGATTTCCATGACAATATTTTAAGCCGGGTCTTCGCGAGAAACACAGATGGAAGAGAGATATTGAATATCGCGAGATCCTCGCCATTAGAGGAGTGGCAGAAGCAAACTCTATCTTTCACTGCGCAAGATGTACCTGAGGTTGGCGAGCAGAACGATAATCCACTAGTCGTACGATTAGAAATTAATCCAAAACAAATGAAAGAATAAGATGAAGAGAATGATAGTAAATTTGAAGATTGTTGGGCCATCAACAGAGTCTTAATAGATACAGGGAGTTCTGTTGATATCTTATTTTAGCATACCTTTAAAACCATGGGAGGAAGAGACAAAGATCTAATTCCATCAACATACAAAATCTATGGTTTTAATGGCAACGCTAACAAACCAAAGGGGGAAATTGAAATGCAGTTACCGTTAAAAGGAATATCTTCAAAAATCTTATTATGTGTTGTGGACATCGAATCACCTTACAATGCCTTGATAGGACGACCCTGGTTACACGGGATATTGGGTGTAGCATCTACTTATCACTAGTGTATCAAATTTCCTCATCCAAAAGGTGTCGGAGTTATTAAAGGAGATTGGGGAGAAAGCAAGAAATGTTATGAAATCGATATGAAGTCTTGCGAAGAAAGAGCTGAAAAGAATGGCAATTGGAAGTGCAAAATTAAGCAACGACAGAAAAGTGAAAGGTTAATGATTGATACAATAGAATGAAAAAAAGATGAGAAATCTGATGACGAGGGTCTCGCAGAAAAGGAGACAACAACAAAACGTAGCAGAAAAACAGAATCAGAAAATAGTAAGTAAAGAGGTAAAATGATGAACTTTAGAGAACTCTGCGAATAATTTGTTTGAAAAATATGTAATTGAATAAGATATTATGCTTGAAAGAATCGCAAAACTTTACCAAAGTGATCAAAGTTATGAAATCCTATCAGAGTTACAATATTCGCGAGAAACGCGAATAAAATTTCGCAGAGACATAAGAATGGGATGAACTTTCATGGCGTGCACCCTAGTTCGCGAATAAAATTTCGCAAGAGGAAAATGTAAGACCTAATAGCGCGTCATAAAAGGGGTATCTCTGGACATGAATCAGCGATAAGGTTATACCGCTGCTGGAACCTGAGTCATGCAGATGATGGGGTTAAATAAAACCTATCCGGGAGAGAGATCTTGGATTTCCAACTATATATGGTTATACCATGGTTGGACGACTGAGAATCTCTTCCAAGAAGTGCAGAGTATGACCAAGGCACCGAGGTACACGGTTGAGCCAAGGGTGCCCGGAGAGTACGAAACTCTCTTGCCATCCTTGGTAAGTCTTGGCTACAATGCACTTGGCCTGAAGAAAACCCCACTTAGGGTGCAGTCTTGTAACTATAAGCCATATAGGCATAAAGGACAAGAGGCTGCGAACACAACTGGTTGTTGGCAAATCCGAATGGGGGGGAGCTAATCTTGTATGGCCGATGTGCCCTCCTTGAAGGGGCAACCAGGGGGAAGATAAGGGCGGCACCCTCCGTTAGGGAGCTGATAAGTGTCTTAAGACGGAAATGTCATGGGGATTTATGATCGCAAGAACATTTAGGCCTGTCATATTGTCACGTAACGTAAATAATGCAGAGGAAAAAAGCCACGAGAGCAATGTTAAGATGAGATCAATGGGTTTTTACATGAAAGTGTAAAAACGTCCTGCGATTTCATCGCAAGACGGCAATGTCATAAGGGTAAATTCTTGCGAGAGAATGTATGCTTATCATAATGTCACAAAGATTCTGAAATAAACATGGATAAGACAAGATCAATGGGTAAGTACATGCAAAGTAAAGACGTCCTGCGATTTTGTCGCAGACAGAAGAAACGTGGCAAAATAAGACCTTTAATTAGGAAGGCACAATAAGACCACAAGATTACTGCGATAATACTTGCAGGTATTATAAGAATTGCGATTTCACGCAACTATTATTTGACGGTAAGATCGCCAATATTAAGGTAAATTTTGATTTTTATTTAATCTTTAATCAATTTTTATATTGCAGATGAATAATAGAGGCAAGTATGGGAATGCATGAGAACGATGAAATTATTATTCATATATCATATAAAAATTGCATAGATACAAGCATGCAGATAATTAAAAGAATAATAGTTATATTTGTTGATTAAATTGCAGAAAAAGAACTGTTTTCTGATTCTTACAGGTAGAAACAAAAGAGGCAAAAGAATTTACAAATTAACGGCAATATTACAGAAAAAGGAGAAAGAAAAAGAAGAACTAGTTAGATCCATCGCGATCCTCCTTATCAGACTTCTTTTCATCGCCAGATTCTTCCCCTTTATCATTATCATCATTATTTTCTTCTCCACCAGACTTTTCACCTTCGTCATCACTATCATTTTCATCCTCATCAGAATTTTCAGCCTCACTATCAGAAATGTCAAGACTTGAAATCACTGCGGGTACTTCTTTCGCAAGATCAGGGTATATAGAAGGATAAATTCCATGGTCATCGCAGACCAATTTAACAAAATCATTGCGAACAATAATGAGAGATCTATTGAAGTTCGCGTTGGTGATGCCAAACTGCTTCTTCAGTTGTGAATATTTTTAATTGCGAGCAGTAAGGGTATTCGCGAGTTGATCCTTCTCTTGTTCAAGCTCCTTGATTCTTTCAAGATAACCTTTTTCAGCTTCTACAAGAATATAACAACAAGTTAGAAATTTTATAAAAGAGAATAATGAAAACAAGAAATTAGCAAGAAGAAGAGTAGCCAATAACCTTTTCTGTTAGAAATCATATCTCTAATTAGAGCCGCCTGTTCGACTTGAAGGATAACATTTACACCTAAATCATTTCTGGCATTGTCAAGAACCTTCGCATCCCAGGCAAACTCGTCATCGCTATTAATAAGGAGACGAGATCGAATTTGAGTCTCCCTCGCAAGAAGATCTTCATTCTCGTGGATAAGTCTATCTCTAACCATTTGAACTTCAAAGAGAGTTTTATGAAAATCTGCTAAGGTTTCAAATCCCTTTTTTTATGGCGAGATCCTTCTTGTCAATAAGATCGCTATTCTTCTGCCTTAATTTATCTATTTCTTTCTTTGAATCAAAATAAAGGCGCCTAAAGTTGTCAGTCAAGCCTAAATTGAATCTATGTTTAAGTTTTAAGAGAGTAAACTTGGATCTAAGTTCATCTATGGAGAGGGAGTTAATCTTATCATCTGAGAAGTTACTCAAGGAATTATTAAGGCTACCGAGAAGAGTATGATCATCTACAGGTTCAGGGAAAGTTTGAAAGAATATAGCCTCGTCAGTAAGACCATAAACATCTGCAAGTTAAAAGTGATTACTTGAATAAGCCGCGATAGAATAAAAGGAATTAAGAAAGATGGGAAATCAGTCATACCATAGAGTTGTTGGTTAGCTTTATCGAGATTAGCGATTTTCTTCTTATCAACAGAAGATTCCATCTCCATCTGCTTATTCTTTTTGCGAAGTTCAATAACTTCAGACTCTAGTTTTTCCTTATCTTAGCGAACTTTAGCTGCTTTTTCCTTCAGCATTGACACATCTTTTATCTAAGTCAGAAGCAACAGCAAAAGAAGCTCTTCCAACCTGCGAAGAAAAGAAATAAATTAAAATCTAGCGATAGAGAAAATATGAACAAATTGAAGAAATGAAAACATACCAAAGCACCAAGAGAATTCAAGAGACTAGGAGTCAATTATCTTGAGATTCCTTGGAGAGAATCATTATCTACTAAGATAGGAGCATCGCAAACTTTAGCGAGAGATTGAGATGTATTTTCAATAACTTCATCCTCGCAATTAGAGGTCATGCTATGGGAAATATCGCTAAAAATTCTGGACAGATGAGTCATTGAGGAATCAGAAGAAGAAGAATTTCTTATTGAAGGGAAACCACCAGCATTAAGATCCTCGTCAAAACAAGCACTTGGATTCTCCGGAATTAATGGAGGAGTTGAAGAAGAAGAAGGTTGAGTTTTTCTTTTCTTTAGCGGAGGATCGCTAGATTCATCATTGCGAGGGGCAGAAGGTCTTCCCCTATAATAAGTAGTAGAATTTTCCTTTACATGTTTCCTAGATGGTTCCTTTGAAGAATTATCCATGATATTTGCAGGAGGCAATGGTTCTAACTCTTCGATTTCCTGCGAGCACAGATGAAGATAAGAAATAGGGGAAACAATATATTGTAAAAACTTATAAAGAAATATTTCTTACTTCATTTGTGAAAGACATCAAAGCCAGGCGAATGCTGGGTTTCCTAAGAGCTTTATAACTGAGTTTCATCCTATCAATCTGAGAAAAACCAAAATAATCAGCGAGAATATAAAGAAGACATTGACGAGAATATAAAGAAGATGATAAACGTTAATAATATGAAAAATTGAGATAATATACTTCTTTAGTTCTCTCAGGCCAGTTGAAGACCCAGGGTTGATACTCAGCGAGATTCTCGGGAAGTTCGCGAGAACCAGATATATAAGGACCTTAAAGACTTAATGGGAAGATGAACCACTTATCATCGCTAGAATGACGAGGACCTTGGTTAGTAGATGTATGAAAGTCAATATCCATCATAAGAGCATTATCACCAGTGACCTTCTTTTTCTTCAAACGAACACCCCAACATGTACTATCCCTCTTCATAGGGATAATTCTATAGTTTACAAAAAAAATTATCCACAGTATAATCGCAAGAAACAATGGGGACATCTGCGAACAAAGGATTCTTTGGAGCTTTGGGGTAGCGAGTTCCTTTACCAGCGCCACAAGAAGTATATTCAAGTAGTAATCTGATGCAATCCCCACCCAATTGGTATATTGATCGTGAGAATCTCTCGTCAGAAATTATTTGATAAAACAACGGAAGATCAGGATCATAAAGAGGGATGGGAAGACCAGCTTCAAGTTGTCCTAGCGATACTATGATTTTTTTCGCGAGAACATTGATCATCAGTGAACAGTTTAAGGGAAATTTCTGATTTAGAATCTTGATCTGGAATTAAAGACAAATTAAAACCTTTAGTTCTAAGTCTCTCGCGCATTTTATTGAAGGCCTTCAAATTTTTAGCACCAACAACAACCATTTTGAGTATGGGAATGAAGGAAAAAGTTGAAAAGAAGAAATAAATCACAGCGGTTATAGAAGCGCAATTTGCGGAAGAACAATAAAAATTGCAGAGAGAATATGGAAAGAAGGAAGAAGAAAGTAAAAGAGAAAAGAAGAGGAATGAGAAGAGTATTTATAGAAGAAGAAAATTCTCGAAAAGGATGAAGGAAATTAATGCAAAGGAAAGACGTGGATGGTCAGATCGCAGCGGTTACAGAAGACGTGTCAAAAATTTATTGGTAGAAAGAAACTCGTGAAAAAAGCTGGCGAAAGACGTAGAAACGTGTCAGGATGGGAAATCAGAAAAGATAAGCGATTATGGCATTCTTAATTCTCATGATCTTCTCTTCTTCGCAGAAAAGACATGAGAAGAGGCAAGATGTAGTACCAGAATATCGCTACAACACTATTCCTGCGATATTAACAACGTTTTTGCGAAGCGCATCGACGATTCTTCAACAACGCTTCACGAGCGTTGCAGAACAATTAAAAGAAACTGATGATGGAAGAAGTAAAAGAAGAATGTGTTGATCCTGCGATGGACAACATTCTTGCGATAGGGAATATTGTAACGATTGCGATAAGATTGTAGAGTAGATCCGAATTAAGGAGAAATCTTAGATGTCTTCCATTATATGTTTTCCAATATAAAGGGCATGATAGATCCAGAAAATGATGATGCATTTTTTAGAGCTGAGAGTACTTTGAGGAGAGAGAAACTCCAGAAAGAAAATTGCACTTTTGAGTTTTGACATTTCTTGTAAAACTTCCTGAAAGTGAATTAATAAAGTGTTGTTGTTCATCCATAATTATGACTTAGTTTTCATAGATTCTTGACAAGGGTGTAGTGTGGGAAATCCTGCAACTACATTTTGGCGCTAGAAACAGGGATAGAATGCTCGTGAAGTGAGGGGCAGAAGGTCTTCCCCTAGAAGAAGTAGTAGACTTTTCCTTTACAGGTTTCCAAGATGGTTCCTTTAAAGAATTATCCATGATATTTGCAGGAGGCAATGGTTCTAACTCTTCGATTTCCTGCGAGCACAGATGAAGATAAGAAATAGGGGCAACAATATATTGTAAAAACTTATAAAGAAATATTTCTTACTTCATCTGTGAAAGACATCAAAGCCAGGCGAATACTGGGTTTCCTAAGAGCTTTATAACTGAGTTTCATCCTATCAATCTGAGAAAAACCAAAATAATCAGCGAGAATATAAAGAAGACATTGACGAGAATATAAAGAAGATGATAAACATTATTAATATGAAAAATTGAGAGAATATACTTCTTTAGTTCTCTCAGGCCAGTTGAAGACCCAGGGTTGATACTCAGCGAGATTCTCGGGAAGTTTGTGAGAACCAGATATATAAGGACCTTCAAGACTTCATATCGATTTCATAACATTTCTTGCTTTCTCCCCAATCTCCTTTAATAACTCCGACACCTTTTGGATGAGGAAATTTGATACACTAGTGATAAGTAGATGCTACACCAAATATCCCGTGTAACCAGGGTCGTCCTATCAAGGCATTGTAAGGTGATTCGATGTCCACAACACAGAATAAGATTTTTGAAGATATTCCTTTTAACGGTATCTGCATTTCAATTTCCCCCTTTGGTTTGTTAGCGGTGCCATTAAAACCATAGATTTTGTATGTTGATGGAATTAGATCTTCGTCTCTTCCTCCCATGGTTTTAAAGGTATGATAAAATAAGATATCAACAGAACTCCATGTATCTATTAAGACTTTGTTGATGGCCCAAGAATCTTCAACTTTACTATTATTCTCTTCATCTTCTTCTTGCATTTGTTTTTCCTGCAACTACAGGTTAAATAACAAGGATTAATTGGGGGCCTCACGAAATTTATACCCACACCAAAAATTATAGGGGGCTTCCAAAATGAGATTGAAAGTACCATTCTACCCTTCCCCTAAAAATTACCCTAAAATCCTATTAACATTAAACCCACCGCCCCCATTTCATTTTACCATCCCTTCTTTTTCTTCTCCTCTCCCCCTCCCTCTCAGTTCCTCCATTAACGCCATTTAGGAAAAAAAAATTCATCTGATTCATCATCGATGCGAAAACTTTAATCGACGATTAACTTCTTCTACAAACATGGCACAGACTAAGCAGAATGCGAGACAAGCCAGTCAAATTTTCAATATCGTTGATACTGTCAATAATGCGAAGGAGTGTTCGAGTTCAAATCAGAAATCAAAACCTCCGGACATACCAATGGCTCCAATTAGATGGTTTGTCCTTTAAAACCCCATATTCTAAGTTGGGTTTTAGTTTAATTTGATGTTGTGCTGAAAATTAGGGTTTGAATCGAAGAAATATATTTTTCAGAATGGAAGTCGTTCACTATGAAGTTTGAATGTCTAACGATTTTTCATAGTTAATTAACGATTTTTCATATTCGGTTAACGATATATGATCTGCATTTTGGACTTTGTAGAAATCGTCAACCATTAGGGTTGTGGAGAAAACGATTCCTGCTGTAATAATATTTTTGAAGGTCAGAATCGTTAACCCTTTTTTTTTTGACGATTTTTGACATGCATTGAGAAATCGTTAACCAAAACCAACGACTCATTGAATTTCAAAACCAGCACTATGTTCCAATAAATGAAGTAATCGTCCACATAATAGTAATTGGTTAACGACATTTATGGACGAATAATTATATAAGTGAACAACTCTACATCACCCATATTTGCTCTTCTTCCTAAAAAATTGGAAGATTCGTTTAAACTTTTGCTTGAATCGTTAAATCTTAACTGAAAATCGTTAAGCATATACAAGGAGTAGATTGTATTTTGTGAGAGTCGTTTGTTTTATTGAATTTTTTTTGACGACTCTTAAATATTTTTGTTGTAGGCCTTTCATTAACAAGAATAAAAAGAATAAGAATGTCTTGATAACCCCTCCATTCAGTCCTCCACGCAACCAAAAATACATAAGTACGGGTCAATTACGAGGAAAAACACCGAGTGAGGTAGCCTTAATTATCGGCGAACCCAGAGAACCATGTGTTGATTCCTCTATGTCGTCCACAAATTATATGCTGATAGGTGTCTAAAACACCTTAATATTTATCTATTGTTTATGCTTTCTCTGCTAGTTTTCTTGTACATTATGTATCTTATGTTTTGTTTTTGAGTATTTAGGTACTTTGGAGTCATTTGGAACAAAAGAAGAGGAAACGTCGCTTACAAGGAAAAAAGGTGCAAGTGATGTTAGGGACAAACTATTTCTCATTATTCGCTTCTATTTCTTGATTCTTGTCTGAAAAGTATGTCGACTTTAGTGATGCAATTTTCGTCTGAAAAGCACAACTGCTTTAGCGATGAATAGAAATTGAAGAGATGAAGTGGGTTTGATAAGTAAGAGATGGTTGATATTGGTGGAGGAACTCGAGAAAGGAAGAAAGCATTCATTTGGAGCGAAAAAGGAGCGAAAATGCCAGTTCACAGGCGAGCGAAGCTAGCTAGGGTTAGCAATAAAGAGGATAGGCATGTTAGTTCTCTGGAACTGACAAGCAATTCATCATCTGGGTATCCCTTACCCACCTCACAAGGGTGGATATATCGACTAGCCTGATTCCTACACAACCCTAAAATTTATAGAAAATTATCTTTACTCTTATCATTTGTTTACCTGAAAACAAGACACAGAATGGCTGCGGCTCTTCATGAAGGAATTTCGAATTCAATGGAAGATAAGAAGGGAAGAGGTGAATCTGCAGTGAATTTTATCCCATGGGTTTGATTGAATGAGAACTTCAAATCGAAATGGAGAAACACAGAGTTAGGGATTGATCACTAGAAGATTGAAGATGAGGTTTCTGTGTTAAATTGAGAAGAGGAATTGAGAGTTTATGAAGAATTAACGGATGGGTTTGTGCAAATTGTTTGATTCGGGGTTTGTAGAAGGTGAATCTGAGATATTCAATCGATGATCTCCTGTTACTGAGTATATGGTTGAACAGAGAAGGTACAAGGGTCAGATTGGAGTAATGGTTCTGATTTTTTATTTAGAAGAGGGATCAATGGGGGAGATCTGAAGCTGAATTTGAGATTAATTTCAAGGGGAATACAGTGGCAATGGCTAGGCTTTTATGTGTTGAAATGAAGTAGCAAGATGAATTTTCAACCAAGTCAAGTGGTGATTAAGCTGCAGGCTTGAGCTGTAGCTTGTTTCTGTGGGTGTTGTTGTGACAATATGAAGTTTCATGAGACATTTTTCATGCTCAATGGATAGATGTAATGGACTGTGTGCTGAGAACTGAGACTGAAATGAGAATAATGCGGTGTCGTTGATATACAAGGGTAAGATGTTACTCTCAACTATTGGCGATGAAGAAGTGAAGATATTCAAGGGTTTGGTGGTATTGTATATGGTATTGGTAATGGTATTGCATGTGCAGAAGCTACAACAAATGGAAGTGCTGGTTAGGAGTGGTTGGGATGGAGATGAGGTGCAGTGACTAAGAGATGGGTTCACTGGTTAAATATGATGGATCTGAATGATGATTTTCAAGGGTTCCGAAAGACTTTTGCGTTGAGAAGAATGCATTAGTGATGGTTGGCATGAGATGGTGCTTTTCGTCTGGAGTTTGTGTTGTTATAGCTATGGTACTGGTAATTGCTTCCAAGGGGGATCTGTAATGATGCTGGTGGAGCTGATACTTTTTAGTAAAACCAATACGGTTGATGTGTGGTTGAGCAGGTGATAGCATTTGCGGTTGGTGTGAGGCTTAGCTGAATTGATGCTGCAGTATGTTAAAATGCAAAGATTGTGGTGCTGCAATGTAAGGATGGAAGGGTGTTACTTCAAGGAAATGAGCATGGGAATGTCAGTTGTTGCAAATGTGTGTTGGGTTATGAAGCTGCTACAATTGGTTGGTAGAGTAGACGGCGTTGCAGATGAGAAGTGTGTTGATAATTGGCTGAAGAAGGAATGGAGTTGTGATGCACCACAGTGTGCAACACAGAGGATATGGATCATGCAAGATAGCTAGGCCTGCGCAAAATGACAACAGCCTTGGCCTAGACCTTATTAAGACCAGGTAGACTCTTACTCAGCTGAGTTGCTTTGACTCAGCCTCAGACAGAGTTGACCCGGTATGACTCATTTGACCGTTAACTGAGTTGACTTCTCTGGTCACCTGAAGATGACTTTGCCGGACGATTTCTGTTGACCTTCCGGCTGGCACCAGTTTTCAGGCGACATATTTTTGGGCAGAATTTCTACATGGGTATTTCTCTTTTGTGGGCTTGGTGGACTATTTGTACTTGGACTTTTGAGGGTGTGACCTAGTTTTTGAGACAAAAAAGCTACAAAAGAAAGGGACTTCTACAATTTGGAGGGGATTTTTCTAATTCTACGGGGAGATATTGAGGAGGAGCCGCTAAAACTTACGCTACTAGGGTTTTCTTTTGTTTCATCTTCTTTAATTCATTATTATTGATTATGATGAAATCCATAGCTATGAGTATCTAAATACAATTATTGGTTATGGGATAAAGTTGATTTCATCAAGCATGTTATTTGATTCTATGAATTAGTTTTGTCTCAATTCTATCATTTATGATTCATTATTTTTATTATCATATGATTTGAATGCTAGTTTGGTTGAGTCCGGAATCAATTGGATTTGTTTTCATATCTATAGCTATATTAGAGTTTTCAATACGTAAAAGTTGTTATCTCTGATTTCTAGTAGCATCTTGTGGTTAATACTTGTAGTTATACATCTTTTTAATCGCATATGAATTATAACCTTTGTTAAAACGAATTAGTGCTTTTACACGTTTGTTTACATTGATTAGTCTTATTTCATAGAACTTATTGCTCTTAGGGAGTTAAACTTGATTGTGCTTTTACACTTTAGGTTGCTTTTTAAGTAGATTTCACAATAGCATCTTTTAATGTTGTTTGTGATAAAATCAGGAAATAAACGGGATACTCTTGCGATCAAGATATCCTATGACTTTTGATAATTGCGAGATTAAATTACCAATTCTAGTCATTGATGAAAAATACATGTTTGTGAATGATACTATCACGTGACCAATATCTTCTCCTTATTGATTACTTTTATTATTACTTTGCTTTCAATTTAGTTTTATTGTTAAAACAACAAAACTCCCCCCTTTTGGTTTCTAAGAAACTAGAATTTGATAACAACAATCGCCTCTCCGTGGATACGAACTCTTCCTTACTTTATACTTCATTTATATTTTGTTGAGTAAGAAAGTGAATTATTTTTGACGCATACGACAACGATCATATGCAAAAACGACGACTCTTCTCAAGTTACATTAATGGTAAGTTTGACCTTGACGAGCCGTTACCAAACATATCTGGAGTCATTTGGTTTTATATTTCACTAATGCCGACTCTACATGCAGTTAATGCAGAAATTCAAAATCAGAGATATGTTTGATTCCTAGGAGCAGTTATTGCTATTTTTTGAAAAAAAAGTGACGATTTTATTCACAAACAAGTAGCCGTTGAGTACATTTTGCTATAAATAGAGACTTATCTTTTCCAAACTTAATCACCCATCTCTTTCAATCATCCTAAATCAGTCACCCATCACTTTCAAACACTAAAAATGGCTATAACTCCGTTCACTAACCTAGAAGATGTTGCTATTGTCAGAGCACACACCACTCTCACAAAGCACTTCGTTGAGGAAGCATAATGAGTGATCAGTAACGAAGACCCAAAAAGAGGGCCTTACCTTGGGCATGATCAAAACACCAATGCTTGGTGGAAACATGTGTTTAAGGTTTTTAAAGCACTAAACGGAAATCGTAATAGGAGGACGCTCCCGCAGATAAGGGAAAGGTACGCTTATTTATACAATGAATGCGTATTACTGAGAAATGAATTGAAAGCTCGTAAGGACGCTATGCCAAACGAAGACCGCGTGAGTAGAGTAAGTTTGTGAATCAATATGCCGTTGATCAAAAATTATTAATTTGGTTATGATTATTCAACAACGCTAACTTATTAAAATAATTGTTTTTCCAGTATTCTTTGGGTCGGACCCAATACAAATTACGGTACGACCATGAGTTTTTGCACGAGGACTGCTACACTCTCTTAGAGGAAGTTGAATGGAAATTCGCCCAGTATAATTAATCTCGTATACATTTTCCTTATTGAACTAGCGCAATGTATTCAACTATTTTATGTCTTTCCATTATATTTTATTTCATAGTACATGTACCTTTTTTTCAATTCAATAATACTAGTTCAACAAAATATCCCAAACAAGGGTCATTAACCAATATTATGAAGGTGGCCGACACCATAGAGAATCGTCACCCAATAGTTTGCAGATTAACGACCTTTGTGAAACAAATATGAGCATTATAAAAGTGTCGTCAATCTGCTAAAAAGTTTGGTGCCGACACATTAGGTTCATTTGTCGACTTCAAACTAAAACTAACGACTACATACTAACATATATATACACCATTCTGCCAAGTTTTCTTCTAAAGTCGTTCACTTAATTGTAAATGTTAAGTATTAATGACCAAAGTTAATACCAACATTTATTGGGGAATTGAACTCTACCAAATGTGGTTGAGGCAGTTGGCTCGTTGAATTCTATAAATACAAACCCATATCTCACCTCTTCATTACCAACACCATAATTATCAACCTTCTTTTCTCCTTCTCATTTATTCATCATCCAAGAGGAAAAAAATAGAAATACAATGACTCCCTACACTTCAGAAGAGAACCGTTCCATTACAAGAGCTTGGAAAACAGTAACAAACCACTTTGAAAGCCTAGACAAAGACATTGATGAAACATTGGATGGTTGGTGGAACCGCGTATTCATCGTTTTTGTGGCGTTGGACGGAAATCGCAACTCAAGGTCTTTGAAACAAGTCAAGGAATGCTTCAAAGAGATAAAATTTGAGTGTGATGTTTTGAAAAGAGAATTTACAGCCATAAGGGAATCCTTTCCGGATATGATGGGTACTATAAGAGTAAGTATTTAAACAAGAGGTAAAACTTATCCAAAGCTTTCATCGACACTAACTAAGTATGTTTTTGTTTTCAGATGAACAAGGCGTATGCATACTACGAGCTACTTCGTCAGAAAAAGTTTGAGTTACACGATTCCTACTTTATCTTCCATGGAACCATGTATAATTACATGCTTTTCGATTGAGTGTAGAAGTGCATCATTATCATGTATTGTGTTTAACCCTATGAAAGATGTATGACTTTTAGGATTCAATGAAATGTTGCTATGAAATCATAACTTATTAAAAAAAAAAAAAAAAAAACAAGAGTCGTTAATATTAGAGACGTAGGTAAAAACGACTCTCATTTAATATGAAAGAGTCGTCCGCTTATAGTAATGATAACATAACGACCCTAAGAGTGTTAGTGACAGAGAGTAAAAGGTTTTTGAGTCGTTGGGTTATAAATATATTGAGTAAATGACTCTAGATGACCCACAAAATGGAGTCTTCAATAGTTACAAAAATGATTGACGATTTTTCATAAAACCAGATTGGAGTCGTCAGTTTTTTAAAAATTGAATGACGATTTTTCATAACTATGGATTAGAGTCGTTTCTTTCCGTGACAAATACCTGCCGACTCTTAAGGGTCGTTGGTTTGTTATAAAACCGATTTAACGACCCTGCCTCTGAGTAGGTCAATGGTGACCATGAATCGACCACTTGGAGCAACATTCAGGCTATTTGAAGAGTATAGGAAGTTTACATGATTGTTTGGAGCTCCGGGTTCTTCATTTTGAAGATTGGTTCCTTCATTTTGAGCAATATTTTCTTCATTTGCATCATTTGTGAAAGCTTCCTCTATTAACATCTCCTCATCAAACATCCATTCCATAGGATTAGATAAGATAATCTCACCATCAACACCATCATGTATGTTGTTTGAATCTTCACCTACATCATTTCCTCCACTACAATCACTCATTTCAAATTACCTAAATTTTTCCAAAAAACTCACTTTCTTCCTCTCTATCACAAAAAACACAAATTTTCTATAATCTGATTTTATCTAACTTAACTAATCTAACTTAACTAATCAACTCAATTAACACTAATGGTTTTGGGGTAGTTTAGGCATTTAAAAAAATTAGGATAAGGAGTGACCCCAAAATGCTATTAGGAGACCAACTGGTGAGGCCCCTAATTACTTTTTGTGTCCCCCAATTAATCCTTGCTATATAACCTAAAATTCAAATTTCATGTTCTATTATCCTTCTTGGGGGCATCCTACCCAAACTAAAATTATAATATTTAATCATAAGTTACGTGTATGCCCTCTTCCTTCTCTTGTAATCGATAAAAAAGAATATCAATCACCTTCTCCGTGATTCTTATGTTTAGAATCAATACTTCTTAATTGAATCCACCGTCAACACCTCCACCTTCACCAGCCACCACCACAATCAGCACCACCGTAATCAGCAACATTTTCGCCCCTACCAGCACCGTTACCACCACCCAAAAAGGATAACTGAGCCAAGATCTGAAATTGGAGATAACCCATATATCATATCCACTCCAAATCTACAGGTAACAAATCAATTTTTACAAACTTTCAACAACAATTTCTTACTAGTGAACAAAATAATCCTATTCAATTTTGCTATTTGTATGAACCTGTGTTGTATTGTGTTGCGGTGCCAACTCCTTAGAAGACTGGTTTTCCTTATTTAGTTATGCTTTACTTAGCTTAGTTAGTTTCTTTATTTAGTTAACTTCCTTAATTTGATATGAGTTAGCTATAAATACTTTGATCATGAATTGTAAACGACTTTCAATGAATACAAACCTAAGTTCTTTTATTGTTTCTTCACAGCAGAGGTGGCTAATCCCCATAAAAAAGGATTATATATTAAGGTTCTAATTATTTTTGAGTTCTCTTCAGTTTTTTTGGTTTAGAACCCTAACATCTAGTACAGAGCAGGTTTGATATATATTCTCAGAATTTCAGCATTTTTTTCTTTCTTTATCATGACGATTGTGGAGTTAACAGCAGAAGTTACCGGTTTAAAAGATGAGATCAAAGAATTAGCTATAGGTATAAAATATGAGATCAAAGAGTTGATCACTGCCCTAACTAAACAGCGACAAGATGACATTAAAACAGCTGAGATTAAAGAGGGAGTTGAAAGAGCAAATCACAAAGAAGATATGAAAGCTTTAACAACTGCGATGAAAGAAGCCATCACCGATGCTCTCGGTACAGGAAGAACAGGCAATCAACACAATGGCAATGGCAATGGCAATGGCCATAATGGCAATGGAAATGGTGGCAATAATAATGGTAATGGTGGTGGTACCAATCCACCTATTCGTCCGGGTTCCATCAACATAAAATTTCCAACTTTTGATGGTACAAATCCCGACGGCTGGATTTTTCAAGCTGAGCAGTATTTCAACCTATATTCAATCAATGAAGATTTTCAAATTCAAGTGGCTGCTGCTCATCTGACAGATGATGCCAATTCCTGGTATCGTTGGTTTAAAAAGTCTAATCCTACACCATATTGGGAAGATTTTTGTTCTCTAATTCGTGACAGATTTGGGGATCACAAGTTCATATTGCATTGACAAAGTTGTCTCAAACAGGTACCGTTCAACAACTAATTTCTGAGTTTGAGAAATTGTTAAATTTTGGTCATGACCTTCCTACACAGTAGCTTGTTGATCTATTTATTATTGCCTTAAGAGTGGATATTGGCACTGGTGTTCGTTTATTTAAACCCAAGAATTTAGCTGAAGCTTCCAAAAAGGCAATACAACAAGAAGATAATATCATTGCAGCCTCTTCAGTTTCCAAAACTTTTCGTTCAAACCCTGTTAGAATCTCTATGGATACCAATCAACAACTCAAAAAATCAACCTTACCACCTGGAGCTAAAAGATTATCATGGGAAGAACAAAAAGAAAGACGTGACAAGGGTCTTTGTTTCAATTGTGATGACTATTACAAGCCTGGTCATTTATGTGTCAAACCCAAACTATTGATTTTGGATATGCCTCCAAGTAATTATGATACTGATGATCCAAGCTATGACGAAGAAATTCAGTCTCCATTTTTTGATACTACTAAACTGCAGCAGGAACAAGAACTTAACATTTCTTTGCATTCTTTGATGGGTTCTAGTTTTCCAAATACCATGCGGATTCAAGGATTTATTAAAGCTCAGGCTCTTACATTTTTGGTGGATTCTGGAGCTACACACAATTTTCTTCATCCAGCTATTGCCAAGCAATGCGGTTATAAGATTGAAACAAATTCTTCTTTATGTGTCACGGTAGGGGATGGAGGTCAGTTACGTACTCATGGGTATTGTTTAAACGTACTAGTTAAGATACAACATAATACTTTTTTGGTTGATTTTCATCTTTTGGAAATCAGCGGCTGTGATGCAGTGTTGGGTGTTCACTGGTTGCGTACCTTGGATGAAATATCTTGGGATTTTACTCACTTGACGATGCAGTTCAAAGTTAATGAAGACAATATCATCATATGTGGAAATAATTCTTCATCTGTCATGCTCATGGATGTATCTCCCATGCAACATTTATTGTCCAGAGAGACTTATGGTTTTCTTCTTCAACTATCTTGATTAATCTTTGCTAGTCCGCAACCTGCAGTTGTGCCTTCTGAAATTTAACAACTATTGTTTGTATACAAAGATATTTTCTAGATTCCAAATCTTCTTCCACCTGAACGTTTACATGATCATCATATTCTGCTAATTCCTGGTTCAGCTCCAGTTAATGTGCGACCTTATTGTTATCCACATTTTCAGAAGGATGAAATAGAAAAAATTGTGACGGAATTACAACATGCTGGGTTCATTAAACCAAGATCTAGTCCCTACTCTTCTCCCATTCTAATGGTTAGCAAAAAAGATGGTTCTTGGAGGATGTGTGTGGATTATCGAGCCTTAAACAAGATGAATATCAAAGATAGATTTCCCATTCCAATGGTGGATGAATTTTTGGATGAATTACATGGCAAAACCGTTTTTTCTAAACTTGATTTTCGTTTTGGTTATCACCAACTTAGAGTACATGAGCCTGACATTACAAAGACGGCATTTAGAACTCATGATGGTCACTACGAATTTCTTGTCATGCCCTTTGGTCTTTCAAATGCACCTGCCACTTTTCAGAGCTTCATACATCATATTTTCAGGCCTTACTTACGCAGGTTCGTGCTTGTTTTCTTTGATGATATCTTAATTTATAGTGACAATATTGATGATCATATAAAACACTTGTCCTTAGTGGTCAACATTATATGCACTAATAAGTTATTTGTTAAGGATTCAAAATGTGCTTTTGCTCAAAGTTCTATTGGCTATCTTGGTCATGTTATTTCGTCTGAAGGAGTTTCAATAGAGAATAAAAAAATACAATGTATTTTATCATGGCCAATTCCTACTATAGTTAAGGCATTATGTGGCTTTTTGGGTTTAGATGGTTATTATCGAAAGTTTGTTAAGGATTTTGTAAAAATAAGTGCACCATTAACTCAACTACTCAAGAAAGACGCTTTTGTTTGGACTGACACAACTAATGCGGCTTTCAAACAACTCCAACAAGCTTTAACTTCAACACCAGTTTTAATACTTCCAGATTTTACAAAGGAATTTGTATTGGAATGTGATGCTTCTGGGAATGGATTAGGTGCTGTTCTAATGCAATCAAATAGGCCAATTGCATATTACAGTAAGCCTTTATCTGGTAAAAATTTAAATCTCTCTATAAATGATAAAGAAATGATCGATGTTGTTTCTGTAGTTCAAAAATGGCATCCATATTTACTTGGGAGGCATTTCAAAATTTATACAAATCATAGAAGTTTAAAGTATTTTTTGGATCAAAAGTTATGTTCTATGGAACAACAGAAGTGGTTGTCAAAATTGTTGGGATACGATTATGAAATCATTTTTCGTAAAGGAAAAGAAAATGTGGATGTTGATGCTTTATCTCGTCTCCATGGTTCAATTTTTCTACTTTTTGCACCAATTTTTTCTGGTATTTCTGACATAAGTAATGAGTGTCATGCTGACCCAGAACTGAGTGCTATTATTCAACAATTACGTAACAATGACTCTTGTAAGCTACATTTTTCATATGATAATGGAGTCTTGCGCTACAAAGTTAGATTAGTCATTCCCTCATCTTCTGCCTGGTGCAATACTTTATTAGAAGAGTTTCATTCAAATCCTGTTGGTGGGCATTCTGGATTTTTACGTACATTCAAGCGTCTACAACACAGTTTTTATTGGAAAGGTATGAAACACTCGGTTAAGCATTTTATATCTCAATGTGACATCTGCCAACGCAACAAATCTGAAGCTATAGCTCCTCCAGGGTTATTAAGTCCTTTACCAATACCTGCTGACATTTGGTTGGATATTTCAATGGATTTTGTTGATGGTTTTCCACTCTCTCATAGGAAAAATTCTATTCTAGTCGTAGTAGATCGATTATCCAAATATGCTCATTTTGTTGCACTATAACACCCATATTCATCTAGCTCTGTTGCGGATATTTTTGTCCGCGAGATTGTTCGATTACATGGCATGCCAAGAAGTATTTTCAGTGATCGTGATCCCATATTCATGAGTAATTTTTGGGAAGCATTTTTTGCCTTGCAGAACACCAAGTTATGTCGTAGTTCTGCATATCACCCACAATCATATGGCCAAACTGAAGTCACAAATAGAACTTTGGAGTGTTATTTAAGATGTTTTGCTGGAACAAAGCCTAGTGATTGGTCGAATTGGTTACCATGGGACAAATGGTGGTATAATACGAGTTTTCATTCTGCAATTCAGATGAATCCATACCAAGCGGTTTATAGTCGTTCACCACCAACAATCTCTTCTTACTTACCAGGTTCTACATCTGTGCATGATGTTGATTCTATTTTGAAAGCAAGAGACCATACTTTTAAGATTCTGAAATCCCATTTACAAGATGGTTAATTAAGAATGAAGAATTATGTTGATTCAAACCGTACAGAGAGAGTCTTTGCTATCAATGATTTTGTTTATCTTCGACTACAACCATATAGACAAAACACAGTTGCCACTCAAGCTTACTCTAAGCTCTCTCCTAAGTTTTATGGACCTTTTCGTGTTCTAGAAAAGATTGGTACAGTGGATTATAAGTTAGACTTGCCTAATACAAGTCGCATCCATCTTGTGTTTCATGTTTCACAGTTAAAACTCAAACTTGGTTCTTTAGCTATTGTGGATGCAAATTTACCAATTACAGTGGATTATGATAAGTGGGAACCAGATAAGATTTTGGATCGTAAAATGTTCAAGAGGAGGAACTATGCAGCAACTAAATGTTTAGTTCAATGGAAAGATCATCCAGTAGAGGAAGCGACTTGGGAAGATGCTGATAAACTGCTTTTATGTTTTCCATATTTTGATGCTTGAGGACAAGAAGTTTTTCGAGCAGGGTGGGATGTTGCGGTGCCAACTCCTTAGCAGACTGGTTTTCCTTATTTAGTTATGCTTTACTTAACTTATTTATTTTCTGTATTTAGTTAGCTTCCTTAATTTGATATGAGTTATCTATAAATACTTTGATCATGAGTTGTAAACGACATTCAATGAATACAAACCTAAGTTCTTTTATTGTTTCTTCACAGCAGAGGTGGCTAATCCCCATAAAAAAGGATTCTATCTTAGGGTTCTAGTTATTTTTGAGTTTTCTTCAGTTGTTTTGGTTTAGAACCCTAACATATTGAATTAAAAATTGGATCTTTAGAATTTTTTTAAGTAGTCATTAATTCAAACCTCTACGATGTAAATAGGAAAGAGCCCATATGTTGGTGGAAATACGAGCTTACTTTAGAGGTTCAATTTTAACATTTTTTTATTCTACTGTCGGAATATAGTTTAGAGATTCAAAGATAAACTCAAATCACAATTAATGGTGGAAATACAAGCTTATTGGTGCTTGATTTGTTATGTAAGTCCGAAAAATACATTTAGTTTGTTACATATTTACATGTCTGTTCAATTTACAATTGGAATTTACTGCAACCAATTTAAGTACAAAAGGGCTTTTCATAGATGTTTATTTGAAGAATGATGGGAATCCTGGTTTTCAGGGAGATGGCAATATTCTTGAATTCGCTGGGATTCGACCGGAGGCAAGATAAAGTTATGTCTAGACGTCTGTGCATTTTCACCGGAATTTTATATGGGTAACACCCATGTTGCGAAATACTATTTTTTTTTAAATGCTACTGTGATTATAATCTATGAATGAGAATATCAGATTGAAAGTCATTTGAGTTAGATGATGGTGCATGTGATTTAATGGTGGTGGATTTTATTGGGCGATCATCATGGAAATCCTAAGGATTAGGTCACTCCCCAAAGAAGGACAACATTTTAGTCAACCATAGTTGACAGACCAAATCTGTTGTCCTTTTATTTTTCTTAAGTTTCATTTTTTCCTTCCAATTTTACCCCTCAACCATAGTTAACAAGCCAACCATAATTAATCCTTGGATCAGTTGGAACATGGATTTTGTGGAGACAAATCTTTTATAAATACTATATTTTATATATATATATACATCAATGGATTTCTCTCCAACAAAAGCTTGTACCCAAGGTATTTTTCCTGAATCTTAAAAAGCATCAAATCACTAATCTCCACAGGACTCCAAAGATGAGTACCGTTAGAACTTGATGGAGAAACCCTAATTAAATTATGTTCAGTCTTATATGGATTAAGAAAGCATAAAAATGGACTCCGTGTAAGTTCATACAGTCTCCATATTTCAAATTGAATAGCATAAAAAATAAACATGTATCGTTCCCTACACTGCCCAATAAAAATAAATTAGGTATGACACTAGATGGTTCTATAAAATAAGTTGGGTCCTCTAGCCTGTGGCAGTGTATATTAAAACGGGTATTACCTAGATTAGATCTAATTAGTCTGAATTTCAGTCACTATATATACCAAACTTTGAAATCTTATTCTAATTGATGTAATAATCTTTTACAACAAGAAGTACAAAACAACATCCAAGGGTTTTTCCTGCAGTCTTCCCCACCGGCTTCAACACTCCTCTACCTCATAATCCACACCAAGACATCCAAATCCACTCATCCACACCCATTTTGTCAACCCCAATGGAGCAGTTTCTTGGGTTCCTTAAATAAATACAAATTAATAAGTTAGTACCTCTCACTTAGCAAAAGCGATTTCAGCACTAGCGCAATAACGAACCTCCTACAAGTACATGCCTTATGTCTTATATTCTAAAGAAATAATAGGTAGGAAGAAAAGACAAAATGCAGACAGAAAACATAGAAACCATTCTTAAGTAAAGGTTATACTTGTTGTTCCTGCTACCTGGATTCCAAAGATAAGCTTCATACACAAGTTTAGCACAATTATTACAGATCTTCCGGCCTTACAAACATCATAATCTTACAGGAAATCCATGGTCCCAATCTGTTATGCAACTCTTTTGGCAATGCAGTCTAGAAGCCCGCTAGCAATGTAAAATATCATCAAATATTTGCAAGTATCACATATACTAGAAAATTGAATAAAATGAAAAAAATTGCACTAAAGTACAGGTATGGTGCAGAAACGGGGTAAAAAACACGAGTCTTCTATGAAGTGCTTGAGTCCTAGAACCGCATTGTTGGTCTCACCAAAGACCTTTGCACATGACAAACATGACTGATGCCACAAGCTTATGAATTAAAAGATCGTTTCATCGATACCAAAGATCGTTACCAATAAAAATAGCTGGAATTTAACATGAGAGAAAAATACAATAAAAATTGATGTGAAGAAAACCTCCAGACATTTGACTTTCAACCTGCATTTCTGCCTAGCAAATCTGACTAATTGCTACACACACCCATGGATCGACACCCAAAATGACGAATTTAACAATTCTGTGCAGGAACCTGTTCCAACGAGTTAAAGACATATTTTATGGAATCAAAGGAAAACTATAGGGACAACGTATTGCAAAGATAAAAAACCAAATTCCCAAAAGAACGTTTATGTGAAGCTGATCTAGTTCGTGTTAAGGCAGAGCTGTAGGGGAAATGATCCAAACAAGGTTTAAAAAAGTTTGTATGGGGTACATGTTCTTCTTTAGCAAAAAGCATATAGTAAGCCAGTAGGCCTATCTCCCAATCCTAACAATTTTGGAAACATAATATGCCTACTTACAATATAATTTACAAAAGGTTTATCCATGTGTGTCCAACTATATCAGTATACTCTATACTAGCTTGAGCTAATTGGGTTGTGTTCACATGATGTTACTTTCCGTCGCCTATCATCCAATTCTAAAATGCTATATCCGCATTGTATGATTATTGCTTGGTCTCACCAAAGATAGTAACTGGAAATAAATTCCTTAATCTTGACTCCGAACAAGGTCCTAAAAAATAAATTTGGTAGAGCACCAAATGGTCGCATAAAATAAGTTTGTTACTCAGGTCTGTGGGGAGTAGAAATTAAAATGATTACTTTTGTCAGGTATTGCACATTTTGAGATTTGCTACCATCCAAACCAGGCATCCTTCAATTTGAAAGGCTTCGTGAAATCTATTATCGCTACTACAAGACTCTTGAATAATAATGTTCAAGTGCATCTACAACCTCTTGGTTGGTCTAGCCATCTGCATATAGAAAATTTAAAAAATATTGTAGTCATGATCTAGTATTTAGAGAAAAACTAATGAAACTAACATGGATGTAAAACAATTCACAAATATTGTTGAGGAAAAAGTACTACTAACGATTTTCTTATGTAAAAACAAAGAACTCTACCACTTTAGAAACATTTCACTGGTGAGTATCGTTTGGGATGTCACTCTGGTTTCTATAGAAGGAGGAAGTTAATTGCGTAGAGTTCTTCTTTATTTATAGATTATTTAGCAAGATCTCCATCAATCAAACATCTCCTCATTTGGAATACTCCTAGGATTCTTTGACCCTAACTCCTAAAAACACCGCAATACAAACTCTTTCCTATTTTCAGTAATGCTAAACACCAGTCCTCACTATGATTAGACTAGATGATACGACAACAATTAGACAATCTGATAGAAACAACTTCTAGGAATTAAGGGTAACAAAGTGCATCAGTACATAATGTTTGCAAAATGCTTTTAACTAAAGATGTTCATATGCATTACGAAGAAAAACACATCCTAAAACAATATATTTCGCAAAACAATAAATTGATATTAGTAAAATTTATTAGCGATCTTACAATCATGATACGATTTCTCGAGTCGCTTATACCCCATTGCTTGAGGAACATCAATAGGTCCATCAGGAGGATAAAAGGTCTTTGTTGAAAACCCTAAATACCAAAAAATAATTATCTAGCAAAATCCAGAACTTATCATCAAATTCTTCATCAATAGATTTTCTATTCAATTCATTCTCGTTCATCTAACTGGATTCTTATTAAATTCTGTCCACCATACAGTATTCTTCATAATTTGAAAAGGGTTTCGGGAAATTTGTTGTTGTTTTAAGGGAAATGAGATTGACTGGAGAAACGAGATTTGGGGGTTTCTCTTCATCAAGATCGACTCTCTGCTAGGTTTTTCACCAACCAAGAATAAAAATGAAGGAAAACGAAGAAGAGTGAAGGAGAATGAATAAGAAATGGCCTAGGCAAATTGGTTGTGGTACTAACAGAGAGAGATTTATACCATGGCTGGTTTGGTTAAGTTAACTACTGGGGGACTGAATTGTCATTTCAGGACAATTTGGAAGCAACCAGAATCACCCATTTGACTATGTCCATCAATTTAGGTTGACTGAAACCTTGTCGGGATACTTAGCTTGACTCTAACCTTTGGATTTCTATGAGGATTTCTCGATTTTATTGCTTGAAATCATGGATTAGTGATTTATGTTGTGTATATAATAAATTACAGGTGGTTACTAGGTTAAGCCTAGATTTATACACGAGATGCGCCTAAGTGTATAATGTATATTCTGACAAAAAAATAGGTTTTGTCGATGCACCCGGGTGCATAATGTATATTTTTTTGAATTTTTTGTAGTTCCTCTTATTTTTCTTTAATGCTTAGTTTTGGTTAATGTTTTAATGATGAACGTGGTGGTAATAATGGTAGTTTTGTTGTCCGAGATCACGATTTAGTGATTTTGGTTGTGTACCATATATTGTGATTACTAGGATAAACTAAATTTTATCCGCGAAATACACAAGATGCACATGAGAATGCATAATGTATATTATGAAGGGAAATAGGTTATAGCTTGGTTGCACCCAGGTGCATACTGTATTTTCTTCTGGTTCTTGTATGAAATAGATTTTGGCAAGGTGCACCTGAGTGCAGAATACACATTCTTACAAGAAATAAATTTTGGCTAGGTTGCACCTAGGTGCAAAATGCATGTTCTTATAGAAAATAATTTTTGGTCGGGTTGCACCTGGGTGTATAATGCATATTTTTATAGAAAATAAATTTTGATCAGGTTGCACCCGGGTGCATAATGTATTATCGGTCGGGTTTAAATATTTTTTTAGAATTTCATATCAACAACGGATCTTGTTTTTTAGAGATTATCGAGCCCTTTCCAAAAATATAAATTTTATTAAAAGCCGACTTATATTTCGGAAGTTAAGACAATTCTCGCGATTAATTTTAATTAGAGAGAGAGAATGATAAGAAAAAAAATAAAGTTTACAGCAAATGGTATTTATGTCTAATATTTTTCTAGAGCAAAGGGCTAGAAAATTATGCATTCCGTGGAAAGGTCCGAATATAGTCAAACTCTTCATAAACTCCACAACAATGTGCGCTTTGGAAAATCCGTGGATCGGCCAAGTGAGTTATTCAGGATTTGACCTATTTATCCTCCCTGATCGAGTTAATAGTGTACTTCGGGGTTAGGTCAGAATTTATACATTACCATCTTCTTTTCCCCTTCTTATTTCTTCTTCCATTAATCTTGTTTCTTCTTTCATCGTCATCTTATGCAAGGTTAAGGAATCAAATCCAGGTGGTATGAGTATATAATTCCATTTAATTTTTCATGTTTGATAGCAATTGTTTCTTGTTTAAAATCCTAACCTTTTCTGTTTAAAACCATAATTTCGATCTTCTCATTTAAATTTGAGGGGACTTCATCAAATGCGATCATTTTTCTCGAATTAATTTTCTTTCTTTGGAAACTGAAATAGAAATTTATCTATTCCTATCGAATTAAATTATATTTTAGAGAGGTTAAAATGATATTGTGTTTGTATGATTGTATTGGAAGGAAACTGATATAATTTTACCAGAAATCCATCCTTACTTGATTTTTTTCTGGTCTCTGTAGTTAGGTTGTAAAACCCCGTATCAATTGACTATAAGATGCAAGAAATTAGATGCAAGAAATTGGAATTGTAAAATCCCCATACCAGAAATCCCATCCTTCATTGTTTGGTTTTTGGTCTGTGTAGTTAGGTTGTAAAATCCCCTATATTATTAAGCCAATCCATTGTATTTTGATTTGTATACTGATATAGTAGATATTTAAAGAATGTTTGTATGAACGGTTAGGTGGTGACGACAACGATGTGGTTAATGTTATTTTCTGGTCCGGCAGGAGATTTAGAGATTGGTCATCCAATGAACCAGGTACAACAGGCATTGAACCAGGTTCCTAAAAATGTCAAAATCCATATCCGTGGTTGATTTTACTAAGATGGTGTATCCCTTAAGGTGCATGCAAACTCTAGCTTGTGTGCAATCTTAAATCCGCGTAAGGAGAATCAGAATATCCGAGGAGAAACAGGCTCTACAGAAGCAACTTCAGCGAAAACATGATAAAGAGCTCGAGACTATGAAGTCTTTTGTAAGATTCCTTATCTGTCACTGATTTTTAGTCTTTTTGCTTTATGTTTTCTTTCATTTATTGATTTACTTACCCACTTGATTTTGGGTCTCATCTCTAATTTGGTAATGTATCTCTCTCTGGAATAACAGGTGGGAGATAATTGGGATGTCAACGCGCAATCTAGAGAGCAACTTATAGCAAAACAGATACACAAACAAGAGGCTGCTATGAGAAGGGAAAGAGCGTTGGCGTATGCTTTCTTTCACCAGGTACTCTTTCCTTGTACGGTGTTGCATATATTTTTCTTTTCTTTATCAGGTAACTAACATCTCATTTCTCGGGATCAAATGGCACTGGATTTCACCTTGGTTATGGACTAAATTATGAGAATTACACTAAATACGAACTGATTCTGCAGCAAACATTAAGAAACTTTGGGAAAGCCGGAAACCCAACATTCATGGACCCAAAAAATCCTCACATGGGATGGAATTGGTTAGAGAGATAGATGGCAGCCCGTCCATGGGAGTGCCGAAGTTTAGCAGAGAATAAAGAGCCCAGCAGTGACCAATGATCAGTAAAGAGTGTAAGTCGCGCCGCAGGAGCTGCAGAAATCGGTGAAGTTCTTGCTCGTCGTGAACTCAATCCTGATAAAGCTTCCCCAATAGCTCAAAAGCTGAATCGCATATCCAACCGCTATTCATTTTCAACTCCCCCAATGCTATAAAATAAATTGATTACCTCGTGAACAAGGTCGTATAAGTTTTAGTGGGTACCTTATTTATTACGGTACTATAAATTATGATGGTCAGTGACTTTGAGAGTCACATAAATTAAACTAGGTTTGTAAGCCAGTTGGTAGTATAAAAATATTGGGTAAACTGTTCTAAGTTGGTAGTATAAAAATATTGGGTAAACTCCAGTAATTTGTTTGTTGTAAAATGAAAACAAAAGAAAGATGTGTGATGGTTGATTGTATGGAACGGGTACTGGTGTTCTTAATCAGAGATGGAGAAGTTTGTCATGGTAGATAAACCTAACCAGAGTAGTTAAATTAATTTGACTAGGGAGGGTAGATTAGGTATGAATCGCTTTGGGTAACTATTTGAGTTGGAGTGAGTTAGACTCGCACATGGTTGTTACCTTGTCGCAGAGTCTAACTATAGTTGTACCTTTCCATAAAATACGTAATATTGTTGAGCTTTGCTCATTTTTCTATGTCTCTTGTATTTTATGGGTTATGTTCATATGACCCATTTTCCGAAATAATAAATTATTATTTTTCTTAAAAACTTTAAAAATTAATTTTTTATTTATTGTTTTCCAGCAACATTTTGATCACCAAATTGCCATTCCATGTGTTTGGATTCTTCTTTAGAAGAACAAATTGTATGTTTTCCCATTGATAAAACCTAAAAAAAAAAAAATCGCCACCAAAAGCCAAGGTCACACTATGGTTGATTCGTGAACTATGTGACCAAAAAATATAATTAACGTTTAAGAAAGCAAAAGCCAAATCTGGGGCTATGGTTGCTTTCCCTTCCTAACATCAAATCTGGGGCTATGGTTGCTTTCCCTTCCTAACATGAACTTGCATATAAGGCTTCAATGGAGATGGAGAGAGGTGGGCGGGGAAAACTTATCCAATTGGAGAGGAAAACAATAGAAATCTCACTGATTGATCAGGGTGCAAGGAGGAGAGTCAAAGTTTTGGAGAGGGGGAGAAAGGGTTTTTTAACCTGGTTGGAGTTCTCAAAGGAGATGGTGAATTGGCTAATTAACAATTTCAAGGTTTTTTTCTACGGGAAAGATGGAGGTAGTAGAGTTGAGATGAAGGATGGTAATTTCGTTTATGAATTGAAGCTTCAATCTAATGCGGAAGGGGAATACGTAAGGGTATCCCGATATCCTGATGAAGCGGGAGATAGAGTGCTAAGTTTTTGTATTCCGGCCGGCGAAAAACATTGTTGCTGGCAAATGTTTGCTGATGCTTTGGAGATGTTTATGGTGGAAAACGGACTGAGGGAGAAGGTGATTCAATTGTTGCCAAATGAAAATGATTTCCCAGAAGGGCAATTAGTTAGAAAGGAGATCAGAGACAAGACTGGGGTAGTAGTGACGACTAAGAAGATGAATTGGAATCAGGTGGCTCTACTAATCAAAAAAAAAGATGAACATTGGAAGATATCTGGAAATTAAGGCACTAACGGGTAATGCGGCTATAATTTCATTAGAGGAGGATGAGTGGCGAAGAATTTGGACTCCTATAAAATGGATGTTTAAAGATACGGCTTTGCGGCTGTCACAATGGACTGGAAATGTGACTTTTAAAAATAGTAGTAAGGTGGAGGTGAAGCAGCAAAAGATATTATCTTTACAAAATGTGACAAGGGATGTTCAGTGGTGGAAAATAAGAGGGCTCCCTAAACAAAAATGGAGTTCGGAGACTATCAGAAGTATAGCAAATGAGATCTCAAATGGGGGGCTCTATAAGGTTGCAGTTCAGACACTAAGAGCGGAGGGATTTCATTTTTTCAGGGCTGCTATGACTGGCGGTGTCGATAAAATCCCGGCGGTGTGGCTGACTGAGGTGGGTGGAGACAAGGTGGGGCTGACTGTGGAGTGGGATCCGGAATATGAGGAGCAAATTAAGCTTACGGAGATGGAATATGGTCGGGAAGTCAGGAACATGAATGAGTGGCTTAGAAATTTGGGAATTCAAAATACGGGGGAGATTTTGGCGGAGAATAAATTTCAAAATTCTATCACGGATGAGACGGTTAGTGGGGCAGATAAGGAGCAGACTCAAGAGGTGGTTCGAGACACGGTTTATGAGTCGCCTATACTCAGTGCGGGTCAAAATCGGAATCTGGATTCATCCGGAAGGGGGATCTCTGTTCCAGGAATCAACGCTGAACCGGTTTTAAATCAACTGGTTCCTTATAATTCATTTTCGTCCCCAATTTCTAACAACAGGGCTAATGAATCTCACCAAATAGAAGACATTACAGGAGATATGGAAGAGGGAGAGGACCAGGGAGAAAGGGGTATTCATACTCATGAGGATATTGTGGAAATCAACCTTCTATCGGATATTGAAAATCAAATAGTGAAAAAGCTGGGAGATGTTCAATTATCTAACGTAGAAAGCTTGGATATGGTAGTTGAGGCATCGGAATTGATGTTGATGCACTGCTGCAATTATGGGAAAATTTCGGAAGGAGATAAGAAGACGGTGAAGACGACGATTATGAAGCAGTTGTTGAGATACAAGGAGAGATTTCGAAAGTCAAAGATGGAAAAAGCAACAACGGAAGGGGAAGGAATTTTAGATGGTTCAGGGGAAAATAATTTGAATGTTCTGGGAGATTCTACACAGAAGGGGTACCGATTGGAGCTTGTTAATGGATTATAAAATAATCAATTGGAACATGAGAGGTATGAATGCTTTTGAAAAGATTACTGCTCTTAAGAATCTAATTTTTGACCAAAAATGTACTGTCTGTTTGATACAAGAAACTAAAATTATGAAAATGAACTATTGGTTTGTGAAGAATTTGTGGTATAATGAGGATTTTGATTGGACTTACATCCCATCAGTTGGCAGTAGTGGAGGTCTGCTTTCAGTTTGGGATAAATCTAAGTTAATCAAAGAAGATGAAAGATTGGGCTACAATAGTATTGTTACTATCTTCAAATCTGTGTGTAATGATTTCAAATGGGGTGTTTGTAATGTTTACTCCCCATGTGAATACAATGATAGGTCTGTTTTTTGGGATGATTTGAAGGAAATCAGACATTGGTGGGCGGGACCTTTGTGTTTTGCAGGAGACTGGAATGCGGTGCGTTCTGGAGATGAAAGAAATAGAGGTGAAGGAGATGGTAGAAATAATGATTTTTTAAATGAATTCATTCTTAATCAAGAGTTGATTGATTTACCTTTGCTGGGTGGAGCTTATACTTGGTCAGATATGCGAGATGATCCTTTGCTTTGTAGGCTTGACAGATTTTTATTCACCTTGGAGTTGGATGAGGCTTTCCCTGAGGCTCTTCAAATGGCATTAACAAGAGTAATCTCCGATCATAAACCTATAATGGTGGTAACTAAGCCTATGATTTCTTTTAAACCTTACTTTAAATTTGTAAACAGCTGGATTTATCATAAAGATTTTCTGAAGAAAGTTGAAGAATGGTGGGCTATTATGGAATATCAGGGTAAGCCTAGCTTTGTTTTCTTCAAGAAATTGCAAAATCTGAAATTTTTCTTAAAAAATTGGAGTAGGTTGGAGTTTGGTTCGGTAAAGCAGGAGAAACAGAACCTAACTAGGAAGATTGATAGCCTGGATTTGTTAGAGGAGACGGGTAGGTGGATTGGATGGATCAAACGGTGCATTTCTTCTTCACATATCTCAGTGTTGGTCAATGGGAGTTCTACAGATAAAATTAAACCTTCGAAGGGTTTGAGACAAGGAGATTCTATGTCTCCTTTTCTGTTTCTGTTGGTAGTAGAAGTGCTGTCTAATTTGATGGAAGATGCAGTTGCAAGGAAACAGATTCAGGGTTTTCAAGTGGAGGGAGATGGCCTGGTGGTGTCTCATCTACAATTCGCAGATGATACATTGATATTCATAAATGCAGAAGTGGAGGATGTAAGAAGACTTCTTCTTCTTTTAACTACTTTTGAGATGATTACGGGTTTGAAACTTAACTTGGAAAAGAGTTCTATGATCAGTATAGGGGCAGATCAGGTTATCAAGGATCTTGCTTTGGAGTTGGGGTGCAGGACGGAACAACTGCCATTTAAATATTTGGGAATTCCTTTGGGAGCTACTACAAGGAATGCTAATGTCTGGGAGGAGATAATTCGGAGAATGGAGGTGAAACTGGCTACTTGGAAGAAGAAATTTCTGAATAGGGCAGGTAGGCTTGTCTTGATTAAAAGCTGCTTGTCGAGTTTACCTTTATATTTTCTGTCTTTGATAAGCATGCCTGCTAGTGTCGAACTGAAGTTGACTAGGCTGATGAGGAATTTTCTTTGGGACTCCGACGCCTCCAAAAGAAAGATGTGTTGGGTGGCTTGGCCAATAATATGCAGGTCAAAGAAATTGGGTGGTTTGGGTGTGAAGAATTTAAGGCTTACAAGTAAGGCTCTGAAAGGAAAATGGGTCTGGAGATATGCTAAGGAGAAACAAGCCCTTTGGAGGAGAGTAGTGCAAAAGCAGTGCAAGACGGATGCAGATATTTTAATTCCAGCTGATGATAAAGAAACACATGGGAGGAGTATTTGGAAGACAATACTAAAATCTACTGAGTTTTTACAGCAACATATGGTGTTTAATCTGAAGAATGGGAAGGGTATTAAATTTTGGTTGGACAAGTGGACGACAAATGGTCCGCTAAAGGACAGATACCCAGCTGCTTTTAAAGTTTGCAGTCAAAAATCTGATGCAATTGCAGATATGATCAAGGCCGGAGTTTTATGCTTAAAGGCGAAGAGAAATCTCTCTTTTCAGGAAAATTTGGAGTGGAGTATGTTGTGCAATGAGCTTGGACCAGTCCCTGAATTAGCGGAAGAAGATGATGAGGTTTCAATTCTAGATAATTACACCGTCAAAAAGGGATATGAAGCACAGTTGGAGGAGGAAATAGACTGCAACTTTGTGAAGTTCGTGTGGAAGAAAGAAATCCCTACAAAGGTGAGTTTTATGTTATGGGCTCATTTTCATAATTCGCTTCCTACTATGACCATGTTGAAACACAGAGGTGGTCAGGTTCAGAATGATCTTTGCAATGTCTGTAAGAAGAAGTTGAAACCTCTGATCACATTTTTCTTCACTGTGAGTATGCTAAGGAGATATGGCATCACTTTTTCCAGACTTGTCATGTGAGTAGTGGTACTTATGTGACGGTTCTGGAATTGTTTGATTTTTGGGGAGGGGTAGCAGTTCAGGGACGGTGTAAGAAGATTTGGGATAAGCTTATCTATGCCATTTTGTGGCATCTTTGGAATGAAAGGAATGCAAGGACTTTTGGTGGGAGAAGCAAGATGGTGGGGGAATTGTGTTTACTTATTAAACAAACCTTAATTTTGTGGCATTTTGAGAGTGAGGTCTTTAGAGGGTTATCTGTAAATGATATTTTGTTCAACTGGGAAACAGTTATTCACATGTAATGTCTGTGAGCTGCTTAACAGGTCTTGTACATACTTTTTTCTCTTAATATAACCTTCCTTTACTCAAAAAAACATCACTTGCTTTAACTTACGATATTAACCTTACTATACAGAGATAGGAGTGTCCAAAATATATAAACTGCAGCATGCAGGATCTTAAGCGATCATACAATACGAGACTAATTAAGATTATGCTGCCGAACAAGATATACACTGAAATTTGGAACCAAAAAATGCAAGGATGCTAATGGGGGTGCCAATTTGTTTGGGGTATACCAATCAGGCAATGGATATTTTATGTTATATGTAATTTGGTACACCCCAAACAATTCATCGGCACCCCTATTAATAATCTTGAAAAAATACGAGAATATACAGACTGGCATTGCTTCTTCATCGTCCCCGCCATTTCGAATATTGATTTTTATTTAGTGGTGGGGGCGAAAGAACTAGCTAAATCACGAGTCGTGACCAATAAACGTTATGGTCAACAACAGATAATCTCACCTTAACCACACGGTGGGGCAGACATCGGTGTGGTCTAACCCGGTTTAATTTTGACGTAGGGACGACCATGGATTAAGGTGGTGGCCGTCGCAGTGGCAGTGGTAGGTCAACTACAACACCAATAAATAACAGTTGCCTCTTTCTACTACAAGCAGGCCCGGTCACTCCTAGCATAGGGTTTAGATTATGGTGTTGTAGCTCCAGACCAAATGACACACAGAATATGTGGATGGATGATTTGACCAGACTTGGTACGCAACGGAAAGGCAACTAAGGAAAAGTGAATGCGCAACCCCAGTGGTCTTTATCAACCAAGCTATGGCATTCGCCCACCTGGCCTCTTCTTATTTTCTTATTTTTACGTTGGATACCGACTACCGCGGGTAATATTAATGGGTGGTACATGCTATTCTCTGTGTATACTCTTTCCTTGGATGAAGTAGTAGATAGATACGCGTTGACCGTTTCCAATCGTCGAAATCTATCCACAACAGTCAAATTCTAAAGTTGGATTATAATTTATTGGCAATCTTGTGTATAAACCGTAATGAAACAAACAGAGAATAAGAGATATGCAAACCCAATTATACGAAACCAAAGTCGAGGCAAGGATTATATCATCTAGCCTTAAGACAGATTCACCCCGCATTGGTGCTTACGCACTATCGATGTCTGTCTCCCAGGATACAACGACTATCTTCTCGATGTAGTAGCACTCCAAACTTCGAGAAACGGCAAACCAAACTTAAAATGATGAACTCTCTCTTGAACACAAACTAAATTGATGATTTAAGAAAGAAGTAGAATCATAATTAAGTTTCTAATTGATTGTATTTTCTAGGTGTGTGCAGGGTATTTATAGAAATTACTAGTGCCTCTTCAATGAAGAATCATGATGCTTCAAGGATTTCTCAAGGGATGTGACTTTTGAATTCCAATTTGAATTCCTAGAGATTGTGTCCCTTCACTTCCAATTTTAGGTTTCCTTTAGTTTCCAACTAGAAACTAACTTAACCTAACTAATATGCCAAATTAAGATTAAGCCCACTGATACAACCCAACACCAATATCCTAAATGATTTTCCCGTTCATATATGAAAGTTAGATTCCATTTTCCAACATAATTCTAAGGACATTTTATTTACCCGGTCGGCGACATGCTACGACGCTTGTGGTGGTGTATAGATGTTGAGACTACTAGTCCCACATAGTTTGGGCAATCTAAGATCTTGTGGTTTATAACTTTATGGGCCACTCCACTCATTGCCAATTGGGTTTGAGTTGGATGCTCATAGTCTAACATGGTATCAGAGCAGGCTATTTGCGATTTATTGTCCACGTGTTAGACCCAACGAGGCTTCACGTGAGGGGGCGTGATGGGCTTCCAACTCAAAACCAATCAATGAGTGAAAAGGTCCTAAGAATGAGTGAAGAGGCCCTAAGGATCATAAACCGCATGATCATAGATAACCCATACATGTGGGTCTAATAATCCTGGTTTAATTGGGGGCCATTCAAATTAAATGGGGGCCACGCACTAGAAAACAAAACAGGTCTCCCAATAGCAATTTGGGTCACCCCTTATAAAAAAAACTTTCTAAATTTCTAAAATAGCCTTGAGTGATTAGTATTAATAGTTAATGAAGTAGATTAGTGTGTTAATTTAGTTTAGTTTAAAATCAGGTTTTGGGATTAAATTTGGGGAAATTTAAGTTTTGGGTATTTTTGTTTTGAGAAGAAGAAGAGGGGTTTTGGGAGGAAAAACTAGGGTTGTTTAGAAATGAGTGATTCAAGTGGAGGGAATGAGGTTGGTGAAGGTTCAAACAACAACCATGATTGTGTTGATGGTAAGATTGTGTCAACTAATGATATGGATTGGATGTTTGATGAAGAGATGTTAATGGAGGAAGCCATGAATAATGGTGGAAATGAAGATCCTACTGCTCAAAATGAAGGAACCAATCCTCAAAATGAAGAACCCGGAGCTCAAAACAATCAGGAAAACTTGATATACTCTTCAAATTGTCTGAATGGTGCTCCAAATGGTCGATTCATGGTCACTATGGAACTACTCAGAGTGAGGGTCGTTATAGTCGGGTGTTGTATATGCCAACGACCCTAAAGAGTCGTCAGGCCGTTGACACACATGGCGACGACTCTAACCTGCAACTTTTAATGGTGATGAAAAATCGTCAAGGTGGTGTGTTAAACCATGACGACTGTTTATAATGTTCACCGAGTCGTTAGTTGATTCTTTTAATACCCAGACAACTTTCGAATCCAAACTCTCTGTATAAAAAGGCAAGTTTTTGTGTGTTTGAGTCGTCATAGGGATATTCTGATATACTGACGACCCTAACCAACCATTTATAATGTTCCCCTAGAGTCGTTAACCAATAACAAAGGGTCGTCAAAACAGGGTCGTCATATTCAACCTAATACGATAACGACTCTATTCTAGGGAAAAAAATGTTGAAGTAGCAGAATTAGGGTCGTCATCTTCATCCTAATACACTAACGATTTTTCATAGAATTTGCATGCAAATGAAAAGTCGTTAGGGGTTTCATTTCGATACTAACGACCCTTACACTGAAACCGCCAATTTTCAGTTTCCAAACAAAATTTCACAATCAAAACAAAACAAAAAATCGAATACAAGGTGGGTTTAAGTTCACATACCTTCTAATTGGAGCCATAGCTTTCTTGGGTTTCGATTTTTTGGCGACGATTACGCGATGAATTGGTTGAAGAAAAAAAAATTCTTTAAAATAGTCGTTAATGGTGGTGGTGGAGAAGAGAACGGGGAGGAGAGTAAGATGAAGAAGAGAAGCCTAATTAAGGTTTCTAATTAAGGTTAACTAATTTTTAATGTTTAATTTTAGGTAAGGGTAAAATAATATTTTCATAGTCGGATTAATAGGCCCCTGATAATTTTGGGGTGCAAATAAAATTTGTTGGCCCCCATTTAAAAGTTCTGGCCTCCAATTAAACCAGGCTAATAATCTCAACAATTGCCAATAGGGGAAATTAAGGGGAGACCCAAAAAAAAAATATTCTCATTGTCAGGCCCACAATTAATTTTGGATACCGTGACACCCGTAATATTTCTGTCACACCCATAATTATCCAAAATTATTAAAACATGTATGCATGATGGTTTATGCATCCACATGACGTGTTATGCATACTGTTTTTTCAGGGATAACTCGTTATGCATCCTAATTTTTCAGGGGTATAATTGGCAACGCAACTTGGATACCACATATCTAAAAATCCGCGCCTTGGAGTTTTATAAATTTTATATCGTTGGAAATCTTTTTAAGAGAGCTACGCAACGAGTACAAACAACAATATCAAATTTTTGTTTTTCACGAAAATATTAGAGGTGATCTTCATTTTAGGCAAAATTTCAAAAATTGACTACATAACCATTATGCAGCCACCAAAAACGATGCATAAAACATTATGCAGACGCATACCGAATTATGCAACCATTTTCTCGATTGCATAACAAATTATGCATTTATAACAAGTTATGTGACCATTGTTTTGGTTGATTATAGTGCGTACATAAAAAATTGATGCATAATGCAGTACGCATCCATATTTACGGATGCATATCATGTTATGCATCTATTTTCTCGATGCATAATGCATTATGCAGTCATATTTTCGGATGCATAACAGGTTATGCATCCATTTTCACGACTGCATAACATGTTATGTAGATATTATTGTAAGTGCATGACAAGTTATGCAACCTTATTTTTTGTTGGTTTCAATACTAAGAAAACATAGCTGCATAACGTGTTATGCAACTGTTTTCTGGACTGCATAACAAGTTATGCAAAAAAAAAACTGCAGAACGTGTTATGCAACCAATTTCGAGAATGCATAACAAGTTATGCAACAAATTTTGTAGATGCATAACCTATTATGTCATAACAAATCATAGTTTGACAACACAAAAGCATGCAGACATTTAAAACATCAACAAACAAAAAATTAATGAATCATGAACATAGGAAAACTACACGCAATCATCATATCTTCCTGAGTTGCTCGAAAATATTGTTATCATACCTACAGGTTGAACATGTTACAGAAAGTTCGTGCCTCCATCTTTCCTATACAAATTTAAATTGCTTAAAAAATATGCATGGGACAATTCCAAGGGCTAAGAGTTTGTGACCCAAAAAAGTGGCATGTCTGTGAGTCTTTTACAAATATGAAAAGAACTTGCAC
This sequence comes from Papaver bracteatum, assembly GCA_023529315.1. NCBI lineage: Eukaryota > Viridiplantae > Streptophyta > Magnoliopsida > Ranunculales > Papaveraceae > Papaver > Papaver bracteatum. The sequence continues at coordinate 535,988 of JAJJWX010002978.1, forward strand.
AAGTTCAGCTCGGCCTCTCGTCATCTTTTGCAAGCACCAACCCCAGTACCAGTAATTCCTACAATTCCTACAATCCCTCCGGTTACACCAATCACATTACCGACCACTGGTCCAACCATATTGCCTACTATTCCATTATCGTTGGAGACTATTACTACTATGAAAGACTGAAACCAATAGTTGAGTGTTACCCGTCTTGGGATTAAGGCATTGGCACTTAGTACACAAGGATGCATTTCATGTAATAAATATTTTTGGATGATTAGAATAAACTTGAAAACGGATGGCGACATTTTCTAAGACCTGGAACATTCATCAATTCGAGAATATTCTTGGGAAAATTCTTTTGCATAGAAGGTGGGAAACTTCATCACTAATAGTTTCTCTCTTATAAAGAAAAGAGGGGCTTACATTATTTAGAGAAACGCCAATTCCAAGTTACTGGCTAACTGCCCTAAAAAATTGTTGATGGAGCTTAACATACCACTTCACATGGCTTCTCAACTGCAAAAGGATCATCGTTACAATATTATCTTCAAAAGGATCATCGTTATAACATTATCTTCTTACCCTCCTTGTCTTCTGAACCTTAACTACCATCCGTACCATCATCCACAGAAGAGCCATAGTCTGCATAATCATTGGCTTGCTTATAGCGAACACTTTCAACTGATTATCGGGGATCTTTAATTCCGCCATATTAATTCCACCAAATTCTCATCGATCCCACTTCAAATATAACCTAATTTCTCACAAACTCTGGTTACCCAAATCATAATTACAGATTTAAACAAATTTTTTTTCCGTATACAGTCTATATCTATCTTACACCGTCTATAAATATCGCTCGTCGGGAATTCACATTAGGGAATAAGAAGAAAAGGAATTGAAGAAAAAACGATGAGGAAGAAGAAAAAAAGACGAAAACATAATTTTATGAATTATGGGTTTGGGAGAAATTTTCTCTTAGAATATGGATGCGCGTGTCAATTTTTACGTCCGTGGGTTTCACGGTGGAAAAAACCAATAAATGGGTATCACCGTAGTTTTCACTTGCCAATAAATTACCGCTCCTAATTTACGGCCCATAAGTACCACTTGTAGATTACCGCCCTCAAATTCTCGCCCACTCCCATAAGAGCATCTCCAACAGAGGGTAAGAGTTTTATCTTTTTTATGACATATAGGATTTTATACCCTCATTTACCTTAAATTCATCTCCAACAATGGGTCCTATTAAATAGGAAAGGTGTCAAAATAAATACGAAGGTCTTGGAGAAGGTCTTATTTAGATCTTGGGAATGACCTCCATATCATCATTTTAACTATATTTTAAATTTTTATTTTTAAATAAATTGTTATGAACCAATAGAAATTAGAGAATCAATTTTATCATTATCCAAAACAACAAATCTTAAGAATAAGACCCACACCATTGGAGATAGTCCATGAGCAAAGCATTACTATTTTTGCCACATACATATGATCCATAAATAAGGATCTAAATAGAAATTCCACATAATATTTTTAACACCCATTGTTAGAGATGCTCTAAGTCATGGTCACTGTAGTACCATTCGCTCATTTTCGCAAGTCATGGATGCCGACACATTACTGTGGCCTATCCGTTGCTGTAGGCTATGGCTGCCGGCACATCCCCTCGGGTAAGTACTTCTCGCCCACTCCCATAAGTCATGGTCACTGTAGTCCTATTCGCTCATTTTCGCAGGTCATGGATGCCGACACATTACTGTGGCCTAACGGCTGTGGATCCATCGCCAAAGGCATTATTAGTCCATTCTAATGCTTCTAAGTGTGGACCACTCAACGTATAAGTTGGTCCCAGTGAAAATATTTCGAGAAGAAGTCTGATCCAGTCAAATTATAAAACCTCGTGTAAAAAAAAAAAGCATGCACTTTTAGGGGCGACCCCAACACAATTAGGGGCGACACAAAACGACAAAATAGGTCATAATCGGTAGGTTATTTCACAATCGGTAAATAATTTCTGGGACATTTTTTTTAATGGCGAAACTATCTTTTATAATCGGTAGATAATTTTACAATCGGAAGTTAATCCACAATCAGAAGTTAATTTAGTTTCTTTAACTTCCAAATATAAAGTATCCCCAAAATAAAATCTTTTATCCATAATCAGTAGTCATGATAGTTCATATAACTTCCGAATATAAAGTATCCCCAAAATAAATCCTTTATCCATAATCGGTAGTCATGATAGTTCATATAACTACCGAATATAGAGTAGCCCCAAAATCAGATTTTGCAAAAAATCCTTTTTTTTTTTGAATTTTGGTTGAGCCTATAATCGGTAAGAAAGGAAGAGTTATATGACTTCTGATTATACAGTGCCTCCCTTTGCAAATATCCTACCATAATCGATAGTCATGATAGTTCATATAACTACCGAATATAGAGTAGCCCCAAAAAAGATTTTGCATAAAATCTTTTTTTTTTTGGAATTTTGGTTGAGCCTATAATCGGTAAGAAATGAAGAGTTATCATGACTTCCGATTATACAACGTCTCTCTTTGCAAATATCCTACCATAATCGGTAGTCATGATAGATCATATAACTACCGAATATAGAGTAGCCCCAAAAAAGATTTTGCAATTTTTTTTTTTTTAAATTTTGGTTGAGCCTATAATCGGTAAGAAATGAAGAGTTATCATGACTTCCGATTATACAATGTCTCTCTTTGCAAATATCCTACCATAATCGGTAGTCTTGATAGTTCATATAACTACCGAATATAGAGTAGCCCTAAATTCAGATTTTGCAAAAATCTTTTTTTTTTTTTTTGGAATTTTGGTTGAGCCTATAATCGGTAAGAAATGAAGAGTTATCAAACATAAGTATGGTGCTTAATGATGGGTTTACGATTTTAGCCTTTGTCGAAAATCCACCATCTACATTAAGTCCCCTGCTTAGTGAGGGACATTCATATCCCTCAGTCAGCATTGAATGGTGATTTTCCGGTTACAGACGATATAAGCAATTGAACTTAGTTGTAAGATAAGACCTTACCGGATTTTGACAATACGAGCAAACCATGACTTGAATGGAGATTCCAGTGGCATGATAGAGCGTCGTTTAATGAGCATAAATTGGTGTTGAACCGCTAATTTTGATGACGGGACCTTGGTCATTTTAGGATTCACAGACCTTGGTCATTTGAGGTATACCTAAATTTTTTTTATCATTTTTTAATCAATTAACATGTGATCTTGTTTTCCATGCTCTCATGTTGTATGCATGTGATTTCTTTTTTCTTTCTTCGCATGCGTATTTGCATCACATGCGTCCTTTCATGTTCTGATTGATTGAGTCTAGTGTTGATTAGAAAATTAATCAAATGCAAATCATTTCATTGAAATAATTTAATTGCAATCGAATCATAATCGACATAGTTGGTAAATGTACAATCACTTGAATTGTTAGTGAGTCGGCTGGGTCATAGTACGTGGACTGGTTTGAAAACTTATAAGCAATAACCGAGTTCTGGATTCAACAGAACTTTTTCAGTTCACGTAACGGTTTGCAAACTTGGGTGCGATTCAGAGTTCTGGAGTTAACATAACTTTCTCAGTTCACGTACCGATTTGCAAACTTAAGACTTTTACCAGTTCCGGAGTTCACAGAACATTTTCAGTTCACGTACTGGTTTGGGTACTAAACTTGTTATAGAACTTTATTGTCTTGCATACCGGTTTGATTACTTTAACCCGGTTCCCTTACCACAATTCCAAAATGGTTTGCATTCGAATATGCATACATATCCGTATCACGAAACAAACATATTTTCCCATGATGTACATACGAATATGCATATCACACAAATCTGAAAGTCGATATATAACTACTCCGATACGTGTACGAGTACATGTAACACGGCTTCAGACATATAACCGTTTTATCAGTTTGTAAGACTGATATCACTATCTTGTATTTCGAATATAGTAGTTCTACATTTTTTTTAAATTAATGACACATATCACTGTCCCAGGCTATTTTCGAATGATAAACTTGAATCATGATTTTGTTCTGAACAATAAATTGTTTTCCACCGAATTTTGATCAAGTATGAAAAAATGTTCATTAAGCTTAGTCATTATATATTTCGAGAAATTTGTAAACTAAATAATTAGTTCTCGACTCGAAATTCTTGTCTATGCAAGCTAGTCTAGTTAGTTATGCGACAATCGTCTCAAAGATAGAAATGCGAGTATAACTTGAGAAATAGGTGGTTTAGTCTTTACTTCCATTTTGTTGATGGAGTTCTCCAAAATCTTCGGTTGATCTTCGCCTTCATATGGTAGAACGCAAATGATGACTGGTTTGTTTCGCAACTACCTCTGTCCTAGACCGAGGCTTAACTAGTTGTAGAGTATAATTTTTGGAACTAAATTTGACAACAAGCTTGATGTAGCAAGACTTGTGAGTTCGACCGAGCAATGCTCTAACATCTGATGTCGACATATTTTACTTCGAAATTGAAGTTGTGTTATGATGTAAAACTAAAAATAAGAATACAATGCGGAGATTGTAGAGATGCGAAGAGAAAAGAAAAGATGCGAAAAGAAGAAAATAAACTGAACATAAAGTTTATAAAAGAAAAGTATTAATAATAATTGTTTATAACAGAATAAGATGTGTCTGAAACAAAATGTAGAAGCATGTATATATAGGCTTAACTAGGACCTGCTATAGGAATCATCCTAGAATTCTAAATAAAAGACTTTCTAGAAAGGAAAAAACAAAAGACTTCTAAACTTGGTAATAAGCCTGACTTCTAAATATTAGCTAATGTCAAAGACTCATGTTCTACATAAATCTCCCCTTCATAAACAAATGTCGTCCTCGAGTTGTTTGCACACAATAAAAGTTCATTACCTCCATGGAAAGAAAAAAATTCTGCACATTAAAAAGATTGGAGATGTTCCACTCAACCGGAAGATCGATAACATAAGCATTGTCACTGACTTTCTTCAAAACCTTGAAAGGTCCATATTTCTTCATTTTTGTTTTGTTGTTAATGAAAAAGAAAGGGTCTAACAACCATACTAAATATTTCGTTTAGGCAATCTGTATGGATCAAATCAATATATTTCCAAGAGAATTAACTAGAGAGTCAGACTCAATCAAGGAAAATACATCCAAGAGTTATATCTTTGTTTCTCAATGTAATCATCAAATCAAACAGATAGAAATCCACGATCCTGATTATTAGGAGAAACAACTAGAACGGTACAAAAGACCAATGTTCAAGTGGCAATCAATTTGTATCAACAACCAAAGGTTGGATTATCTATGTAGATGGTGGATTTTTGAAAAAGGCTAAAATTGTAAACCCATACTTATATGTGCTCCTGATCCAGAAATCAGACGATTATTGAGGCTCATGTCTCTTATCGAAAGCATGAAAGCTCATGCTATAAGAATCTCTGACTGAGAATATTGTCTCTCAGAGTACATGTAGATGTGTAGTCTCTCAGCTGAGGCAACGACATATCTTATGAATACTGTGCAATTTCAGTAACTACTTTTATATAGAATCGAAAGATTAGACGGTTCCTAGACAGCTCGTCTGCTAGTATAGAGCAATATCTTCAGGACAATGTTTTCCATGACTATATAAAAGAAATATGATGCTTCAACAAGCTCATATCACATAATTCCTGAATAATTACGCTCCTAAACGATCGTACTAGTATAGAGCCATTAATTAATTATTCTCAAAATCAATAGATTCATTAATTGAATCCCTGGAAAATATTCAATATTTTCATAATATTTCGTTACTTCAATTTATGGTTCTTCCCAGCAGAATTCCATGGGTTGGTAATAAATATTCAATACACGGGCATCTGAGTTACCTTCAAGTAAGCCCCGACCAAAATGGTGTAGATGTATTCGACAAATAATGCATTAACAAACACCTGAATGAACAAACAAGTATTTCATAATACGACGAGACGATGAACCTATGCAAATAGGAAAGAAAATAATAAAATAATAGTCAAAGTGTTAGGGGATCGGCTCAGTGGCCAACGATCAGTAGTGACCAGTCCCACGCCCAAATTCTATATTTTATTATTTTCCTTGATCTCATGAAAATCCTTTCATTTGAACAAATATCCTTCGTTTTGAGGAAACTCCCTGGTTTCATGGTGTTTCCTTCACACTGAGGAAATAATATAAAATTAGGGAAAATATTGTGGGGCCATGATTATTGGCCAACCGGCCATGCCTTGATTCTGGCCGGCCCCACACCTCATGGTTCCTCATTATTTTATTATTATTTCCCTAATCTCATGAAAACTCCTTAATCTCATGATATTTCCTTTGATCCCATGAAAAATAATATAAAATTAAAAAAACCCGTGGGACCGGGCCATGGCCGGACGGTCATGCCCTAGATGGCCCCACACATTTTATTTTATTATTATTATATTTTTCATGTTTCCTTAATCCCATGAAATTCCTTGATTTCATGATATTTTCTTCAAATTACGAAATTCCTTCAAATCATGAAATAATACATAAAATTAGGGAAAACTCACGGGACCGGGCCGTAGCCGGCCAACCATGCTCAAGCCGGTCCCACACGTCCCTTATTTTTTATTATTATTTTTTATGTTTTCTTCATCTCATGGAAACTCCTTGATTTCAACAAAACTCCTTGGTTTCAACAAAACTCATGGGTTTTATCATATTTCCCTAAAATCATGAATATATATTATAAAAAAATTAGGGAAAACACCGTGGGACCGGGCTCCTTGGCATGCCGGCCATGCTTTGATCATATCCGGTCCCACACTTCATAATTCCCTCATTTTTGTTATTTTCCTTCGTCTCATGAAGGTTTTTGACGGTTTTAGCAAAAATCACTGATTTCTTCATATTTTCTCAAGATGTTGCTCAATCGCACACCAGAAAATATCAAAATTCTCATAATTGAGATACGAACACCTTGGTGATGTGAGCATGTTACCTTGACCGACCAAGGTTGTCTCTTTGGCTTGCAATAAGCCGGTCCCACGTATTTTCACAATTTGACCTAATTTGCGCAATTGCTCGTATTAGGTCCTAAACTCTTCCAAACAAATTAGAACTTCATAGAATGATCATTATTTGATGACGTGACCACCCAGGGACGGTTTCATGACCCCTTGGTCTGTCCCTCATCTCTTCCTAATTAATTAGGTTTTATCACCTAAGGTTCAAACGAGCATTATTTTAATAAATGATTAAACCAGCTGTAGTTGCAGGAAATCCTACACTACACCCCTCATAAGAATTTACAAGAATCAACACATATTTGAAGATTAATAACAACACTTTTATTGATTAATTCTCATAAATATGACAAGAAATTGAAGAAATCAAGAATACAACCGCTCTCTTAAACTTTTTCTCTCCTTAAAACTTTTCCAACACTCTCAAATTGATCTCTCCCTCTCTGAATCTATTAGTTCTATTTATATAGGGTAGTTACATAGTGGATGACAGCTAAGATGTCCTTTAATTTCGGATCTGACTCGCGATATTCTCGCAGCAGTTGTAATGTTTATTTTGGCAGATGATATAATCTTCGCAGGATCGTCATGCTTTTATCATGTTTCATCTACCATCATCTGTTACGTCATTCTTTGAGCTATTCTGCGACACTCGCAGTGTGTTGTTGGAGAGTTCACAGAAATGTTATTTATAAATTTCGCAAGAGTATTGCTGTGGCGATATTCTGATCCTACATCATTCCTCTTCTCATGTCTTTTTTGCGAAGGTGAAAAGATCATGAGAATTGAAACTTTTTAAAACGCCGTAGTTGTTCATCTTTTCACATTTTTTTTGTTCTGACAGGTTTCTGCAATCTTCGCTAGATTTATTACACATATCTTTTCTTCCATTCAATTTATGACACGTCCTTTTTAAGCGCTGCATTTCAACCATTCACGTCTTCTCTTCGCATTAAATGCACTTATCTTCTCGAGAATTTTTACCTTCTATATATATCTTCTTTATTCTTCTCTTTTCTTCTTTTTACTTTCTCTTTCCTTCTCTATGAAATTTCACTGTTCTTCCGAAACTTCCGCATCTGCTACTGTTGTAACTTTTCTTTCATTCTTTCGATCTTCTATTCTTTTCTTCATTTCCATGCTAAGAATGCCTCCAGCTGGTTGTAAAAATCTAATTGCATTTGAAAAAATGCAGAAGAAACTTCAAGATAGGTGTTTTACTTTATCCACCATTCCCGATCAAAACCCTAAGGCTGAGATCTCTGTTAAATTATTCTCTGATCATCAGTGTAATCGCGAGAAATCATAGTCTCACTAGGTCAACTTGAAGCTGGCCTTCCCATTCCTCTTTATGACCCTGAACTTCCTTTATTCTATGAAATACTTTCTCATGCGAAGTTCTCGTGGGCTGTATATCAGTTGAGTGGGGATTGCATTCGCTTGATGTTCGAGTTTTCTACTCGCGGTGCTGGTAAGGAGTCTCTTTACCCTCCTGAAGCAAAGAACCCTAAATTCAAAGAAGTTCCAATTTTTACTGCGAAGTATACTATAGAAAATTTCTTCGCGAATTATGAAATAATCCCCATGAGGAAGGATAGCACTTGTTGGGGTGTCCGCTTACAGAAGAAAGATGACGTTTCTGAAGACAAAGTTTTTATGTTGGACATTGACTGGCATTCAGGAAACAATTCATCTCCTCTCTACTCTAATGATGATAAATGGTGTATTTTCCCATTATTTTTAGAAGGCCCTTACATCTCTGGTTCTCATGCTTTACATGCGATTCTCGCAGAGTACCATCCATGGGTGTTCAGCTGGCCTGAAAGGGATACATAGGTATGTTCCCGAATTTTTCTTGAATTACCATTATTATTTTCCTCGTGCTTTTATATATACCCTCGCTGACTACTCCAATTTTATCATATTAAAAGGCTGAAAGATAGCTACAAGAAGTTAGGGAAACCCAGTACCTTATTAGCTCTTAAATCACTCACAGATGAAGTAAGAAATATTCCTTTATGATTCTTAACAATATATTGTTGCCTCTATTTGTTATCTTTATCTGTGTTTGAAGGTTATTGAAGAAATTGAACCCGTTAAGGTTGCGAAGACTAAGGGGAAAGGCAAAGGTGCTCCTCGCAGGGAGAAATATGATGTTCCTCCTTTAAAGAAATGGAAAGTTCAGTCTCCTTCTCCCTCAATTCCTCAAGATAGCTAAAGTTCTAGTGGCAATAGTAATGATGATGATGATGATGATAGTGATAATGATATCTCTTCTGCGAAAGAATCTTCTCAACCTGAATCTTCCATGGCTCATCTATCTGGAATTTTCGCTAATACCATGCAAGTAATTGGTGATACCCCTCTGACTAATGCTTGCGAATCTATAGCTTCCATCTGCGATACCCCTCTCCTAGAGAATAATGAATCTCTTAGCGGGGTATCAAGATTTATATCTCCAAATTTCCTGCATTCACTTAATAACTTGGTAAATTTCCATACATATACTTTTCTTCTCTTTATTTTCATCTTGAATTCATAATTAATTCTTAAAGTTCGCTGCATTATTTCGCATGTTGGGAAAGCTTCTTTTGCTGTTGTCTCGGACTTGGAAAAGAGGCGTGCGATCCTCGCAAAGAAGAATCTTAAACTTCTCAACAAAAATAAAAAATTGGAGACTGAAGTTTTTGGTCTTCGCGAGAAGAATAAAAAAAATGAAGGATTAGAAATCGAAGCTGCTAATCTTCGCGAGAAAATCAAATAATTGGAATCAGATAATTCTCTTCAGAAGAAAAAAGTATATAGTCTTCAAGATGCCAATAAGCAACTCTATGGTATGGGACTCTCTTTCTTTCCCTTATCTTTTATTAACTTTATCCAAAAAATTTATTCTTATAAAGTTTTCCATTTCGCATACGTCTATGGCCTTACTGATGAAGCTATTTTTCTTCATACATTTCCCAAGATTATGGATGATGATACTCTTATTAATCATCTAAATACTTCTCTAAATAGTTTTTCAAATGATAAGATTGAATCTCTTCCCATAAATGAGCTTAGATCCAAGCTTCATCTTTTAGAAATTGAACATAGATCTGTCTTGGATATGTCTAATAAATTTAGACAATTCTTTCACAACTCTAAAGAACAAACCCGTAAGTTAAATGCCAAATATGGTGATCTGATAGATGAAAAGGATCGTATTTCTCTCCAAGGTGCTCAAGCTTTAGCAGATTTCCATAAGACTCTTCTCGATGTTCAAATTGAAAGAGATAGACTTATATGTGAGAATAGTACTCTTATTGAAAGAGAAAACGCATAATTTCTATCGCCTTCTCATTAGTAATGACGATGAGTTTGCTTGGGCCGCGAAGGTTCTCGATAATGCTAGAAATAACTTAGGTGTAGATGTTAGTCTTCTAGCTGATCATTCTGCCCTGATTAAAGATATGATCTCTGAAAGAGAAGGTTGTTATTCTTGTTTTTCCGCTAATCTATTTTTTAATTAAATCTACTCTATTTTATTAATGTGTTGTCATTTGCTCGCAGCATCTGAAGGAAATTTTCGCCAAAGAATTGAAGAGTTGGAAGAAGAAAAAGGACAACTCGCAAAACTTCTATCTTCTCGCAATGAGAAATGTTCCAAGTTCAAGAAGCAGCTACAGATTACCCTGGCGAATTTTAGTAATGTTCTTGTTGGTGTTCTCAATGATTCCATTAATATGGTTTGTAATGATCATAAGATTCCCCATTCTGCGTATCCTTATCTCGTGGATGAAATACCATAAAACGTTCCTAATCTTGTCATCTCTGACAGTGAAGATGAAGAGTCTGAAGAAGATGAGGAATATAATGAAGATGAAGGTGAAGGAGGGAAATATGATGAAGATAACGAAGGATCTAAATAGTTTTATCTCATTTTCTTTCAATCTCTTTGTAATATATTGCTGCGAATTTCTCCAGCTTCTAACGTTCCTTGGTGTATATATTTCTTTTGCTTCTATCTGCATACATTAGAAAACAATTCTTTTTTGCAATATGGTTAATCAATATGATTATTAATTTCTAACTATCTGCGTAAATCTGTCATATAATGATGAATAACAATTTTATCATTCTGTTCATTCCCATACTTGCCTCTATTATTCATCTGCAATATGAAAAGTTGAGCAGATTACTTTTTGAATCTCGCATCCATTTCTTGGTCTCTTTTGTGGTCTTATTTTGCCTTCCTAGTTAAAGGTCTTATTTTGCCACGTTTTGTTTTGGCGAAAAAATTGCATGATGTCCTTATATTCGCATATAAAGACCCATTGATCTTGCATTATCCTCATTTTGTCAATTTGTTGTGTCAATATGACATGCCTAAGTTTTATCACGAAAACAAAGCCCCATGACATTGCCGTCTTGCGATGAAATCGCAGGACGTATTTACACTTTCATGTAAAAACCCATTGATATCATCTTATCTTTTTCTCATGGCTTTTTGCCTCTGTATAATTGTTGCACAAATATGACAAGCCTAAATATTCTTTCAAACATAAAGCCTCATGACATTTGCGTCTTAAGACACCTATCATCTCCCTAATGGAGGGTGCCGCCCTTATCTTCCCCCTGGTTTCCCCTTCAAGGAGGCGTACATCGTCCATACAATACTAGATCCTCCCATCCGGTCTTAACAACAACCGGTTGTTTTCGTAGCCTCTTATCCTTTTTGCATATATGGCTTATAGTTACGAGACTGCACCCTAAGTGGGGTTTTCTTTAGGACGAGTGCATCATAGTCAAGACTTGGCAAGAATGGCCAGGGTAGTTTCATACGCCCCGAGCACCCTTGGCTCAACCATGTACCTCAGCGCCTTGATCATACTTTTCACTCCTTAGGAGAGACCCTAGGTCGTCCAAATATTAATATATATATAGTTGGAAATCCAAGGTACCTCTCCTGGATGGGATTTCATTGACCCCAAATTTCCATGACTCAGGTTCCAGCAGCGGTATAACCTTATCCCTGAGCCATGCAAAGAGATACCCCTTTATATGATGCATTTTAGGTCTTACATTTGCCTCTTGCGAAATTTTATTCGCGAACTAGGGTGTACGCCATAAAGGTTCGTCCCATTCTAATGTCTCTGCGAAATTTTATTCGCGTTTCTGCGAAATTTTCTCGTTTCTTTATTCTTTGATTTTCTCTTCTTGCATTTCAGCTCTTGTATAATTCTTCAATTTCATCTTTTTCATCGAGTCAAAACATACTTTTGTAAAATTTTCTTCAAAAAATCATTCATACATCTCTTGTATTTCAGAGTTTAGAAATTTTACCTTTTATACTTATTATCTTCTGCTTCTTATTTTTTGTTGCTCTTTGCTACATTTTCTCCATCTGCGAGACGCTCGCCATCTATTGGTTGTAGCTCATGTTGACTTCGCAGTATTCATTCTTCTCGTCGTTCTACTGTATCAACCATCAGCATGTCACTTCTTTGCTTTTGTTTGATGTGATGTTTCCAGTTTCGGTTCTTCACAGCCCTTTCCTCGTAAGATTTCATATCATTTTCATAGCACTTTTTTCCATCAATTCAATCTCCCATTATGACTCAAACAACGTTGGGATAAGGAAATTTAATGCACTGGTGGAAAGTTGACACTACACCTATAATCCCATGCATCCAAGGTCGGACAATCAAGGCATTGTAAGGAGATTCAACATCGACAACACATAATTGAATTTTAGAAGATATCCCATTTAGTGGAATTCTCATAGTAATTTCCCCTTTGGGCTTGTTGGCAGTACCATTGAAACCATAGATCTTATAAGTCGATGGTATTAGATCCTCGTATCTTCCTCCCATGGTTTTGTAAGTATGATAAAATAAGATATCCAATAAGCTTCCAGTGTCAATTAAAACTCTATTAATGGCCCAAGAATCTTCAACTTCACCATCCTCATTTTCTTCATCTTCTTCTTCTATTTGTTTTGGATTTATTTCTAATCTTTCCACTAGTGGATTGTCATGCATCTCACCAGGTTCAGGTACTTCTTGTGCAGTGAAAGAAATAGTCTACTTTTGCCACTCTTCTAGTGGCGAAGATTTCGCAATGTCCATTATCTCTTAATGTGAATCAATAATGTTATAGAAAGTGGTAGTAGGGTTGTCGTTCACTCGGACTTTGTTGAGATTGATTCTAGGCTTAAAAATAAAAAATACTAAGGATAAGAAAATATATACAAAATATGTCACGGGATGAAGAATTAACTGGGACTCGGGATTTTACTGTATTTCATATTCAAGTGGTTCAAAAATTAATCCTATGCAATTATAGCTCAAAACAAAAGAAATATTAACTTTATTCTTTGCCAAAATAGATTTCGTAAAACATCAATTGTAAATTACAAGCATAGTGTATCAAAAGTACCTAAGACTAATCATACACTATAAAACAAGATGACAATTGATTAATAGAAATCTTAAATCATTTAAAATCGGTGCAAAAAGTAAATAAAAGAATTAATCAAATTACCACATTGATGAAATCCAGCTTCCTCCGTTTTCCCAACGTTGGGTTTAGCTTCTCATGTTGTAGACACGCTCAAAATGGTTTTTCATTACTCAAAATGTGTTTACAAAAAAGAAAATATAACAAAACTGATATTTGCAACGCTGCAGTGGCGTAACGAAATACTATTACAGAGATCGATATAAATTATATGTGGCTGTTACTGTTCAAAAGTCGCGGGGAACTGTTGCAAAACCGTGAATAAACGATGGTTATTAACGACAGTCTTCTGCGGTTTAATGTTCTTGATGTTCTTCCCTGCAAAAGCAGCAATGAAATCTCTGCAACTCGATCAATCTTGCTTTGTATTACTCCCCAAACTCTCCATACCCTCTATTAACCTCGAACACGCTTTATATACCCATCAGTGCCAAACTAACACGATATTAACTCCAAAATATTCTCGCATTAAAGATAATATTCTCGGAAATATTTTCCATGTCTGTAGGTGTAAGTTCCGGGATTTTATTCCCTGTTTAACTCTTATACGCGTCTTCTGCAGTCATACATCAACCTAACACGCTGAATGCTCGTAGAAGAGTGAGTCCAGCTATTGTTTACTAAGCAAAATCCCGAGAATAAAAAGAACTTTCCTGTTTTATGAAATCTCCACGCGACAGCCTTTTTCTTCGAACCCAAGATAACTGCCAGTCCTGTTTAGCCAAAACAGGTTGTTCCCAATTCATATCTTGGAGAAAATCACGCCAAATCAATCCACGGTTCTTCACAAATTCTCGGGTTTTCAAAATAATATTTCCCGCTAAAAATGCTTCTTCACGAGAATGAAGATGGACATCCCTTATCTAAATCCGGTGTATGAATAGCAGCTGGCTCCTGGGGATGCCCTTATCCAAAATGAGGGTGCCTTTATCACTTTTTTTTCCTAGGGGTCCAAATTGCACTTTTTGAGCAAATTTTTCCACACAAGTGTATTTCTCCAAAAACACCTAAATAAACATAAAAACACCATAATAAGTACAAAATCAAGCACTAACATAGCGACACTAAGGACAATTCAGACACAAAAATGTGTCTATCACACCCCCAAACTTATTATTTGCTAGTCCTCGAGCAAATCTAATCTAGAAAATAAAATTCTAACTCACTAGGTGGCCCCAGTGACCGAGTTAATCTCGGGAGGGTTTACAAGAGGTTCACCCACAAAACCATTACTCCAGACCCTAGCTATCTACGCAGAACCTGGGAAGGCACTAAAGAATCTCCTTGGTTGGCATACTTATTAACTACATGAGGAAGCACCCTGATGCGAAATTCCATTTGATGTACACGAGTTTGCACTCAAGCATACTAAAATTCATATAAAGTGACAGAGCTCTACTCAGGTAGTTTCTGAACATCATAAACCGGAGTCAACCAATCACATGGATAGATTAAGAAGATGGATGTAGAGAAAAACGTGGATGATGTTGACTAAGGTGAACCCATCCTAATGGACTGAGATACTGGTCTGGACTAATATCAAAACACTGGCATATACAAGGGAACCAGTGGTCAATAACCCTAACTCTAGGTCAACTCAGCTGGCATATACAAGGGTACCAGTGGTCGACTTTATTGAATTTATTCCGGTTGGTCTAAGGGTTTGGTCCCAATTTCTTTTCTTTTTTCTCAATTTTTTTTTGATGTATCTCAGTCACTCTATTTCACCCTAGCAATGGTAAAAATAAAAATAAAAGAAGTGATCAGGATTCTTTCGATGTTTCCATCACGCGGGTATGGCGAAACTACCATGTTTTCTTTTCTAACACCTGAGCTCTATGCTTTTATGAATAGACTCTTCTAGATGTTTCCATCTAATCAGATTTGTTCCTCAATTCCTACAACCAAAATTTTTCCATCCACTTAGATTGGTTAGTGCCGACCTTAATAAGAATAAATTTCTAGGCTCTGGAGCTTATTTATTAATACTGCAACTAAAAAGTTTCTCCCATACCCCCAAACTTAAATCTAACATTGTCCTCAATGTTCTAAAGATAAAATTAAAAGCATGAACAAGGAGAAAATTTTACCACTTGAAGTAAAAGAGTTAAGGAAAGATATTACCGTGTTGCATGAGCATGGGTTACCTCCCAAGAAGTGCTAAGTTTAAAGTCTTCATCCAGACAATGGAAGAGATTAGTCACCTCAAAGAATCATAAAGTAATAACCGGAATAACTGCGAATCACCAAAACCAAATAGGGCTATCACAAGTAAAAGGAATCTACAACATCCCAAGAAAATTAGCAAATAAAGCACACCCTTGTCTAGTTTCCTATTTAAGACAACTAAAAATAGCCGAGGTTCAGGTTCAGGTTCTATAACTGGGTCTAGATAATAAATTTTCATGGGTTGCATTTCCTCAAAAGTTATATCTGAATGTTTAGGTCCTAGAGTCTGGAGAAACTCGAATAACTGGGGATCCTCTAAGTCAATCATATTTGACTCACATAGCTGACCACAATGAAAGAGGTGGTCTTCCTTAAGCAAATGTGTCGACCCTATTCTCATTAAGTAATTAGGTTTAGTCTGAAAACTTAATAACCAACACATTAGAAAATCATAAGTTCCCACAATTGGATAAAAAGTTTTTGGTGGGAAAACAAATTCAATTTTGGTATCATAGCATGGGTTAACCACACCAACCATAGGATGGGTTTCTAACAATTGAACTTCTTCCTGGACATTATTAGGTTTGAGAGATCTAGAATGAAGGTAATCTGGCACAATAGTTGAGGTACATATATCAAGTCCCAAGTGAGGGATCTCTATAAGAGCTAAAGGAAAGGGCACATGGAGAATGATAATCACCCCCAAACTTAGAATTTTGGGTTTCTCTAGATAGACTAGCTATAATTTCCCTAATTTCTAGATCATTAGAATCCTTAAAATGGTCAATTGCTTCTTGTAGGTTATACTCAGGTGATGCATCCACACTCATATTTAAAATCACTACGAGTTCATCTTCTTTTTCTAAGTCTACTGTTTCTAAATCACTAGAATTTAAAACAATATTCTCAGAATAAACTCGTTCCTCAAAACTATCACCGGCTTCGTAAAAAGGAAATACTACATCGTCTAAAACGGGGGTATTTCTAGTCAAATCCTCATCCTTTTGAATAGGTGAATAGTTATTAAAATTATTTGGATTTAAACCAGAAATATTACTATCATTATAGAGATCAATTGGAGAAACAAATTCCTGATCACTATGCCTATAAACTTCAGATTATTCATCAACACTATCCACATCATGATCATTACTATAATAACATGAAAAAGATTGAACCTCATCAAAACAAGTAGTGTTACCAATTCTAACCTCGTCATCCTGATTATAAAATTTTCCTCATTTTCACGGGTGATATTGGAGAGAATGTATTGGCAATCAAGAGTAATTCGAGCAATTCTTTCTTCCGTCTCTAACTCTAACCTACGTGTTGACTCAGTTAACTTACATGTTGACTCAGCTAACTTCTTGAGGTTATCTTCTAAAGAAGTTTCACTCACCGTTATAGTTATTTCATCCATAACTAAGTCATCTGTGTCCGCTAACTTATGTGTCGACTCAAGTAACTTACGTGTTGACTCAAGTATCTTACGTGCTTCATCTAGAGAAGAGGAATTATAGGAATTTTGCTCGTATGACCGGTGGGCATGTGGATAGTAATTGGGCTCACCATGGTATGGGCCATAACCTTCAAAAGATTGGCGTTCCCAACCATTATTCACACTATGGTCAAAGTAATGTCTATTTTGAAAATTAGTCGTATATTCGTTTTATTGACTATTGTAATACCAGTTCGACATCCTAACTGCAAGGGAATTTTACACAAACACAAACAAGGATGACTCGACCACAACAAACCTACTAATTTCTAGCAAACGAAAAGCATGATGGATCCACTTAGATTATTTCTAGACCAGCTTCTAATCATTCGAAAGGGAATTCGTTACAATTTAAGCAGACCCCTATGGAATCAATCCGAGTTTAAGTAAGTTGAATAGAGGCGAGGGAAGCACTGTGTGGATCTTTGATACCCAAGGCCTCGCCGCATTACAAGGCGGCGCAGTCACGCATTCTACTTACAGAAACCATCATTGTAGTTGGAGAATATCCTACAACTACACCCTTAGTAGAATTTGTAAAACTTAAGAAGTTCTTGATGATGAATGACAATTTTCTTATTAATGCTCTCAATTGATTACAAAGAAGTATCTAAATGGAACTAGAATAGTTACAACTTTCTCTATTCTCTTTCCCAAGATATTTTCTAACACTCACTAAAAGAACCTCCCAAATTTTACATTTGAACTACTATTTATAGTGAAAATTTTATAACTGTATATACCTTGCGAAGTATCGCAACTTATATTCGTAGGTTTGTTCTATATTCGTAATCTCTTCACACTTTTCCTGTGTTTCTGCTATTATCGCATTATCTTGCGATACTTTCCTCTTATGTTCGTAAACTAACATCTTGCGATATTCGGTACCTACATCTTGCCTCTTCTCATGTCAATTCTGCGAAGAATAAATGTCATGAGAATCATTATTCTCATAAATTTAATATAGTTATCATCGTCTGTCAGATTCGCAACAAGTATTTTCTCTTTTATTAAATTTTTGACACGTTTCTTCGTAACCGTTCTTTTCAACCGTTCACGTATAATCGCATTAATGAGTTTCTACCTTCATCAAACTCTCTCTTCTTTATAAATACTATCTTTAATTCTTCTTTTTATTCTTTCATTCCTGTTCACCTTTCTCATCACATCTGCTTCTGCAATTTCTTCATTTTTTCTTCTATTTCGACTTCTTATCTCTTTTATTTCCTTTCTTCTCTTTTTTCTATTCTTCATCCAATGGCTCCAAAGAAGAAAAATGTAGAACAAATTAATGCAGAATTTGCTGATAGAGATCTTATTCTTTCTGAAATTGATGGTCATAACAATAAGTCTTCTCTCTGTATGGAACTCTTTACTGATCTTACTTGGAATGATCCGGAAGTTTTAGCCTCACGAGGTCAAATCCTTGCAGGTCTTCCTCTTCCTCTTTATGATGTTAATCTTCCTTTATTCTATGATATTATCTCCTACCCCAATTTCTCACGAGCCATTTATCAATTAACTGGGGATTGCATTCGCATTCTAGTTGAGTTCGCAACTCGTGCGGCTACCGGGAAATATTTATATTCAGTTGAACTTAGGAAACCTGCATTTAGAGATATAGAGATTAACGCTGCAGATTATACAGTCGAGAATTTCTTCAAAAATTACACATTAATTCCTGCGAAGAAGGAATATAAACGTTGGGGTGTTCGTCTTCATCGTAAAGCTGATATCGCATAAGATGATCTTCTAATGCATGATATTGATTATTCCTATGGGAATAATCATACTCCCCTCCGTTCTCATGATGAGGATTGGTTCAATTATCCTCTAAAGTTATCAAGCTCTTACATCTCTGGGATAGTAGATCTTCCTGCGAATCTTCGTGAGCGCAATTACCAACCTTGGGTCTTTTCTTGGCCCAATAGAGATAAAGATGTAAGTATCTCCATCTCCTTATCTTCTGGTTATTTTTATTCTTTTATTAATCCCTTTGCAATATTTATCAGGTGAATGATCTCAAGGATAGTTATCTTAAAACTTGGAAATCCAGTACTCGTGAGGCTTTCAACTTGTTTTCAAATGAGGTAAGAAACATTCTTATACATTTTAAACAATATATTGTTGCCTCTGTTTCTTATCCTTATTTGAATTTGTAGGTTCTCCCTAATATCCCTGAGGCTGTTGCGAATGAGAACAAGAATTCCACTTTTTCTGAGGTGCTAACTGCGAGACAAAGAACACTTCATTCTGCGAAGAGTACCCAAATTTCTGCGAAGAAGACCCAAATTTCTGGTGACAAAGAAGATGTTCTTCGCAAAGGAAAAAGGAAACTTGAGGATATTGTTTCTAAGAAGAAGAAGAAAAGGGTCCTAGTCAGTGCTTACTCCAATGTGAAATCTTCTAGTAAGAATGTTGACGAAGAACAAAGTGATGAAGGTGATAAGTTTCCTGAGAAGGATCTTAGTAACAATTCCGATACTATTTCTGATAGGGGACATGATAAAGATGATGATGATGATGGTGAAGAAGATGAAGACTATAGCAATGCGGAAACTTTTGAGTCTGCAATGATTCAATTGTCTGAGGCTTTTCTCCACTCTTCTATTGGATTACGAAATTATTCTACTGCGAATGCTCGTAAACTTATTGCGAAGGCTTGTAAAGTTCTTATTGTACTCAACAATAATTCCCTTATTGGAATTTCAAGATTCGTCTCTCCTGCTTCATTATACTCTTTAGGGAGTATGGTAAGTTTCTTTTATATCCCTTGTTTATTTCCCTTGTTTCATTGATTTCTAATCCTTTTTATTTGCTCAGGTTGGAGAGTCAGCTGCGCATGCATTGTTTGATTGGGAAAGACATCATAATATTCTTTGAGAAGAAAACTTTAAATCGTTGTAAGAAGTTGGTGGTTGAGAATTTAAAACTTCGTCAGAAAATAGAGGATTTGAGTATTGATAATGCGGAATTGAAATCCTTTTGCGAAGATGATCCACAATCTGCGAGTATCGCATATGGAAGTTTTTCTCTTCTTGAGGAGAATAATCAATTAAAGCTTGAAAATACTTCTCTTCGTAATGATAAGAAGCGATTAGAAGGTAAGTTTGCGTATTTTGATTACTTTGACTTCGTAATCTACTAATCAATTCCTTAATTTCTTCCCTTATTCTTTATTCTCTTATCCTTTTGCTTTGTGGATGCTGCAGAAAATTATACGAAGATGAATGATGATCTGAAAACTATTCTTGCCGCACGTAACCAGAAGATTTCTAATTTAAAGTCTCAGTTTCAGATTTCTCAAAACAATCATAGCTTAAGTATTAAACATTTCCGAGCTTTGATGACTCGCAAAATTTGTGAAGACAACCAAATTCCTCTCAAAAAGTATCAGATGCTCCTTTCTGAAGAAATTCCGGAGGATACCCCGTATTTGGAAATCTATGATAGTGAAGCTGAAGATGATATATCCGAAGAAGAAAAAGAATATCATTTTGATGGGAATAAATCACCCACAAAATAGCTTCATTATTTTCTGTATATCTGCTCCAGTTCTTTTCATATTGTCTGTTTGAGTACAACATTTTCTTCTTTCCTGCACTTTTAATCAATCAACAACTTCTTTTTGAAACTTCATTAGTATTAATGTCTTAATTTTGCGATGATGAATTGATCTTTCTTTAATTGAGTGTTTTCCTTATCTTCATAATTTGATCATATGAAGAGAAATAATATATCTTGAAGACCTAGCTTAGTATTCCTTTTCCCCTTATTATTATTCTTCAGATGATCAATCTTTGTTATAAGTATTAGAATATCTGCCTCATTTTAAGTTGCGAAGTTACAATTTGTTGCGAAGTAAATAAGAAATCCTCCCCTTAAAATATAAGAAGTATAAAATCTCCGTGAAGAATTATGAAACATCCTTGAAGAAGTATAAGAAGTATGAAATATCCTTGAAGAAGCATAATAAGTATGAAACATCCTTGAAGAAGTATACGAAGTATGAGACACCCTTGAAGAAGTATAAGAAGTATTCAATCCGTGAAGAAACATTCAATGTTTGAAAAAGTATAAGAAGTATTGAATCTTTGAAAAAGTATAAGAAGTATTGAATATTTGAAGAAGTATAAGAAGTATTCAATCTTCGTAAAATTTAATGAATATGAATATGAATATATTGTTGCCTCTATTATTATGAATTCTTTATATATACTCTAGTAAAAATTCTCCAATGATATTGATGAAATTGATTTCATTAGTTGTTGTGGTCTTATCATGCCTTCCTAAGTAAAGATCTTATTTTTCCACCTCTTTGGTGATAATATTTTTGCGATAATATGACGAGCCTGAACATTCTTGTGAATATACAACCTCGTGACATTATCGTCTTGTGATGAAATCGCAGGACGTTATCACACTTTCATGTAATAACCCATTGATCTCATTTTAACTTCATTGTATGTAATTCTGCGAATATGTATATATATATATACTTGTATACTTGTATAATTTTTTATTTTTTATTTTTTTATTTTTTTTATCGCAGAAGTATCAATGTTGCACAAATATGACAAGCCTTTATGTTCTTGCGAACAAGAAGCCTCATGACATTTGCGTCTTATAGCACGTATCATCTCCCTAATGGAGGGTGCTTCCCTTTATCTTCCACTTGGTTGCCCCTTCAAGGAAGCGTACATCGACCATACAAGGTTAGATCTTCCCATCCGTTTGTGCAAACAACCATCTTTTGTTCGCAACCTCTTATCCTTTTTGCTTATAGGGCTTATAGTTACGATGTTGCACCCTATGGGGTATCTTTGGGCCAAGTGCATCATTTGCCAAAACTTGTCAAGAATGGCAGATGTGCTTCAAGCCCATCCGGCACTCTTGACTCAACCGTGTACCTCGGCGCCTTGATCGTTTTCTGCACTTCTTGAGAAAGACAGTATGCCTTAGTCGCCCAACCTAAATCATGTTACATCACAAGATTAAGTTGAGAATCCAAGGTGTCTAACCCGGATAGGTACCCCGCTTTTGGGTTGTACCCCGTAATGTTCATGTACTCAAGTTCCTTGGTGGTGTTCCGGTTTCCCTGAGACATGCTTATAGGTACCCCATTAAATGACGTACTTTAGGACTTTGCCTCTTACGAAATGTTGCTTCGCGAACTAGGGTGTATGCCACAAAGGTTTGCCTGTGTAAAATTTCTGCGGCTTTCTTTCTTTTTTGAAAGCTAATCACAGTTTGCGGTCTTTTGTTCGCAAATATCTTTTGCGTCTTTCTTTAATGAAATCTAATCGCAATAAATTTTTTGTATTCGTAAAAATACTTCACAAATATTTCATGTTGCGAAATACCTCATTTCATTTTCTTGTTTTTCAAAATACATTTTATTATACGCTGTGAAGAAATATACTGATTACCTTTTTTCTTCATTTTCTTTTCTTCGTAAATCATATCCATTCTCTATCATCGTAAATTTCTTGTATGCTCACTCATTGTAACTTCATTCCTTCATGCCTTAATCCTCAGCCATTAAATTTTCACTTCTCTTTGCAGTCTTTGCTCTTTTTCTCCAACTTTCCTTCTCAACAGTTTTTCCTTCGCAAACTTCTACTTCAGTATCGTAACATTTCTTCCCTTCTTCCCAATCACCCTTGATAACTCCAATACCTTTAGGATGAGGAAATTTTATGCATTGATGAAAATTTGAAGCTACGCCTAAAATCCCGTGAAGCCAAGGCCTCCCTATCAAAGAGTTGTACGGTGACTCAACATCAACAACGCAAAATAAGATTTCAGTTCGCATTCCACCTAATGGAATTCGCATGCTTATTTCTCCTTTAGGTTTATTGGAAGTTCCATTAAAGCCATAAATCCTGTAAGTAGAAGGTATTAGATCTGCGTCCTTTCCCCCATGATTTTTTAAGCATGATAGAAGAGAATATTGACAGAACTTCCTGTATCAATTAAGATTCTATTAAGACCAAATGATACTTCATCTGTATCATCCTCACTTTCTTCCATATTCAGACAAATTTCCAATCTCACTACCAATGGATTATCATGTATTTCGCAACCTTCTGGAATTTCTGTGGCTTCAAAAGAGATTTCACGCTTCTGCCAATCTTCAAGTCATGAAATTTTTGCGATGTTCATTATTTCTCTTCCTTCACCATCTCTCGCATATACCCTACTTAACACATTATCATGAAAATCTTCTATGGTTTTATATGAGTGAACTATAGAATTGCAGAAAACATTTCTTGCTTTTGGTCCCACTTCAATGTGTAAGATTTCCTTTCCCTTTTCTTGTGTTGTATTCACCATGCGAGTTTCCATTGGGGCTTGTGGTAATTGTTGCGGCTGTGCTTGCTTGAGTAAAAAGTGATCCAGTTTGCCTTGATCAATCATTTGCAAGATAATCCTTTTGATATTATTGCAACTATTTGTAGAGTGTCCATGAAAATGATGGTACAAGCAAAATTCATGACTTCTTGGACCCATTGGTGGTTCCTTTCCCATATTCCATGGAGTTGGTATATGCTCCATCAAGATAATTGCCTGCCATATCTTTTCTACACTTGTATTCAAAGGTGGCATCTTTATTTCTTCTCTTATCATTCTTTGACCTCCTTGACCATTGTTATAATTTTGTCTATGATTCCCTTGTCCAAAATAATTCTTCCTTTGTCCCCCATAATTTTCATGTTGCTGATCTAGTCTTGGAATCTGGCTATTTCCTCCTCATCTATAGAAATTCCTTTTTCTATCATACTCTTCTTGATCTTTGCTACCCATTGCTACTATTTTTGGCTGGTTATTGTTGTTTTTCTTCTCTTCTGATATCTGCGAAGATGTTTGCGAGGATGTCTGCGAAGTACCTGCTATAACATTGATTATTTTAGGAAGTAAGTTTACTCCTGTATCTTGTTTGTTGGTGTTTGTCACAGGATATGACTCCATATTGTTTTGCTTTTCCTCTAATGTAATGTATTACTCTTGTAATTCTCGTAACTCTGTCATCATAATAGAATTCTTTCTTCTGAAGATTTGAACATATAGTTGTTCAGTTGCGAACATCGCATTTACGAAAGATAAAATTAGGTATCTCTCATCCACACGCCCTGCCATATCACTGCACATAGTTTTCCATCTTCTTACCAAATGTTTCAAACTCTCACCAACTCTTTGTTTCAAACCAAACACATCTTCAATACCAAGTCGTGAGGAATGATTCGTGATATATGCTCCTAAGAAAGTTGCTTGTAGATGATTAAATGACGTAATAGTGTTCTTGGGAAGTCCTTCAAACCATTTTAGAGCTTCTCTTGTTAATCTTGATGCGAAGTACTTGCATAATACAGCATTGTGATTCTCCCACTATAACATGCATCTTATATATGCTTTAATGTGCTGAATAGCACATGAAGTCCCATCAAAGATACTGGTTAGTGTAGGTAGATTGCATTTTGGTGGAATCCCTCCCAATTGTACTTCTCTAGTAAAAGGAGTCCTCACAGCTTCTTCTATTGCTTCATCTAATTGCCTTCTATCTCCTCCTCTTCTATTGTTTAGCATCCCTCTCATTTCCGCTAATTCTCGAAAGATCCGCTCATTTGCCTAAGAATTCTCATCCATTGGCCTCTTCAACGCAGCCTCTCTTATTCTATGTTCTTGCATCTCTTCTCTTGCGAGCCTTCACATTCTACCATATTCTTCATTAATGTTTTCATTTGCACAATTTTGCAAATATCTTCTTTCCAGTTTGTCATAATTGTTTTGTTGCAGAGCATCTTGAAATTCTTGTTCTTCCATTTCTATTTTCCCCATCCTTCTCATGTGATTATCAGGAATTTCTTCTTCTTCATTTCTCCTTCTTCTATGATTTATCTCTTCCCGATTTGCCTGAACTCTGATTCAAAGATTTGGTTCGTTCCTTACTATTTCTTCTCGTTGATTTCCAATCCTCCTCCGAATTCTACCATACTCAAGATTTTGATTGTTGCGAGCCTGTTCACGTCTTCTTACTCCATCCTCGTAATTATTTTGATGCATAGCTTGTTGTCTCTTAATTTCTTCCATGATTTTCCGCTCTTCCTCTTGATTTTCTTCACCATTCTGATTATTTTCCCTTGGAAATGTCTCTGTTCGTAAATTCTCCACGTTTTGTTCGTGATTTGGTACTAAAATGAAGCGATTCTCTCGATTTCTTTCAACCTTGATTCTGTGCTTGTTCTTGCATAGCACTTTCACTATTCTTGTTGGAGAATTTTGTTCTTCTCTCTCTGGTCTAACATTTGATCTCACAATACTTTGAGATTTCCTCCTTTGTAACATCTCATTTTCCCTTCTTAATTCTTGATTTTGTCTTGTTAGATTGGCACGTTCTTCAGCTTATAACCTTCGTTCTTCTTGAACTTCTTGTCTCAATGTTTCTACTATCTCCATTTCTCTTTCACGAATTGTTCCTCCCATCAATCTCCCATTTTCTCTAATTTGTGGTTCTCTGTATGTTTCTGATGTGTATCAGTTCTCCAAGTGTGTATACTCACTCGATCATGATCTACTGTTTGTTGAGTTTGATTTCTTCGATTGTTCCTTCTCCTACTAGGTTCTCCTGTTACGTTTTCCTCTCCACCTGCGAGTCTTGCACTTCTTCTTACTGTAGTCAATGGTTCTGATGTATCTCTTCTTCTAACCATTTCAGATTTTCAAAACTCCTTAAAATTTCTTCTATAACAATCTTCTTTCCATGTTTCTAGCGCCAATTATGTAGTTGCAGAATATCCTACAACTACACCCTCAGTAGAATTTGTAAAACTTAAGAAGTTCTTGATGATGAATGACAATTTTCTTATTAATGCTCTCAATTGATTACAAAGAAGGATCTAAATGGAACTAGAATAGTTACAACTTTCTATATTCTCTTTCCCAAGATATTTTCTAACACTCACTAAAAGAACCTCCCAAATTTTACATTTGAACTACTATTTATAGTGAAAATTGTATAACTGTATATACCTTGCGAAGTATCGCAACTTATATTCGTAGGTTTGTTCTATATTCGTAATCTCTTCACACTTTTCCCGTGTTTATGCTATTATCGCATTATCTTGTGATACTTTCCTCTTATGTTCGTAAACTAACATTTTGCGATATTCGGTACCTACAATCATGAACTTCAAAGTATGCTTAAATAGTAACCAATATTTTTCGAATGACTTTCCTATTAAGCTCGTTACCCTATCGGTCTCGTTCTAGTCAGTATTTTAATCTTAGGTTCGCGTTTGGTATCGTTTTCCTTAGGCGGTCAAGAAGAGTACGGTGATGAAATCCGAACCCTTATCTTGTATGGCCAGTCCTTGCCCTTTACTAGGAAATTAAAGCGACCGTTTTCAAAACCTCAACATATATGCATACAAAATCATCCAGTAAACCCGCTAACAGGGGATTCACGGGTGTTTATAATTCTTACCTCCCGTTCCATACAGGGGATGAACCGTTGAAGTCGACTCGGGCCACTGACTCCTATTTCAATGTATGAACCCGAGGGGCCGAGACGATATTGTAATCGTCGTCCTTCCCTGTGCAGTTTATATATTTAAATAATCCTTCCTTAGGGTTTAAAAAAAATGTCCAAAAGTCCAAAAATAAAGTCCAAAAAATGTCCAAAAATAAAAATAAAGATTACAACAGTGAAACCCTATTTACAGTTTCTAAAAATAAAAAGAAATAAAGTCCAAATAAATTAAATTTGTACAAAATCTTCTTCACTCCTTGGACTCCTCTTTTCTTTCCTTGTTTGGCGAAGCTTTCATTTTATAGCACTTTTTATTTCCTTGTAGCTTCGCTCCAAATCTGGAAAGAATCAAAAAATAAAATAATACCAAAGGCGTAAAAGAGAACAAAAATAATAAAAATAAACCTAAAACAAATCTATACACAAGTCCGCGTCGGTGGCGCCGAAAATTGATGTAATCAATAATGTTGTAGAAAGTGGTAGTAGGGTTGTCGTTCACTCGGAATTTGTTGAGATTGATTCTAGGCTTAAAAATAAAAAATACTAAGGATAAGAAAATATATACAAAATATGTCACGGGATGAAGAATTAACTGGGACTCGGGATTTCACTGTATTTCATATTCAAGTGGTTCAAAAATTAATCCTATGCAATTATAGCTCAAAACAAAAGAAATATTAACTCTATTCTTTGCCAAAATAGATTTCGTAAAACATCAATTGTAAATTACAAGCATAGTGTATCAAAAGTACCTAAGACTAAGCATACACTATCAAACAAGATGACAATTGATTAATAGAAATCTTAAATCATTTAAAATCGGTTCAAAAAGTAAATAAAAGAATTAATCAAATTACCACATTGATGAAATCCATCTTCCTCCGTTGTCCCAATGTTGGGTTTAGCTTCTCATGTTGTAGACATGCTCAAAATAGTTTTTCATTGCTCAAAATGTGTTTACAAAGAAGAAAATATAACAAAACTGATATTTGCAACGCTGCAGTGGCGTAACAAAACACTATTACAGGGATCGATATAAATTATGTGTGGATGTTAATGTTCAACAGTCGCGGAGAACTGTTGTAAAACCGTGAATAAACGACGGTTATTAACGACAGTCTTCTGCGGTTTAATGTTCTTGATGTTCTTCCCAGCAGAAACAGCAATGAAATCTCTGCAACTCGATCAATCTTGCTTTGTATTACTCCCCAAACTCTCCATTCCCTCTATTAACCTCCAACACGCTTTATATACCCATCAGTGCCAAACTAACATGATATTAACTCCAAAATCTTCTCGCAGTAAAGATAATATTCTCGGAAATATTTTCCATGTCTGCAACTGTAAGTTTCGGGATTTTATTCCCTGTTTAACTCTTATACGCGTCTTCTGCAGTCATACATCAACCTAACACGCTGAATGCTCGTAGAAGAGTGAGTCCAGCTATTGTTTACTAAGAAAAATCCCGAGAATAAAAAGAACTTTCCTGTTTTATGAAATCTCCACGCGACAGCCTTTTTCTTCGAACCCAAGATAACTGCCAGTCCTGTTTAGCCAAAACAGGTTGTTCCCAATTCATATCTTGGAGAAAATCACGCCAAATCACTCCACGGTTCTTCACAAATTCTCGGGTTTTCAAAACAATATTTCCCGCCAAAAATGCTTCTTCACGAGAACGAAGATGGACAACCCTTAGCCAAATCCGGTGTATGAATAGCAACTGGCTCATGGGGTGCCCTTATCCAAAATGAGAGTGCCTTTATCACTTTTTTCCGGG
This sequence comes from Papaver bracteatum, assembly GCA_023529315.1. NCBI lineage: Eukaryota > Viridiplantae > Streptophyta > Magnoliopsida > Ranunculales > Papaveraceae > Papaver > Papaver bracteatum. The sequence goes on from JAJJWX010002978.1 coordinate 564,497, forward strand.
GGGTCCAAATTGCACTTTTTGAGCAACTTTTTCTACACAAGTGTATGTCTCCAAAAACACCTACATAAACATAAAAACACCATAATAAGTACAAAATCAAGCACTAACATAGAGACACTGAGGACAATTCAGACACAAAAATGTGTCTATCATCTCTCTTCCATCCGTATATCTCTCGCGAAAACTCTGCTTAAAACATTGTCGTGGAAATATTCTATAGTTTTGTACGAATGTATAATGGAGTTACAAGATAGATTCTTCGCTTTTTCTCCAACTTCTATCACAAACGTTTCTCCTCCCTTTGTTGTATTCACTCTGCGAATTTCTGGGGCTAGGGGTAGCTGCTGAAACTGTGGATGTCCTATTAGAAAATGGTTTAATTTTACCCGATCTATCATCTTTAAGATGATTCTTTTTACATTCCTGCATTCGTTTGTTGAGTGACCATGAAAATGATGATAGGAACAAAATTCTAGACTTTGATTATTTGGGTGTGGCTCTTTTCCCATATTCCAGGGTGCGGGTTGTAGTTGCAGGTTTTCCTACAACATACCCCTTGTAATATCTTGATAATAATTTCTTAATCTAAACTCATTTGATATGAAAATGATGATTGAAATACTAAATTATAAATGGACACACAAATTTTTACATGGTTCGATCAATTTGATCTACATCCATGATTCTTCACTATGATTGTTTGAATTTATATTTGATTTACATTGATAATCTACATTAGTGGAGTTCTAGATCTAGTTTTTTGGGGAAGAAGATGATAAAGAAAAATACATTCTCTCTCTAAAAATATCTCTCTGCAAAATCTCTCTCTCTCTCTCTTACGAAAATTCTCTCCCCCCTTTCACTCTCCTGCTCTTCTCTTTATATAGGTGTTTACATAGTGAATTAAAGCTCACATACAACTCATAAACTCTCAATCTCTGCTATGTTCTCTCAGGATCTGCTACATTCTAGCGAGCTCCCGCTATGTTCTCGCGAGTGTTCTCTCCAACCACAAAATCTTCATATCTTTCTCGTGTTTTATGTTGTCGTTGTCTATTACGTCATTCTTTGAATTATTCTGCGACGCTCGCAGTGTGTTGTTGAAGAACTCACGGAAAAGTTGTTAATAATTTCCTAAGAATGTTGCTGTGGCGATATTCTGATCCTACATCTTGCCTCTTTTTTCTTGAATATTGCTTAAAAAGTAATCTTTAATAAAAAATATGTTGTTGTAGTAGTCTTTGATCTTTGCTGATGACAGAACGAGCGAAAGAATATTGGACTTGAAAAGTATGTACTTGCCTCTATTCTTTCGTGAAGTTCCAGATATTTGCGAAGTAAATAAGAAGTATCAACTCTTGAAGTATACGAATTATGAAGTATCCTTGAAGAAGTACTCACTCCTCAAAATATAAGAAGTATCCGTCCTTGAATGAAAGTCATAAGTATTGCCTCTATTCATGCGAAATTATTATTTCATTTTTGGCGAAAATTCTTGTCCATTTTGGAAATGATTCTTGCCGAGAAGATAAAGAACATAAAATGTCTTCTTGGTAATCCATAGTTGCATCTGTTCTTTATTTATGAAGGTAGAATCCTTGAGAAAATGTTAAATCAACAAATTGTTTCTTTATTCTTATTTTGCCTCTGCCTCATGCGATAATCTCTTGAAGAAAATAATCACATTCTGCGAAATAATCACATCTCCTGCGAGATTCTGAATGAGTCTGCGAATTTATGAATAACCTGCGAAATTATGAATAGGGCTCCTGAAATAGTGTTGTGAATAGTGCCGCGAATAGTGCTGCGAAAATGCAAATAATCCTTCTGAGAGACTCTGAATAATTCTTCTGAGAGATTCTAAATAGTACTTGCTATCTCTTTTGCGATGAACAACTCTTTCATGCATTCTTAAAAGAAAATAGTTAATGTTTGAGATTATTCTATTGGTCTTATTTTGCCTTCATAGTTAAAGGTCTTATTTTGCCAATTTTTCTTTTTGCGACAAAATCGCATGATGTCTTTACATTTACATGTAAAACCCATTGATCTTGCCTTATCCATATTTTGTCCATTTCTCTGCGACAATATGACAAGACTAAGCTCCTTTGCGATGAAATCGCAGGACGTCTTTACACTTTCATGTAAAAACCCATTGATTTCATCTTAACTTTTTCTCATGGCTTGTTGCCTCTGTATAATTTTTGTCACGCGACAATATGACAAGCCTAAATGTTCTTGAGATCATAAAGCCCCATGACATTGCCATTTTTAGACACTTATCATCTCCCTAATGGAGGGTGCCACCCTTATCTTCCCCCTGGTTGCCCCTTCAAGGAGGGCACATCGGACATACAAGACTAGCTCCTCCCATCCGGATTTACCAACAACCAGTTGTTTTTGCAGCCTCTTGTCCTTTATGCCTATATGGATTATAGTTACAAGACTGCACCCTAAGTGGGGTTTTCTTCGGGCCGAGTGCATCATAGCCAAGACTTGCCAAGGATGGCCAGGGTAGTTTCGTACGCCCCGGGCACCCTTGACTCAACCATGTACCTCGGCGCCTTGGTCATACTATGCACTCCTTAGAAGAGACCCTCGGTCGTCCAACCAGGGTATAACCTTATATAGTTGGAAATCCAAGGTACCTCTCCTGGATAGGTATCTCAAAGAGATGGACCCCAGCTCTCCATAACTCAGGTTCCAGCAACGGTATAACCTTATCCCTGAGCCATGCAAACAGATAACCCCTTATATGACGTACTTTAGGTCGTACATTTGCCTCTTGCGAAATTGTATTCGCGAACTAGGGTGTACTCCATAAAGGTTCGTCCCATTCTTATGTCTCTGCGAAATTTTATTCGCGTTTCTTGCGATATTTTCGCATTTCTTTATTCTTTTATTTTTGTCATTTTTGTCATTCATTCTTTCATTCTCACAATCTCATATCATTTGAAGCAAAGTAAATATTCAAGAGAAATTATAATACGTTGTAATTCTGAAATCTTTGTAGTTTTGAAATCTTTTTAATTATGTGATTGTATCGTTCTTTGTAAATAAAATCATTTTTTTTTATTTTATTTTAAATCTTAGAAATCTTTGCGATAATTTCGCTCTCTATAATCTTTGAAATCTTTGAAATTTTTTGAGATCTTTAAATTTTTTGCAATGATTTCACTTTTTGTAATCTTTAAAAACTTTGAAATCTTGCGATTGTATCACCATTTGTAAATTAAATCAAAAATCTTTTATTTTCTGTAAGTAAAATATTCAAGGAAAGTGGTACTTATCTTTCATTTTATGTTGCTGTCGTCTCTTGCGAAGTATATGATTTGCTTGTGAATTGAGAAGAAATGAGAAATGAACTCTTGATCCGCCTCTTACATACTCTCGTACCATACCAATTGTTCTAACCCTTTCTTGCGAAATAATCAAAGACCCTTCTCTGACCATCTGTGACACTTGTTGTGTGCGAAAAAATTACACAATGTCACAACTCTTATCCCACTCTTATTAATATCAACTCTTATTCCATTTCTCTACACTTGAAAGTTAAAAAATATATAGATGATAATCGGACTTGCGATGTTAAAGTTGTTCTCTTCGCAAGTTAATATTTTGTCATTTTGCGCTTCAATAAATTGTGCTGATTTTCTAATCATTTAGTAGAGAGAAATCCAACTAACGTAAACGACTTAGTGGAGAACACAATTCAACTACGTTTAATTAATCCAACTAAGTTTGAAAATTCAGCACCATGATTCATAAACAACTTTAACGTGAAAATTCTTGCATTTTTTGTCTTTTTGTCCTTTTTTCTTTATCTCCTAGCATATATCTTCGCAGAAGAATTTTGTATTTTCGCAAGACTTTCCCTTTGTTGAACCCATTTTGCTTAGTTGTCTTTATCGAATAGTACAAATATCTGTGAAGGAAACTCTTGCGAGGAAAACATCTGAAGATCCTAAATGATAACTTTCTTTGCTAATTCTTCCTTCATTGCTGATGAACTTCAATCGTTATTTTCTTCCCAAATGATAATTTTGTCTGTCTTTGCTATTTTGAGTGGAGATTAACCCTGTAACTGAATTAGTTGCTCGCCAAAGTTGGTGACGAAATGAAATTTTGAGTATTGGATTTTATCGCGGTGAGTTTATTAGCTGCAAGGATATCAGTTTTGAGAATATCAACTGCGAGAATACTGTGAATTAATTTTGTCTATGAGAATATTAGCTACGGCTGGATTTAACATTTATCATTCTTCTCTCTTTGTTAGATACTCGATGATTCTCCGAGTGGAAGAATTTAACTTGCTACTCCCGTTGAGCTGTTGTGTTTGTTTCAGAATTTAATTCGCTGATTTCTCTCTTTGTTGTCTCGTTCCATCTTTCGCTTGTGAGTTACATTTCTTGAGACGATTATATGTACCTCGGACTCATGTTTCAAGTTAGCAATTGATCATCAAAGTTATTATTTCAAGTGCGTTGATGTACTCGCAAATTAAGAAACAATTCTAAAAAATTTAATTTATTAAAATATATGAGATCAAAGTTAAGAATATTCCCTTTAAAATTAATTTTTGAGGATATGTGAACTGATTTGTCTTTGCGAAGTGGATTATTGGTCTGCGAAGGTCGCCGATGAAACCATAATAACTATTTATCTTTCATCTTCACGATGGTTGTTTTAATTCTTTGGCTTTTGCTATGAATTTGTGAAAATGATGCCTTTTCACTTTTTGCTTTTATTCTTCGCAATTATTTGTAGCTGCTCTCGTTGGAATTGTACTCATTCATTTCCTTGCTTTGCTGTTACTCATCCATAAACTCCATGTGCTCCCTTATGTCATTCATGAATTAGTTTATGTATTTCGCTGGATTCTCATTTTCCTGGTTGATATTTCTCCCCTAGGACTAGAGATATTTATATCTTCGCAAGACTTCCTCCCATTATTGTTGTTACTCCATTCTCTACTGACGTAAGCTTCAAATTTGGTACTTTCATGTACTTTCACTTTATCTCTTTTCCAGGGAGACATGCTTTGACAAGTAATTACATGAACTGAATTTTCACCAATAATTTTATTGATGGACGTAATTCATTTCTTCCTTCATCATTAACAAATCCATTATTGCTCATGAAGCTGCGCCTAATATTTCCCATTTATCATTGGCGATATTGAAATTTCTTTCAATTTTAAGCGAGTATACTGTCTCTTTCTTCTCTTTGATTTTTTTATTTCCTTCAACAATTTGCCTCTTTCCTTTTCTCCTGAACATGGAAATCTTCCATTGAAACTTTAGTTTTCTTCCCTGAATTTCATAGATCCAAAAAAAATTTGTTACCTAACGATGCAAGTTTTTTTCCAGATCTTCCAATTTCGCCCCTAACACATGAAAAAGAGAAGTTGTTGATGATGTTTACTCCCTGAAAGTGTAATTTCTTTCATGAAACTTCTATTTTTCCCCCGAAACTTTGTAGATCTAAAAATAAATATGAACAATAGTTGATCTTCATGGAAATTTCTTGAATCAACAAATTACAGGAAGGATAAATCCTTTACTCGTCCCTGTTTCTAGAGCCAAAATATAGTTGCAGGTTTTCCTACAACACACCCCTTGTAATATCTTGATAATAATTTCTTAATCTAAACTCATTTGATATGAAAATGATGATTAAAATACTAAATTATAAATGGACACACAGATTTTTACATGGTTCGATCAATTTGATCTACATCCATGATTCTTCACTATGATTGTTTAAATTTATACTTGATTTACATTGATAATCTCCATTAGTGGAGTTCTAGATCTAGTTTTTTGGGGAAGAAGATGATAAAGAAAAATACATTCTCTCTCTAAAAATATCTCTCTGCAAAATCTCTCTCTCTCTCTTACGAAAATTCTCTCCCCCCTTTCTCTCTCCTTCTCTTCTCTTTATATAGGTATTTACATAGTGGATGACAGCTCACATACAACACATAAACTCTCAATCTATGCTATGTTCTCTCAGCATCTGCTACATTCTAGCGAGATCCCGCTACATTCTCGCGAGTGTTCTCTCCAACCACAAAATCTTCATATCTTTCTCGTGTTTTATGTTGTCGTTGTCTATTACGCCATTCTTTGAATTATTTTGCGACGCTCACAGTGTGTTGTTGAAGAACTCACGAAAATGTTATTAATATTTTCGTAAGAATGTTGCTGTGGAAATATTCTGATCCTACACGGGTATGTCCTCCATCAAAATTATAGCCTCCCAAATTTTCTCTATGCTAGCATTTAGAGGTGGCATCTTAATTTCTTCCCATATTATCTTATGACTTCCTTTCCCTATGTAGTTACAGGATTTCCTACACTACACCCTTGTTAAGATCATGCTATAATAAACTCATAATTGAAGATGAAAAACGACACTTTATTATTTTGGTTTCAGAAATGTTAACAGAAATGAGAGAATTCAAGATTACAACTATTCTCTTGAAGTTTCTCTCTCCTCAAGATTTTCTTAACTCTCAAAAATACATCATCCTTTTATGGACACATTGGGCCTATATTTATAGGGTAGTTACATAGTGGATGACAGCTAAGTTTTCCTCTTATTTCGGGTTGGTTCTGCGATTGTACCGCGATAGTTACAATGTTAAATCTCGCGAGTTTTATAACCATCGCAGAACTAACATGCTTCTCTCAAGTTTTCTTCAGTCGTCAGGTATTACGTCTCTCTTTTGAAGGCTTTTGTGATACTCGTGAAATGTTGATATAAAATCTTGCGGTGATGCTCGTTACGAAGTGTTGTTAATCTCAAAAAAAATAGATGTAGCGATATTCTGGTCCTACATCTTGCCTCTTCTCATGTCTTTTCTGCTTAGAAGAGAAGATCATGAGAATTTTAAAATGCTGCAACTACTTATCTTTTCATATTTCCCTGTTCTGACACGTTTCTGTACCCTTCGCCAGATGTTTTCACATATTCTCTCTTCTATTGAATTTATGACACGTCCTCTTTAACCGCTGCGATCTGAACGTTCATGTCTTTTCTTAGCATTTATTGCGTTCATCTTCTTGAGAAACCTCTTCTTCTATAAATACTCCTTTCATTCTTTTCTTTTCCTCTTTTTACTTTCTTCTTCTTTCTCTGCGTAACTTCTCTGCAAATTCTTGTTCTTCCGTAAATTGCGCGTTTGTTATCATTTGTGATTTCTTTCTTATTTTTCAACCTTTTCTTTTATTCCCATACTCAAAAATGGTTGTTGTTGGTGCTAAAAACTTGACTGCTTTTAATGAGATGCGAGAAAAGCTCAAAAGCTCAAAAGTAAAGGTTTTACCTTGTCTACAATTCCAGGCCAAAGCCCTAGATCTGAACTTTCTATCAAACTATTTTCTGATCATCAATTTTCTCGCCAAAAAATCATAGTATCGCTAGGTCAACTTGAAGCTGGTCTTCCCATTCCTCTCTATGACCCAGAACTCCCATTATTCTATCAAATAATCTCTGATGAGAGGTTCTCGTGAGCGATATATCAATTAGGTGGAGATTGTATCAGATTGCTGTTTGAATATGCTTCTCGCGGTGCCGATAAAGGAACTCGCTATCCTGAAGCTCCGAAAAATCCTCAATATAAGGATGTTCCCATTGTCTCTGCAGATTATACTGTGGAGAATTTCTTCAAAAATTACAAGATAGTTCCTATGAAGAGGGATAGTACTTGCTGGGGAGTTCGCTTGAAGAAAGAAAAGGTTGCTGATGATGAAGCTCTTATGTTAGACATTGATTGGCATACACCTACCAATCAAGGCCCTCACCACTCCAGCGATGATAAATGGTTTATCTTTCCATTATGTCTTGAAGGTCCTTATATCTCTGGTTCTCTCCCATTACCTGTGAATCTCTCAGAGTATGAGCCATGGGTCTTCAACTGGACTGAAAGATCTAAAGAAGTATATCCTCTCAACTTTCTGCATTATTATTATTCACTATCTTCTTTATGCTTTTATATTCTCGCTAATTATTTTGATGTTTCTCAGATTGAGAGAATGAAGCTCATCTACCAATCCTTTAGGAAGTCCAGCACTTTCTTAGCTCTTAAATCTTTCACGGATGAAGTAAGAAATATCTCTTCATAAATTTTAACAATATATTGTTTCCCCTATTTCTTATCTTCATCTGTGCTCGCAGGAAATTGAAGAACTAGCGCCAATAAAACCTATGAGAACTAAGGAGAAACCTTCAAAGGATAAATCTACTGTTCCTCCTAAAGGAAAATCTTCTGCCCCTCGCGGTGAAGAATCTGGCGATCAGGATAATTCTGATGTTCCTCCCAAAGGGAAGCCTTCTGCTCCTCGTGATGAAGAATTTGGCGATCCTCCTTTGAAGAAAAGGAAAACCCGACCTTCTTCTTCTTCAACTCCTCAACCCACTCCAGAAAATCCAAGTGTTGATTTTGACAAGGATAATAAAGAGGATTTCAATGATAACAGCTTCCTTTCTATAAAGAATTCTTCTTCATCTGATTCTTCGATGGCTCATCTATCCAATTTTTTTGGCAAGAATATGTTTGGTATTCCAAATGAGTATGAGGATGAAGCTGTTAATGAAATATCCCAATCTCTCACAAATATCTGTGATTCTCCCATACTGGCTGACAGCGATACCCTTCGCGGGATTTCAAGATCGCTGACTCCAAGTCTCTTAAACTCACTTGGCAGTCTGGTATGTATTTACTTGTTCATCCTTGTTGTGTTTCTATTTATATTTTTATCAGATATTGATTTATATTGTTCTATCGTAGGTTGGAAGAGCCGCTTTTGCTGTTGCTTCTGATTTAGACAATAGGCGTATTACTTATGAAAAGAAAGCTGATAATATTCGTCAAGATAAAGAAAAATTAGAAGCTGAAGTTATTGAACTTCGGAGAAAAAATAAGAAACTAGAGACTGAAGCTTCAGCTGACAAGCAAAAAATCTATGATCTTGATAAATCCAATCAACAACTCTATGGTATGATTTATTTCTTTTCTCTTTTAATTCTTCTCACCCTATCGTAGCTTATTCAAGCAACCATTTTTGCAGATATTTATGGTCTTACTGATGAGGCTACACTCTTCCAATCTTTTCCTAACCCTGTAGATGATAATACCCTTCTTGCTTTCCTTAATAATTCTTTAAGTAATTTTTCAGATGATAAGATTGAATCCCTCTCCATAGATGAACTTAAATCCAAATTTAATCTCTTAAAAATTGAACACAGATTCAATTTAGGTTTGACTAACAAGTATAAGCACTTTTATCTTGATTCGAAGAAAGAAATAGATAGATTAAGAAAAAGGAATAGTGATCTTATTGACGAGAAGGATCTTGCCATTAAAAATGGCTCCAAGACCCTAGCAAACTTCCATAAAACTCTTCTTAATGTTCAAATGGAAAGAGATAAGCTTATCCGCGAGAATGAAGATCTTCTTGAGAGGGAAACTCAAGTTCGATCTTGTCTCCTTATTAATATCGATGATGAGTTTGCTTGGGATGCAAAGATTCTTGATAATGCTAGAACTAACTTAGGTGTAGATGTTAGTCTTTATGCTGATCAAGCGTCTTTAATTAAAGACATGATTTCTGAAAGAGAAGGTTATTACTCTTATGATTTCCCTGAATTATTTCCTAATTGAATCATCCTTATATGTATTAACTTTGTTATCACTTGCTTGCATCATCCAAAAAAGAGCTATCGTAAAAGATTTGATGAGTTAGAAGAAGAGAAAAGCCAACTCGCTGAAAATCTATCTTCCCGCAATGAAAAGTATTCTATATTGAAGGAAAAAATGAGAGTCTCATCTTCAAACTTTAGCAATGCCCTTATCCGTGTTTGCAATAATGCTGTTAAACTAGTCTGTAATGATCATGGTATCCCTCATTCTATATACCCCAATCTTGCAAAGGAAATTCCAGCTGATTCCCCAAATATAGTTATCTCTGATAGCGAAGCTGAGGAGTCTAGCGAGGATGAAGAATTATCTGGCGAGGAAGAGAAGTCTGGTAATGAATAAGAAAAGATCTCTGATGAGGGTGGTGATGGGTCTACTTAGTATTGTTTCTCCTTCTCTTTCTTTGTTGTAAACTTTGTGCATTTATTTATTGCTTCTCGTAACATTGCTGCGACCTTCTTCAACTTGATGTGTAAACTTCTTTTGCTTTTATCTGTATGAATTAGAAAACAATTTTTTTTCTGCAACATAATTAATCAATTATTATCCTTTAATTATTTGTAATAAATGTATCATCTAAACAATTTTATTATATGGTGGATGAATAATAATTTCATCATTCTATGAATTCCCATACTTGCCTCTGTTATTCATCTACAATATGAAAAAATTGAGTAAAGATTAGATATTAGTTGTGAATCCAATTAAATTTGCCTCAATATCGGCGATGTTATCACTAGAAATAATTGCATAACTTTATGATTTTTGCATAGAATCGCAAATCTCATAAACTCTGCGATCATTATCGCAATGATCTTGTGGTCTTATTATGCCTTCCTAATTAAAGGTCTTATTTTTCCACATCTTCTTTATGCGACAAAATCGCATGATGTCTTTATATTTGCATGTATTGACCCATTGATCTTGTCTTATCAATATTTTTTCAACATCTCTGCGACATTATGATAAGTATAAATTCTCTTACAAGAATTACATCTTATGACATTGCCGTCTTGCGATGAAATCGATGGACGTCTTTACACTTGTTAAATGTAAAAACCCATTGATCTCATCTTAACTTTTTTCTTTTGTCTTGTTGCCTTTGTATAATTTTCGTCACGCGGTAATATGACAGGCCTAAATGTTCTTGTGATCATAAATCCCCATGACATTGCCGTCTTTAGACACTTATCAGCACCCTAATGGATGGTGTCGCCCTTATCTTCCCCCTGGTTTCCCCTTCAAGGAGGGAACATCGGCCATACAAGACTAGCTCCTCCCATCCAGATTTGCCAACAACCAGCTGTTTTCGCAGCCTCTTGTCCTTTATGCCTATATGGTTTATAGTTACAAGACTGCACCCTAAGTGAGGTTTTCTTCAGGCCAAGTGAATCATAGCCAAGACTTACCAAGAATGTCCAGGGTAGTTTCGTACGCCTCGGGAACACTTGGCTCAACCGTGTACCTCGGCACCTTGGTCATACTTTTCACTTCTTAGAAGAGGTTCTTAGTCGTCCAATCAGGGTATAACCTTATATAATTGGAAATCCAAGATCCCTCTCCTGGATAGGTTTTCTTTAACCCCAACATCTGCATAACTCAGGTTCCAGCAGCGTTATAACCTTATCGCCGAGTCATGTCAAGAGATACCCCCTTATATGACGCACTATTAGGTCTTACATTTGCCTCTTGCGAAATTGTATTCGCGAACTAAGGTGCACGCCATAAAGGTTTGTCCCATTCTATTAATCTCTGCGAAATTTTATTCGCGTTTCTCACGAGCATTGTAACTCTGATAAAATTTCATTTCTTTGATTTTCTTGTAAAATTTTGCAATTTTTTTCAAATAGAGTACTCTTTTCAATTGCATTTTCTTCAAACAAATTCTGCATAAACTTCTTTAAATTTTATCATTTTACCTTTCTACTTACTATCTTATGGTTCTTCTTTTCTGTTACATTTTGCTCTTTTTTCTTTATCTGCGATCGGCTCGCCATTTTCTTCCTCTCGCTGCTCTATTGAATCAATCATCAGTCTTTCAGCTCTCTGTCCTTGCTTGATGTTGTACTTCCAATTGCTCTTCTTCTCATCTCTTTCTTCGTAAGATTTTATATCAATCTCATAATATTTCTTGCTTTCTCCCCAATCTCCCTTAATTACTCCAACACCATTAGGATGAGGAAATTTAACACACTTGTGGAAAGTAGATGCTACACCTAATATCCCATGCATCCAAGGTCATCCAATCAGGGCATTTTAAGGTGATTCAATGTCAACAACATAGAACAAGATCTTGGAAGTTATCCCTTTCAATGGAATCCGCATTTCAATTTCCCCTTTTGGTTTATTGGCAGTACCATTAAAACCATAGATTTTATATGTTGATAGAATTAGATCTTCGTCTCTTCCACCCATGGTCTTGTAGGTATGATAAAATTCTATGTCAACTGAGCTGCCTGTGTCTATCAGAACTCTATTGATAGCCAAAGAATCTTCATTTTCATCATCATTTGCTCCATCTTCTTCTTCTTCTTCTTGCTTTGGATTTATCTCTAATCTTACTACCAATGGATTATCATGCTGCTCTCCAGGTTCTGGTACTTCTTGTGTGGTAAAAGATATAATTTGTTTCTGCCATTCTTCTAATGGCGAAGCTCTCGCGATATTCATTATATCCCTTTCATCCGTGTCTCTCACGAAGACTCTTCTTAGAACATTATCATGGAAATCCTCTATTGTTCAGTGTGAATGTACAATGGAATTACAAAACAAATTCTTTGCCTTCTCTAACTTCTATTACGAATGATTCTGCTCCTTTTACAGTATTTACCCTGCGAATTTCTGGTGTTGGAGGCAATCATTGAGATTGTGGTTGTCCTATTAGGAAGTGGTTTATCTTTCCTTGGTCAATCATCCTTAAAATTATTCTCTTTACATTTCTGCAATCATTTACTGTTTGACCATGAAAGTGATGGTAAGGAAAAAATTCTTGACTACGATTATTAGGATGTGGTTCTTTTCCCATATTCCACGGAGAGGGTATATTTTCCATCAAAATGATAGCTTCCCAGATTTTTTCTATACTAGCATTTAGAGGAGGCATCTTAATTTCTTCCCATATTTTCCTCTGATTTCCTTGGTTTCTGAAATTGTTTTGCCTCTGTCCACCATAAGTTTCTTGCGGCTGATCAAGCCTTTGAATCTTATTATTCCATCCGCGGTTGTAATAATTCTTCACCCTTTCATATTCTTCTTGATATCGACTGCCCATAGCTACCAACTTCTGCTGGTCATCGGTCTCCACTTTCTCTTGTTGTGCTTGCGAGCTGCTCTCCACATTGTTAATCATTTTAGGAAGTAAACTCCCATTTGATGCTACTGAATTGGTATTCGCATGGGATATGATTCCATTTCATTTTGTTTCTCCTCCAAAGCAATGTATTCCTCTTGTAGTTCTCGCAGTTCAGTCATAGTGATTGTATTCTTGACTCTGAAAATTTGTATATACAACAGATTGGTCGCGAACATTGCATTGATAAAAGACAATATAAGATATCTCTCGTCAACTCTTCCCGCCATCTCACTGCACATTGTCTTCCATCTTATGGTTAAATGTTTCAGACTCTCGCCAACCCTCTGTTTTAACCCAAACACATCTTCAATACCTGGCCGCGATGAATTGTTGCTTATATATGCTCCCAGAAATGTAGCTTGTAAATGATCAAAAGAAGTTATAGTATTTTTCGGTAATCCCTCAAACCATTTTAGCGCCTCGCCAGTTCAGCTAGATGCAAAATATTTACACAATACATCATCATGATTCTCCCATTGAAGCATACACCTAACATAGGCCTTAACATGTTGTACAACACAGGTAGTTCCATCAAAAATGCTGGTTAATGCTGGTAAGTTGCACTTTGGGGGTATTCCTCTTAACTGTACTTCTTGAGTAAATGGAGTTCTCGCAGCTTCTTCAATAGCTTCATCGAGTTTCCTTTTACCTCCTTCTTTTCTGTTATTTATTATTCCCCTCATCTCTGCTAACTCTCTCAAAATTTGCTCATTCGCAGCTGAATTTGGTTCCATTGGTCTTTTCAACGCTGCTTCCCTTCTTCTGTGTTAATGTGCTTCTTGTCTTGCGAGATTTTGTATATCTTCATCTACATCCATATTTCTTCTTCTGCGATCTTTTGCTTCAGCTTCTTCTTTCCATCGCAACTGATTATACTGTCTATTTTCTTCTCTGCGAATTTCTTCATTTCTCATCGTTTCTCTTCGCTGTCTTTCTATTATCCTTTGTATTCTATCATACTCTTCTTGAATATTATTATTATGGAGATTTTGCGTCCGTCTCCTTTCTCGATTTTCATGGTTATTTTGTCGTAATTCCTCTTGAAATTCTTGTTCTTCTATTTCTGCCCTCAATCTTTCTTTCTCGCGAGCTAGTCGTGCTTGTTCAGCATAATGTCTCTCAATTTCTTCTCCAATTATTCTTCGATTTCTTTGGATCTCTCGCCCATGTAATATCTTCCTACCTTCTTCTGGATTATCTTCATCATTTTGGTTGTCTCTTCCCTCTTGATTACTGTTGTTAAGTCAATTATCCAAATTTTCGCCACGCGGATCATGACGATCTTCTACTACCTCTTCTTCTCTATGATGTTGCTCTTCATTTAGATTTTGCAGTTATTCTTGGATATTTCCTCTAGCATTTCTTACTGGGGTATTTGGCCTTAATTATTCCCTTACTGATCTTGAATTCGATCTAACAGTACTTCTTGATCTTCTATTTTGTAATCTCAAATTCTCCATTCTCAACTCGTGATTTTGTCTTGTTAAATTTGCACGTTCTTCCGCCTCTAATCTTCTTTCCTCTTGTATTCTTTGTCTTGGATCATTTGCTGTTTCATTTTCATCTCCTCCATGAATTAATCCTTCAACTATTCCTTGATTTCTTTCTTCTCTTCTTCCGTCTCTTAATTGTTGATCTTCTACATCTTCCATCGAGTCCGATCTCCATGTATGCACACTCACTCTATCATAATCCACATTTCTATTTTGGATCAGTGTTTGTTGATTAGGTTGTGGGATTTGATCTCCTCCTTCAATCCTTGTTCTATTTCTTCTTGTTCTTATCCTTGAAGAATCTCCTAATTCATTTGTTTCTTCTCCTGCAATTCTTTTACTCCTCCTCACAGTTGTTGGTGGTTCTGATGTATTTTTTTCTTCTTCTAGCCATTTCTTCAACTCTAATGATTTATTCAAATCTTCAAATTGTAATTAGAGATTTCTTAATTTGATTCTTCCTGTTTCGGGCGCCAAAATGTAGTTGCAGGATTTCCCACACTACACCCTTGTTAAGATCTTGCTATAATCAACTCATAATTGAAGATGAAAAACGACACTTTATTATTTTGGTTTCAGAAATGTTTACAGAAATGAGAGAATTCAAGATTACAACTATTCTCTTGAAGTTTCTCTCTCCTCAAGATTTTCTTAACTCTCAAAAATACATCATCCTTTTCTGGACACATTGGGCCTATATTTATAGGGTAGTTACATAGTGGATGACAGCTAAGTTTTCCTCTTATTCCGGGTTGGTTCTGCGATTGTACCGCGATAGTTACAATGTTAAATCTCGCGATTTTTATAACCATCGCAGAACTAACATGCTTCTCTCAAGTTTTCTTCAGTCATCAGGTATTACGTCTCTCTTTTGAAGGCTTTTGTGATACTCGTGAAATTTTGATATAAAATCTTGCGGTGATGCTCGCTACGAAGTGTTGTTAATCTCGTAAAAAATAGATGTAGCGATATTCTGGTCCTACACCCTCTATAATAATTTTGCCTCTGACCACCATAAGTCTCTTGCGGCTGATCAAGCCTCTGAATCTTATTATTTCCTCCTCGACTGAAAAAAATTCTTTCCCTTTCAAACTCTTCTCGATCTCTGCTTTCCATAGCTACTAATTTATGTTGACCATGATCCATACTCTTTTCTTGTTTCACCTGCGAAGTGCTCGCTATTGTATTTATTAACCTGGGAAGTAGACTTGTGTTTGATGCACTTGAACTGGTATTCGCGATTGGGTATGATTACATCTCATTTTGTTTCTCCTCCAAAGCAATGTATTCTTCTTGCAATTCTCGCAGTTTTGTCATTGTGATGGTGTTCTTGATTCTGAAGATTTGGACGTATAATAGATTGGTTGCGAACATTGCATTAATGAATGATAAAATGAGATATCTCTCATCCACGCGGCCTTCCATTTCGCCGCATATTGTTTTCCACCTTATGGTTAGATGTTTTAAGCTCTCACCAACTCTTTTCTTTAATCCAAATACATCTTCAATGCCATGTCGCGAAGAATTATTACTTAAATATGCTCCAAAAAAAATGTAATATGCAAATGATTGAAAGAAGTTATAGTGTTCTTAGGTAAACCTTCAAACCATTTTAGCGCCTCGCCTGTTAAGTTGGATGCGAAATATTTGCACAATACAGCATCATGGTTTTCCCATTGTAGCATACACCTAACATAAGCTTTGACATGTTGAATAGCACAAGTGGTTCCATCAAAGATACTGGTTAACGTTGGCAAGTTGCATTTGGGGGGTATTCCTCTTAATTGTACTTCTTAGGTGAATGGAGTTTTCACAGCTTCTTTAATGGCCTCATCATGTTACCTTCTGCCTCCCTCTCTTCTGTTATTTAACATTCCCCTCAAGTATGCTAATTCTCTTAAGATTTGTTCATTCCCAGCTGAATTTTGCTCAATTAGCCTTTTCAATGCATCTTCCCTTCTTTTGCGTTCATGTCTTTCTTGCCTTGCGATATTTTGTGCTTCTTCTTCAGCATCTTCATTCTTCCTTCTCCCGCAATTTTATTCTTCACCTCCTTCTTGAATTCGCAAATGATTATGTCTTTCATTTTTTCTTCTGCGATTTTCTTCATTTCTCATCGTTTCTCTTCGCTATCTTTCTATTCTCCTTTGTATTCTATCATATTCCTCATTGATATTACCATTGTTGCGATTGTGTGCGTGTCTCCTTTCTCGATTGTCATGATTATTTTGACGTATTGCTTCTTGAAGCTCTTGTTTTTCCACTTCTGCTCTCAATCTTTCTCTTTCGCAAGCTAGACATGCTTGTTTAGCATAATGTCTCTCAATTTCATCCTCAATTATTCTTAGGTTTCTTTGAATTTCTCGCTCATGTAATATTCTCCTTCCTTCTTCTCGATTTTCTTCACCATCTTGGTTATTTCCACCCCCCTTGAATTCTATTATCACGTCTATCATCCAAGGTTTCACCACGTGGAATGTAGCGATCATTAATCATCTCTCCTTATCCATAATGCTGCTCTTCATATGGATTTTGCATTTCCTCTCGAACATTTCCACCAGCATTTCTCACTGGGGAATTTCGCCTTGCTTCTTCTCTAAATGATCTTTAACTTGATCTTGCAGTACTTCTTGATCCCATTCTTAACTCGTGATTTTATCTTGTTAAATTCGCGCGTTCTTCCGCCTCTAACCTTCTTTCCTCTTGTATTCGTTGTCTTCAAGCCTCTACTGCTTCATTTTAGTCATCTCCATGAATTAATCCTCCAACTACTTCTTGATCTCTTCCCGCTCGCCTTCCATTTCTCAATCGTCGATTTTCTGCTTCTTCTATTGAATTTGATCGCCAAGTATGCACGCTCACTCTGTCATAATCCACAGTTCTATCTTATATCGGTGTTTGCTGATTTAGTTGTTGAACTTGATTTTCTCCATTATTCCTTGTTCTATTGCTCCTTGTTCTTAATCTTGAAGATTCTCCTATTTCATTTGTCTCTTCTCCGGAAAGTCTTCTACTCCTCCTTACGGTTGTTGGTTGTTCTGATGTATTTCTTCTTCTAGTCATTCCTTCAATTTTGATGTATTACTGTAAATCACGTAAAAATCTTCTCCAATTTCTTCAAATTCTTACAAATCACAATTTCAATCTTTGCTTAGAAACATCCCTGTTTCTGGCGCCAAAAATGTAGTCGCAGGAAATCCTACACTACACCCCTCACAAGAATTTTCAAGAATCAACACATATTTGAAGATTAAGAACAACACTTTTATTGATTAATTCTCAGAAATATTACAAGAAATGGAAGAAATCAAGAATACAACCGCTCTCTTAAACTTTCTCTCTCCTCAAAACTTTTCCAACACTCTCAAATTGATCTCTCCCTCTCTGAATCTATTAGTTCTCTTTATATAAGGTAGTTACATAGTGGATGACAGCTAAGCTTTCCTTTAACTTCGGATCTGACTCGCGATATTCTCGTAGCAGTTGTAATGTCTATTTTCGCAGATGATATAATCTTTGCAGGATCGTCATGCTTTTATCGTGTTTCAGCTACCGTCTTCTGTTATGTCATTCTTTGAGCCATTCTGCGACATTCGCAATGTGTTGTTGGAGAGGTCGCATAAATTTTATTTATAAATTTCGCAAGAGTATTGCTGTGGCGATATTCTTTCCTACATCATCATTTAATCATCCTTTCATCAAATCAACTGGTCTTCAGGAGACCTTGATATTTTCTCACGTGAGCATCTAGGCGCTACATGGTCGACCCATAATCCCATGTAGCCGGTCCCTCTTCACTTCATGGTTAATTTCCAATAAACCATCAGTAAATCATCAATTGATCAAATTAGGGTTTTGAGTCCAAGGTTCATAATTCCAGATTCAAACGATAATAATTTTACATTGATCTCATGATCAACATTTTATTTATTATACTCGGTTCAGTTCCCAGTATTCAGATTTTATACTTTATTTGGTCATGCTACCAATTTTTTATCAGATGATCAATATTTGCTCAGATCAAGGAATATTGGTTGTAGTTGCAGGATTTCCCACACTACACCCTTGTCAAGAATCTATGAAAATTAAGTCATAATTGTGGATGAACAACAACACTTTTATTAATTCACTTTCAGGAAGATTTACAAGAAATATCAAAACTTAGAAATACAACTTTCTTTCTGGAGTTTCTCTTTCCTCAAAACTTTCTCAACTCTCAAAAGTACATCCTCCTCTTCTGGATTTAGTTGAACCCTTTATATAGGAAAATACATAGTGGAAGACAGCTAAGATTTCCCCTTAATTCGGATTTACTTCTGCGATCTCATCGCCATAACTTTAGTCTTTATCTTCTCCAACTTTGTAACCATCGTGAAGCATGCTTATTCTTCTCATATATCTTTGGTCATTAATTGTCATATTACTCTTTTGTGACACTCTCCAAATGTCGTTGAAGAATATTGCGACGTTCTCGTCAAAGTGTTATTAATACTTGTAGAAATGTTTGGGTTTCTCACAGAAGTGTTGTTTCCATCGCGAGAATATCGTTGTGGCGATATTCTGGTCCTACATCTTGCCTCTTCTCATGTCTTTTCTGCGAAGAAGATAAGATATGAGAACTTTCAATTCTTCATGATGCTCGCAGCTTCTTTCTTTACAAGTTTTCTTCTCGATAAACCTCCGTTTATTTAGTTTAATCGCCTACACGTGTTGTAGCTCTTCTTAACACGTGTCCTCTTAATGGGTCCTACTACTTTTGTATATAAAAGGTGGAGTCAAACTCCGGAAATAATTTCCTCTTTTTACTTCTTCATCTTCTTTATCCGTTTATTTCACTTTCCGTATGCAACTTTTCTTTATATTCATATTCTCCTGCTACTGTTTTAATGGAAACGTCAAGGTATGTATTTCGATTACCCTTTTTTTTTTTTTTAAACTTTTGTTCTTTGATCTTCCTGATTTAATTCATTATAATTCTTGTCATATTTTCCTTTAGAGGAGCTGTCCCTATCGCCCATTCTGAAACTCCAAACCCTAACTCCCTCAAGAAGCTTGTTGAAAAGAGGAGGAAGAAGGATTCTGCGAATGATAAGGTAGTAAGAAACACATTTTATCTTAATAACAATATTGTTTCCTCTGTTTCTTATCTAAATTATTATTTGCAGAATGACGAGAACGTCGCTAGAC
Source organism: Papaver bracteatum (assembly GCA_023529315.1). Lineage (NCBI taxonomy): Eukaryota > Viridiplantae > Streptophyta > Magnoliopsida > Ranunculales > Papaveraceae > Papaver > Papaver bracteatum. Next base: position 584,232 of record JAJJWX010002978.1, read on the forward strand.
CTCATAAAAAACCCCGTCGCAATAAAACTCTTGAAGCTGATATCATTATTCCTGAGTTATCATCTAGGAGATTTATCATCACACCCTTATAATCTAATCCTCCTTCTTCTGTCTGCGAGAACCTCGCTATCAATACCCCCCTTTATTCAGAAAATTTGACAAATCAAATCCCTACAAATGTTGTGGCTGAAACTCCTTCTAGTCCAATATTTCCTTCAACTATCACTTTTCCAAAAACTCCTCCTTCTCATAATGCATCCATCGCAGATGATTCAAATCATCAACTTGCTATCATTACTACTTCATCCTCTGCATCTCTTCCTCCATCAAATGAAACCTTTGCTGGAGTTGATATTGCTTTTAAATTTTTATCTAATATCTTAGATAACGCTAGAAAGTCTTTCACCGATTCTCTTCAATATGAAGCTTGCGAGACTTTACTCAAGTATTTTGGCTCTGATAATTCTGCTTCGCGAGCATCCTTGGAATATGAAGTTGAAGCTCTAAGGAAAAGCCTTCAAGTTAAAACTTCTGAGTGTAACACTCTGAATCATATGCTTCGCAATTCTTCACTTGAGTGCGAGAATCTTCGCAGACATAATGACGAGCTGAAAGGTATAGTTTTCCTGCCTGTATCTTTTTGTTTCTCCATTCTAATAATTTCTCGTCTTCCTTATTTTTTACACTCCATTCCTTTTAAATGTTTGGTTTATTTATTTAGCTTCAAATCGGAATCGATTAATGAAGATATTTGAATTAGAATCAATCGCCGAAGAAGCTCGTATTTGAAAAAGAGTCTTGGATGGACCAACATAGTAGATTAGATAATCTTTATACTTACTCAATTGATCACATAAATAATCTTACTAATGAGAATAATCAATTGTCACAAAGCCAAAATTTATTGTGTAGCGAAGTTGCTCGCCTTTCATATTTGTTATTTAAGACTGATTTAGCGATGTAATCTTTATCAGATGAGAATAAAACTCTATCCCAAGAAAAACATAAATTTTCAAGTTTGATGGTTATAGGACCAGAATATCGCCACAATTATATTCACGAGAGATTAACGACACTTCTGCGAGCGTCACCTAAAACTCTTCAACAACATTTCACGAGCATCACAAAATAATTCAAAGAATGACGTAATAAACAACGACATCATAAAACATGAGAAAAATGTGAAGATTTTGTAGTCAAAGAGAATACTCGCGAGCACAAGGCGGGAACTCGCGAGAGCAAGGCAGGAAATAAAGATTTTGTGGTTATAAAAGACTCTCGCGAGCACGATAACAGATTTCGCGAGCAGATAGCAGATCTCGCGAGCATATAGCATATCTCGTGAGCAGATAACAAATCTCGCGAGCAGATAGCAGAGCCAGCAAGGAGCATAGCAAAAATCCTAAAAAATGGGAAAGATAAATTGAATGTGAGCTGTCACCCACTATGAGGATACCTATAAAAAGAGAAGAGTAAGAGAGAGAAAGAGGAGGACACAATTTTAGAAGAGAGAGATATTTTGCAGAGAGTTTTTAGGAGAGAGAATGTATTTTTCTTTATCATCTTATTCCCCAAAACTAGATCTAGAACTCCATTAATGGAGATTATCAATGTAAAATCAAATGTAAATATAAACAATCATAGTGAAGAATCATGGATGTAGATCAAATTGATCGAACCATGTAAAAATTTGTGTGTCTATTTATAATTTTTAGAATTTTAGTCATACTTTTAATATCAAATTAGTTTAGATTAAGAGATTATTATCAAGATATTTACAAGGGGTGTGTTGTGGGAAATACTGCAACTACATTTTGGCGCTAGAAACAGGGACTGCTGTGGATCAGGTTGAAGAAAATAAAGAGAAGTTAACAATTGTTGATGATGAATTCAATTGGATCTAAGAGATACAGGGGAAAATATAAAATTTTAGGCGAGAAATGTATACGGAGAAAGAGAAGTGGAAAAATTGAAGATCAGAAGCAGAGGCGAAGAAATTGTCAACAAAATGAAATTCACATAAAGCTACGCCAAAAAATTCATCCAACATGATTAATCTCTTCTCAATCCTTTTCATTTTTTGATTAATTTTTCAAATAAAAATAAAAATAAATGTTGTTCTTCGTAAAACGTGAAATATCTCTTACAAATTGGACGCAAACTGGGTTTTCTTTACAATCTTGTGACAACCGATTTCAGAAGGATAGATCCATTTCCATTTCCTCAACCGTTCTATTTCATAAAATGATTTTGATTAAAGACCAAATTGGATGATAATTTCACTATTTATGAATTTTGATTTTCAAACCCATATACAAGGGATAAGAACCATTGAGAATTTTTATTTAGAATTGATACCAATTTTTGATCACTGATGCTCGCAGGGGAAAAACATAAATTCCATTGATAGAATGACGAATAACATCAGGAGCTCACAAAATTAGGGACTTAATTCCAATAAGAGAACATGAATGAATTGTTGGTGATGCTATGGCTGAGTAGTTATGCATTTGAAGCTACAAAATGGCAATTTGATTTATGAATGATGTGAAGTTATAGACAAAAGGTAGTATATTTGAGAAGAGGGTGATATTTGGAAAAATGCAATGGAGCAATACATGGGAGTTTGCAGCGAAGTGATCGCAATCTAACTCCTGTGTCGTTCGCTACAAAGTCACGGAGGCACTACTTCGCCAGTGAAGACACGAAGAAGGTACAAATAATTAGACTCTATAGTCATTAGTCACCAGCAAGAGGGTACAACTAATGAGCACGATAGTCATTAGTTGTCAGCAAATATTTTCTTGCTCAAACGGGATTAATCATTAGTCATGTTCATGATTAAGAGAACACGTTTTAGTCATTACTCAAGCGGAAGGTGAATATATAGTCTGGCAAATGTTTTCTTCATAAAAATTCTCTTCGCAAACGTTCCACTCGCAAGTATTCTACACCAGCAAAAATCATTTCATGCAGTACATTTTGTCAACTATTTTGTGGAAAGGAAGAACAAATTTTTTGACGAAGATATGAAGATAGATGATTGCGTCAACAGACGCTGATGAAGGATATCATTTATCAATAATTTTTGACGAAGGTGTATAGCTAATCAGCACACTAAAGAAGTAGAACAATAGCAGCAAAGACCCAGAAAACTCATAATTACTGCATGTTGCGAATGGATAGAAAGAAAAAGGACGGAATACTTCACCAGATACAAGATGAATATCAATAGTTACTAAGATTGACGAAGAGGTCAAATTCAATTATCATCAGCCAAAGACCAACTCACAGAAATGTCCAGCATAACCAAATCCAGCGAGAAGAAGCCTAGCGATGGAAAGAAACAGAAGAAGCTAATCCAGCGAGAGGCAACCGCGAGCAAAATAAAGAAAGGTGAAGTTTATAACCCACCAGCTCACTCTATTCCACCAAAATAAACTGCGAGCAACACAACCAGCATAAAAAGAAGCCAAAACACTCTTCAGCGATGAAAGGGATAAGAAAAGAGCAAAACAAGTTCAAGAAAGAAGAAGGAGAAATTAAGCCACCTGCGAAAAAATGTCACGAAGCAGTTGATAGAAGTGACTTTACAAAGAGATAGCTTAACCCTATTATAGAGGACGAGCCAGAAAGAAAAAACGGGAAGAAAGGATAAATAAGTACACTAAACAAAATGAAGCAAAAGAAGCCTAGTGAATGCAAGTAGGACGAAGGATACCATAGAGAGCTCTTATTAAAAATTTCAACCCATATTCTTGCCCCTGCAACGTAATAGTGTCCCACATTCATCTTCTGCATGGAATGAAAGATAATAGTGTCGTTATTCATCTTCTGCTTGCAGGCATTTTGTAGGGAGTAGAAAGGCGTATCTCCTCAAAACACCAGGACGTTATAACCAGCGCCAAAACAACCCACTAATTGCATAACAAGTTTGGGTCAGACGAAGACACATTTTTACAAAGATAATATATTTTGGTGAAGAAGAAAAAAGTTTCAGGCTAGCCAACTCATAGGAAAAAGGAGGTTCATGCAGCAGGGGAGTAAGGTGTATAAGACAATAATATCAAATAACGAAAGGCGATGAGCTCTTGCAAAACGTATAGATACAATAGAATGGTAAGCAAAGAAAACGGACGTAGAGAGGAGATGATATTTCTCAGTGAGTAGCTAAACTCTCAAGGAAGAAATACTACAGCCAAAGGAGACTCATTAAGAGAACCAGCAATAAAGTACACGGTAGTAACATTTCTACGAAGATGATATTGTTTTGACAGATAACTTTGGAGGAACATTTTTGCGAAGAAATAGAATATGCAATGACAAAACTTCGCAGCATGTGCGAAAATAGAGCAAAAGGTGAAAGAAGAAGAAAGACGCAGAGAAGATACAAAACGATGGTCAGGTCACGAGAATTTAACGTATTAAAGAGGAAGCACAGAAGACAGACAAAGACTTGCAAGTAAATAAATTAGCATGGAAGAAAGACTTGTAGATGCGAAGGGATGGAGAGGAAGAGTCACGCAGGGCAAATAAAATGCATAGAAGAGCTAAGAAGTGAACGTTTGCTGACAAATGGAAAAATGAAGCAATAAAGGATATTAATCAACAAAAAATAACCAGTATCTGTGAAGTTCATAATTCATACGAAGATTCATAGAAGTATATCATGAAAAGGCAATTAGAAGAAGGACTTGCTGCATGTGAAAATAAAGAGTAGAGTTATAGTAAATTAACATACAGCAAAGACGAAAGAAGGTACATATAAAGATTCCAGCGAAGAACCAAACGCCAACAAACGGTTAAAAAAGATGGTCACTATATGTTTAGAAGAAGTTTAGCACATCATAAAATGCTTCCATAAATCGCGAGATGCTTGGGTTGGAGAGCTAGAGAAGTGAACGTTTGCTTGGTGACAAATGGAAAAATGATTACCACTTTGGAAAAATAAACCCGTCACGTGGAGGAAAGGATATTAATCATCTTCTTGGCCTCATGAGTAAAAAATATCATTCGCAACTTTTTGTGGGATGAGATACTAAAAAATATCATTTGGTTGATTTTTATGAAATGGTTAAACCCAAATTGAGTGGTGGGTTAGTTCTAATGAATAATTCTATGGAATTTAGGAAGAAGATAATAGCTCATGGTTGAGAAGATTGGCCAAGTTAGTGGAATTCTAAAGTATATCATTTGAAAAGGCAATTAGAAGAAGGATCGGTTCTTGCTGCATGTGAAAATAAAGAAGTAGAGTTATAGTGGACACCAAAATGTTTATAATAATACGGGGAGATGGAGCAAAGACAAGAGGTGCTATAATTGGTTGGTTTCAAGACAAATCATCTTTCTCCGCACACAAAGGTTCACCCAAAGAGACATATAAAGATTCAAGTTGCGTAAAAGAAAATGGAGACCCCGGGCTAATCATTGTTATATGTGAATGAGGAAACATACATCTCGCTTCTCCAACATAGCCAATCATATATGGAACTTCTTCCAAAGCCGAGTTTAAGAGAATATGATACCGCCTTCTATTCATAAACTCTTGGCCGGTTCAAAAAAAGATGGTCACTATAGTGGAAAATTTGGTTTGTTTGGTTTGTTGTTTGGTTTTTTGGTGTCTCGTTTGAGTCTGTTTGTGTTCTTGTGTTCAGCGTGAACTTTGTCCCTTTTTTCATCATCGTCAGCCAGTAAATTCATCGCTGGAAAAGTTTTGTTCCCAGCGAGAAAATAAAATAAACCACATCATCGCAGAAAAAGCACATTATCGCAGTATAGACGAGTTTAGTGTAGACGTGATTACTCCGGTGAAAACTTCTGTGAAGATCGGCTCGTGTGGAAACTTGCCAATGACGTAGATCAACACATTTCAACAAGAGCTAAGAAAACCAAAACTTATTTCGTTAAAACATCATCAGCAATCAACGAAAAGAGAAGCAACCAAGCTGCGAGCAACACAAACAAAATCCAACACAGTTGATTGGGTTTGCTAAGTTGATGCAACAAGACATAAGATTGATTCCCATATCTCGAAATTTTTGCTGCTGCGAAGGATTTCCAAGGTTAACCAATTTATGATTAGGCCCAATATTTCAAAAGCCCACTAAAGCAAACCAAGCTATTTCACGCAAGGAATTGACTAACGAGCAGATGAAGTCTAGTTTCAACACGGTATATCTTGGGTATTTCATTACTTCGCCAGATAATTAATTATTTCGCAAGTTAATTTGTCGAGAGAGAGAGTTAGAACAATTGGTATGGTGTCAGAGACAAGCCAAGAGTTCATTTCTTATTTCTTCTCATTTCACAAGCAAGTCAAATATTTCACGAGAGACAGAAGCAACAGAAAATCGCAAGAAAGCTAAGTACCACCTCCTTAAATATTTTACTTATAGAAAATAAAAATATTTTTTTTACAAAAAGCGATACAATCGCAAGATTTCAAAGAGCATTTCTAAGATTTTTAATATTTCAAAAGATTTCAAAAAATTTGATTTAATTTACCAAAAGCGATATAATCGCAAGATTTCTAAAAATTCAAAGATTTCAAAATATTTCAAAGATTTTTTGATTTGATTGACAAACAGCGATACAATCGCAAGATTTCAAAATTTTCAAAAAATTATAAAAAATGTGATCATCGCAAAAATTTTAAAGATCGCTAAATTTTTCAAAGATTTCAAAGATTATCAAAAATTATAGAAAATGGAATCATCGCAAAAAATTTCAAAGATTTCAAATTTTTTTGATTTATTTTCCAAAAAGCGGTACAATCGCAAGACTTCAAAGATTTCAAACTTTCAAAAAAACCGAGAAAATTCAATTTATACATTTCTCTAGAAAATTTCTTTTACAGAAGATTTTTGAATTAAAAACGCGATACAATCGCAAAATTTCAAAGAAAATTTCAAACATTTCAATAAAATATTTCTTTTACAGAAAGAGATTTTTGATTTAACAAATGCGATACAATTGCAAGATTTCAAAAAATACTTCTAAGATTTCAAAAGATTTTAAAGATTTTTTTTAAAGATTTTTTTTAAAGATTTTTGATGTTATGAGAATGAAAAAAGAAATGAAGAGACGCGAAGCTATCGCGAAAAACACGAATACAATTTTGCAGAGACATAAGAATGGGACGAACCTTTATGGCGTGCACCCTAGTTTGCGAATAAAATTTCGTACGAGGCAAATGTAAGACCTAATAGCGCGTCATATGAGGGGGTATCTCTTGACATGACTCATCGATAAGGTTATACCGCTGCTGGAACCTGAGTCATGCAGATGTTGGGGTTAAAGAAAACCTATCCGGGAGAGAGATCTTAGATTTCCAACTATATAAGGTTATACCCTGGTTGGACAACCGAGAATCTCTTCCAAGAAGTGCAGAGTATGACTAAGGCGCCGAGGTACACGGTTGAGCCAAGGGTGCCCGGGACGGAAGAACCTACCCTGGCCATCCTTGGTAAGTCTTGGATATGATGCACTTGGCCTGAAGAAAACCCCACTTAGGGTGCAGTCTTGTAACTATAAGCCATATAGGCATAAAGGACAAGAAGCTGCGAAAAAAACTGGTTGTTGACAGATCCGGATGGGAGGAGCTAGTCTTGTATGGACGATGTGCCCTCCTTGAAGGGGAAACCAGGGGGAAGATAAGGGCAGCACCCTCCATTAGGGAGCTGATAAGTGTCTTAAGACGGCAATGTCATGGGGCTTTATGCTTGCAAGAGCATTTAGGCCTGTCATATTGTCGCGTGACGTAAATTATACAGAGGCAACAATCCAAAAGAGAAATGTTAAGATGAGATCAATGGGTTTTTACATGAAAGTGTAAAGACGTCCTACGATTTCATCGCACGACGGCAATGTCACGAGGCTTTGATCTTGCGAGAGAACTTAGACTTGTCATATTGTCGCAATACAATCAACGAATAAAGATAAAGCAAGATCAATGGGTCAATACATGCAAATGTAAAGACGTCCTGCGATTTTGTCGCAAAAAGAAAAGTTGGCAAAATAAGACCTTTAACTAGGAAGGCAAAATAAGACCAACAGATTAATATTAAACACTACCTATTTTTGCAGGAAAGATTTGTTCATCGCAAGAAAGATAGCAAGTACTATTCAGAATCTCTTAGAAATATTGTTCAGAGTTTCTCAAGAGGATTATCTACAATCTCGCAGCACTATTCATCAGCTCGCAGTACTATTCATCGCGTCACTATTCATCGCAACACTATTCAGTCACTATTCACGTTACTATTTCAAAATCTCGCAGAAAAAATTAAAAACTTGCAAAAACATTCAGAACCTAGAAAACTCATTCAGCATTTTGCTGATTATTCCAGAATTTCGCAGGAAATTTGATTATTTCGCAGAATATTATTATTTTATTGAAAGAGGCAGAGGCAATTCGTTCATTTATCATTTTCTCAGGGATTCTTCCTTCATAGATAAAAAACAGAGGCAACTATGGATTACCAAGAAAACATTTTTTGTTCTTTATCTTCTCGGCAAGAATCATTTCCAAAATGGACAAGGATTTTCACCAAAAATGAAGTAATAATTTCGCGTGAACAGGGGGCAATACTTATGATTTTCATTAAAGGACGGATACTTCTTTATATTTTGAGGATTGAGTACTTCTTATACTTCTTCAAGGATACTTCATACTTCGCAGAGTTGATACTTCTTATTTACTTAGCAAAGATATGGAACTTCACAAAAGAATAGAGGCAAGTACGTACTTTTCAAGTATAGTATTCTTTCGCTAGTTCCTTCATCAACAAAGATCAAAGACTACTACAACAACAGATTTTTTCTTAAAAACTACTTTTCAAGCAATATTCAAGAAAAAAGAGGCAATATGTAGGACCAGAATATCGCCACAATTATATTCACGAGAGATTAACGACACTTCTGCGAGCGTCACCTAAAACTCTTCAACAACATTTCACGAGCATCACAAAATAATTCAAAGAATGACGTAATAAACAACTACAGCATAAAACATGAGAAAAATGTGAAGATTTTGTAGTCAAAGAGAATACTCGCGAGCACAAGGCGGGAACTCGTGAGAGCAAGGAAGGAAATAAAGATTTTGTGGTTATAGAAGACTCTCCCGAGCACGATAACAGATCTCGCGAGCAGATAGCAGATCTCGCGAGCAGATAACAGATCTCGTGAGAAGATAACAGATCTCGCGAGCAGATAGCAGAGCCATCAAGGATCATAGCAAAAATCCTAAAAAATGGGAAAGATAAATTGAATGTGAGATGTCACCCACTATGAAGATACCTATAAAAAGAGAAGAGCAAGAGAGAGAAAGAGGAGGACACAATTTTAGAAGAGAGAGATATTTTGCAGAGAGTTTTTAGGAGAGAGAATGTATTTTTCTTTATCATCTTCTTCCCCAAAACTAGATCTAGAACTCCATTAATGGAGATTATCAATGTAAAATCAAATGTAAATATAAACAATCATAGTGAAGAATCATGGATGTAGATCAAATTGATCGAACCATGTAAAAATTTGTGTGTCTATTTATAATTTTTAGAATTTTAGTCATACTTTTAATATCAAATTAGTTTATATTAAGAGATTATTATCAAGATATTACAAGGGGTGTGTTGCGGGAAATTTTTGCAACTACAATGGCGGCTTCCTCGCAACAATTAGATAATCTTCAAAGAATTTGTGATAACCAAGAGCAATCTCTTCGCTCCCTTAAAGATGAACTCAAGGAAGTAACTGAATCATCTGCTGCTGATAAGGATAAACTTATCAAGGGTAGATTAACTCTTAGTTTAAAGGCTAATGAACTTAAAGATCAGTATTCCCAATTAGAGAAATCTCATTCTTTACTAGCAAAAGAAAACCTTTATCGTCGCACCAAAGAAGAAAACATGAAATCTCGTCTGAAGGGTATGGTTGGCGATAAATTTGACGATGCTATGAATCAGTGGGAGAATTGTTTCTTTGCACTAATCCAAAATTTAACCTCTCAAAAAGAAGGTAGTCAGTTGATTGCCTCAATTGTTGATTTTTTTGATAAATTTCTATGTTTTTCTTCTCGTGAGATCTTCATTTGAATATTTCCTTGTCATTTTTGGTATTTTACAGAATCTGAAAGAAGCCATCTCGCTATTATTACTGCTCTTACTGAAAAATTAGATAAGGTTCGCAAAGAAAACAAGACTCTCATTTCCGATTGTTTGGACGTTCGCGATAAGGCATAAAGAAGGCTTGATTATCTTGAGTACTTCAAGAATATGGAGATTAGAAACCGTGATAGAGGCTTTCTTCGCAAAGTTCATCTTTCTGTCGAAGTTCTGTTGAATAAGATTCTGATCTCCCATTTTCTCCCTCCTGAATCTGTTCTTCCTCTAGAAGTTGAGGATGACGAAATTCCCATTCCTATGGATAAAGATTTAGAAGATACACCTACTGAAGGAGAAGAAGGAACTGAAGAAGATAACCCAGAAGAAGAAATTCACAAAGAAAAGGATGCTGGAGATACTGAAAAGAATGATGGTGATACTGATAAATCTGCTGGTGAGAATGATAAATCTTCTGGCGAGAATAATAAATCTGGTGAGAAGAATACTGATGAGCCTGTCGCTGAAGTTTGAGTTTCATTTTTGCTTTCTCTTCCTGCTTCTTTTTTTGCGAGGAATGTAATTTGGATAAATTTTAACTTTTCCTGTTGTCTTTGTTGAATCTTCTCAAGGAAGATATTAAGATTTTACTTGCTTATTCCTCTTCTTGCCCTTTAAAATTTTTCTTGAGATGGTGAATTATGTTTCTCATCTTCCTTTATTGATGAATTTGTTGGTGATATTAAAAATCTGAAGTAATCTGCCTCCTGCGATGAATAGATATTTCCTGCATTCTCAAATAAAATAATTAATGTTCAATATTAATCTGTTGGTCTTATTATGCCTTCCTAGTTAAAGGTATTATTTTTCCAACCTTTAATATTTTTCTGCGACAAAATCGCAGGACGTCTTTACATTTACATGTATTGACCCATTGATCTTTCCTTATCATTATCTTTTCAATATCTCTACAACAATATGACAAGTCTAGATTCTCTCGCGAGAACAAAGCCTCATGACATTGCCGTCTTGCGATGAAATCGCAGGACGTTTTATCACTTTCATGAAAAAACCCATTGATCTCATCTTAACATTTTCTCTTTAGGCTTTTTGCCTTTGTATAATTTTCGTCATGCGACAATATGATAGGCCTAAATGTTCTTGCGATCATAAAGCCCCATGACATTGCCGTCTTAAGACACTTATCAGCTCCCTAATGGAGGGTGCCTCCCTTATCTTCCCCCTGGTTTCCCCTTCAAGGAGGGCACATCATCCATACAAGACTAGCTCCTCCCATCCAGATTTACCAACAACCATCTATTTTCGCAGCCTCTTGTCCTTTATGCCTATATGGCTTATAGTTACAAGACTGCACCCTAAGTGGGGTTTTCTTCAGGCCAAGTGCATCATAGCCAAGACTTACCAAGAATGGAAAGGGAGTTTCGTACGCCCTTGGCACCCTTGGATCAACCATGTGCCTCGGTGCCTTGGTCATACTTTTCACTTCTTGGAAGAGATTCTCGGTTGTCCAACCAGGGTATAACCATATATAGTTGGAAATCCAAGATCTCTCTCCCGGATAGGTTTTCTTTAACCCCAACATCTGCATGACTTAGGATCCAGCAAAGGTATAACCTTACCCCTGAATCATGTCAAGAGATACCCCCTCCTATGACGCGCTATTAGGTCTTACATTTTCCTCTTGCGAAATTTTATTCGCGAACTAGGGTGCACGCCATAAAGGTTCGTCCCATTCTTATGTCTCTGCGAAATTTTGATTCGCTTTTCTTGCGATTATAATCTCCAAAAATGCCAATAATAATTTATCATTAAGAAAGAAAAATTTATCATTTGTTCCATCAGACAATATACCAGTACTTCTTACCTCGCAAAAATTATCATTGATAATACCTCTTCAGATATAATCTATTCCATGGTCTATCAAGTCTTTGGCCAACATCTCTTCCTTCAGGATCCATTAATTTGTATGCCCCAGTTCCAATTATCTCTTTGATAATATATGGTTCATCCCATTTTCTCGCCAACTTTCCACCACTCTCTCGCTGATAACTTGGTGTTTCTCGCATCACTAGATCGCCAGGTTGAAATTAACGCTTCTTTACACGTTTGTTGTACTCGCGAGCTAATATACGTTGATAATTCTCCATATGTTGTAGAGTTTGTTCTCTTTTTTCTTCTAATTCATCCAACTTATTCAGTATCATACCGACACTTAAATTTATTTCCCATGCATCTCTCTTTGTTGTAGGAATAACGACTTCTGTTGGTAATACAGCTTCTACCCCATATGTTAAACAAAATGGTGACATTCCAGTTACTTCTCGTCTAGTTGTGTTATAATCCCATATTGCATTATGTACTTGCTCGCACCATGCTCTATGGTATCCTTCTAACTTCTTTTTCAAGATATATGCGATTGTTTTATTAGTTGCCTCAGCTTGACCATTTGCTTGCGGGTATAAAGGAGTAGACTTTCCACATTTTATATTAAATGCATTGAGTAACAACTCTATATTCTGTCCCTCAAATTGCTTTCCATTATCAGATACTAACTGTGATGGAATCCCAAATCTACAGATTATATTTTCAAAGATGAATGTAAAAATATCTTTATCGCGAATATGTTGTACTGCCTTTACTTCTCCCCATTTTGTGAAATAATATGTTGCGAAAATCAGATATCTTCTCTGTCCAGAACCAGGTACAAATGGTCCCACAATATCTAACCCCTATTTCCCAAAGGGCCATACACTTGTTGAAGATGATAATGGTGCTCCTGGTGCATGTATCTTTTTTCCGTATCTCTGGCAATCCTCGCAACGCCTTGAGAGTTTCTTTGCATCCTCATGCATATATGGCCAGTAATAACCCTGCATTTTTGTTTTATATGCTAAAGATCTTCCTCCACTGTGATTACCAGCATCACCACTATGTAACATCTTTAATACTTTTTGTCCTTCTTCTCTCGTCAAACATCTTAGCGATGGTCCATTAAAAGATATGCGATATAACACTCCATTTCTTAGCTCATAATTGGTTGCCCTACTTTTCAACTTGTGTGCTTCTAATCTTTTTCTTGGAATTTCTCCTCTTGCCAAGTATGCATGAAGATCTGCTCGCCAATCCGTGATACTGCTCGTGGGTTCTCCTTCGCCAGCTTCTACCATCATTATATCTGTCTCTTCTTGTGTAGGAGCGGAATATCACAAAAAATGATAACTTACGAAATTGTGGAGAGAAAATACATTTTGCGAGCAAAGAACATTTTGCGATCAAAGGAAATCACGAGGAAAGCAAAAGAAGTTCGCAAAGTGAAGTTGCGAAGGTTCGCATGGTAATTCTCAAGTCCGAAGTTGAGAGACAGTTTAATTGTCAACATTTTGTAAAATCATATAAATAGCCATTTAGGCATGAGAAGAAGGAGAGGTATTTTTTAGAGAGAGATAATTTTAGGAGGAGAGAGAAAATATTAGGAGAGATTTTATTTTCTTTATCATCTTCTTCCCCAAAAAATTCTAGAGCTCCAAATATTCTTTAATGGAGTTTCAATTGTACAATCATGTAATTACATACAATCACTAGTGAAGAACCGTGGATGTAGATCACATTGATCGAACCACGTAAAAATCTTTGTGTCACTTTTATAATTTTAGTACTTTAATTCTTAGTTTCATATCAAATTAATTAGATTTAGGAATCATTTTAATGGATTTTTATGAGGGTGTAGTTGTGAGATAATCCGCAACTACATAATTGGCGCTAGAAACAGGGACCTGATCTTGTTGGTTCAATAAAGTTTAGAAAAAACAGTAATGAAGATTGGGAAAAATTCCATTGGATCTATAAATTTTGTGAGGAAGTTTCAATGGAAAAATTATGTTGAACATAGACAGCAGTTCAAGAAAGAAAAAGCACAAGATGAAGATACACAAGCTACGTCAAAAGGGACGAATCTCTATATCAGAAGGATTCACATTAGCTATGAGTTTAAAAAGGACAAAATCTCTTTTCCTTTACTTAATTTTATGTTATTTGTCGCCTTTGATCTAGGAAAATTAACTTATACTTGTGTATATTTTACTCGTTTGATTTGTTAGATTGCAGTAAATGAAGACACATAAGAACCTTAAAGTTTCCTTTGAAAATATCTTTGCGAAGGAGAAATATATCAACAAAGGGAGATAGCTCATTATGCACCATCAGGAGGAATGATTGACAAGAAATAAAGCTCGCAAAAATTTCAAATCATCAGCAGCAGCGAAGAACAACCATTTTCATAAGGAAATTAAGAGAAAAAAATAAGGTAAATCAAAAGTGCAGTTCAACACCTTCAGAAATGGAAGCAAGTAGAGATGGTTTAGAGGTGAAGATAATAAGTTTGACATCGCAAGTTCGAATCCCATTCTACGCGAATATTTTTTATTTTTGCGAATGTGTGGACTGCTGCAATGAACTCCTATGTGAACTTTTTCTTTCTGCGAATTTTTGGATTGCCAAGAGCTTGGATAATAGGTTGGTTAATTAATCTCATTCGTACATCTGTGATGTACTTTGATAGCTTACTTCATCATCAACTCCATCAATGAATGATCAAGTTATTGATGATGAATGAAGAAATAACTGATTCTGTGAAGTTAAGGTTGTTGAATGTTGAGTGGAGAGGATATCCCCAGATCATTTTCGTCACAGAAGCAATGAGTTCACGGAAAATCAAACCATAAGCCATACGGTGTAGGTTTTACGACCTTCGCGTTATCAGATCATATTCCCTTTAGGGACATCCGATAAAATTGGAACGATACAGAGGCAACAATGTATAATCGAGCATCTCTCCCAGCTGTGTTAGCAGCAACTCTACCATTAATTGATAGCAATGAAGAGAGTTAACAAGCGATGAACGAATTCAACTAGTTGCGAAAGAAATCAACAAAAGAATACCGGCGACAGTACCATAATACCAGAGAGGAGTTAAATTGCTAGAATACCGATTACATCCTGTGGAAGCAATCATTAAAGGAATCACTCACCAAGCAACATACAATTGATACTCCATAAGAACGCGGACAAAAGTACAAAAATCTCTCAACGGAAAATAAATACAAACATATGAGAGTTTGCGAAGAAAACAGGCTCAGAAACCACAACAAACCTCAGAGACACCCCAGGAAAGTAAACTTCAAAGACGCACAAGCAAAAGAATTACGTACGTCAGCTGTCAAGACATCACTTCACCAAAGGAGAAGAGAAATTCTATCGTATTAAAGCTAGCTGCCAGACGGAAAGAAAAACTACTATCACTGCTCCTCAAGACAGCTCCAGAAACTGCAGATGCCTCATCTCTTTCTCCTTTTAAACTCATAATCTTCGGATACTGTTTTCTCATGTCAACAGTTAACTTACCTCACTAGCTTCATTTTAACTGCAGAGCCTCAAAGATAATCCAACCATGGACATAATCTGAACTCAGTCCACATCCCAACTCGGTTCAAATTAATACCAATTACCATCCCTCTGTGAGATTCAAAGATGCGACAGCCATTACATGCAACCAATTCAGCCCCGGCGAATGGAAACATTATCCAGCGAAATAATGACATCAATTATACCCAACTAGTGAAATAAAACTCAAAGATCAACCTCATTATTTCTCAGCAAAGTTCAGCCACAATTATACGAAGAAGATTTGGTACAACTCCATCAACATGCCCAATCCCAGTCATCAACAAGAAGAGATTCAAATTTTAATCAACTATACGACAACAAACTTCACTATCAACATCACTTCGCAAAAACAACATCAGTTCGCAACAACTTGGAAATATTAGTTCGCAACAACCTGGAGAAACAATTCCACACATTCGCAACGCAAAGAAATGGAACTTAATCAACACAAACGAACTCAACTCAGCAACGCAAAAAACTCAAAACAACATTATGAACTTCACTAGCTATAAAAGAGCAAATTTCTCCCTTACTTCTCTAGTTTTATCTTCAATTATTTGAGCATTGGAATTTCTAAATAAAGTTTAAAAAAAAATAAAAATAATTATTATCTAAAACCAATTTACGTTTTTATGAGAATTTGATTTATCCAATGAAATATTTTCACGCAGGAGCAGCGAAGGAAATACCTCGTGCAAATTTTAGAATGATTTCTAAAATGATTTCTGCGAATTTTAGAATGATTTCTGCGAAGAAACAAGTTGAGTCGAAGATCAGCAAAGAATGATTTCTGTGAGCGCATTAGGAAACATTATTCATTACGTGAATACGCAGATGGAAAAGCAATATTACAGCATGATCAAAGAAGAAAGCATCAAATATGAAGGGAAAGGGAGTTATAGAAGAGGAAGAAGTAGCATGTGATGATTTATTCGCAAAAATGAAACAGAAGAGAAAAAGCAGGGACGAAGAGAAGGCTTGTACAATGGATATCCATGAAATAATAAGTAGCGTGATTAGTACCTTTTGTTCGCAAAACAGAACTTGGTACAAATGGTTTGAGTAGCAGCATGAGAGTTTCAAGTCGTGTGGTCGAATCCCACGTCTCACATATTTATTTTTGTAAAAAAAATACCAAATTGCGAAGGAACGAGTAAGAAGAGTTTCATCACGAGTGAATAAGAAAATATCTCACGAATGTTCGCAATATACCTTACGAACAAGGGACCACTTCGCAGATGTTCGTTTACTTCGTGCAAATTATTACTTCGCAAGATTTTTGGATATTTCGCAAGAAGAAAGTGGGAGATTATTTCGCAAGAAATGGCAAGTCATATACTTCGCAAGAGACAACAACAAGCCGTAAAAAGGTAAGTACCATTTCCTTGAATATTTTATTTATAGAAGATAAAAAAATTTGATTTTATTCACCAAAAGCGATATACTCGCAAAATTTCTAAGATTTCAAAACATTTCAAAGATTTTTAGATTGGTTAAAAGCGATATAATCGCAAGATTCAAAAATGAGTTCATCGCAAAAATTTAAAGATATCAAAAAATTTCAAAGACGTCAAAATTACAAAAAACAGAGAACATTAAATTCCTATATTTCTATAGAACAATTTTGATTTAAAGATGTGATTTGAATACTTCTCATACTTCTTATACTAAATATTTTATGAAAACATTCAACATTTTATGTACATGAAAAATTTACGATGAATTTTTACGAATAAAAAGTATTTTGATTCTACTGATAAAAGGCGAAAAAATACCGCCAGAAATTTATTGCGATTAACTTTCATTGAAGAAAGACGCAAAAATTTCTTTGCGAATAAAAGACCGCAATCTGTGATCAGCTTTCAAAAAAGAAAGAAAGCCGCAGAAATATTACACAGGCAAACCTTTGTGGCGTACAACCTAGTTCGCGAAGCAACATTTCGTAAGAGGCAATGTCCTAAAGTACGTCATTTAAGGGGGTACCTATAAGCATGGCTCAGGGACACCGGAACACCACCAAGGAACCTGAGTACATGGAACTTTACGGGGTACAACCCAATAACGGGGTACCTATCCGGGTTAGACACCTTGGATTCTCACCTAATCTTGCGACATTACGCAATATTATGCGATGTATCATGATTTAGGTTGGGCGACTAAGGCATACTGTCTTTCCCAAGAAGTGCAGAAAACGATCAAGGCGACGAGGTACACGGTTGAGTCAAGAGTGCCGGGTGGGCTTGAAGCACATCTGCCATTTTTGACAAGTCTTGGAAAATGACGCACTTGGCCCAAAGATACCCCATAGGGTGCAACCTTGTAACTATAAGCCCTATAGGAAAAAAGGATAAGAGGTTGCGATCAAAAGCTGGTTGTTTGCAGAACCGGATGGGAAGAGCTAACCTTGTATGGTCGATGTACGCTTCCTTGAAGGGGCAACCAAGGGGTCACGAGGCTTTTTGTTTGCAAAAATATAAAGGCTTGTCATATTTGTGCAACAACTGAATTTTTTGCGAGCATAAAAAAAATAAAAAAATATATATATATATATAATAATGATACAGAAAAAGAGAACTCGCAGAACATAACAAAGAAGTTAAGATGAGATCAATGGGTTATTACATGAAAATGTAAAAACGTCCTGCGATTTCATCGCAAGACGATAATGTCATGAGGTTGTATATTCGCAAGAATATTCAGACTTGTCATATTATCGCAAATACAAAAATATTATCACAAAAGAGGTGGCAAAATAAGACCTTTACTTAGGAAGGCATGATAAGACCACAGCAATTAATGAAATTCAATCCATCAATATCATTGAAGAATTTTTACAAGAATATATATATCATGAAGTCCCAACGAAGAAGACAATTCCATCAATATCATTGAAGAATTTTTACAAGAATATATATCATGAAGTCCTAACAAAGAAGACAATTCCATCAATATCATTGAAGAATCTTTACAAGAATATATATCACGAAGTCATAGCAAAAGAGGCGATTTCATTCGCAATCAAAGACGGATACATGTAAGAGAATATGCAAATAAACTTGCGAAGATGATCATATTGCAGGAATGGAAGCAACTTAAAGTTACATCAATTTTAATGCGGAAAAATGAGCTAAGTAACAGAAACTTGAAATATACATTGCAATAGATAAGTATTCGCATCATACAAGCATCATACTCGCATCATACAAGCATCATACTCGCATCATTCAAGCATCATATTCGCATCATAAAAGCATTGCATAAGCATTTCATGGCATAAGCATCGCATACACATTTCATAACATAAATATTATATTCGCACAAGTATTTTACAAAATTTTACAGGATAATACCGCGAAACTTCGCAGAAACATTCATAATTCGCAGGACTATTCATAATTCGCAACACACTATTCACAACACTATATTCGCAACACTATTCGCAGCACTATTCAGAAGTTCAGAAATTCGCAGAAAAACTCAGAAATTCGCAGAAATATTCAGAAGTTAGCAGGGTTATCACTTAAGGCAGAGGCAAGATAAGAATAGAGACGCAATTTAATCATTCAACATTTTCTCAAGGATTATCCTTCATAGATAAAGAACAGAGGCAACTATGGATACCTAAGAAAATATTTTATGTTCTTTATCTTCTCAGCAAGAATCCTCAGCAAAAACGGAATAATAATTTCACATGAACAAAGGCAATATTTATCACTCTCATCAAGGATATTTCATACTTCTTATATATTTCTAGGATTAAATACTTCTTATACTTCTTTAGGATACTTCATACTTCTTATATATTTCGAGGATTGAGTACTTCTTATACTTCTTCAAGGATATTTTATATTTCTTATACTTCATACTTATTCAAGATACTTCGTACACTTCATACTTCGCAAGATGATACTTCTAATTACTTCTTAAATCTTCAGAACTTCGCAAAAGAATAGAGGCAAGTATATACTTTTTGAGTTTAATATTCTTTCGCTCGTTCTTTCATCCACAAGATCAAAGACTACTACAACAACGGATTTTTTCTTAAAGATCGCTCTTCAAGCAATATTCAAGAAAAAACAGGCAAGATGTAGGAGCGGAATATCACAACAAATGATAACTTACGAAATTGTGGAGAGAAAATACATTTTGCGAGCAAAGGAAATCACGAGGAAAGCAAAATAAGTTCGCAAAGTGAAGTTGCGAAGGTTCGCAGGGTAATTCTCAAGTCCGAAGTTGAGAGACAGTTTAATTGTCAACATTTTGTAAAATCGTATAAATAGCCATTTAGCATGAGAAGAAGGAGAGGTCTTTTTTAGAGAGAGAGATAATTTTAGGAGGATAGATAAAATATTAGGAGAGATTTTATTTTCTTTATCATCTTCTTCCCCAAAAAATTCTAGAGCTCCAAATATTCTTTAATGGAGTTTCAATTGTACAATCATGTAATTACATACAATCACTAGTGAAGAACCGTGGATGTAGATCACATTGATCGAACCACGTAAAAATCTTTGTGTCACTTTTATAATTTTAGTACTTTAATTCTTAGTTTCATATCAAATTATTTAGATTTAGGAATCATTTTAATGGATTCTTATGAGGGTGTAGTTGTGAGATAATCCGCAACTACATCTTGTTCTTTATTTATCGATGGAAATGAAAGTGTTTGAATTTTTATGCATCTCGCCAATGGATTTTTCATCATACTAGATATGAAAGCGAAAGCATCTGCGAGCCTATTATCTTTCCTTGATATGTTTCTCCATTTTATTTTTGGAATTTTCGCAGATAATTCTTCAACAAGTCTTTTGTATTTTCTTAGAGATGGCTCATTTTTTTTGTACTCTCCTTTTATTTGACGAATAATTAATTGTGAATCGCTGGTAATTCTGGCATTCTCTAAATTCATTTCTATCGCGAATTTTAAAGCATGGATCACAACCTCATATTTTGTCTCATTGTTTGTGGATGCAAATTCTAATCTAAATGAAAAGCTGGTTTTTCTCCTTCTGGCGATATGAAAACAACTCCAATTCCATTTCCTTCTCCGTTTGATGATCCATCCACTAATATTTCCCATCTGTTGGGTTCTGTTAATATCTCTTTTGGATCTCCGCATTCCTCTTCTACATCCATCATCTCTTCCACAGCTTCATCATCCTCCAAAGGAAATTCAGCCAAGAACTCAGTGATGACTTGGGATTTTGGCGAAGATAGAATTTCATATTGGATATCAAAGTGTCCTACTTGTGCGTTCCATCACTCAACCCTACCTGATCTTTTTGAATTTTTCATTACTAATTCAATGGGTACCTTTGTTAATACTTTGATTTTATGTGCTTGAAAATAAATTCGAAGCTTGAAAGTCGCATGTACTAATGCTAGAATTAACTTCTCAATCTTGGAATAATTTCTCTCTGCAGAATTGAATGTTTTGCTGATATAATAGATTGGTTTTTATACTACTTCATCTACTCGCAACAATACTGCACTTAGCGCGTATGTGGTTGTCGCGAGATAGATCAATAATTCTTCTCCTGGTTCAGCTTTTTCTAAAATAGATACATTCACTAAATGTTCTTTGATTCCTTGAAAAGCCCTTTCGCATTCATCTGTCCACTTGAATTTTTTTCCCTTCTTCAATATGTCGAAAAAATGTTTGCACTTATCTGAAGATCGCGAAATGAATCTCCCTAGCGAGGCTAAGAGTCCATTCAATTTTTGTACATCTTTTATTGTTGCGGGTGTTGGCATATCGCGAATTGCTTGTACTTTTTTTGGATCAACTTGTATTCCTTCTTTTGATACAATATACCCCAAAAATTTCCCTGATGTTACTCCAAAGGTACACTTATCAGGATTCACTTTAATATTGAATTTCCGCATTTGATCGAAAATCTCTTTTAAATCTTGTATATGATTCTATGCTTCTTTGCTTTTGATCAGCATGTCATCTACATACACTTTTAATGTCTTGTGGATCCATTTTGCAAACACCTTCTCTACCATTCTTTGATAGGTTGATCCAGCATTTCGCAAACCAAATGGCATCTTTGTGTAACAATACAATCCTCTTGGAGCAAAAAATGTTGTATGTTCGTGATCTTCCTCAGCGATAGGAATTTGGTTATATCCTTTATATCCATCCAGTGATGATATTCTTGCATTTCCTGCTGCTGATTCAACCATTTGTGGGATATCTGGCAATGGAAAACTATCGTTTGGACAAGCCTTGTTTAAATCAGTAAAATCTATACAAATTCTTATCCTTTTTTTCTTATTTGGGACCACCACCATATTTGCAATCCATTCTGGATATTTTGCTTGCCTTATAATTCCTGCATCGAGCATTTTCTGTAGTTCTTCCTCTATTTGAGAATGATATGTTGTTGCGATTTTTCTTATTCTTTGCTTGAATGGTCTTATATTTTTGTTGATTTCTAATTTATGACATGCTATTGATGGATATATCCCCGGAATTTCATCCATACTCCACGCGAAGATATCTTTATATTCTCGCAAGAGATTTACAATTTTTTATTCCTCATCTACCTCCATTCTAGTCCCAATTTTTAGTATTTTAGGCTCTTCTTTACTCCCAATATTTACTTCTTTTGTTGGTTCCGTTGCGGTGTAACTAGCTTCAGGTTCTCCCATTGGTGTTGGAGTTTTCATTTCTCTCGCGAACTCATCTCCCTCTCGCGAGACTTCACTAGGTATCCCTTTTCCTTCTTTTGCCCTTATCATGTAAATTTTAAATTCCTCTTCTTTCTTTGTTTCTCTGTTCAATTTTCTGCGAGCTTTTCGCATCTTTGGATGTTCTTCACAATTTTTCACTTCAATTTGGTAACATAATTTTGCAAAATCCGTATCTCCTCTAATTTCCCCGATTCCACTGGGCATAGGAAATTTAATGCACTGGTGTAACGTCGATGCTACGGCTTTGATTGCATGTATCCACGATCTTCCCAATATCATATTGTACGGCGATTCCACATCTACCACACATAATGATATTTGTGTTTCAATTTCTCCTAGTGGAATTCGTACCACTATCTCGCCTTTAGGTTTTGTTATAGACTTCCCAAAGCCATGAACATAATATGTTGAATGAGACATTTCTTCATCCTTATATCCCATCTTCTTGAAGGTATGATAAAATATCATATCTACAGAACTTCCTGTGTCTACCAAAGTTCTATTCATAGACCATTCTTCTACAGATTTTATTGATTTCTCCTTTGTCATTGGTATAGTGGTTAATGTGACCACCAATGGAGATGTATGACTTAAATCTTCTTCTGGTATTTCTGCTGCTGTAAACGTGATTTCTTGTTTTTCCCAATCTTTCGATGATGATATCTTCTCCACTGACATAATCTTCCTTCCTTAAAAATCCCGTTTATGTATCTTTCCCTTAATGTTTTCATGAAATCTATCAACCATTGCTTTTGTTACCATATCACATTCCAACTTTCTACAATCCTTATTGATTCTGATCATCCTTCCTTCAATTATCTCACCGATTTAATTTCCTTAATCTTGAACAATTCTTATCTCCTTCTTCACTTTTTCTTCAATTTTCGTTAATTCATCCCTGTTTCGGGCGCCAAAATGTAGTTGCAGGATTTCCCACACTACACCCTTGTCAAGAATCTATGAAAATTAAGTCATAATTGTGGATGAACAACAACACTTTTATTAATTCACTTTCAGGAAGATTTACAAGAAATATCAAAACTTAGAAATACAACTTTCTTTCTGGAGTTTCTCTCTCCTCAAAACTTTCTCAACTCTTAAAAGTACATCCTCCTCTTCTGGATTTAGTTGAACCCTTTATATAGGAAAATACATAGTGGAAGACAGCTAAGATTTCCCCTTATTTCGGATTTACTTCTGCGATCTCATCGCCATAACTTTAGTCTTCATCTTCGCCAACTTTATAACCATCGTGAAGAAGATTTATTCTTCTCATATATCTTTGGTCATTAATTGTCATATTACTCTTTTGTGACACTCGCCAAATGTCGTTGAAGAATATTGCGACGTTCTCGTCAAAGTGTTATTAATACTTGTAGAAATGTTTGAGTTTCTCACAGAAGTGTTGTTTCCATCGCGAGAATATCGTTGTGGTGATATTCTGGTCCTACATTGGTTCAACTATCCATGTTTAACAATTCATTAAATGAGCAACATTCGCTCAGATCAACATTATTTATTCGCACCGATGAATATTGGATCAACTATTAATAATCAGTACCTCATCAAACGAGCAATATTTGCTTAAATGAGCAATACTTGCTCAAACCAAGGAATGTTGGTTCAACTATTAATATTCAACGATTCATTGAGTGAGAAATATTTTTTCACGTTAATTATCAATGTTTATTTACGAATTATACCTCTGTCTCAGCAGACATGTTGAATTCATGAATCTCGGAACATTTTCAAATCACGTTCGACTCAACAATACAAGGACTCATCGTCCCATGAAGTCATGAAGTTAGCAACTGACTAACCAAATACACGTCTGCCTTGCAGACTTCATAATCACACGAGACGTCAATCGTGTCACATGGGGGGATATTGACTAGGGTTTTGGTCTGGCGGTCTACGGCTCGTGTGTTCATGCACACGATGAGAATGTGAGCAAGTCGCGTAATCAGTTGGAGGAGTTAACAAAGTAGTGGATGGAAAATCAACCGAGTCTCCGCACATTGAGCAACTGGTTTTAACACGATTTCCACTTCCCCATTCTTTGATTCCATCAACTGTCACACTTCATGGGATCATGGTTGTTTATGGGTGAAAACTACTCCTGCCGGTTTTGGTAATTTGGGGTGTGTGGATGAGGAATGAATCTAAAATAAATGCATTGCTCGGTGAGTACTTGTATATTCTATAAATCAATCTGTGCAAATCCGACCTAAACCAAGAAATGACCGTTCCTGACTTGTTTCTGTCACAAAGTGAATGAGATGGGGTTGATCTTAGGGAGGGAAGCGAAGAAGGTGTTGAGATTGTGAAGGTATTTGCTATGTATGACTTGTATCAGAAAGCTGAACTGGCTTGCAGGATGTAAGCTATCAGTTCCGGTGTTTGAATATGATTGTATCAACATTTGCCTCTGTTGTCTTGTCTTGTTTGAAAAAATAGGATGGAGAACCTATTTATACAAGTCTTTTAGCCTAACCCTCGTATCTCGTGGGAAGTGGAGAAAGTGGAGTAATGGAGTAATGGAGTAATGTGTTAGTGTCACATGACCATGCTTGCCCATTTCTTCCATCATCACTAACCATCCATGACTTCTTGACACGTTCTTGTGATGGCGCGTTGTGCACTGCACGCTATAAATCGCCAGACCAATACCCTAGTATGTATCCCCCAATTTGTGACATGATTGATGTTTCGAGTGCGTGGATCATGGGACCCACAGAAAATAACATGTAATGCTAGATTGAATAACTGCGTTATTCAGGAAGTCGATACTTGTGATATATCGTGTGTATACTATGCACGTACTGCATCGAGTATATTCAACATGTATGAAGCATCGTTGTTTGAGCGTCTCAAAATAACTTCAGGTCCAGCCTACTTCATGTGATGGTTTGGAGGATGCGCAAGAAAATCCCTCCTAGGCTGACCATATGGTGTGGTAGAGTGACGAATGGTGATCATCATGATGCCTCACTGACCAATTAACTCCTGACCAGGGTTGTATAACCAAGCCGGTGAAGTTGGACGGACGAGATGGTCTCTGAGACACTCATCTGCGACCGTTGGTGAAATTAGGGTTTTGTAGTAGGTGCACAAGCACTACTCTTCAGCCTGATCAAATCCAAGCTTGGGATACGAATTTTGGCCGGCCGATCATCCACTTGTGTAAATGGCATGACGGTGTAGGCGCCCATACCTCATTGTTTTATGAAAGTGTGATCTGGGCCACTTAATTCGTCCGGCGAAGTTGAGTGGTCGAGATCAATTTGCGACAGAAAACTAGTGCCACAAAAGCCGCACATCGTGCCAACTTCGGGCGCATGTTCCAAGACGACCAATCTTGGTAGGTCTTGGCCGGTAGGTATGGAGTGTAGCTGGTAGGCTGGTGTTCACGCCTATACCTGACTGTCTCGTGAAAACATGATCTAAGCCACTCAAATTATCCGGCGAAGTTGAGTGGTCGAGATTAGTTTGCAATCGGGAAGTGTGACCACGCTAGTTTGGGCGGACGATTTGGGATAACCAGATATGGTATGCCTTGTCCGATCAGGTGAGGGGATAGATGGGTCCACGGTGGTCATGTTGGTATGACTGGACCCGCTTAATATAATCTTGGACCCTCCATTAGTGTCGGAGAAGATGGACGCTCGTGATGCTCAAAAACCCTAATTTTGGGTTTCACGGACATGCTTCATGCTCTTACTCGGGCGTACGAATCTGGATGACCAACCATGGTTGGTCATGACCGATCGGCCAGGTATGTAGACGGGCCCACAGTGATTGTGTTTACATGCTCTGGGCCCTTTGAATCTATATCTACACCCTCCATCTATACCTGCGAAGATGGATGGTTGAGACTATTTTGCGACACATGTAATGTGATGCAAACCCTAATTTAGGGTTTTCCTCCATGATGCTCTGGCTTGGAATTTTTGGCAAGCTATGCCAATCTTTTGGGGAGGCCGACTATATGGGGCCCGCGTTGGTTCGGAAACGGGTATTCCATACCTGCTCGGGGGTTATGGAATCTATATGGGCCATCCAATCATGCTGGTGGAGTTGGATGGTCGATATCATTTCCATACTGATACGGACAGTCCGGATACTCAATCGGGCTAGTATAACACACCGAGAGTTTCTCAATCGGGCTAGTATAGCACACCGAGAGTTTCAGCCTGTACGAGTATTTCTTACATGCTTTCATTATAATGCTAGGAGATTCGTGTTGCTCTGATGAGAGCAACACTCAGTCATCATGCCGCACTAATAATGAGTACAGGAAATACAGGGATGGTTATGCATTAATTAATAATGATGTAAATTCACAGGGTATATGGGATTGTTGCTACATGCTCCAACCTGGATGAATTTCGTGTATTTAATTCACAGAATGGGATTGTTGTCACATGCTCCATTCTAGGTGAATTGGTAAAGTGAAGAAGTATTCAATACTTATTAATGGCTTTATCTTTTACAAGATGTTAGCGCATAATTTTTGGCTTTTACAATTTTAACCTTAAATGAAAATCCACCATCAACAATGGTGTTTTCAATTCTAGCAATATAAATAAATCTATGAATCATGATTGAAAAAAGGAAAATCTCACGTCAAACAGACAACACGAGATTAACAATCCAACTCTCAACAGAGCAAATTCAATCATTCCGAATTTATCTTATTTTCAGAATACACAACACACCTACAATCTTCGATCACCATTGATCTCACACATTTCTCATCTTCCCTCCTACAGATCGCCCCATCCTCTCTTGTGACCGAATTTACTCTGGAACGTGCATTGTCTTGGTTTAGGCCGGAGTACTACAGATTGATCTCTCGAATTCAAAGCACTCCCTTCTTGCAGTGCATCTGTGTGAGGTTGAATATTTCGCTCGGTTCAAGGAGTCTCCTCCGTGCGGTCATCTCCTCAATTCCGTAAATCTAGCAAATCATTTTTCCCCATCTACAATCTAATTGATTGATCTACGCATAACCTGTGATATTTCAATTATATAGAAAATATAATGCGGAAAATGAAATAACACAGACACCAAAACATTTGTTAACGAGGAAACCGCAAATGCAGAAAAACCCCGAGACCTATTCCATATTTTAACACCACACTATATTAAGCCGCTACAGACTCTAGCCTACTACAAGTTAACTTCGGACTGGAATGTAGTTGAGCCCTAACCAATCTCACACTGATTAAGGTATAGTCGCATTCCTTACGCCGCTGAATCCCAGTAGGACTCTACGCACTTGATTCCCTGAGAAGATCTTGTAATACCCCTATATTCGGCAGTGGTTTGCCGAATGAAATATAAGTTATGATTTTTCCTTTCTTAGCTCCGAGGCCTTTTCATCACAATTGGCTCCAGACTTGGGAAAAACTTTATAGTTAAGTGTGCTCGGGATAGAGTAATCCAAGGATGGGTGACCATCCGTGAAGTTTTTGTTGGATTACCGCAACGATGCCCGTTGAAAACCCTACACTTCCAGATAACCGTAGTGGATAAGTGGGGACCGTATCAGTGGAGGGACGGTTCATTACAAATGGTATCAGATCCGATGATGGTTCACCTGTCGAGGGTGGGAAGGTACGCTGGCGAGATTGGTCTAGGTGCTTCTCATGAGGGGCATGGAACGTCAGAGATCTGGGCTTGAATATATTCCGTAGCTGAGGACGGCTCCAATTTAAGGTGGTGGCATTGTTATACCCCCAATATTTGGCAGCGACCAAATATCTGGGCTTGAATATATTCTGGAGTCAATGACAACTCCAATTTAAGGTGGTGGTATTGTAATACCCCAGTATTTGGCAGTGGTTGGCCGAATGAAATATAAGTAATGGTGTGTCCTTTCCTAAAACCTAGGCATTTCCAGCACAATTGGATCCAGATTTGGAAGAAAACTATGCAGTTAAGCGTGCTCGGCGGGAGTAATCCAGGGATGGGTGACCATCCAGGAAGTTTCTGCTGGATTACCGCAGCGATGCCCGTTGAAAATCCCACACTATCGATAACCACAGTGGCTAAGTGGGGACAGTATCGGTGGAGGAACGGGTCATTAAAAATGGTATCAGAGCCAAAGATGGGTCACCTATCGAGGGTGAGAGAGTATGTTGGACGTGATAGGTTAGGTACTGGTCTCATGAGGGGAAGGGAATGTTGGAGATCTGGGCTTGTCCTTTCCTAACACCGAGGCCTTTTCAGTACAATTAGATCTAAAGTTGGCAGAAAACTCTGTAGTTAGCGTTCTCGGGCTGGAGTATTCCAGGGATGGGTGACCATCCGAGAAGTTACTGCTGGATTACCGCAGCGATGCCCCTTGAAAACCCCACACTGTCGGATAACATTAGTGGCTAACTGAGGACAGTATCGGTGGAGGGACAGGTCATTATAGATCTCACCCACAACTAAGAGTTTCTACGAAACTAAGTCGAAGACTTGATAAACAAATCCGTCCCACACAGAAAAGTATATTTAATAGATAAATCTGTCTCCCACAGAAATACCTATGAGTTTTAGTTCTGTGTTTTGAAAAATCAAGGTGAACATGAACCAATTGATACACCGGTCTTATATATCCGAAGAACATCCTAATAATATCAATCACCTCACAATAATTTTAACCTTATGGTAGCGGAACAAGATATTGTGGAATCAAAAAGAATAGGATGAAGAGCTTTGTGATTACTTTTTATATCTTACCTATCGGAGATTAAATCTCGAGCAAATCTTAGAGAAGATAGTACTCAATACGATAAAAAAAGTAAGATCAGAGCATGCAATTACAAAAAAATAGTTGGGTCTAGCTTCAGAATCCCAATGAAGTTATTCAGTCGTTAACCTATAATGGTTTTAGAAAAACCTAGGTTAAAGGAGAATCGAGTCTAGTCGCAACTAGTATTACACTGGAGGTGTGGGGATTAGGTTCCCAGTTGTTAGATTTTTCCCTTATATAGTCTTCAAATCATGGTTTGCAATCAATGTTACCTTGGTAACAAAGCATTCAATATTCATCGTTAGATGAAAACCTGATTAGATTCAAGCTAATATCTTTCAAATATTAGATTGAACTTAGCTTGTTACACATCAATGAAATATACTTTTATTTATATATGGGTAACCGTACCTAAACGTGTATATTGAATTGGCTCAATAAAAGTTAACCGAAGTTATCCATAATGTTAGAGCATTGCTCGGTCGAACTCGCATGCATTGCTATCTCAAGCATGTTTGTCAATAGTAGTGATCAAAACTATATGTCTTGATTTCTAGTTTACTTATGACTAAGGGATCAAGGAACATAAAAAATAATAATAAAAAAATAAGGGTGTGTGGGGCCAGCTAGGGCATGACCGTACGGCTAGGGACTGGTCCCACAAGTTTCCCTAATTTTATATTATTTTTCATGATTTGAAGGAAATATCATGAGATTAAGGAGTTTTCATGAGATTAGGGAAATAATAATAAAATAATTAGGAATCATGAGGTGTGGGGCCAGCCTTGGCTAGGGGATAGCCGAGCGACTAGAAGGCACGGTCCCGTGACACCTTTCCTAATTTTATATTATTTCCTTGATGCAAAGGGAAACACCATGAAACTGAGGAATTTCCTTAAAACAAATGATATTTGTTCAAATGAAAGGATTTTCATAAGATCAAGGAAAATAATAAAAATATGATAAAATATAGAATTGGGCATGGGACTGGTCACGACACGACCGAACAGCCGGTGGGCCAAATCCCTCAGTGCCTTGGTTAATATTTTATTATTTATTATTTTCTTTCCTATTTTGCATAGGTTCATCATCTCGTCGTATTTTGAAATACTCGTTCGTGCATTCAGGTTCTCGTTGGTGTATTATTCCTAAGTACACTTGCACCATTTTGGTCGGGGCTTACTCGAAGGTATCTCAGATGCTCGTGTGTTGAATATTTATTACTAACCCATGGAATTCTGCTAAGAAGAACCATAAATTGAAGTAACGAAATATTATGAAATACATTGAATATTTTCCAGGGATTCATTTAACGAATCTGACGATTTTAAGAATAATTAATTGATGGCTCTATACTAGTACGATCATCTAGGAGCATTAATTATTCAGGAATTGAATGATATGAGCTTGTTGAAGCGTCATATTTATTTTATATAGTCAGGGAAAACATTGTTACATCCTAAAGACGTTATTGCTCTTTACTAGCAGGCAAGCTTTCTAGGTGTCGTCCAATCTTTCGATTCTATATAGAAGTAATTACTGAAATTGCTAAGTATTCATTAGATATGTTGTTGCCTCAGCTGAGAGACTACATATCTACATACACTCCGAGAGACAATATTCTCAGTCAGAGATTTTGTGGCATGAGATTTTATGATTTCAATAAGAGACATTAAGCCTCAATACTCATATGATTGCTGGATCAGGAGCATATACAATTATGGGTTTACGATTTTATCCCTTGTCTAAAATCCACCATCTACACTTTTATTAGTGAAACCGATCTTAAGTAATCACTCAAGATGGTATGATCGATGCCTTGTAAATAGCAACTTTTATCTAGTCATTGGGGAACCGATCCTAGCAAGAGGTGCAAAAAATTTACAAGAGGGAATCGATCCTTATAAGAGGTGAAAAACGTTTTTAGTAGATGGGGAACCGAGCCTATGAACATGTGAAACAAGTTTGTAGTTTTGGGGGAACCGATCCTATGGACATGTGCAACGGAGTATATGTAGTTACCATAATTTGTGGGGAAACGATCCTAGTACCTAGTCAACCGATTTTTTTAACTATCATGACTATGCATAGTACTCACACGGAGGTAGAACCGAACTTGATTTGGTAGAACCCTGAAACCCATGATTGGTGATTTGATAGGATAATCAATTACATAGTTCTTGGAATTCAGATGAACCAATTCTAAACTTGTTTGGAAGTGTGGAAAATCGTTTCCAAGATTGTAAGTATAGAAAAGGACTTGCAAAGAAAATATGTCTACATACTTTGAACATGTGCAGTAACTCTTATCATTAATTGTTCAAAGATATTCCTTAATAGCTAAAGGAGAATCCCAGGATCGAAATAAATTAAGAATCTTTTATTTAAGGTTTCTTAGTTTTTATATGCTATTTAATCTCCAGCAATTAAATGCATATCTTTAAAAAATGATAATTAGTAATGTGCATTTACTGATTATAGATTTTTCTATTGGGATTTCGGTCAATATTTGGACTGTGAATTTCTAGGAGTTATAAAAACCGATTTTGTGTTTATTTTATATCTTTGAGAATATTCGGTTTTGGAAATTCCTTGTTGTCCAAACTTCATCGTCTATAAATATTGAAGTTTTCATTTCAAACAAACTAATCCTCAGATCCATCAAAACTACCTAGTTGTGTTGTTACTGGTGGAGCCCCCTATTCGGAGAGGAAAGTAACCTAATCATGCGAAATCTCTTACGGTCGCTTAGTTTAAAGACTTCTTTGGGATTAAGAAGCTCTATTAGTACCATTGGTGGGAAAATATATAATTGCGGTTTATTATTAGTTTTCGATTGATTTGATTGACTAACGGTTGTTGAACTTTGATTGCACCTAGTTTGTTTATACTTGAGAATCTTCTCTTCTGATATAAGATTCACTCAAACTAGATCTAAGTTTCGACGGGTATCTTTAGACTGTTTTTAGATATAAAGACTTCTTGTGATAATCCAACGTTAACAGACTCTGTTCTGTGTATGATTGATCACAAGAGATTCAAGTTGATTGTGGGCAGGTGCTGATTGAAGATTAAAGAAGATTTGAAGACAATAAGACTTTTTAGGTTCATAATCTTTGGTGTGCACAATACTTGTTTCGGCTGGAAAGGGATCTAACTATAATCGGTTTATCTTTGTGATAGATTGGGTTGATTAGTTGAGTAGATCAGCATCAATACACTTCTTTGTGATTAATAGTATTGATTGCATAGTCTAACAATTACTTCGGTAGTTTTTGAGAGATTGATCTAAGGACCCGACAAAGGAGTTTATTGGTTAAACAGAAGAGCCTTTGTAAAACTCATATCACGTTGTTTCAAAAGAGTTGTTACCGAACATATTTGTTGTTCCTTTACTGTTTGGAATACGAACCAAGGGAATTATTCCAAGTGCGTGACTTATTTACAAGTTGGAGGCGCAGGAATACTGAGAGAACTAGGTGAACTATAGGTTTAGTTGCTTGGTCTCAACTATACGAAGTTGGTTTGATTTTGTATAGCGACTTAATTCTAAGAGTATCCAATTCTGGACTAGGCCTTGGGGTTTTTCTGCATTTGCGGTTTCCTCGTTAACAAAATCTTGTTGTGTCTTTTACTTTTCTATTTCCACAATTATAATTTTTTTATTATAATTAGAAGTAAAATACACAAATGTTAAATCCTATTTTACTTGATTGAAATCCCTAGTGTTTGGTTAAGTCCGAACCTATTATCAAGTAAACATACTTCGTTGTTGTATTGTATCGATCTTTTATCCATAGACGATCACACGAAGTGTGAACCGATTAGTTGTATTGTCTCGACTCAGTCCATAGACAATCACTTTCGTAAAAGCACTTATATGTGGAAATTTTTAGATTGAGGTATATTTGGGTACCCTCGCCTTTTCATAATGGGAGTTTAGAACAATTAACCATGATTGGATATAGCACAGTATGCTTACTTGTATGCTAACTGTTGCAAGTTATTCCAAGTCCGAGAATCATAGTATGCATACCCGTATGCTAACTGTTGCAAGTTTAAGATCCAAGAATAGTGACCTCATAGATGAAAAAGATCGTATTGCTCACCAAGGTGCTTAAACTTTAGCGAAATTCCAAGAAACTTTTCTTGAGGTCCAAATTGAAAGAGATGATCTCAAACATAGAAATGATGTGCTCTGCGAAAGAGAGAACCAAACTCGACCCCGCCTTCTCATAAATGATGATGATGAATTTTCTTGGGATGCGAGAGTTCTAGATAACGCCAGGAATAATTTAGGTATAAATGTCAGTCTCCAAGTTGAGTATACGGCCTTGATTAGAGATATGATTTCTAACAGAGAAGGTTGTTAACTGTTTTTCTTTATTTAATTGTTTGTTTTTCATAAACTACCATCAAGTTGTTGATTTATTATTATATTTTCACATAACCTGAAGAGAGATATCACAAGAGAATTGAAGAGCTTGAGAATGAGAAAGCGAAGCTCGCAAAGGATTTTTTTTTCTCGCAATGAGAAATATTCTAGACTGAAGAATCAACTAAAGATCACTGTTGCGAATTTCAAGAATGATGTTGTTATTTTCCGCAATGAAGCTATTAAAATGGTTTGCAATGACAACGACATTCCTCACTCTGCATATCCTTGCCTCTCAGACAAAGTTCCAAAGAATATTCCAAGTCTGGTTATCTCTGATAGTGAAGCTGGTGAAGATGAAGAATCTTGTAGTTGCAGGAAATCCTACACTACACCCTTGTTAAGATTTCATAATAATCAACCCATACTTAAAGATTAAAAATGACTATTTATCATTTAATTCTCAGAAATGTTTACAGAAGTGGAAGAAATCAAGAATACAACTATTCTCTCGAAGTTTCTCTCTCCTCAAAACTTTCTCAACTCTCAAAAATACATCATCATCTCTCTGGACATACTGGGTCTCTATATATATGGTAGATACATAATGGATGACAGCTAAGCTGTCCTTTAATTTCGTATTTGATTTGAGATCTTATCGCAACAGTTATAATATGAAATCTCACAAGCATTGTAACCATCGCAGATAAATCATGCTCTTCTCGTGTTTCTTCAATCGTCAGCTATTACGTCATTCTTTGAATCATTCTTTTAAGTTATTATGTGATGCTCGCAAAGTGTTGTTTGAAGAGCTCGCGGTGATAATCGCATGAATGTTGTTTATTTCGCGGGGATTATCGTTGTAGCGATATTCTGGTTCTACATCTTGCCTCTTCTCATGTCTTTTCTGCGAAGGAGGAAAGATCATGAGAATTGAATTTTTTACAATGCCGCGGCTGTTTATCTTTTTGCATTCCTCCGCTTTGACACGTTTATGTACTCTTCGCCAGTTGTTTTCACATACTTTTTCTTCCATTCAATTTTTGACACGTCCTTTTCAACCGATGCGATCTGACCGTTCACGTCATTCCTTTGCATTTATTACATTCATCTTCTCGAGAAATATCTCCTTCTATAAATACTTCTTCATTCCTTTTCTTTCTTCTTTTTACTTCTTTCTTTCTTCTCTCCGTAACTTCTCTGCAAATTCATTGTTCTTCCGTAAATTCCGGATCTATTACTGTTACAAATTTTATTTCGATCTTATGGTTGTAGCTGGTCGGAAATATGAGATGGCTTTCGAGAAACTTCAACAAGAATTTCAAGACAAAGGTTTTTCTTTATCCACTATTCCCAATCAAAACCCTAAGTCTGAACTTTCTGTACCATTATTTTCTAACTTTCAATGTAATCGCGAGAAAATCATAGTCTCGCTAGGTCAACTTGAAGCTGGTCTTCCCATTCCTCTCTATAACCCGGAACTTCCATTATTCTATGAGATTCTTTCGCACGAGAAGTTCTCGCGAGCGATATATCAGTTGGGTGGGGATTGCATTCGTCTACTGATGTAGTATGCTACTCGCGGTGCTAATAAAAGATCTCGCTACCCTGAGACTGCGAAGAATCCTAAATTTAAGGATATTCCAATTATTCCTGCAATGTATACTGTAGATATTTCTTCATAAACTATGACATAATCCCCATGAAGAGGGATATCACATGTTGGGGTGTTTGTTTGCAAAATAAAGATAAGATCGCTGAAGATAAGATTCTTATGTTAGATATTGATTGGCATACGAATAATAATCAAGGCCCTTGACACTCTAGCGATGACAAATGGTTTCTTTTTCCATTATGTCTTGAAGGTCCCTGCATCTCTGGTGTTCATGCATTACCTACGAATCTCTTAGAATATCAACCATGGGTTTTTAATTGGCCTGGAAGAACTAAAAAGGTATGTTCCCTCCAATATTTTGCCCAATTATCACTATTGTCTTTCTCATGTTTTTATATTCTCGCTAACTACTTCAATCTTTCCAGATTGACAGGCTGAAACTCAACCTATAAGAATTTTAGGAAACCCAATACTCTTTTATCTCTTAAATCCTTCACAGATGAAGTAAGAAATACCCCTTCATGAATCTTAAAAATATATTGTTTCCCCTATTTCTTATCTTTATCTGTGTCCGCAGGTAATTGAAGAATTAGAACCAATAAAACCCGCGAGGACCAAGGTGAAATCTACAGTTGATCGCAAGGGGAAATCTACTGCTCCTCCCAAAGGGAAGCCTACTGCTCCTCGCAATGAGGAATCTGGTGATCCTCCCTTAAAGAGAAGAAAAACCCAACTCTATTCTTCTTCAACTCCTCAACCTATTTCTAAAAATTTAAGTGATGATCTTGATAAGGATAACAATGATGATGATTTTGATGATGATGCTGATGCTGATGTCTTTTCCATGAAGAATTCTTCCTCTTTTGAGTCTCCTATGACTCAACTATCCAAAAAATTTGGCGATGCTACTTATGGTATCGCAAACGATTACGGATATGAAGCTCTTAATGGGATATCCCAGGCTCTCTCCAAAGTCTGCGATGCTCCCATATTAGTTGATAATGATTCTCTTCATGGGATCTCAAGATCGCTGACTCCCAGCCTCTTAAACTCGTTTGGTATCCTGGTATGTTTCCACTTTTTCAACGTGTCTAGATATTTGTTTTATCACCATATTTTAATTTATATTATTCTCTCACAGGTTGGAAAATCCTATTTTGCTGCTTCCTCTGATTTGGATAGAAGGGGTGCATCTTCTCACAAGAAGAATATTGTGCTTCGCAAAAAGAATGAGAAGCTAGAATCTGAATTCATTAATCTCTGTAGGAAGAATGAACAAATAGAATCTGAACTTGCTAGTCTTCGCGAGAAGAATGCAGATCTTGAGAAAAATCTTTCTCAACAATCGCTCAAAGTATCCAATCTTGACAATGCTAACAAACAACTCTTAGGTATGAAAATTTTCTCATTTTCTTTCATATTTTTACTTTTCATTGCTCTTTCTTACTTGATTTATCATTCTCGCAGACATTTATGGTCTCACTAATGAGGCTTTAATCATTCGTTCTTTTCCTGAACCAATAGATGATGATGCTCTTCTAGAGCTTCTTAATAATTCTTTGAATAACCCTTCCAAAATTAATTCTCTTTCCATAGATGAACTCAGATCTAAGTTTTGCCTCTTAGAGATTGACCACAGATCTTGTTTAGATATAACTAACAGATTCAAACAACTTTATCACAACTCCAAAGTAGAGATTAAAACTTTAAAGGCCAAGAACAATGATCTTTCAGAAGACAAAGACTGTATATCTAGACAAGGAGCTGAAACCTTAGCAGATTTCCATAAGATAATTCTTGAAGTTCAAATTGAAAGGGATGGACTTATCCACGAGAAGGAAGGTTTTATTGAAAGAGAAAACTAAATTCGTTCCCGTCTTTTTATTAATAATGATGAGGAGTTTTCCTGGGCTGCGAAAGTTCTTGATAATGCCAGAACTAATTTAGGTGTAGATGTTAGTCTTCATATTGAACAAGCAGCTTTAATTAAAGACTTTATTTCTGGAAGAGAATGTTGTTAACCGTTCTCCCTTGTTAATTCATTGCTTTTGTTATTCTTCCTTGCAAAACTTCCAACTTGTTGTTGTATACTCGCAGGAGCTGAAAAAAGATACTCTGAAATAATTGGAGAGCTTGAAGCTGATAAGAATCAACTCGTAAGTACCCTTGCTGCTCGCAACGAGAAGTATTCAAGATTGAAAGACCAATTAAGGAGTACTGCTGCGAATTTTAGTAGTACTCTTGTTGATGTTCGCAATGATTCCATTAAACTGGTCTGCGATGATCATGACATTCCTCATTCTACATATCCTGATCTTGCAAAAGAGACTCCAGCAAAAACTCCAAACCTTGTTATATTTGATAGTGAAGCTGAGGAATCTGATGAAGATGATGGTAAAAATGAAGAAGGAGAGAAATCTGGCCACAATGATGATGGATCTAATTAAATATGTTTCTTCTTTTATCTTCCTTGTAATTTTTGTACACTTATTTTCTTCTTCTTGTAATATTACTGCGAATTTCTCCAACTTGCTGCGAGTTTCTCCAACTTGATGTATAAATTTATTTTGCTTCTATCAGTATGAATTAGAAAACAATTCTTTTCTGCAATATAGTCAATCAACATAATTATTATTCTTTAACAGTCTATGAAAATGTGTCATATAATAATGTCTATGTAAATTTATCATATGATGATGAATTGTATGCTTGTTGTAACCACAACCAATTAATTAATACTTTACTACCTAATTAAAGAGTAATATAGGGTAGTCAAGGTCGATCCCACGAGGAGCAAGAGATTATAGTTGTCTTATAATGTCACAAAAAGGGGGGTATTGGTTCAAGATTTTAAAAGCAAAAGAAATAAACAAAGTAATTAAAAGTGTAAGTTGAATTCAATAAGAGAGAATAGATCAAGGAATCCTTCTTTGCAGCAAAACAATGATTAAATTATGTTCTTTTCCACTTGTTATTAGTCATAGATTATCACCAACCGTAGGTATAGCAGCTAGATCAGTGCTAACCCCAAAATCCCTTATTTCACCGGATACGGAAGTTCTCGCCTACCGGATTCTATTCACCAAACCACCTAGTAGTAGATCACCCAAGATGTAATTTAGTTAAACGCATTAAGATTCATGAATTTATTAGGTTGATATTAGTAGTTAAACTCTTAGATCAAGGTCCACTTGCTAACGTTGTTTTTACACACAATTGCTCCA